>CM046860.1:531260-1180432 GCA_025617745.1 Heliocidaris erythrogramma | reverse complement strand
CTTTAATTCTTATTTCGCATCCATTTTGTGTTCCTCATTACCTTCCTTATATATATGCACATTTCTCATCAGAATATGATATTTGAAATTACTCTCCTAAAAAATTTCGGTTCTGATATAAATATATATATATATATACATGTATATATGACATATTTACCATTTTAATCATAGTTAAGTCGGCTTTTATCTCTCATTTTCATAATTCAATTTTTCTTTCAATATCTCTTGAAATTTGTATATGTGTATCTGAACCATTGTTTACCATGTACACATGTTTTTGGCCTTGTGTCGAATTGTTTCTTGGAAAATCAATTCCCTCTATATTAAACATGAATGAAAGGAAGCGGAAGCGTTAACCGTGCAAGGCCTTTTGTAATACTTTCTTTGTTTGCCTTTGCATGTATCCTAATACGATATTTCAACAACTTTCAACCCTTTTCAACAACCTGCCTCCTATATCTAATCAGGACATATGAATACAATCCATTAACATTTATGGAAAGTTGAATTAAACCAATGAAACACCCAGTGATATGTATATCGCCTTTGAAGTAGAAATGTGCGAAAATAAAAACTTCATAGAAAAAGGGATTTTCAGCTCAAGAATGTCTTTGTGTAGCTCAAAATCTGATGATGTAAGATGTTGATAAAGTATAGTCTTTGTTGCTTTTCGCTATTCTTCAAAAGCAATCAAATCTTTAAAGAATTAAATTTCATGAAAGAAGTAGAAATAGGTTAAGAGTGAAATAGAAAAAAGAGAGGTATAGAGCGTGAGGCCAAGAGGCAGTGATATTATTAGTGTTTAATTAGGTTTAATTCAAATTTCAAATTGAATATGAAATTATAAAACAATATATAAATATTATGTTGATAAACACAGACGGAATATAATGTATAATCATAAAAATTGCATTTCTGAATGCGTGATATGCTTCGTGGTTATTAAAAACTGACCATATTGCATATTGCAACCATGTTCGAACTTCATTAAAAAATCTTACCATGCCTACGATTCGAACTATTTTCGACAATAATTCACCACTAATACGTTTCATGTTACGGTTCCTCTTATTTAATGAAACATTGAAGGACATTGTGATTAAGTAAACTGAGATGGAAAGACGTTGTTTCATGTAACTGCAAACAATCAAAGCCGTTACATTATCTTTCAGTGGTAATGCATCAACCTAATAATATATTACGCGTTTGGTCTGACGTCATTCGTTCTAGTAGATTAATTCAGAGGCTAGCTAAGAGAACAAGTAGGGGAAGAATATCATGAATGTGAAGGATAAAAGGAGGAGGGTGAGCTAAATGAGAGAATGTGCTACAGCGGGAATAATTATGAGGAGCAGAATATTAAAGAAGAAGACCCACAAGAACAAGACGGTGAAAAATAAGGAGATAAAGAAGGAGAAAAAAAAGAAGGAGATCGGGGAGAAGAAGCAAAAGAAGAAAAAAAAGAAGAAGAAGAAGAAGAAGGCCCACAAGAACAAGACGGTGAAAAATAAGGAGATAACGAAGGAGAATAAAAAGAAGGAGGTCGAGAAGAAGAAGGAAAAATAAGAAAAAAAGAAGAAGAAGAAGAAGAAGGCCCACAAGAACAAGACGGTGAAAAATAAGGAGATAACGAAGGAGAATAAAAAGAAGGAGGTCGAGAAGAAGAAGAAAAAGAAATAGAAAAAGAAGAAAAGGGAGGAGGAGGAGGAAGAGGGAAGAAGACAATGACGAATGATAATAATAAGATAAAGAATATCAGTAGAAGGAGCAGAGGAGGATAAGAAAATAAATGATACACGATGTAGGCCGAAGTAATCAACATTATCCCTTGCACTTTAAATCAATTACTATTACTACTCACACTTAAGGCGTGTTGTGGACAGAAATAGACGTATTTATTGGACATCAGTCTACCTTTTCCATGGTAACTCTCAATGTATTCATGAATAGCCGTAAGCGTACCTCGCATGAATCACCTAGAATAGATCGTAGTTGCCTATTTTCTACACGGATCTTGCTATTTATGGTAAAGTTTCGCATTCTATCTCAGAGAAAACCATAAAATGCAAGCTTTCACAAGATAGATGTGCTTTATCTTGGATTAACACGTAAAGTAATGAAAGTAATTATATATATTTCAGCTTCAAATATTCAAGACGTCATCAGCGTTCAGTTAAACTATATAATTGGGAAGCTTCAGTCATATCGAAAAGAAGAAATTTGCCTACCAAGCTGTTTGATGATGCCGAACATGCTTAATAGAGTTGGTCGACCGTAACTTAATGAATTAGAAATTAAGAGGAAAAATAAAACTTCTGTTTGTCACGTATTAGACTGACGTCTTATGCTGTTGGGAAGGTCTGCCCCAAATATTGCAATGAAAATCGGTAGGCCTTAATTTCACGGGGTTTCTTCATATCTATGATGCTTCTGCTGGCGAATAAGAGTCAAGTTAATAATAAGAGTCGCCATTGCAGGGCAACAATTAGAGCATCATATTGGTGCATTTATATTCTTTTCAATTCATTGAATCTTATATTCATTGAATTTGGTATTTGTTCAATAGGAATGCAACCTCTAAGTTTTAGTACCGGATGTGTTGTGTTATGCCCAAACTCTATTTTTGAAGCCCATCTATAGTTTTTGTGACCCAAACAAATTTTCGTCAATTTTTTCTTTTTAGTTGGAAAAAAGCAATGCTGTTATAAGCTGTTATAATAAATGATTTAGTACATTTCAAATAGGCATTTATTTCCAAGTATTAATGACGCCCTTTTGTTTAAAGCATCAGAGGAAAGTTTTATCTTTTATTTTCCCATTTTTGCCAAGCATTGTGTGGGCGTGTCATTCTTGAAAGAAAAAAAAACCTCGATCAGCATTCACACAATGGGCTTAATATACAAGGTTGGAAAAAAGTTTGGAATATTTTTATTCCAAGAATTATTTCTTGTCTTAAACATATCCCTCGTCATTTTAAGTTCTTCTTTGAGGTTCAAATAAAAGATATGTGTCCCTTTTTAACTTTAAAAGCACAACATTAAAAATCAGGCTTATCACACAGTGCAGAGGTCCACTTGGAATTCGGAAACGAAAAAGTTAAATAATCAGATACAGTTTAATTGCTATACCGAAGTCCTCAAAATGACTGCAAACTGCACGATTTGGATGAATTATTCATCACAATATAGTAGAAACTAGCATTTAAAATCAGACATACTCATCGCCAAAAAAATATTCCAAACTTTTTTCCAACCCTGTATGTAGTTTTCTTGGTCGGCAAGACACACTTACTCGATTGCATGCTGCCCAAAGAAGATTATGAAAGCTTGCGATCCAATTTCTGTTTGTACAAGATGCGTAGTGTTAAATATGGATGTCGTCGGCTGTGTTCGCTGCAACCTACAATGGAAATGCCGGTGGGCGTTTCGAATGTAATGCTGAAAGACCGGGGGCATCGAAGGTTCGATCGTGCAATAGGTTAATAAAATGGCGGTCGAGAAGAGGGTTCTCTTTTCATTTGCGCGTGGATAAGGAGGATTTCGTGTCAATACGAACTCGAGAATGATGAGGAATTCCAAAGGGGAATCCGTGCTTTGCTTGAGATTTGTACCACGGGCGTCTATTCTGTTTGTCATCGTTCCAACAATATCAGGCCATGTAAACTTCGGATTCGGCGTAAATTAAATTCGACGGTGAAAACATATAAGAACGCGTTGGGCCCTGGATCGAGCAAGCTTTCATAACTTTCAGTTTGTACACAGACATGAACCGAAACTTTTAAAGGTTATATTGATTGAAACGCTGCAAAATTACGGGTATCGTCATGCTAATGTTAGGCTCCACATGCCTGTTGCACACAAGGAGTCATATCGATTGCGTTATCACTTGCGCTACTCAAGCCCGTTAAGGCAATATTAAGCCAGTTCGTAATCATGTATACATGGTACAAAATGACCCCAATATAGTACGCGCACGGTACGCGCATCTGTTTTTGCTACGTCTAGCTTGTTTAACAAGTAAATTATACTGGTGCATGCACACACTATGAAAGCGTACAAAGGTCAATTGTGATCGGTACAAATGACCTTTATCTGCACATACACATATTGTAACTACGAACGGGTTTATTAACCCATACACCAGTTGTGAAACGCAATGATTCCACTGTTCACCTTGTAATAACTTTTTATACTTCATCACTATCACGTGGCGTGTCATAGACCGCATCAGTCATTGACGCTGTCTTAAGTCAGGCTAATGAGTAATGACACCTCATGTAACGGGCATTAGGTGATTTTAACGCTTCCTGATGATTACTAGTACCTTAGCCTCCAGAAATTCGAATCATTAACAATTGAACAACTTTACCTCAAAAGTGTTGGTAAGAGTCGTTTTTTTAAGAAAAAAGGGTGAAAAATCAATTTTATTTCCTTCATTTTATACTTCTCAATTAGATACACCTATAAATATGGAGAGAATTTAACCCCTAAAAGTTCGCTCTGGAACGTTCGCATCTTCGAGAAATCACATCATAGGCCTATACACACGTGGCATAGTTTGCCTGACGACCGTCTTTGACTCATAATGTGAGAGTGACATCGGTTAAAAGCTGAATGCAGAGTAAATACATGTTACAAACACTGCGCTGCACTGGCGCATGAGCTAATTGGTTGTGTAGATTCAATGTTTTGCTCCTCCAGTATTCCGTCAACGCCGGGTTTTCGAACGAATCCCAGACCTTGCGTCTGGCTCTTCTGCCTCAAGGAGTTGCGTCTATGTCTATGATTGCGTCTTGGCTTGTCCTCTCAAATATCATAAAGGGAAAGTAAATCCTGGCGATTTAGTTAGCTGTTTAGTTGAAGGGCACATTGTTGATTATATATGTCGAATTTCAACACATTTGGGCCCCCTAACGCCGTCAACAAGTAGTTAGAAATATCATTTTGTCGTCTGCTAGAAGGTCCTATATCGATCGTGTGCGTCGCCATTTTGAACAGATAAGCCCCGCCCTGTGACGTTTTGTGGGACCTCTCGGACCAGAAGTACCCGGATGCCGCCATTATTACGCGTTTCAAAATGGTGTACTGCCAGGCGTTCGGATGCTGCAATATAATAAAAATGAACAAGACGTTCCGAATTTCAGCCAATCACAGTTCCCCCTTGGCATGTCCGACAAAACGTCATCATAGCGCGGGTGAATCAAAAATATGGCCAACCCCGATAGCAGGCTGTAGCAGACAATCATTGCTCACAAAAGTGTGAATTACTCCACCGTCAAGCGTTCATAAGAGGTAAATTTTCACAGTAATGTCAAGAATTGTGCTCTTAACACTCTCAGTAGGCCAAAAGTCCAGGGTTTACCTTCCCTTTAATAAACATTGGGGGTGGGTCGCTTATCCCACTTTTCAACTACCTTAACATTTCAATGCAAAAATTTGTTATCTTTGATAATATCAATGTGACATGAGCATAGAAACTGCGTGCGTGGGTATCAAAACGCGGATTCCTATTAAGCATCTTTTCTTCGAAAGTGTTCAGAAACGATTTCATTCACAAGAAAGTCATAATTTAGCGAATCAGCCGTATAAACATGTAGAGTTATCGCCGAAAACTTCGCGTTGACGAAATACCGATGGAGCAAATCGGTGCATCTACACAACCGATATCTGGATAAGTAGACTTGCATGACTTATCGAAGAGGGATAGAGAGAGAAAGAGAGCGAGAGAGAAAGATAGAAAGACGAAGAGAGAGAGAGATTTATTCAACGAAAACGAAATCGAAAAATAGATTATCCACCTATAAAATAATTATGTGACAGTCTGACACGAATAGATTATTTTCAAGTATCACTTTCGGGTGTTTCTGAACGCTTGGAATAGGGAAATCATTGATTGATGAACAGTTTTAGAAGAGATTTATGTCGCCTGCATGGTGGCACCAGGGCGCGATTATGATTTGAGGGAGTAATTCCCCGAAGACTGTCATCTCTCGAGTAATGACCGTAAACCTCTTAGCTCAGAGGCACTCCGTACTCGGGATGCGAATATCGTATGTTACAAATCTATATGACACAGAATCAGAAAATGAAGAAAGATAATGCTGATTATAGAAAATATAGACAGTTTCTCATAATATAGCCTAGTGGATTTCTAATCTGTTCTGCCAATATTCCATTCTCTCGATATACTCTATTTCCGAATCTTACAGAATGGAAAATTTTCTTTATTCTCTCTTACTTTTCACAGTATGATATCAAAGTGCATCACTGTTGTCAAAGATAAGAGAAAAATATCCAGGGCTGAAGCATAGGAATGTAGATCTTTACACGCCTCCCAAACTCTTTCCTCCTTCTCGCTCTCTCTCTCTCTCTCTCTTTTACTCTCTCTCTCTCTCTCTCTGTCTGTCTCTCTCCCTGTTATTCTCTTTTTCTCTCAGTCGCTTTCTTTCCCTTCTTCCTCTTTCCACAATTCATATCGTAAACATATTTTATGTAGGTCAAACGTCATGAACTTGATTTCATTGTATTCTAAACATTTGATGCGAAAAACGTCTATAGTTTCATCTCTATTCTGCAGAGCAGGCGAAGGCGTATATAGTAAATCATTATTGCATGTAATGTGTTAACCAGTGGTGGTGTTAAAATAAATTACAGTTCAAATGAGACCAGATTTTTGTATTGCATACCTCGTCGTCCCCTATAAATTGCTACCAGGCTGCAATCCATCTTTGCCTAAGGCGCGGCTTCATATTAAATCAGCGTAATTTAATGCATTTACATATTTCGTAACATCTTCTTATACGACAATAAGTGTTGGTCAATGTAATTGTGCAAACATAATATACCCCACTTTCAAGAACAAATGTACTATAAACAAATAAAGATATTTTTTTTTTAATTGACATTTGATATAAGGAATAGGGGCCACTGATGTAATGCTTACAGCTCGTTTTCCGAAAGTTCGGTATTTGTTTATATTTATTTGTTTTTTTTTCTTTCGTTCGTGAATCCGATGGTTCGTTAATCAGATCTTTCTATCTGAAGGTTCCTCTCACACGAGAGCTACGGCCGACCTACGGTTATGACGGTTGAAGTCGGTTACGTGACTGTCCCAGACATTGACGGTCGGGTGTTTGTAACGGTTATCCAACGATCCAGCAACGGTCTGTTACGTCCTTTACTACGGTCTGTAACGGTTGTTACTGCGGTATGTCACTGTCTTTAACGGATTTGAACCGTCGGTATTTCGGTGTGTAATGGTCTGCAACGGTTTTTAACGTTCGTTACTACGGTCAAAAACGGTCTACGACTTTTTCGAAGAGGCGATAGGATACGTACTCAACGCTTTTGCCAAACCTTCAGCAAAACTTTAATGTTTTATCATGCCTTTTGAAGCCCTTATCTTCCTGCTTGGCCACATCAATCAGCCTCCCAAACTTGTCTTCCAGAAGTTGAGAAGCTGCTTGACTGTGTATGCCTTATTATAATGTTGCAGCCTTCTCAGCCCACAGTCTTGTTTTCTTGGTGTTATTCTTGTAATCGTGGTGTCTCCTGTCGTAGAGGCAGGGGGTTTCCTCCAACCAGTTAGCAAATTAATCATCTACTGCTTATGTGTAAAATGGTAGGCTTTTTCCTTCCCCTGACTGGAAGCAGAACCAGACGCAGCAGCAGCAGGCTTCCCACCCCCTTCCTCTTATTCCTCCTCTTCCTGGTCCTCTTCCTCTAGGTCAGGATCTGCCTGTGTTAGCTCAGGCTTAGCAGGCCCATGGTTAGGGTTGGTGGCCTGCACTTCCCATTCCTCTGCCTCACTGTGTTCGGGGTATCCAACATGAGGTGAGGGCTTCGGGATTTCTCCTTCTCCTCCACTGGGTTTGGCTTTCTCCTTGGTCTTGGTATTTTTAACTGTTGTGTAGAACTTTGTGTACCTATCTTTTCAAAGTCGTAGCGAAGTCTGAGCAGACCGACGCGCACAGATTTAATTACATGCGATTTGATCACGTGACAGTCTGCTGACCGTATTGGACCGTCTCAGACATATAAATTACACCAACGGTTGGACTCGGCCAAAAACAAGCCGTAATGGACGGTAGTTGTGACCGTCACATGACCATACCAGACCACCATGGACCGTATTTGGCTTAGTTTGACCGTACTAACATCAAGTAAGACGGTCGCTATTACAGTCTAGTACGCTCCATAACGGTCCATGACGGTCTTATAACGGCTGGTGTAAAAACCTCTCTCCCACCGTCAGTTATTACAGTCTGTAATACGGTTCTTCGAACGGTTTTGTACGGTCTATTACGGCCTTATTACGGCAGTATTACGGTCCAGAACGGTCAAGACGGTCGCTCAACCGTCATTGACCGACATGAACCGACTCTGTCCGTAGCTCTCGTGTGTGAGCACCTTTACTCCTCAGGTTCGTGATTCTCAAAATAGAATGAAGTTCATCATTCCCCAAACAAATCAAATAAGGTTCGTAATTCTACAAATTAAAAAGGGTTTCCCGGTTCTGAGAAACAAATATGATTTGTAAGTCTGAAAACGAAATAAGGATCATATCCCTGTATAATTTTCGGAATTAAATATCTTTTAATAAACCTTCGCAATGGCGAAACTCCGAATAAATGATATAGAAATGTTTCGGTATAAGGAGCATTCCCCATAACTATGCGGAAACAAAAGCTGGACAAGAGGAATAATACACTGTACTATAATTGAATTAGGTTAAAAACCTTCTTCATTTTTTTTTTTTTTGTCTTGGAACACTTGAAAATGATAAGGGCAAGTTATTTAGACTTAAGATTTTACTTAAATCATCAAAGTAGAGTATGGTTTAGAATTGAATTAATCAAGCAGAGTGTTTTTGATTCATTTTATAATAAAATCTGTTCGAAGTCAGCGAAACTTGCTCTAAATTTTTGTAGTTAATGCTGTTTACTTGCTATATTATAAAATAAATGATACCTAAGTAAATAAGACATTCACCAATTTAATTTAATAATTTTAAAGCAGACAATTTTTAATGTACATGATAATGTTCACAACTATATTAGTAGGAATTGAATTTCTAAAAGGACTTTGATAGGTGTTTTAATCTATTTCCAAGTTTGCTTGAGAAATTTGCACTAATTCTTTTGCAATTAATGCTGCATTGCTTGCTATATTATAAAATAAATGATACCTAAGTAAATAAGACGTTTACCAATTTAAGTCAATAAATTAAAACAGACTATTTGAGGTACATGATTATGTTAACAATTATATTAGTAGGAATTCAATTTCAGAAAGGACTTTGATAGGTGTTTTAATCTTTTTCCAAGTTTACTTCAGAAACTTGCACTAAATTCTCTGCAACTGATGCTGTTTGCTTGATTATTATAAAGTAAATTATCCAGGAATGAAGTTACAAAAATATCACAACATTAGGCATCTTACACGGAAAGAAAAACAAATTGAACTTTTGACCAATCAGAAGCGCGTCTTGAAGAGCTGCGTCTAACCTCAACCTGAAAAATAATTCGTGTACCGCTAGAAAGTATAAAATCAACATCAAAGAATTTGATCTGGCATTTTATAGGTTAACAGTTTAGGTGTATGAAGGAAATAAAGGATAAGCGTAGAGACGAACTCCGAGTTGGGTTCCGCGCGAGCGGAGTCCTTATCTTGGCGAGCGCGTATGGGTGCGTCGAGTAGTCTACTGGAAAGTCGCTTTTCATGATTTTACGCTTATAGAGAGTGTAATTAAACTTACAATATCTCTATACATAAATAATTTTTGAAGCCCATATTTTGAATATACTATAATGACATGTAACCTCTAACATACAGCGAAAAATATTTGTTGTTGATTGGTACCCTTTAACGCAAGCGGTCTCTACCTGATGGCAGCCTTCGAATTACAGTGAAACCTCTCTTTAAATACCGCTCAAGGGAGACAAGAAAAGCGGTCTTTATGAGCAGATGGTCTTTAAATACAGGTTCCTTTAATACATGTTTCAATGAGGAACAGTTTTCAAGGGAAACAAACATTGTGGTCTTTATAGACAGGTGGTCTTTTTATACAGGTGGTCGCTATACAGGTTGGGCTGTACCTGTAAAGTTTCTTTCGTTTCCAGCATCACCAACTTTCAAATACACTCACTGCACTTTGCTTTTTCAAACAATGTGATGCTGATGATTAGCAGACAATAATTATCATACTTTAGAGGAAAGATTGTATAGTTATAATCAATGTTGTGTTCGTGGAAAAAAAATGACCGGCCAACTAATATGGAACATGCTGTATACATCATGACCATGATTAACCATCATCTTTAGGCCTAGATCATACTTATCATGGCAGCTGCTCACCAAACGTTGTGGTTAAGATCTATGGAAAGAGAAGATGTTAGGTTTCGATGTCCAGAGAGATGGATGGGACACATACATTTAGAAGCATTTCAATTTCAAATTCCTTTTCTTTTTAGAACAAACGTCAGGTGTCTATGGATGATAGCAATCAACTTATGTCTTCTCTAATTATTTGCCTTTTTTAATTTTCACCCTACAGATTAGTTGAGGACGGTCAATGCTACATTTAACCTCAAATTATCGAGCTTTCCAGATTGCAATCGATATTTCTGTTTTGTGGTGATGCCTACTCACCACCTGACTAAACGGAACTTTCGTTTTTAAATACCCTTCACAAAATCGACATTTTTAAAAACCGTTAACCTTTGCATTATTTTGTGGAACCACGAGTTATCGGTTCGTCTATTTTCGCACCTGTCTAATAGCAGTCGTGGAAAAATCATTCACAAAATAGTCAAAGCCTCGCGGAGAAGAACGTAAAATGCATGATATTTCATATTTTGTTAGAGAGAATGCCGGGAAACAGAGACCTAGCTTTAAAAATATAACAGAGTAAGGAAAATAATAAAAGTCGTACTTAGATCGTTTGAAACATTTTGTCGTCCCGAAAAGAACGGGGGGGGGGGGTGAGGGGGATATGCGTATTGCTCAGTCTGTTCGTGTGAGTTTGTGGGGATTTTTGTAGGGGATAATTGTCCTTGAAGGTAGTTGTCCAGGTGAAAGACAAGGGAGTGGTCGTCCGAATACGAACCACTTGACCTGCCGTTAACTTTACTGTTCTTTAATTTTGACGTAACAGGTATCCTCATCTCCTTTTTGCTCAATAGAGTCTGCGATTACCGAATCGTATAGTTGCGTATACAGACACTTCAAAAAGTACGAAATGCAAAGCGATTGATGGCTTGCCTTCGGCTTGTTTAAACAACGATCAATCTGTCCTTCAACAATATACTTTTCGGATGAAGTAGATGAAACCAAGAAAACATGATTCCATGATATCGATTGCGGCGTCATCCTTACTGGCCAATCGATCTCTCTCGTACCATCTTGGTGACGTTGCCTGACGTGACACTTGTATCAAATATCAGATGCATTTAGCGCTAAATTATATTTCGATAAATTTTCATGATCGATTGAAGTTGGCGCAAATCCAAAATGTGAGATAGTTTGTGTATAAGCATTCAGTTGATGAAAGAAAGATAAGTAGAGTGGTCAGAAAGAGGTCTGTGGGTTGAGAAGATTGAAGTAAATCGATCTGACGCTATAGTGACACTCTCATTATTACCCAAAATACTCAAAAACAAAAGACTAAAGAGGAAAAGAGAACATTGACTAACTCATACTACCTGCTCTCGTTCATGGAAAACCCTAATACAATGTAAAATGTTGTAGTTTTGTAGAATGTGAAAGCTACAAGAAAATAATATGAAAAGGAATGATATTCAGATGAAATGTTTTATATATTTTTTTCCTTCTAATATTCTGATGGTGGTTGTACACCTACACTATATGTTTTCAAGACTCCCCACTTTCCTTGCGGGATCATTCTCTCCCCAGAACATGCCGGGCGTCATTTATAATGGGCATGTGAGCTGAACAATATAAATTATTGACCATGTTGACTGTTAATGGCTTCTTTAAATGGCTCATCTGGCGGAGTCTTGTGCAAGAAGACCGTCGGTCTTTTTTTTTTCTGAAAGACTCTGGGTATCACAAGAATATGAATATATTGACATTCAGCATCTTCAGATAACTTATGCATAATAGAAAAGCGTAGTAATGACTTTTTTCATTAATAATTTGATTCGTCTCAGAAATGTTGTCGCTACATGTCTTAGATGTAATTTTCTGTCTTTTTTCTCCAGTCTCCAGCATAAGCAGTAGAAAGATTGAGAAATGAAAGCAGAATAAAAGAACTACTGGAACAGACACAGCATACAACATGATGACGTCACATCACTTTCCCCTGTTGCCCCCGCTCGTGTTGCTAATGGCTACAACAGTATTCATGTATCCATGTGAACTGCGTAAGTATTATAATAAATATTTTATATCCTGCTTCCACTTAGAATCACATGAGTTCGATGCACACACCATTTCATGTTAAATGCATGCTCCAATATGTCAGTAAGGAGAAAGATACGGTCAGCCCATAATACAGTGAAACGGAAATCGGAATGGAACTTGTTCAATATGATCTCAATATTGTTCTACTTGTACCAAAATTTTCAAAATGTTCAAGATAGGCTGATGTTCTTCCGTCAGTGATTTCCGATGATGTTTAGAGTAATTAGTTGAAATGTACGCCATATCGAGGTTACCGCAAAAAGTCTGTCCTCACTGAAGCTCCCCGCCCTGCAATTTCACAGAAGTTTGTACAAATTGCGCACACACAAGAGCTGTCCCTATTATGCTTATGTTGTTGTTTCTGTCCGTGTCGGCTACACTTTGGAATTTACATCCTGGTCCAAGATATAAATGATTTCTACTTCTCATTTAGTTAATACTCCAGCGAACAAAAAAAATCACAGCAGCTTATCATTGCCAGCATCTTGCTCTATCACAATGATACCATCTAAAATAAATGAAATCTGACGAACAATATTTAGGGCTTTCCTAAGTTACTGTAAATGGGCTTGCTAAACAGCGTATCTCGCTGTTGCGTTGTGGTAACGCTCTCAGCTTAAACAAGTTTATTTAATATGAAGATCTTGATCACTCCTTCTACTATCACCCCGGAAAACTCTTCCCTTGGAAAATAACCGGGGAAAATAACCCCCGAACAACTATCCCAAATACCCCTTGTTTGTGAGTAAGTGGGTTAATCTTTAAGTGGGTATATATCCGGGGGTAGAGATTCTCCTACAAATCTTACATCTTATCAAGGAGTCACCTGAAATACCTGATGTTACATAAGGGGACATGAAGGATTAAGCTCTCCATCACTTCCTCTTTGCTCTTCTTTCCTCAATTTTGTCTTCTGATTTTAGTATGTTATGTTTCTTTTATTTAGTTTTTATTTTTGCTGTTTCCCCCTGGTCTGCTGGTAGCGTAGTTATTCTTTATAAGTTTTCTTTTTTTATCCTTAGTGTTATGTACACTGCTTCTATATTTTTTGCTTTCATCTTTTCTCCTTTTCTCTTCTCCTTCTCCTTGTTGTTGTTGTTGTTGTTCTTCTTCTTCTTCTTCTTCTTCTTCTTCTTCCCATTTTCCTCCTGCATATTATTCTCGTTGTTCTTGTTCTTTGCCTTCATTTTCATGTATTTCATCTCATTATGTTTATTGGTGTTTCATCATCTCTCTCTCTTTCTCTTATTTTGCTCTCTCTCTCTCCCTTTCTCTCTCTTCTCCCTCCCCATCATCCACTTATACTGAGAAGCTACCCAATTACAGTTGCCCTGATTTACCTCACCCTTGCTACATTTGTGCTAAATACCCCCACTTAGCTCACTCTAGGGTACAGCATTAGACATGAGCTATAAGCCAGATTAGAATGAGTGGACTTGATTGAAAACCTTCGAGGTAAATCATACGTATCTTATACACCCTCCTAATTTGGTTGATGATGGAAACGTGGACCTACTAACTCATCTGAAGGAGATAGATGTTTCAATTTCCTCAATCTGATCCTTCTTTAGAATTTTTGAAAGTTGCTCATTTTTATGAATTCCTGGACCTTATTCAAAGCTACACAATAAACGTGCATGTATTTTTTATTCACGTTTTCTTTTAAAAAGCAGTCCTATCCGGAGCAACAAAAGACCTGCTTTACCACGGAGCAATGGAGCCCTGCTATAAGAAAGGAAATAACATAAAACTTGCATGATGATGATAATAACGACACGGAATGAAACGAAACACAAAGAAAAGCATATATATGTGATACTTGGAAGCAAAATAAACAGAATAAAGTAAAATAAGTAGAGTGTATAGAGGGCAATTAAGGGTGCAATTCTTTAGTCAGGTGCACAGTGCACATAGAAACTTCGAAAGAGCGCCTTTGAACCTGACAGAGCACCGTTATATACACACCATCAAAGATACACTGAACCTGTACTGGAATAAATGTTCTCAAGGTTGCTGTTCTGTATTTTCACAGCTCGAGTACCAACCGATGTCACATTCAATATCACGTATCGAACAAGAAATATCATCAATACTCAACCGGGAGATAGTGAATCAACCTACCAACTTGAAGCCCTGGTGGATTGGACAAATTTCAACTCAACAGGTGCGTATTTTCTAGAAATCTCTTCCAGTTGTAAAACGAGTGAAATATCAATGTAAAAAGAAGAACCAGCGACGCATTAACACTTACTGTGCCATTGTGCCATAATAGGCACAGACTCTACACACAAATTACATAGAAGAGTATATATGTGGCAAACAAAGAGTTAAAATAACAGAGAGGAGCATCTCTTATACGTGCCCCACCCTCGGGTAAAATTTAAGATCCTTTTCAGAAATTCAGATACTTTGGTGTATAATCTTCGAGTAAATCTATTACAAATGGAGATTGCACTACATCATTATGTTATTGCTTTACATATGAAAAAATCCTGAACTTGGTAAGCGCATACTGATTTATTTATCACACGAAATCAATAGAAGGTGTGAAATATGAAGAAAGCTATAAACACAGAGTTCGCAGTAATCTACTCCATTATTGGCATAATGGACTTTTAGAGGTTCACTTTTTCAATATCCTCGTCACCATTTCTCGTTTTATCAATCATTTAGGGAAGCGTTCGAAATCTAAAGAAAAAACAAACAAATGTACCGTATTTTTATGAACTGGCTTGGTACTCTTAATTCTCACGTTTTAATTTACGTTTGATCATATTCAAGTGAGCGCTGTGTAGAAATAGGTCATGATGGGAATTGATCCCTAAAAGTCTGTATAAAATAGAAGCAGAATAGAGGTTAATTGTCCCATTTCGTATGTGTGTGTGTATGTGTGTATGTGTGTGGGGGTGTGCGTGTGTGTATAGATGTTAATTGTCCCATACCATGCATTAACTGTGTCTTTGTCTTTATATATATATATATATTTACACGCAAACATATTGATTAATGTATTTATTTATTTTATTTTATTTTAATTCATTTCCAGGAAAACAGTATAATAAAAACAGAGAATACAAAATACAGAGTACAATAGCAGAAGAGGAGAAGCAAAAAAAAAACCCACCAGCTAATGGCTGCGGATTACCAAAAGAAAACATGTTACTGTAGAAGGTTCTCCTCATTAGCTGGTGGTAGAAATGCATAAATATTAAATGCAATACCTTGAACATGTAGACATAAAAAGGTTCACCAGTATATTATATGTATTTATTTTATTATATTGATTCATGTGGTTGATTTTGTTGATGTCATCTCATGCAGGGTTGCCAGAGTTCGATCTAGTATCGGGGTACGCAGTTCGATTCGTGAAAAATGGCATCCCATATAAGCTGGTATACGAATGCGTTAAGAATTTGGATGGTTATCAATACACGGTGAGTTGAGTTCTCATTGGTCAGGTGCAAAGGTATAGTATTTAATATTTTGACATGCTCCTGAAACTGTATTTATTTCTAAATTAACGTTGATTAAAAGTTTTTTTGTTGTTTTATTCCCTGAAAGTGTTAAGGAAAATCATCAAACAAGTAGTGAGAAAAATAGTTATGGTTTCATTAATGCTTCTTTTTCATGAAGAATTCGATATATTCTGTAGGTAACACGATACGAATAAACCACAAATCAGAGATATCATCATAATTATCTAGAGGAATAATTTCAAAAGAATGTCTTTGAATTGGGTGGCATTGTTTTTCATGTGGTATGTATATCTATCTATATGCTGATAAGTTTTCATTTTTATTCTTCAATTCTTCAACCACAAATCAGAGATATCATCATATTATCTAGAGGAATAATTTCAAAAGAATGTCTTTGAATTGGGTGGCATTGTTTTTCATGTGGTATGTATATCTATCTATATGCTGATAAGTTTTCATTTTTATTCTTCAATTGAGTAGAACCAAGAATAGATGAAAGTCTTATGCCTATAAAGTAATGACATCTGTCACAATAGTGAGACAGTGAGCATATTCAACCTGAACGTTTTATTTAGATTTGAATTTTCCATCGCCAGGAGTTACTTTACATCTACCGTAGATAAACTTGACAAAAGTTATACAATTCGAAAAGGGCAAATTTGTCGAGAAATCAGATTAGATATCTTTTTTTTTTTTCTTTTTTTCTTTTTTTTTTCATCATTGTCACTTAACCTACTTAAATAGTAGCAGAAAGTGAATAAATGGGAAACGTTGCGTTCATTTATAATCTCGGGAGAAATTTAGAGAAAGAGTGAAAAAAGAGAAGAAGAGAGAGAGAGAACAGGAGAGGGAAGGATAGAAAGAGAAAAATAAAGAGATATAAAGAAGATTTGGCAACCTAAACTCGTTGGATTCGAATATCATCCGGAGGCCACGACAGGATGACGATAGGCAAGGTTCCGGAGATTTAATGCTTCCGCCGGCGTGACATCCATCATTCTCAGACTAGCAACTTCGAGGATTGCAAAATACTCCTCCAAATTGGTCTGTGATTACTGCCATCTGAGGATATCTCGTATCGGATTTGGGATAAATTTTACAAAATGAAGCTTTCCAGGGTGGCAACTCTAAACAAGTTGTACATTTTAAGCTGTCTTAGTTGGCTACGTGGGGTGATTGAAGGTATTAGAGGGCGACGATAAGCTGGTACAAAGCTATGACCTATTTTCTGCGTTGTTTTTGCAACCCTGCCAAAGCACCACTTGAATGATGACGTATATAATTACCTTGTATAAATCACTTCTTGCCTACAACTGTCATGTAATTAGAACTTGAAAGATTTATTAATTATCCCTTCAAGAACTGTCCTTAACTTGATTCCGGGGTGCTTTTTTTTACCTTAACCAAATTACATCTAATCCATCTTCATTTCATTTTACTCACTCTTTTTCCCTTTAAATATACATGTATATTACCATCTCCCTCCCCGTCTCTCTCTCTTCATCTGCACTCACACACTCCTTCCCTCCTCTCCCCCCTCTCTCTCACTCTCTCTCCCTCTCTCCCACTTCCTCTTTCTGTATCTCTCTGTATCTCTCTCTCTCCCCCTCTCTGTATCCTATCTCTGTATCTCTCTCTTAATTTCTCTATCGACTATCTCTCTCTTTCTCTCTCTCTCTCTCCCTTCCAAATCGTTATCTCAGTCTCTCCCCCTAATCTCTTTCTTGCACACATTATCATCATCACCACGTTCTACCTTCGACAGCCAACCTGCTTTCTCAGGGTATATATTTCATAGAACGTTGCACCCCCATGTCAGCCCAATTTCCTCCAGTTTGACACATCAAGGCGCCAAATGGGATATAGAGCATTTTGGCGCCCTATCATTAATTTCACTTTCCCATGATGCAACATTAATACATCAGCAGGCGATGGTGTGTGTCTTTTCCCCCGACCAAACTCTTACAGACATCCGTTTCCCGGCCAATGTTTCCGAGCGAAGAGGTTATGTTCTGCTACTCCAACCCGGCCTCCCCGATATCGAAGTTGAACAACAAAAAATAATCTAGTACATTCAAACCAGATTTAATTTTACGTGTGTAAAGGCTCTGTGAGCACATTTAAGAGGCCATATTCAGTAACAAGCAGTTGTCAGAATGGAGATAGTAAAAACATTAAAGAGTTATCATGTACATGCTTTTGGTATCTGAAGTTATTTGCTTGAAAGTCACTGCATGTTAACTAATTTTTACCCGGGTCCGCTCGCTATTCATAAGGACCGCTATTCATAGAAAACCGCTATTCCTTTAACACGCGTTATGAAAGGCGGTCCTTATGAAAAGTTATGAATAGTGGTCATTATGAATGGAGGTCCTTATGAATAACGAGGTAATTTGTCTATGGTTTTTCTCGCTATTTAGAAGGACCGCAATTCATAGAAAACCGCTATTCATTTAGTCACGCGTTATGAACAGTGGTCATTATGAATAAATAGTCTGGTACTTATGAATAGCGGTCCTTATGACTAGCGAGGTTACCCCCTTTTTACCACACTCACACCAACAAGACCGACCACAGACCGACAACAGACCGAACAAAAAATTACATTGCCAAGTAGCAGTCGGCTTGGCGGTGTGACCGTGGTATCAGTCAGGATCACGATGTACAGAAATAAAGAAAAGAAAAAATTGCTGACCCGGGATCTAAATCATTTCCACCTCTTTATTACATGTATACTCCGATTAAAAAGTTTGATCATCTTTAAATATCGCTGTTAGTATCTTGCTCTCCGACCACTAAAATGAAATAAGATAACTGATTTCTTTTTAGAAGCTTTCGAAAACTCTGCCTTGCTTTACAATCAGATATCGTGGTACATACACGTGGGACCTGAATACACGCATCATAGCTTCATCAAATCATTTAATAGCGAAATTGAGCTGGAAGGAGATACAAAAACGTGAGGGGAAAATAAACGTTTTTTACTCCGTGACCCAGCTGCTTTTTAAAAATAGAATCGTCCTAGAAATTGGCCTACGTACTAAGTATGCACGAAACACTGACAGAATACAAAGTGTTAGATAGGCGTTATTCATTCTGGCATGTTCTTTCAATCATGGTATATTTAAAAATAACACGAGTTGTTTGGTAACATAGTGTCCGCTATTAAACGACCAAAGAAGTATAGCCAATCAAATAGGTTCAAATAATATCTACCTTTTCTCATTTTGACGTCATTCAAACTGTATTGTTGAGCAGCATTGAGTCAGAAAACCTCGATTGTTCTAGAATCTGAAATTATCTATAAGCAAATGCATTATGGGAGCTAAATGACATGCATTAAAAAAATCTCTGGTAGAGCGATTTTACTTTCCTTGTCTCGTCGGACGCTAACTCTCTTGTAGATTTATGTACATAATTTAAAACAACTATTGAAATAAGTTTTTACGCCACGTGGAATGCCCTAATGACTTACGTCAATGATAATGTACTTTCTATTTACTTTTAAGATAAATATCCTGTGAAATTGTTTTGACTAGTAGGCTCTTGGGATAATCATATCAGGAGACTTCTTGTATTTAAAGTTCCTATCGGCATGAAAGAAGAACCCGATTTATTCATTTCAACTTCTGACCTGTTGAATGGTTCGACTGTGGCTCAATCCGGGGGCTGGATGACACTTGGGGAAAATTTGCACTTTTCTCTATTTCAAAGCCGTCATTGAAACTGCACTTTTCAAGTCCGTAGCGTATTTCAAAATACATCAAAGTCATTAGATCGAATATACACTGGGGAGAAATTGACAAAAACGTGCTGCGGATTGGTAACCCGTTTTTTTTTCTTCATCGTTTTATTGGGATGGATGTTAAGTAGCCTGTTACCATGGCTACGCGCTCTTGGTATAAACGCGACGGACAGGTCTAGTGCGAGTGAGGCGGGAAGAGAGCGGGCATTTTGTTGACATGGTACTTAATGATAGATCGTGTTAGCTATAAAACGCTGGTGTGACATACGTAGAAATGTCACCATCTTTTTTGGATTTGAGGTGATTGGATAAATGGAAGGACGTGAAAAGATTTTGATTGCCCTCCAGACGACCGAATGATAATACAGTTACAGTAATCGTCCATAATACTATTTTTGCTATTTTTCATTATTATTGCTCAAAGACAGGTCAGTAAGTTTAAGGGCTTTTAAACGTTAGAAAGTGAAATATAACTTTAGCAAGATCAGCCTATGGAATTCATTATGAAAACATTTGACTTTGAATCATTGAATATCAGTATATATCTCAATCATCTACTTCTTTTTCTTTCTATGCAGTCAGGCCAGTCGTTCACTTTCCAAAATCTCAGTTATGGCTTCAAGTACCAGTTCAGGGTAAGAAACAATGTTCATTTTTGCTTCCCTCTGTGTACACTTCATTTACATAATGCATGTATGTGACAGTATATATTTTATCATGAAGTGTGTTAACTTCTTTATTGCAATCTTGAATGTCAGTTTGAAGATCGTAAAGTGCGTCGTATATTAGATTACTACAACACTAGCTTGGGCTGTTCCTAGATGATATTTTCGTGGCAAGTTTTCGAAGCTTGAGTCTTGATTCTCTGTGTCTTTTCTTTATCAGATACGGACAGCTAACATAACAACCTATAACACCGCAGTTAAGTTTCGAAAAGAAGACGTAGTCACCCCAGGTGAGTTAGATGAAGGATAAGGAAAACGAATAGTTTATTTTCAAATAAGATAAGAAAAAAAGGGTGGAATAGAAGAAAAGAGGGGGAGATAAAGAAGAAGAAGACGAAGCAAAAAGAGAAGGAAAGAGGGGGATAGATGAAGAAGAAGAAGAAGAAGACGAAGCAAAAAGAGAAGGTAGAAAGAAACGACAAACAAAAAAAAAGACAAGGAGACAGAAATGAAGAGGAAGAAAAATAAATGTAAAAGAGGAAGAAACATTAACCAATGACTTGAACTTGATAACCTTGAGTAGGATTTCACGAAAGCCTTAGTATCAGCCTCTTCGGTATCATCTCTTTCCCTCTCCATCTCCCTCTCCCTCTCCCTCTCTCCCTCTCCCTCTCCCTCTCCCTCTCCCTCTCTCTCTCTCCCTCTCTCTCTCTTTCTCTCTTTACGTATTAGTTGATTATCCAATTAGCTCCATGTTTTCATTCATTATACCTTTGAATATCCATGTCTATCTAGATTGCTATGAAGAAACCAGCGATGAAGACTTTTGCATTAACCAACGTAAGTACAAAATTAATTGTTTTATGCCTGTATAAAAAGAAATATATCGGATCCCTCCCCCAGGTGTGAGATTGTAAAACTAATATCGTAGTTTTGGGAATAACTCCAAATGGATGCCTCTAATGAGACACCTTTGTTTTTCCAAAAATAATTTTGAGGAAATTATCATATTTTATAGCTTTCGTGACATCGAATCATATCATCATTAATTTGATAACATGTATCTGTAAGAGTCTTTTCATAGATCAATGATAAGGTCGTCGTCTCAGCTCCTCATTCAAGTGTAATACTTTTGATCGCATAGATATTTCCGAGTCTTCCGAGAACAGACATTACTATTATGATCCATGAATAACTGATTGTAAATGAATGCATTTTAACATAAAGAGATCGTAGCGAATGTACAATACGTAATCACGTTCTCACCACGTGCCACCTTAACACAACACAAAGAACAATGCAATGTTAAATATCACGTTATGTTTTAAATTTTTTGTTGTACCCATCAGCCGTCGATTTCACGAGCAAACCACGTAACCTAACGATTGATTGCTCTGAGGTGAATCACGATCACAACGTATCGGTAGTATCGTTGAGTTGGTTGCCCCCGCTCCAGATCAATGGTAACCATGGTAACCTCTCATTCTTTAGAGTGACTTATGAACCTGTCAACAACACCAGTATAGTTCAGTCCGTCAAGACGGTGGATATCGACCAGGTAAGTAAAAAAAATGCACCTCGTTCAAAGACTTCAACTTAGAGTTTATAAAGGAAATCATGAATGAAAATATAAGCGGATTTTGAAAAAGAGCTTTGAAATAGAAGAAACGTCTCCTATAAAAATATGAAAATATACAAATAATATCATGAGATTTTATAAATAGCATTAGAAATATTGAAAAAGGCTGTAGTCACAGGACTATTACAAATTGACCGATTTAATATTGGAGTTCAAGATTCAAGATTCAAGATTCATTTTTTAATATTTTTTTTCCTTCAAAGGCTTCAAAGTTGAAAGCTTGGTAAAATGTAAAAATGGATAAATGAATAGGCATGCAATTGTGATATTTTTAATAATGTATAATTTCTGTTTCTAAAGCAACATGTGTTTCTCCTTTGAGTTTGAGACATTATGGCCTAAAAGTGCGTGCTTACAATCGAACAGGACAATTACATCAATTATACAGGTTGGACTTCATTTTACTTTGACAATCCATCCGTCAACATAATGACATGATTCTGTATGTAAAATCTGCTCCATCTTGACAATAGAAAAAAGTGAAATGGCATCTTGCTGGATTCTGTTTCACTAGAATACTTAAAATCAGGTGGATTTTTTTAAAAACCATAATCTTGACTCACAACCGAAGAGCACGCAAATCAACCGCTAAAAGGCTCTTTAATCTATCTAATTTCACTCAACAACAACCTCACCACTCTTCCACACTCTATATGATTTTCTGTTTGTCTACGTCTCTCTCTCTCTTTCTATTTCTCTTTCTCTCATGTTGCTTTTGCTATATTTTTTCGCTCTCCCTTTCTCTCGTCTCTGTCTTTCACCCTCTTCTCTCTCTCTCTTTTCTCTCTCTCCCTTGCTAGTGTTTTTTCTTCATTTTTTTATATAATCCCCTTTCTCTCTTTCACTCTCTCCCTCTCTTTCTATTTATGTTACCATCTCTCCCCTCCCTCTCTTTCCTCTTTCATTATCTATCTCTCTCCCCCGTCACCTCCTTTCTGTCTTCTCCATCTCTTTTCCTCAAGCTCTCTCTTTCTCTCACCCTCTCTCTTTTACCAAACAATCATCTTCACATTGTGCAATGCGCATGAAGTGAACTACATCGTATTTCTTGTGATAAAGTTACAGAATCATATCTCTTTTAGAGTGTAAAAGTTCATTTTGATATTGCTTTCTCGAAAGCGGACGGCACACGAGTGCTTTGTTGAACGATACATTATATCGCTTGACATTTCTCGAGTTTCACCTGTGGCTAGGATTGATTTATCAATTTAAAGATTATGAAGCATGTAAGCTTTGAATATAGACTACAAGACTAAGGTTCATGTTGGTTTTACAAATCTTTATTTTTTTCAATTCACGTTTTACAGAACGAATGGAATGAGAGCCTGTCTTTTCGTTTTAACTGCACCATAACGGATCTGGTTTATGGACGGATCTATGAAATATCCGTAAGTTAATGATAATGATGATCTTTTCATTATTTTGTTTATTACTTAGTGGGTATAACTTTTTCATTTATTTGTGGTTGAGACCCGGTATTTTTCCAAAAGCATATACGGGTAAATCGCAAGGGACTATAAGCCCTAAAATTACCGGACAATAATGCCCGGAAAAAATACCCCTGGATATTGTAACAACCCCTTATGTGGGATGAGGAGGGGTAGTTGTTTAGAGATTAATTCGTATTTTGGAGCCAAAAGGGCGTTAACTCCTATACATGTACTTTAACAAAGAATTAACGTCCTTCTGGCTCTCCATAAACGAATTATTCGAGAAGTACATTTGCAAGAGTGGATGTGAAGGTCCGCGATACCTGTCCGAATATACTGAACTTCTTTAAGACCTCTGTGACCGAACAGAGAACTGCGACCGTCCACAAACAACACCATGCTCATTGGCCTGGGGGGGGGGGGGGGGGCGTATGATTTCCCTCAAGGACCATAATAGTATATATGTATAGATATGTTGTAACAATCTCCTTGTTCCAAGTTTGGGGTGATGCAACGAATGTGTGTCAAGCCATATCAATGTGTTACTTTAGTCTAAAATCATTTTAAAAGTTGAATTCTCCTTCGTGCTTCAATGCTTCATTGTTCAAAGTGATCCAGTATATCTAAGCTTTCAAATGACCTCTATATTACAACGGAAAAAATATGACTTGTTACATTAAAAGGGATAAATGCTCTTGTTGAAATAGGAGCATTTATCAAAGGTAAGGTGAGAGATGAGGTATAATTATCAAAATGGGCACTTATAAGAACAGGGAACGGGAACTTATTCGAAAGAAAATTGGGGGTACTTCTCTGAAGTTGAAGGGAAACGTAGGGGCGCTGTGCCCACATGCAACCCGGAGCGGTGCTTCTGACCGGGTCTACATGTCATGATTGTCATTTCATCATTCTTCTATGTATAGTTGGGTGATGATGACACAGGTTATCATCCTCGATAAATATTGGGGATGATGTATTCCCTCTTTCCCCACGACATACGATTCCTGTGACTATATTTTCATTTCAATTTTGAAAATTTTTGGTAATACTAATAACATGAGTGTGGCAAAATTATAAAGGAACGTTACCGACTGAACCCTCTAAATCGAGAATAATTACATGTACATTTAATTTAAATAATTTTTTCTGCATTATGGCTTTGAAAAAAAAAATCACCTCAATATATATTGGGGGATGGTAACATGGCCACCCCCACTTCATTTTTATAAAAATTGTACCTCCATATCCCTACCAGATCAATACCAATGTTGTATAATTTGAAGTAGATGGTTTTCACTTTCTTGCAGTGTAAAAATATAACGAGAAAAGTCAGAAACAACGACAGAATTGTGAATAAATGTTAATAAACTCATATAAATCTACAATATTGTACATAAATAAATATTATCTATATTGAAATAAAGAATATATAAATTTGAATAATATTATATTAAATTATAATAAGCTACAACATATAATAGAAATGTATATTTTCCACCATTTTTTTATTTTTATTTATTTATTTTTTTTTTTTTGGGGGGGGGGTTGAAACCCCACCATCCCGCCCCTGACCATGCTGTAATTGTTTCTATCTTGACCCGTGTCCTAAAAAGAAGGATCATGTAGTTTTTCTCACATGCCAATCCTGAATATTCTACTTCAATCTTTGTTCAGGTAGTGCCTTGGGTAGTAGAAGAGGACATGTTTAGGGGGTCACCGGTAGTAGAAAGGGACATGTCTAGGAGGTCACCGTATTTCTCGAAAATCACTTTTGATACAGCTTCGCAAGGTAAGTCGTATGTTTCTTTTCCTTCTTTTTCATCCATCTTGTCATCTTTATTTTATAACTTCACTCACTTTGGCTTCACGGTCAAATTGCACAAATGCTATTCAGGGAATGCTAAAGCAGGGAAATTTGATTCCTTCAGTTTTCAGCATACTTAAAGTGTTTGTCTCTCTTCTCCATTATATTCCTGTGTTCTTGCTTCGATTTCAACCAAATTTTCTAGTACATCTTGAAGATGCTTTGACCAAAACCGCAATGGAGTATATCCTTTCTTTTTGCAATGCAAGTTAGATTGCTAGATTTGCTTCAAGAGGTATCACTGTTTTAGATGTTTCCAACGTGTACATCAAACCTGTATAGTGTATTATTTTCTAAGTGTTCTCCACGTACTTGCATTACAATTTCTTAAAACTGTGATAACTCATCATTAATCAGTAATTGCTTTCAATTTTAACGATCAGTTTAGTCCAAGTAGAAATATCAAGGGATAGGCCGACTATAATAGTATGATCATGATGATAGTTTGATGTTTGCAAACACAAAGACATAATATCGAACGCAAATTTATGGATTCTTTTTCTCTCTGTTACCAACGGCAACCCTTCCTGATGCACAGAGCGACCCTGCAGCGTCCCATCATCACTGTTACCAACGCTTACTGGTGCACCCTCCATCAAACCCAACAGGCTCAGGGTAGAGCCCGCCCTCATCGCTGGGGTTCTTGGTGCAACCCTTCTGCTTATCTTGATCGTTGGTTCCTTCACCTACTTCAACAGACGGCGACTCTCGTCCAATGAGAAGGCCGTATTCGTCAGGTACCCGGATGAAATCAGCACAACTTACTCGTGCTCCATCAAGAAAGGTTTGTAGGTCTTCTATAACAATATTTTCTAACGATCCCTCTCCTCACTTCCATTTCTTATGATGTCTCTTGTGTGTCTTTCTAAGGAACATTTTCTGTAATAATAATCTATTAGCTACCTTGTCGCACAGTGCTGTAATGTTATTGCACTGTTCATCGATATCTTCTGTACCTTCTTCTATATCCCTCCATCTCCATCTCTCTCTCTTTCTATCTCTTCTTTTCCTCTTTCTCTTTTAAAGAACTCGATCGTGTTATCGTCACACAGGCGTCCTCTGGTGGAACTCTCAAAGAAAATGTTGAATGCATCACTGTTACCACAGCGCATGCAGAATTTTTACACATTCATGGAAAAATGCTCTACGAAGTGTTTATTGTTTGTATCATGAAATTAACTAGATTAAAATAGCACCGATTTATGTCTGCAGGGGTAAAAACGCAATGTATAATTAACCATTCACTGCCTCATATCATGTTGTCATCCAGATACCTACAATGTTTCTCAGGGATTAGATCCAGAAGTAGAACCGGTCTTTCAGAAGATGGAGTTTGATCGATCCCTTCTCAAGATTGAGGAGATCTTGGGCAGTGGCCAGTTTGGCACAGTCTACAAAGGGTTCGCTTACGGTATCGACGGAAAGGAGAAATACATACCTGTTGCAGTCAAAAGCCTCAGAGGTGAGTACGAAAATGACGATTAATAGGTAGAGGTGGGGGTGACATATCTGTGGTCCGTAAGAGGATATTGCCATCGTCACTCGAATAGGAGCGTTTAGTCCCATAGACCCTACTTCATTTCAGGAAATATTAAGATTAAATTTTGGGGTTGGTTTCTCGTGATAAGGTTTACTCAGAACATTCGGTGTAGAGTCCATGTAGAACCCATGAGATGTATGGCCGTTTGGACGAAGAACCAATGGGACGTAGGACCAATCGGACATAGTATGTGGGTAGTATGACCACTGGAACTTGTGACCAGTTAAGTATAGGATCAATGTCATATAAGACCAGTGATAAATATGACCCGTGGTATTTGTGACCGATGGCAGTATGCCTGGTGGGATGTACGACCGATAGGACCAATTGGATGTATGACTAATGGGAAACGTGAACAATGGGGGTTAGAACCAAAGAGGGCGAACCGTCTGATGATTTAGATGTTGATAAGATGGTGACACTAGTGATGTGTACTTCAGTATCATGTTGGCCATGGAAATATTGCAGTTATTGCAGGAGCTGCTTTGTGGGGGTGTGCGTGTGTTTGTGTGTGGGCGTGTTTAGCCGTATGTCCGAGAACATTTTCGGACAGACAGACAGAGAACAACAAAAAAATCATGAGAACAATGGTACTCGGAAGCCGGACAACAGTCCTCGAACGTCGAACAATGAATTTGTGCCTTATTCCGTCGACTGTCCGAGGACGGAGGAACAATAGAGGAATAATACTTGTCCTCCGAAATAAAGCAATACAAGACTGTGTGTGTGTGAGTGTGTGAATTAGATGTTTACAAACGAGTATTGCCTTTCAACCCTGCCATCTGAAAGACCTGACCAGGAATCGAACCCGGGTCTTTGTATAGGCAAAGCAGCGAGCCAACCTCTTTACCCAATCTCCATTTTCGGATGAATATCCTTATTGATTCGAAGATAGTAATTCGGTATTACGTATCATTTATTTTCAATTCCAATTAAAAAAACCATGGGGTATATAAATAGATAATCACAATACGGTAACATTTAAGAGAATTGTTCAATGAATATATAAACGCATATATATAAATTACAATGTAGTAACAAATAAGAAATACAAAACAAACAAAATTAAAACATAAGCAGACAATGTAAGAAACCACAAAGTGAATAGTTACACCGTAAATGCTCTCATATTAATGCATTGATTGATAGAAATGGAATTGGAGAATACTGAAAAAAAAATCATTTTTTTTTTAATCGAGGTAGTAATCCCTAAGTAATTAGAGATTAATGTAATAAATCAAAATGCACAATGTTTATTTAGAACATGTGAAATAATGCAATCAAAGCAATGAAAAAATATACGAATTAATGAAAAAGACAAAAACATAATGAATAGGGAAAACAGCAAACAGAAACATTGAACAAAAAGAAAGAAAATGGATTTTAGCGTCTAAGAAAGTTCATTATTTTAGCTAACATCTTTATAATTTAGAGCTCCGTGCTTGTGTAAATCTGGGATGAAAAGATGTCGAGAAAGGAATACTGGAAAGAAAACGTCGATATTTTGTACAACAATGACCTTGAATAATGTATTGGCTTATGTTTCAATCACTCTTCTATATATTCCCCTCCCACGTGACTCAATACACATATATCATACGATGATCGATTGATGCCAGACTATAAACATGATAAAAACATCATGTTACCTGCCACAGGCATTTCCTATGTACAAATACCGTTTGGTAGTAACAAAAGCGTGGTAAAATTAAACAAAATAACATCGTGAAATTGTCGTTGATCCTTCCATTAGCAAAAATTAAATTGTCAACATCTCTGGCTCTCCTAAGGGTCATTTAATTCCAGGAAGAAAGGATGACGAGAAGAAAATAGCCGAAAGAAAATACATGTACCCGTTGGCATTTCAACATGAATGATGCGATGTTGCTGACCATACTGCTATAGAAAAGAATCCATTTCATCTCCTTAGGATTTGTAACGTAATTAAATGATTATACGATCTGATAATCTAAGTTGGAGCAAACATCATGTTATTTGCCATGTGCATCT
The DNA here is from genome assembly GCA_025617745.1 of Heliocidaris erythrogramma. NCBI lineage: Eukaryota > Metazoa > Echinodermata > Echinoidea > Camarodonta > Echinometridae > Heliocidaris > Heliocidaris erythrogramma. The sequence goes on along the minus strand of CM046860.1, from coordinate 1,151,638 downwards.
CTATTGTTTAAATACTGTAGGAATAACGGTTATATTTCTTACTTAGTTAAGCCATGAAATGTCATCATTTGCGATCCTCTCAGGTTTCAAAGTCGAGTGGTTTGAACGCTTGACTGGATATGTGAAGGTCGTAAAAAGCAAAGTGTGACACTAACCATTCTGTTACTCTATCAGTATTTAAAAAACAAACACAAAACAAAACAAAACGAAAACGAACACAGTACCCATCTGCGCAATTAATGGTTTCCACGAAATGAATTCCAAGAGGGATTTCTTTGATAGAATCAATCGTTCACATTTATTTCATAATTTTTCAATTATCCGATTTTACATTTCTTCAAAATGTCGGTGTATCTCAACAGCCTAATAATCCAGGTTTGCAAAAGCATATCGTACACCGTGACGAAATAAAGAAATGACTGGCAAAACAAGGGTAAATACATTTTATCTTTAACATGTATGACGCATTGTTGTTGATTCTACACTTGCATTATGAATAGGACTTCCTTTCCTTTCCCATGACTAGTAACGTAATTATACGAATACCGTCTGATAATTGTAATCGAATTTAAACATCATATTTCTAGCCAAAGGCTGTCCGGATGCGGTGTTCAAATATTTTTAAAATTAATGTTTGCACATATTTCGAGCTGACGCATTGTCGTTTGTGGTAGATTTACATTGACGGATTCATCTGCGACAACGATTTTCAGCTGCGAAAACGTCGACGTCATCGACCATGTGCTTTCATCAAAATATCTAGTACGGTTTCGACAATTAATTTTGTCAAAGAACTTCAGTCACTCGAGTTTTCCAGACCAGTAAACTTTATTTTTTTAATCCCAGATTGTTTCCCCAGGTATTTCCAGGACTTTCACAATAATTATTGAACATCCTTAATATCTGCTAATGGTGCAGTATCTTATTCAAAAACCCTGTTCACACATTCGATTTTTTATTTGATGTCCATACGTTGTGAGATGTTTAAGCCATAAACATATAGATATCTGTGGTCCTGATGTCCTATGATTCGCTGTTTGATCCCGACACCATATAGCCTTTTGACAAGGCCCTCGTGACTTGGCTATTTTTCTCGGCAAGTAAGCTAGTAGTGGCTGCATAACAAGACTAGCCGCCCAGCCCGGTGAATGCGCGATCGAGCGACGTGAGTCCGAGGGCCTTTTGGAACCTGGCCTGTATTTCTTATGTTATCCTTTGTTCCTAGCGAGGATCTGCTACCTTATAGGTAGGAGCCAATCAGCAAACGTATCTTCGCATGACGTCAGCATACATTTGGTATGCAAATTCGCCTTCATTTCGAGCTAGCGCGGCCCGTGCAAGCTACTAGTACATCAATCATGAAAAGCAAGCCCCGCAGATACCGTTGTGATTGGTCGATAATCCTCGGTAGGCGTGTTAGCATACGAATGTCAACTCGTGAATAATTCATATCGGACGATGGAAACCCAGGTTCCAAAAGGCCTCGCGACTAAAGTCGCTCGATCGCGCGTTCACCCGGGCCGTGTTGATTCTTTTCGTCGCCGGCTAGTCTCATCTCAGGCACAGCATGACGAGGAAAATAGCCAAGTCACGAGGCCTTGTCAAAAGGCTAGACACCATACGAATGATGCGACGTTATCGCTGCCCATACTTCGTCAGACTTCACACCGCGTTCTCTATCACTCCCAGAACTCTTACAACTTCATTCAACATAGTGGACGGTGAAACATACATAAACTCTCTTAGCACCACGGATGAAATCTATGTAAGAACACGCCTTATGTTCTTTTTTTTTTCATTTGAGGCCGTCATCGCCTTCCCAGGGCGCTTCGTCTTCATTGGTCAACAGACACTCTAGCTGTGCTTATATGCATAAACTATACGTACGAGAAGAAGAAACATTCTTTTAGTTTAATATTACACCGTCACAATTTCATGTAAAGCCTATAACGGTAAGATATGTGAAACAGGATGTTATGGATGGCTATACTCATGGGAGGAACGTCATCTAGGTGGCATTTAAGGTAGCATGTAAAGTTCAAAGTTGTACCCATCCAGTTAGCCCTGTCCTATGTCGCAGCGCCTACGTAAGAATTAGCACGACATGGCTTGACTAAACTGGTGGATACGAACATTTTATTTCTATTTTTTATCAAGGGTCTGAAGTGACGAGTATATGGCTATCCTGAGCTCCAGTGTCCCAATGGCTATGTGGTGCCGGTCCCCCTGTTTTTTCTTCTTCGTGTTCTTTAGCCATAGGTGGCTCTTACGGCCAGGCTTTACATGAAAGTATGACCGCGCCATCATTCTACATCAGCTATAATGATGATGTAAACATGCTGCAGAAATGCTCGTCTGTGTTTCACATAGAATGTAATGTTCCTCGCGGCAATTACGGCTTTATACTTCCATTTCCTGTCTGACAACATGGACAGGGGAATACGACATTAGAAACACATTAGGTTGCCTCGGGTTGAGCTTAATTGACATGTAACGTTTAGTAATGGAAAATGTTGCGATAATAATGAAGTCAGTGCCATTATCTGGAGAATATAGAAAGCTTCTGACAGTCACTAACTTGAAATCTAATGTGTAAAGGTCTGACAGGTGTTAAAGATAATTGAGAAAACAGAGGCTTACTTAGAATCAGAATGCGGCCAGGTGTTAGGAATAATGTTTCATACTTTATTCTTTACGGCCATTTCGAAATAGTTATCAAGTATCTTGTGTTTATCAACTAAAATACATGTACATGTTTAATAAATCTGAAATAAGTAATTAATTTGGGTTTATCAATACTGTAAAAGAGCTTTAATTGCCAGGAATGACATCAGAGCTGTAAAAAGACAAATACTTCATATTCGATATGAATATTGAATGATGCAGTTTGTACTCCCATTTCAGACTAAATTATAATTCTATCTGTTGCTACACATATATATGAATGTCCTTTTCCAAGTTCTTATAAATTATACCAATGCTATTTAATGAGATTCACACAAGAATGGCAAATAGCAAATAGCAAAAAATATCGATGCGATACTATGTTAAGGAGGGCGGGGCGTGTGGGGGAAGAGAGGAATATAAGAAGGGAGTGGTGAAGAAAAGAGCGCGCGACGACGGTGCTTGGGGAAGGAAGGGGTTGAGATTAAGGTGGATTGATACAAAAGAAATATCTGGAGAAGCAAGGAGCTTTTAGTTCCTTGGTAGAACGGATTACATTAACCCAATTCATGGAAAAGAAAATCAAAACAGATGGTACGGATGATTGTCTTTTTTACCTGATATCTAGCTATCAATCGTTCCTCCAGCACTACCGACAAATCATCTCCTAAAATCCAACTGCTTGAGGAAGACCTTTTGTCAGGGGAACAGTTGGAGGCATATTGGAAAATTATTTTTCATAATCATTATGTTTGTAAATCCAGAAAAGAAAAAAAAACTGGGGACATATTGCACCTTGTCGGCAATTATATGAGTCTAAATACTCTTGTTTATTGCCTGCTGAAAAGTCGTAGACTCAAGTTGTTTAACCCAGCATCTACCCCTATTTATAATGTTATATAATAGTGATACCCCCTTCTCTATGGTAAAGAGTGTCCATGTCGGTTATTCAGAATGATTGGTTGTCTTGTTTTACCTGCAAGAGTGCACTAGAACGACAGAGAACAGAGATGTGTGGAAAAACGTTTAAATCATCCTCCGAGTCGGGAGAAGATACCGTGATAGATAGATAGACAGATTAGGTAGCCCGTCTGATCGACACACGCCGTTTCTTTAGTCAAGACATAAGATTATGTGCGATTTTACGTTTTTACGAAACTGAATGTGAAAGCTCACGTGCGAGATCGAATTTCCATTCATTTCTCATTCGCAATCTTTGTACCCCTCCAGTGTTTTACTCTATCATAGCGTCTTACTCTGCCCCAACTCACCCCCCCCCCCCCCTCTCTCTATCTCCTTTCCTCTCCTCTCCCTCTTTTTCATTAGCAATTTCTCTTCCCTATCCCCCTCCATTTCCCCTTATTCCGTCACATTATTTCTCTCATCCCCTCGTAGGATAAACAAAAAGAGAAAATGTGACGTTTGTGACACATATTTTGATGTTCTGTCACGTTTGCCAATCCGTAAACCCATGGTTCATGGTCAAGCACATTCTGATTTTACCTGCTGTGATAAAGCATACACGAAGCTATATTTTGTGAAATTACCATAGATGGCCTAGGCTAAAAAAAAATTTAAACTCTTCCTCAGAACGTTTTTTTTAAAGATTTTTAGTCAATAGTTATAAACATTCCTATTTTAACTAACATGTACAGTCTTTCATACTTCCATTCTCTCTCTCCCCTCTCTCTCTCTCCCTATATCCCTCTTTCTATTCATCATTATCTTCAAATCTTTTTTCTTCTATTTCTGATGATGTTTCCTGTAATCCATGCAGACCCACTTTTCCCGTCACCTTTTTGGAATTGGAATAGTTCACTTAAGAAGTTGGCCATTTTCCTCAATATTAATGTCATTAGATGCTAAAAATGGCAAGGAAATTAACCAAGAAATGACTGCTAAGTTCCCACAGGAATACCCACAATTTTCGGGAAAGCAATGCGGATGTCTCACTTTCTTTCGCCCGCATTCAGCTTTGATAATTTTATATATATAGCCCGAATGTAATAGATTTTGTTATTGTTTTTAACGATTTTTTAAATATTATTGTCAAAGAAGTCCTTTTCTTCGGCGGTCTCTCCTGATATCTTCTTGAAAAGGTATAAGTTGTGTTTCCTGGAGGGGATTTCGCACGTGTTATTCACAGCAATTAATAAAGCTGATTCGATAAAAAAATATTTTTGTTGCTTTGATACCGTAACACATTCAACCAGTTCGATGTCATTTGATTTGAAATCTGGGGGGGGGGGGGGGTTTCATGAAAGGACTTGTCAGATATTTTATCTGACAAATTTGCTCTCAGCCAATCAGACGCAAGGCTTTCAGTAGCTTATAACAGTTCCCGAAAATTGTGGGTATTCCTGTGGGAACTTAGCAGTCATTTCTTGGTTAATTTCCTTGCCATTTTTAGCATCTAATGACATTAATATTGAGGAAAATGGCCAACTTCTTAAGTGAACTATTCCAATTCCAAAAAGGTGACGGGAAAAGTGGGTCTGCATGGATTACAGGAAACATCATCAGAAATAGAAGAAAAAAGATTTGAAGATAATGATGAATAGAAAGAGGGATATAGGGAGAGAGAGAGAGGGGAGAGAGAGAATGGAAGTATGAAAGACTGTACATGTTAGTTAAAATAGGAATGTTTATAACTATTGACTAAAAATCTTTAAAAAAAACGTTCTGAGGAAGAGTTTAAAAATTTTTTTAGCCTAGGCCATCTTAGGTAATTTCACAAAATATAGCTTCGTGTATGCTTTATCACAGCAGGTAAAATCAGAATGTGCTTGACCATGAACCATGGGTTTACGAATTGGCAAACGTGACAGAACATCACAATTTCCTTTCATGAAATGCTCCCCTGAAAGTCACTTTGTAAAATACCATCAACTTATTTGTTATATCAGCGTCTTTTTCTTTTTTCCTAAAATTAATTGAAACCTGGGTCGGCATATTTGAAAATTTTGTGGACCATTATTTTACCCGTGTTCACAAATTTCGTTAATATGAGTTCATTATCATTAATAATTTGTAAAAAGTTATTTGCTGCTTTTTTTTTCTTTCTGCAAGCTTATAAGAACCTTAACTTACGCTGTAGCCTTTCTGTGAGTCACCATACTTTTCGCCTACGTGCAAACTTTTCAATGTGCATTATGGAAAAACAAATTTATTTAATGCTCAAGCTCAAATCAAGTTCAAATTAATGATGGAAAAACAATATTTCAACAAATCAGCAACAACAACACGTTGAACTGTAGTCATCTATAAACCTAAATAACCCACTTAATGTGACGTGCAGATTTAATGATTCCCTGGGGCAGTATTTGTTGTCGTAAGCAAATTTGTTATGGTCGTAAAAAGTTGGCAGAATCGAATTGCATCTTGGGTTGAAAATTCCATTTTATGATTATATTTTGTAAGCTTTATTCATTTGTTTACCTGGTACAAAGGTTTATGAGATTTATGTGAAAAAGTGGAATGATAAACTTTAGAATAGAGCCGTATCCTTAGAATCGTCAACAACATAACTTGATGAAAGCCGTCATGAATTCAGATCAAACATGAAACGGAGAAAAGCTTCATCGTAGAAAAAAAATATTGCATCGTGGGTGGAATAATCTATTTTATGATATTCGTGTACGCTTTATTTGTCTGTAATAATATGTATGTCAAATATGAATGATAAACTTTCTAGAATGATCCTTCTCGTTATCAACAACAAAAGTCGAGGAAAGCTCTAAGTTTCAGGTTACACAGGGAAACTGGGAACATAGTTTTTGCAAAGATTCAAAACTTAAGGTCATCGTGGGTTGATTAATCCATTTTATATTCTTTTTATGCTTTATTTAACTTTTCGCCAAACACAGAAATAATATTTATGTCAAATCGGAGAATGATAAACTTTCGAGAAAGGACTGTTTCTTTGTAGAATTATTAACAACAAAACTCGATAAAAGCTGTAAGGATTTCAGATTGCACATGGAAACTGGGGAAATAGTTTCTGCAAAGCTTTTAAACTTACGCGCATCGTGGGTTGATTAATCCATTTAATGACATTCTTTTACGCTGCATTTCTTCGCCCGGCACAGAAACAATAGCACTGATGTAACAGATCAGAATGATAAATATTTTAGAGATTGAACCATCTCGCACAGATTTTCAAAGACAAAAGTCGTGACAAGTTTTAAGAATTTCAGATAACACATGGAAACTGAATAATAGTATCTTTAAAGCTTCGTCTAAGACAAAAATGAAATGCATCGTGGGTTGATTAGATAATCTTTGTGATATTATTTTACGATGTATTCACATGTTCGCCTGGCACAGTAATAGCATATGTATAAAAGAGCAGAATGATTTATTTTCCGAGAATGAACACTTGTGGAGCTGTATTAAAAAAAAATAAAGGATGTACGGAGCACATATCGTTTTGTAATATCGTCGCGATATTCGATGTATAGATTGATATACTGTAAAATCTATGTTGTATTATGCAATGACGAATATCGCTTTGTATGTTTGATTCATCGCAGAGAACGCGACGCGGTCGATGAAAGAAGACTTCTTGGAGGAGATCAAACTCATTGTCGAGATCGGCAACCATCCCAACATCCTACCCATCCTTGGTTGCTGCACTGCCGATGAACCCCACTACCTCATCACCGAACTCATGGAGTATGGCGATCTTCTTCACTTTCTTTGGAAATGTAGGGAGGTATGTATTGAGTTTGCCCCAAATCGTGGGGATAATCACGATAATATGGGGACGTCAGTTGACACCCCTAATTTTCAGATTTTAGGGCCCTTCTGCAAATTCATGAATTGCAGACGCTTTCTTTATTTTTGGCAAATTTGCATGAAATGTCTCAACCCTACCCCTCCCCCCCCCCCCCCCCAAATCTTCACTCACTACTTCTTAAGTGCGATCCCCCAGTGCAGACGTGTACATTTATATAATATATGGAATTCTGAGCTTACAGCATATGAAGATGATTCAAATTTGTGAGTTTTAGAATGTCTTAATCAATCGGCTGAATAATAAGAAGAAAAATATATCATAAAACGCACTTCACAAAACATGCATATCTTTACTTTGGCATTTCCTTTTTTTAAATTTCCTTTTTTTTTCTTCAATTTGCTACACACCAAGTGACATTTTAATACCGTCAGCATAAAAAACCAAGCTATAATTTATTGTTTGCGATCAAATTATTGTATTAATAGGAGAAGAATGCAGTCAACGATCCTATCTACAAGCTGACGCCAACTGGACAGCTTCAGATTGCAATCCAGATCGCTCGAGGAATGGTAAGTATGACTGCAATCATATTGAACGCATTTTGATACTGCAGTCAATAACTGTAGCCAATCAGTGTCAATCTAACATAAAATCGCGTCATAAACACCTGCCTCATCTTTTTGCAAATTTCTACAATTATTTTGAATTTGTTATGGGTCGATATATAGGATTGCAAACATTGGGGGGGGGGGGGGGGTAACATTCCCATGCTGCTGACGACTCTTTTAAACAATACAGGATTTCAACATTTTGAACATACTTGAGTCTCTGGGGTAAGTTTTTTTAAACCCGAGAATAGCAAAGACGAAACTCATCTAACTAGTACGGTTTATCATAGATCGTAATATGCTTTAAACTCTTCTTGATGTGCAGAGCAAATTTCATTTTCCGCTATTTCATTTCAAAAGAAGATTTTACGCAAGTCATGGCGAAGTGGAAAGATATATCCCATGATAAAACACTCACGCATTAATACATTCAAATTATGCATGCATGTTGTAATGTTTTATCCCTTGAGGCTCTTTAGTGCATCCTTTTATTTTCTTCTTCTCCTTCTTGTAGGAGTACCTCTCGACAACGTTGTATTACCATGGTGATTTGGCGGCGCGTAATGTTCTGGTTGGTAACGGACTTATCTGCAAGATCTCTGATTTCGGGTTAGCAGACGACATCTACCAGAGGGGCTACAAGCGATTGGCGCCTGAAAGGAAACGACCAGTAAAGTGGGTCAGTCTAGAGACCAATACACAAGGAAAATGCAGCATTCAGAGCGATGTGTGAGTGTCTCATATGGTTCACTTTAAAAGATAAAATAAATTTAAATGATCGTTTGATGAACATTTTCAAGTGTCCATGATGCTGAATGAAATTGGAGCAGTTACATGCAGAGATGTGATTTTAATGATTGCTTATTCGTTAATCTATCGTGGGTTTTTATTTTTTGGTTGTTGGTACTGATAAAAAGAAGAACCATGCTTGTCTGTCATCATAATCCCAGCGTAGCCCTATTATTACAGAGGTGTTGTGGATCAGTGGATAAGTCCCCGGACTGTGAACCACGAGGTCCGGGGTTCGAATCCCACTGCCAAGACGTTAATCTACATTTGCCACTCTCCACCCAGGTGTTAAATGGGTACCCGGTAGGATGCGAAAGTTAATGTCGTTAGCAATGTGAGCGACACTGTACTGCCCACTGCTGGAATACTCCCCAGGGAGCGGAGAATGTGCATACATTGTGTGCAGACATGCCAGAATCCGATGACGAGGGTAATAATATATCTGTAAAGCGCTAAGAGACATCATCGACGTATTAGGCGCTATATAAAAGCGGAATATTTATGATGAAATTCATTCTGTTTCAAACATTCACTGGAAATTGTTCTTCCTGTCTTTTTACATTATTACTGTTCAAGCTTTCTGTATTTCATAACATCTATCAGTCATATAAGAATCTCAAAATGCTTTCAAACTATAATAGTGTGGCGTTCTTAATTAAATTAATTATATATTTAGATTAACTTTGACCTGTTGACTCTTTCTATTTTTTTTAAATGACAGGTGGTCATTTGGCATCGTCCTGTATGAGATCTATACCTTAGGTGGGGTTCCCTATCCCGGCATGGATGGTCGATATGTCATCACAAAGCTACAACACGGGTATCGAATGGAAAGACCAAGCATGTGCCCCGAAGAGATGTAAGTCTTCTGTACATCGTTATGGTTACCTGAAAAATCAGTACAACATGAATTCCATGTCAAGGCTGTATTAAATATGGCGTAATAAATGATGTATTTGGCATCTTTAAGAATCATTCATGATCCGTTTCTTGTAAGGGGTGTAGCCAATATTCATTAGGGGAAACTGCGGATCTGGGATTTTGAAATAGAGTAAGGCTCCGGGGAAACATTTATCCATGCGTCCTACAGCAAAATTTAAAAAATAAATAAATAAATAAAATAAAAGAAATAGATAAATAAATAAATTTTAAATAAAAAAAAATAGAGATGCAAGCCACTTGAACGAAGAATTTTTAGAATCATATAATTGCCGACGAGGTGCAATCCGTCGCTTGGAGCTATGAATGGTAGCGTAATCTTATTTTTATTTTCATGTTTCGCCCCCACCCCTGCCATCGTTCTCCTTGGTGACTCTGATTTTTCATCTTGCACCCCTGCCCTCTCCCATATTACCTTGATTAACCGCAGAATGTGACATTACTTTCCTTTGTAAACATTTTTGTGGTTTTGTTTTGGTTGTTGCCACGATTTATGATTTACCAAGTAATAGTCACCTCCCTCCCCACATGATGTTACATCGGACTACAATATATTCATCTCTCATTTCTTCTCACCTCTCTTAAACTTCTAGCTACGAAATAATGAGGGGCTGCTGGCAAGAGAACCCCCACCATCGACCATCTTTCACCATGATGTACAACACGTTGGACGCCATGTTGACGCAGAACGTAGACTACTTGACAGAACTTGAAACAGACTTCACGCACTATGAATTCGTGCCTTGCCAGGACGTGGATACATGCTCAACGACTTGGGAAGAGAACGAAACGACTGGGAAAGGAGGCCACGGGCTGTTATCGCCCCCTCACTTGGTGAAAGAATGCAAATTTGAGGTAAAGGGATAATCCATAGTTATACTTTACTTTCAGCATCTTCGAACGCCTTGCATAATTTGTGAATGCTAACAGCCCATCTTACATAGCCTCATCCCCTTGCCCTCGTAATTGTAGCACTATCCTTCTCTCTGGCCCGCTTCCTTTCTTCACCCCATCTGTATTCGATTCCTTTCAAACATTTGCATCAACTAAGAACATCCTCACATATCCTCACAAGTCCAGAGGCAAACTTGCTCATTGATATAATCATATAGTTAAAAGTTATAAAGACATAGTTTGAACTGTGCACAGCCTACTGTGGAGTTTCATTTACAAATATTATTCTTGAAAGTACTTTTTCAGTTTATCTAATCGCATCCGTTTCATTTTCACTCTTCATGCTTAAACGCGTAATCTCCATTGGCAGATTACCCAATAGCGCGCGTCCCCTGAGCATGATCTGACCAATGCGATGATGTGTCATATCCGCACACAACTAGGAATTTAAGTGCGACTGTTAGTCAAACTTAACTCTTTGTGAAACACCCCCCCCCCCCCCGATTTGCTCATATTAAAATACCCTTGTTCATGTTACATTCGGCCCTTGTGAAAATCATTTTTTTTTAAAGCAATCCACCTCATGTGCTTAAATAAATACGTGAACGCCAGTTAAATACCAAAGTAATGTTTTTCTTCTTCTACAGTGCGTCCCAGAAAAAACGAAACCGAGATTTATCGATGTTTATTCATATCTTAATCACAATTATTATTAATAAATGACTAATATTTGTCAAGCTTGGATCCTCTTCTTTCATTTGATGCCACTCATATGATACAAACTTCACGCATTGAGTGAATAAAGACAATATGAAGCAGGGCTACCAAAAATTCGTTTGGCCGACGATATCTGAATTTTAAAGAGATAATCAAATTTCTAGAAAGTTCATTTTTTTGTCCTTTCATATGACACCTCAATTGGGAAAAATGAGCAAGGGATGAAAGAGCTCTTGTGTAAATGATGCTTGCATTTCCAAGATTTATGAAACGAATCCGTTTGCACTGGCTGCCTGTCCTAGCAATAAACAAACAACACAGAAGACTTCATGCATGGCTGATCGTCAACAAAATGGAGTATGATGAGTACAAAATGATAAAAGCTGATTGATAGTGAGGTGCGTTTTCATGATTAACCTCACTTGACCATGGAGTCGACAACAGAGCAACAAGTATTTCTGGTAACAGAATGGGGACGATCTGGGAGACTTTAATAAATCATAAATGAACTTTCTAGAAATGTGATTGTCTCTTTGAAATTCAGATATCGTTGGCCAAACGAATTTTTGGTAGCCCTGCTTCATATTGTCTGTATTCACTCATGCGTGAAGTATGTATTATATAAGTGACATCAAATGAAAAAAGAGGTTCCAAGCTTTACAAATATGTGTCATTATTAATCATAATCGTGATTAAGATATGATTAAACATCGATAAATCTCGGTTTTCTTTTTTTCTGGGACGCACAGACTGTTATAGATATGTTATGAATCAAGAATCTAGTTTCCTTAAAAGTTGTGAAGACGTATTTTTAATTTTACGCAAAAAATCTGAATCTTATGTAATTTTTCTTGTGTTTGTGCAGAATGCAGGTTTTTCTACGTCATACTAACAAGGACTAACACTAACCATGCATGGAGTTAAAGGTATGCTTCTAATCTGCTGACATATTTTTTTCTTATATATAGTTTTTTCGTTTGATGATTGTGAATGAAAAGTTGAATAATGTCATTAATTTTATTATTTTGCATATGCATGTTTTTAATTTGTTAGTATAATACAATTAACATCACAATTTCCTAGGATATACTAAGGCTATACCGGTATTGCTGTATTGATTTCTAGATCTTTCATACCCATTCTTCTTATATATAGCCTATAAAATATACGTAACTAATGTACTGGTAACTTAGTTTTGTATATGAATGTATGTCATGGGCAATATGCTTTGTATTGTTTGTGTATGTTTGAATGTCTAATGTAATTCCCTTGTGTGAGGTTCAGATTTTATTTACTCTATTTCCGGTAATGTTTTGCAGACCTTGGTATATGTACTTCCTTTTGTAATTATTTCATCATAATTGCTCTTTTCTCGTTTTTTTTTCACGTAATTGTTCTTCTAAAGTTGTTTTCCGTCCCGGTTAGGCCTATCGTGTGAATTATATTTCAAATGTAGTGGTCATATAATAACATGCAGCTTGTGCTTGCTTCCTGTATACTTGTGTAGGCCCAGACGTACTCATCGGGGCAACAAATCAGCCAAGACTCTGCCTTCTCCGAGAGCAGCGCCCTCTCAGGCGAACCCAACGAACTCGGTTTATGGTGGAATTGGACTGTACGTTTTCATGACAAGACACACCCGTCTTTAAGTGCGCCTTTTCCTTCAATGGAGTTTATACCTATCATGGACTACGACACGGATTCAGTACATAGTATAGATAGCGCAAGATCTGTTGATAGCACAAGGACTACATGCTAATAATTCTCGGTAGTAAGAGTTGTGAAATTAGCCTAATTTCATGATTTCCAATTCCATCCAAGGAAAGCGGTGAGCATTGGCGGGCGCTATGACATAACTATGACGCTCACTGTCGTCGCAGAAATCTTCTTGGACCAAGGTATTTTTATACAAAGTCGCGTATCAAAGGTTTTGTGCTTTCCTTCAACTTGTTTAGTGTGATAAATGTATTTTGTGCAATTCAGCCCTGCTGCGTGGAACTGATCAAACTGATGATGATGATAATCTGGAAATGCTCCTTAAATGCATTCTTCCATCCAAAAATTATGTAATATGCAGGAGATGGAAATGGGATTGTAATCGGAGTTTACTTGAATTGTATTGTTCACGTATTTCGATCCATTCGATCCATAATCCTTCACTAACTAGGCTGTATTTCCACACTGTTTCTTAATGTCTAAATGTGATAGGGTATTTTACTTTTGATATTTTGTATGTGGTATATTATAAATTGATCAGGTTCTATTTTATTTGTCAAAACTCTATTTTTTCCTTATGGAATGTCACTCATTATAGTATTTGTACCTAATAGGGGAGGGCGTTTGACAATCAATATCTTGTATTCAACATGATCCACCTTGCCCTTGCAGAAATAGTGCACCTAAATCATTATAATTATGTTTTTGTACGAATGACATAATCATGACTGTTGTCAAGAAAATTCAACCTTCTGTCAAGTTGTCCCTTTCAGCTCTGTGCTCTACTTTCGCTGATCTTTACCCCAAAGTGTCAATCTCTTTACTTCTTTTATAGATTAGATATAACCGGTATACACTATGAACACGGTGACAAAGAGAGCGGACAAAATATACAGCTCCTCATTGTACCTTCCACAATTGCTCTGGCAGACAAAAGAACATCCCTTCATTGCTATTATGTAAAATAAGTAGAACAGATGAATATGCATGTGACACCTGTTCTACATACTTTTACATAATAGCAATCAAGGGATGCTCTTTTGTCTACCAGAGCAATTGTGGAAGGTACAATGAGGAGCCGTATATTTTGTCCGCTTCTTTGTTCGCCATGTTCATAGTGATATATATTTGTGCTTTGACCCCCTTTATTCTTTCCCTACTAAGCCTAAAAAGAAATACCGTATCATATTTTGCTTCATGCACTATTCCGTGCAATAACAGACTACTATGTTGTAATGATATTATGGTTTATTTGGATTTTAGCGGATAGATCATTAATATTAATGGCTTTGAAAACTCAGATAATGTGTATAATAAAATGTTTTAATGATAATAACAATGCATACCTCTCAATGTTTATGATACGTAAAGGTGGAAGAGAAAATAGAATATTGATTACTAGTAGTATACCTATCTGCATTTGATGCAGTGTGCATATAACATTGTATAATCGTAAATATTGCGTACTGATGTATACTAAATCAGGGCTTGCCCTTAACCTGTTTTTAAGGTGGCCAGCTGGGCCACTGGGGCATGAGATGCAGGTGGCCAAATGGAATTCTCAGGTGGCCCGTATGTTACATTTTATTTATTTGTATCTTACACTATGTTTTTTCGGTGGCCAGCTGGGCCACTTATCCGACAGTTGGCCCGACGCCGCCGTTAAAGTTGAGACCTGCTAATACAAAGGGTACATTGTAGTCAACGATTCATCTATGATTATTGGTGATATTATGTAATTGTTCTTCACGTAGTAATCTCCTTTTAAATGAACAAGGTGCAATATCATATCGGCTACAATTTTTCCAATCAACGTCTGTTGCATGGGAGGTAGAATGTCGTTATCTCATATCTTGAACATTCTTCTTGTTTCCATGAAACCACCTTTTTCACCAATGCAATTTTTCTGTTTAAAAAAAAAATCCATTTCGTCCACTAATTTTCTTGTTCGCGTTATTTCATTTTCATGCGATGCGAACATGACCTTAAATGCGTTAAATGAATGTTCAAAATAAAGACGAACAACAGATGTACGACAGGACCGAACGTAACATTTTTACTACGCGCTTGCCAACTGACGTAGAAGTGATGCCCAACAATTTCTATGACTATTCAAGAATAAGAAACTGCATTTCTTTTGATCTTCTTTCCTTCTATATGACTGATAATGTACTGACATTGATATTGTCATCCACATCACCGTCTTATTGACTAACTGTAATTAAGATAAATTTAGACAAATTATTGGACTGGATAAAACAATAACAGCGTGACACATGCACATCATTCTTCGTTCTTTTTTCTTTTCCCTTTTTTTTGGGGGGGGGGGGGGGGGGCTGGTGGAATGGGCTTTTTGACGGACTCGAGCCGACATTACTGTTTACGAACAAACGACTAAGAAGATGGAGTCTATAGAAATAGATCTCGTTAGAATACACGGTAGATTTCTTAGACTGTGGAATTGTATTAATTTGAATTTCTATATTTTTATTTTTTGATATTTAATTATTTTGAAATTGTTGATATTTTAATAACCATTCAGCTGCATATTATTCGACAACTCTGACATATCAAGTCTGATCATTGACCAGATTTTAATCATAGTACTCGAGTGACTTCATAATTACCTGCATAGTTGACAGAAGATTAATATTCTATTCTTTTATTTTCTTGTTTTGTTTGTTCATTTGCCTTTTTGCCGCTCACTCCTATTGTAAAGCAGTAGTGACGTCTACCGACCTTGACAATCCAACAGAACACCTGTTCCACGGACACGTGCATTCTGGACAACTACCACCATGACCACCGGACAGATACTAACATTGGCCAACTACTATACGGACAGTTACGGCCGGACAACCCTTCTCGGACAATTGACGAACCTGGCACTACTAATACTACACGTACAATTACTACAGTTAAAACGCTTATGATGAATATCATAATATCCGAGTCGAAAAATAATAGTCCAAGAGGAACGGTCCTAAGTTTATTATTATTCAGGGTGGGTAGGGAATTGTCTAAGGGTAATGGTACGTCAATATCAACATTCGCTATTCATCCAACCCTGGCTGTAATATGTTCTTTGGACACTGACTCCCACTTATGTTCCTCAGAAAATTCCATTCTCAGATTTAATAACTTTTAATAGATTATGTTGAAATAATGCAGGTTTTACCACTCATGTGCAATTTTACAATTAAGTTTAAGGATATTGTTATTTTTTCTAGACAATGTTAGGGACTGTGCATATATATATTTAATGATCCAATTTGTGTAAATTGATATGAGATAAATAACAATAGTCCGTGCTATAAATGTGCATTTTTACATCACTTTGGATTGACAAAGTTAGAAAAGTGACAAAGTTTCATAATTCTCTTCTTATTCTCTCAATAAATTATGGCGTAATATTCCTCGTTTCTGAAAGTGCTAAATATAACGTTACAGAAAGGATTCTATTATTCGATTATATCTTATATAATCAGCACCGACAAATTCTGTCGGTAAAAATTAAAGGTTTTTTTTTTATTACTATTACTTATAAAAAATGCACATTTTGTTTACATAATTCATATGAGCGAGATTTGGTATATTCAAACAAAATATGAACAGTGGTCTTAATATGAGGACAGCCATAAGGTTCCTGCTTTATTTTATAAATGCAAAAAGACACTAATATTGCATGAGAAAAGGTGGATATTTTACTCCCTAAATGCTTGCATTTACGTTGTCTACGATTAGTTGTGGGTGTAAACCGGCGTAAACCATTAACCTTATACAATAAGATATCTAAAATTGGCATTATACCACGATGGTTGAGATGTATAGTTGCATTGTATATACATGTATTTTGTTATTTATTGACTCTATCGCTACAAATCAGGTGCAATACAATTTGTAAATAAACAAGACATTTTGAATATCATGTATTCGTTATTTTGTTTTGTTGACTCAGTGCGGGGGGATGAATATTCATGGCAAAACGTCTTTATCATTTGTCTCTGTGATCTGTGATTGAACATAACTGCAACTTGTAGGCAATAGATGTAATACCGTATCGGAAAAGCGATAAAGATCGCTTTTTATGAAATTGAGTCTATGACACTCCAAATGGTGCCTCAAAACCCACGTATTTCAGCAGATGTGCAAATACTGACTTGATTGGAGAAGCCAGTGCTATGAATGATTTAAAAAGAAATATGGCGTCATATAAATTATGTGAATCAATCCATCAGTCAAGTGGGCGGTACGTTATTCCTTCTCCCATCTCTTTCTTTTTCTATCTCCCCTCTCTTTCTCTTCCTCTCCCTGTCTTACCTTTTGTTTTTGCTCTATTTTGTTGTCTTTTCTTTTTTTAAATATGCTGTTTTAGAACAGATTACCAATCGTTACGCCCCCCACTATATCACTCTCTACCTCTCTCTCTCTCCCTCCCTTTCTGTCCCTGTTTCTATCTTCCTCTCTCTGTCTGTCTACCTTTCTCTCTCTCTCTTTCTGTCTGTTTTTATCTTCCTCTCTCTCTCTCTTTCTCTCTTTCTGTCTCTGTTTTTATCTTCCTCTGTCTGTCTACCTTTCTCTATCTCTGTGTCTCTGTTTTTATCTTCCTCTCTCTGTCTACCTTTCTCTCTCTCTCTCTCTCTCTTTCTGTCTGTTTCTATCTTCCTCTCTCTCTGTTTACCTTCCTCTCTCTCTCTTTCTGTCTCTGTTTTTATCTTCCTCTCTCTCTGTCTACCTTCCTCTTTCTCTCTTTCTGTCTCTGTTTTTATCTTCCTCTGTCTGTCTACCTTCCTCTCTCTCTCTTTCTGTCTGTTTTTATCTTCCTCTCTCTCTGTTTACCTTCCTCTCTCTCTCTTTCTGTCTCTGTTTTTATCTTCCTCTCTCTCTGTTTACCTTCCTCTTTCTCTCTTTCTGTCTCTGTTTTTATCTTCCTCTGTCTGTCTACCTTCCTCTCTCTCTCTCTTTCTGTCTGTTTTTATCTTCCTCTCTCTCTGTTTACCTTCCTCTCTCTCTCTTTCTGTCTCTGTTTTTATCTTCCTCTCTCTCTGTCTACCTTCCTCTTTCTCTCTTTCTGTCTCTGTTTTTATCTTCCTCTGTCTGTCTACCTTCCTCTCTCTCTCTTTCTGTCTGTTTTTATCTTCCTCTCTCTCTGTTTACCTTCCTCTCTCTCTCTTTCTGTCTCTGTTTTTATCTTCCTCTCTCTCTGTTTACCTTCCTCTCTCTCTCTTTCTGTCTCTGTTTTTATCTTCCTCTCTCTCTGTCTACCTTCCTCTTTCTCTCTTTCTGTCTCTGTTTTTTATCTTCCTCTGTCTGTCTACCTTCCTCTCTCTCTCTTTCTGTCTCTGTTTTTATCTCCCTCTCTCTCTCTCTTTCTCTCTTTCTGTCTCTGTTTTTATCTTCCTCTCTCTCTCTTTCTGTCTCTCTGTTTATATCTTCCTCCTCTCTGTCTACCTTTCTCTCTCTCTCTCTTTCTGTATCTGTTTTTATCTTCCTCTCTCTCTCTCTCTCTCTCTCTTTCTGTCTCTGTTTTTATCTTCCTCTCTCTCTCTTTCTGTCTCTGTTTTTATCTTCCTCTCTCTCTCTCTCTCTGTCTCTGTTTTTATCTTCCTCTCTCTCTCTGTCTACCTTTCTCTCTCTCTGTGTCTACCTTTCTCTCTCTCTCTTTCTGTCTCTATCTACCTTTCTCTCTCTCTCTCTGTCTGTTTCTATCTTCCTCCTCTCTGTCTCCCTTTCTCTCTCTCTTTGTCGGGTTTTATTTTCCACTCTCTCTCTCTCGCTCTCCTTTTTTCTCTCTCTTTCTGTCTGTTTTTATCTTCCCCTCTCTCTCTCTCTCTCTCCTTTTCTTTCTCTCTCTCTGTCTGTTTTTATCTTCCTCGCTCTGTCTCCATCTCTCTCTCTCTCTCTTTCTCTCTCTATTTTTATCTTCCTCTCTCTCTCTCTTTCTGTCTCTGTTTTTATCTTCCTCTGTCTGTCTACCTTCCTCTTTCTCTCTTTCTGTCTCTGTTTTTATCTTCCTCTCTCTCTGTTTACCTTCCTCTCTCTCTCTTTCTCTCTCTGTTTTTATCTTCCTCTGTCTGTCTACCTTCCTCTCTCTCTCTTTCTGTCTCTGTTTTTATCTTCCTCTCTCTCTGTCTACCTTCCTCTCTCTCTCTTTCTGTCTCTGTTTTTATCTTCCTCTGTCTGTCTACCTTCCTCTCTCTCTCTTTCTGTCTCTGTTTTTATCTTCCTCTCTCTCTGTCTACCTTCCTCTTTCTCTCTTTCTGTCTCTGTTTTTATCTTCCTCTGTCTGTCTACCTTCCTCTCTCTCTCTCTTTCTGTCTGTTTTTATCTTCCTCTCTCTCTGTTTACCTTCCTCTCTCTCTCTTTCTGTCTCTGTTTTTATCTTCCTCTCTCTCTGTCTACCTTCCTCTTTCTCTCTTTCTGTCTCTGTTTTTATCTTCCTCTGTCTGTCTACCTTTCTCTCTCTCTCTTTCTGTCTCTGTTTTTATCTTCCTCTCTCTCTCTGTCTACCTTCCTCTTTCTCTCTCTGTCTGTTTCTATCTTCCTCTGTCTGTCTACCTTTCTCTCTCTCTCTTTCTGTCTCTGTTTTTATCTTCCTCTCTCTCTCTGTCTACCTTTCTCTCTCTCTCTCTGTCTGTTTCTATCTTCCTCCTCTCTGTCTCCCTTTCTCTCTCTCTTTGTCGGGTTTTATTTTCCACTCTCTCTCTCTCGCTCTCCTTTTTTCTCTCTCTTTCTGTCTGTTTTTATCTTCCCCTCTCTCTCTCTCTCCTTTTCTTTCTTTCTCTCTGTCTGTTTTTATCTTCCTCGCTCTGTCTCCATCTCTCTCTCTCTCTCTTTCTCTCTCTATTTTTATCTTCCTCTCTCTCTCTCTTTCTGTCTCTGTTTTTATCTTCCTCTGTCTGTCTACCTTCCTCTTTCTCTCTTTCTGTCTCTGTTTTTATCTTCCTCTGTCTGTCTACCTTCCTCTTTCTCTCTTTCTGTCTCTGTTTTTATCTTCCTCTCTCTCTCTGTTTACCTTCCTCTCTCTCTCTTTCTGTCTCTGTTTTTATCTTCCTCTGTCTGTCTACCTTCCTCTCTCTCTCTTTCTGTCTCTGTTTTTATCTTCCTCTCTCTCTGTCTACCTTCCTCTCTCTCTCTTTCTGTCTCTGTTTTTATCTTCCTCTGTCTGTCTACCTTCCTCTCTCTCTTTTTCTGTCTCTGTTTTTATCTTCCTCTGTCTGTCTACCTTCCTCTTTCTCTCTCTTTCTGTCTCTGTTTTTATCTCCCTCTCTCTCTGTCTACCTTCCTCTTTCTCTCTTTCTGTCTCTGTTTTTATCTTCCTCTGTCTGTCTACCTTCCTCTCTCTCTCTCTTTCTGTCTCTGTTTTTATCTTCCTCTCTCTCTCTGTTTACCTTCCTCTTTCTCTCTTTCTGTCTCTGTTTTTATCTTCCTCTCTCTCTGTTTACCTTCCTCTCTCTCTCTTTCTGTCTCTGTTTTTATCTTCCTCTGTCTGTCTACCTTCCTCTTTCTCTCTCTTTCTGTCTCTGTTTTTATCTCCCTCTCTCTCTGTCTACCTTCCTCTTTCTCTCTTTCTGTCTCTGTTTTTATCTTCCTCTGTCTGTCTACCTTCCTCTCTCTCTCTCTTTCTGTCTCTGTTTTTATCTTCCTCTCTCTCTGTTTACCTTCCTCTCTCTCTCTCTCTTTCTGTCTCTGTTTTTATCTTCCTCTCTCTCTGTCTACCTTCCTCTTTCTCTCTTTCTGTCTCTGTTTTTATCTTCCTCTGTCTCTGTCTACCTTCCTCTTTCTCTCTTTCTGTCTCTGTTTTTATCTTCCTCTCTCTCTCTTTCTGTCTGTTTTTATCTTCCTCTCTCTCTCTGTTTACCTTTCTCTCTCTCTCTTTCTGTCTCTGTTTTTATCTTCCTCTGTCTGTCTACCTTCCTCTTTCTCTCTTTCTGTCTCTGTTTTTATCTTCCTCTCTCTCTCTTTCTGTCTGTTTTTATCTTCCTCTCTCTCTCTGTTTACCTTTCTCTCTCTCTCTTTCTGTCTCTGTTTTTATCTTCCTCTCTCTCTGTCTACCTTCCTCTTTCTCTCTTTCTGTCTTTGTTTTTATCTTCCTCTCTCTGTCTACCTTCCTCTCTCTCTCTCTTTCTGTCTCTGTTTTTATCTCCCTCTCTCTCTCTCTCTCTCTCTTTCTGTCTCTGTTTTTATCTTCCTCTCTCTGTCTACCTTTCTCTCTCTCTCTCTTTTTCTGTCTGTTTCTATCTTCCTCTCTCTGTCTCCCTTTCTCTCTCTCTCTTTCTGTCTCTGTTTTTATCTTCCTCTCTCTCTCTCTCTCTCTCTCTTTCTGTCTCTGTTTTTATCTTCCTCTCTCTCTCTCTGTCTGTTTCTATCTTCCTCCTCTCTGTCTCCCTTTCTCTCTCTCTTTGTCGGGTTTTATTTTCCACTCTCTCTCTCTCTCGCTCTCCTTTTTTCTCTCTCTTTCTGTCTGTTTTTATCTTCCTCTCTCTGTTTGTAACCCTTTCGCTCTCTCTCTCTCTCTCTTTCTGTCTCTGTTTTTATTTTCCTCTTCCTGTCTCCCTTTCTCTCTCTCTTTCTGTATCTGTTTTTATCTTCCTCTCTCTCTCTTTCTGTCTCTCTGTTTATATCTTCCTCCTCTCTGTCTACCTTTCTCTCTCTCTCTCTTTCTGTATCTGTTTTTATCTTCCTCTCTCTCTCTCTCTCTCTGTCTCTGTTTTTATCTTCCTCTCTCTCTCTTTCTGTCTCTGTTTTTATCTTCCTCTCTCTCTCTCTTTCTGTCTCTGTTTTTATCTTCCTCTCTCTCTCTGTCTACCTTTCTCTCTCTCTGTGTCTACCTTTCTCTCTCTCTCTTTCTGTCTCTATCTACCTTTCTCTCTCTCTCTCTGTCTGTTTCTATCTTCCTCCTCTCTGTCTCCCTTTCTCTCTCTCTTTGTCGGGTTTTATTTTCCACTCTCTCTCCCTCGCTCTCCTTTTTTCTCTCTCTTTCTGTCTGTTTTTATCTTCCCCTCTCTCTCTCTCTGTCTCCTTTTCTTTCTTTCTCTCTGTCTGTTTTTATCTTCCTCGCTCTGTCTCCATCTCTCTCTCTCTCTTTCTCTCTCTATTTTTATCTTCCTCTCTCTCTCTCTTTCTGTCTCTGTTTTTATCTTCCTCTCTCTGTTACCCTTTCGCTCTCTCTCTCTCTTTCTGTCTCTGTGTTTATCTTCCTCTCTCTGTTCCCCCCCTCTCTCTCTATCTATTTTCAACTTTCCTTCTACTTAATTACCTAATTTTCTTCAATAATCTTGGTGGAAGCAAGGAGATATCACAACTCATTGGTGGAAGTATATCGCTTGGTTTTCCTTCCATTTTTGTTTATTACAAAAGTACAATTTTGCAGTTATATTTTTCATAAATTTCACAAGGCCCAAACAAATGGTTAATTGCCATTTTCAAACCGGCAGTTAATTAAAAAGACTATACAGCCAATCACCTTTATTATCAAATTACTAAATAAAAATACTGTACCATGACTCAGGAAAAACAAACGCGACTTTATTTTCAGCCAATCAGAAGTGTTGATTAAGGACTTGCGTTTGATTTTTAGGAATTACGATCAGACGCAAGTTTTGTGCAACGGGCCCCAGAATAGAAGAATACAAAAGTATTACCCTATTGCCCCCCAAAAGGATGATGACATTTAGACAATAGGGGAGTGCTTCATCAAGCGTTTTGTCAGTGATGTTTACCGACAAATTTGCTCTCAGCTGGTTAGATGCAAGGATTTCAGTAGCTTATAACAGTTGTCAGTGAAAATCACTGACAAAACTTGATGAAACGCTCCCAAGGGATCGAAATTAATCAACCAGCAAGATAAACAAGTAAAACATATATTAGTGATATATTTTCCCAAATGATGACATAAATTCAATATAACTGTGGCATTTTTTTAAATCGAATATGCGATAACAATATGAAATGTTATGTAACCACACACCTAAGCAGACGCGCACACATACGAGGAACGTTAATTTTTGTGCCTGAAAATTTCCAGCAAGCTCTCTGATTATCAAGGCAGCCACTTTCATTTTTACTCCTAAAATGTTGAATAGTACTTGTAACATGCATATCAGACATTTTGCGGAAATAATAATGATCTACTATTTGTTGTTTTCAGTAGAGACATCTGCAAATTCATTTCAGAATAAATTAAGCCCAGCAAGCGCTAGTTGAAATATGCATTCATGTATAGCACATATCTATTAAAATTCTCATGATATGAGGCATATAATGAATATTGAATATAAAACGAGGTATAGATTGCACTCATATTACATAAAATTTAACACAGAATTGAATGAGACATCGGTGATCGTTTAACGTGGTAATGTCAATAGGTAAAATTGATAAAATCATGAAGACATGTACATTATTAATAACAAACAAATTTATTGAATCCAATCTGATTGCACTTTGATATATTAAATTGCATACATATTTGTTATTGCAATACTGAAACCATCGTGAACCACGTCTATTTTCATGTCGCAGCCCCAAAGGAAAATGATCGTCTTCACGTTTAACCAGAGACTCGAAGCAGTATATATTTGGTTTATATCCGTCATCTTGAACTAAAGCCTAAATCTATTCATTTACTTATAATCATCTGCACCGTATGCCTATAGTACACCGCACACGTACGTACACAAACAGTTTTAAAGAAGGGATGAATTTGCGCGGATATCAAACGGGAAATGATGACATCATCAGACGCCGGTGCCTAAAACAATAGCTACGCGCAAATGAATGTCGTCACAATGTAGTAAGCACTTTTCGCGCGAGATGTCATACGCCGTATATAGTATCCGTGAATAGTAGTACTATACACGGATCGTGACGTCAGATGTTACCCTCCATGACAATTTGCTCAATTGCATGAGAATAGTGGGAATTGTATTTTGTCACATGACGCGCACTAGACCAATCAATTTGGCGGATCATTTTCATGACGGATATAACATGTACTATACTAATGGATAATACAATGAACTCATGGTGGAACATAAAGTATAACATGTATACTAGAATGACCTTAAAAGAGAAGGTTGAGTTCCGGTAAAGTTAAAAAGAAGATCGCTTTTCAAATGCCCTCACATTCGAAATATACCCTTTTCTGTGTGCAGTGCGTGTGACTTTCAGCAAGATTTAGTTCATTTCTTATCATTTTGATGATTCCAAAACCTCACAGTACACACTAATTATAATATACGGCATAATAAACTTTCCCCAAGTGTTTCAAGACAGTTTTATTCACAATGTAATCACTTGACCAGAACTCAACTTTATCTTCAATTGATGCATATTTGAACATTTTGGAGACATACAACTTATTGTCCAGTTATTAAGAAAATGATAATGGTATTGGTCAGTTGGTTGTTTCTTGTATAAATATCATGTCCGTCACGCCCTGACCCTCCTGGTGCCTCAATATTTTTATCCCTGTCATAGCCGAGCTGCCAAATTTGTCCAGAGGTTATTGGCCGGGGTGGTAATTCAGGGTAGCAGTATCGGAAAGGCATTATATATCAAGTCGGTCCATCACAGTAATTGGGTAACTCGATCACGCCGATGAGCCCGAGCTCCCACACGATTGCGATGACGATGAAGAAAATATAGACACACATGCACAGGACACCCATCTTGATGTCGATCTTCCAGCCATTCAGGTGGATGGCTAATAGAATGAAAGCGACGGTGAGGAGGAGGGCGATGGTGGTGAAGACCAAGCCCTCGCTGGCGATCTCGACAGGCTGCCCGTACATGATACCGTAGATGAACCACAGGAGACCAAGACAGATGAACACCTCGAAGATGTTACTACCGACAATGTTTGACAGAGCCATATCACCGTAACCTTCAAACACAATGAACGATAGAGATCGATAATGCGTATCAGTGTTTTAGTCATGAATTGGTTTTGTTTCACAGTTTATCTTGACAATGTTGACTACAGAATGCTTTTAGAACATCTGGGGGGGGGGGGGGGTGTTTCACAAAGAGTTAAGTTTGACTTAAAGTCGCACTTAAATTCCTAGTTGTGTACGGTATATGACACATCACCGCATTGGTCAGATCATGCTCAGGGGCCGCGCGCTATTGGGTAATCTACCAATGAGATTACGCGTTTAATACCGTATGCGCATTGGTACTTACGCATGACTTTAAGTCAAACTTAACTCTTTGTGAAACACCCCCTGCACATATAACCCATTGCCTACGGGAACCTGGGGAGCGTTTCATCAAGCGTTTTGTCAGTGGTTTTTACCGGCAACTGTTATAAGCTACTGAAATCCTTGCATCTGACTGGCTGAGAGCAAATTTGTCAGTAAAAATCACTGACAAGACAATTGATGAAACACTCCCTGGTGGTCTCTGCATTAACCCTATGGGAATGACAGAATCCAGAAGTCATCGGGTTAATTCGAAAACAATGTATGCACATAAATCCTTAACTAGCACGATGATGTGAGTGTGACCATATAGTGGCTTTGGCGCACTTTTCGGAGGAGCTGGAACAGCGGTATGGGGGTAGTTTGCAGGTACAAACTCTGGTCAGTCGTAAAAAAGTGTCTGCACAGTAAGACTACCATAGGCCCTTTACTATAGCTGCTCCTGACACAAGACCAGTAGGTGTATAGCTGGGTTAGGCTTTTCTCAAGACATAATGTCTGTCTGATAAAGTGTCAAATAAGGGGCTGTGCTTGCAAACTAGCAGGGGGGGGGGGGGGCTTCATCTCACGGATGGTTCTTTAGGCTTCTTTTCTGCAAAAAATGACTTCACTGTGAAGTAAATCTCTTCGAAATGCTTGAGATAAAACTGTAATCGGCTGACTTACCATCTCTGGCTACCAAAACACTCGCAATGGCATCGGGTACGCTGGTCCCTCCAGCTAAGAGTGAGATACCCATCACCGTGTCTGGGATGTCCAAGGTGTAACCTGATCGATCAAGATAATGTGGCAGGTCAGTACATTTATGTATAATAGGTGGTGTAACGTGTTGAACTCATCTTACATGAGTAAAATAATTGGCAATGATATGAAAATGGATCCACACGCTAGTATATTGAATATTTGGATTAGAATTATAAATATCATCAACCACGCATCGTTCACCAAAACGTGGATAAAATAATATGAAGAATGAGCTGATTGGAGGTAATTGTATGCAGGGGAAAATGAAAAGAGAAAAAATGGAAAGATGAAGAAAAGCAGCACAAAATTATGTCATGTATGTACAGTTAAAAAAAGTAAGGATTGGAAATCCACCTTTAAAAGAGTTATATTAGGGATCACCACATTTTGGAGTTGCAACACTCTAAAACTAGTTGAACTAAAGTAGTGATTTTAAATACTATTTTTGAGAGTGGATTTCACTATTTGAGCGTGGATTTAATCTCCACAACAAGGTGAATCCTATATTATGACTCATAAAAGAGTGTGTTTCCACTTCTGGGCCCGTTTCATAAAACTTGTTATCAACAAACAAGTTAAGATAGTTGTTATAAGCTACTCAAATCCTTGAATCTGATTGGCTAATAGCAAAGTTGTCATAGAAATGGGGCAGTTGTTATTGATAACAAGTTTTATGAAACAGGATCCTGTACATTTAGAGATAAGGAAAAGAGAAAAATTGGACTAGGAGAAATGAAGGCAATTAGTTTAATGATGTTGCAAGAAGATGTACCCCACCTATGACCACGATCATCCAGTAGAGTATATAAGCCAGCCCAGCCAGCCAGGCGGTGGATATAACAAAAGTAAAGAAGTAGAGTCGCCTCCAGATACCCTTCTTCCTGCAGTCGGGTACGGTAAGGAAGGTGATCAGGATGGCTGGAAGGCCAACGAACCAGAGAACGCGGAAGAACAAGGAAGAAGGGGGATAAAACACGTGACTGTCGTGCTCCGAGAGGGGCGGGTGGTCGGTGAGCACAGAGCTAGTGGTCGTTCCAGTTCGGGGTTTTTTCTCCGGGTAGCTTCCCGGGACATAACCGTTTTCTGTCAGAAATTTGTAAAAATAAAACATAAAAATGTAGCGCGGTTGCTACTAACTCAAAGTTAGTAGTCATTTTTAAACTAGAAACATAATTCTAATTGGATACAAAAAATATACGTTTAAGAAGATCAATCAAAACACTATTAAGTGATAAGGTAGAGCCAATCTTTTAGGTTCATATTCTTCATATTTGACAGATAAATACTGATTTACTTCAATCTCTCAAATTTGTTCTCTCTTATTTTCATAGTCATTTGCCGTATTGCAATAAAGAATTTTCGAACAGTCCTCGGAGCATCATTTTGTTGGTAAGGATTGCAAATATAAACCTCCAATATAAGACCCGGCTTACACATGACGTCTAACTCAAGGACCGCGTCAGTTACTTGTACGGTCTTTTGCGCGTGATGAAAGAGTGACATCATTTCAAGAGTGATTGCACAATGAATAGTGCAAACAATACTTGTAATCACTGGGGTATGGATTTACGGCTTTCAGTTCAGTTCGCGCAGGTGCCTTATATACGTGAACTGGGCCTAATAAGAGATAACGTTTATATTGGCAAAATATTGCTTATCACGTTCTGTATGCTTGGATTATCAAATCTGATATCAAGGCTGTTTGATTCCAAAGTGTTAAATCCTGTTTACTTTTTTTAAAACATCGGCTAATCTTCCACACACACTCTCCCTCTCTCTCTCTCTTTTATTGGGGCCCAATATATTGGGCTTTTAAAAATGTCGATTGAGATCGTACCGGGGGGGGGGGGGGGGGGACTGGCCATGGGAAATTTGTGACATTTTCAACAAAGGCCGTAGGGGCAGAGATTACTGCAACTCCGTAAAATAGTACTAGCATATGCGTAGCCGGGAGGGGATTGGGGAACAAGGGGTCATGGCCGCCTGTTCAACATTCAACAAGCCTGCCAAGTGGATTAGCATTCTCTAGCTAGTTCTTCTAAACACACACATATCTACGGTTTACAGATTCTCAACAGTATTTCAAAGTTACACTGTAATCAAATAATTATGGGTTCTCATTTCTCCTGGAAGCGTACAGACCGAGTGAGAAAACTTTGCACTATAAGCAGTGTGATCATAGCATTTCAGAACCTATATAGCCTTATAACGCATCGTTAATACATTTTTGCCTGAAAGTATATTGTGGGGGAAATTGGGAAACGCATGGATCTTAGGTTAAGTGGGCCGGTAAAATTGTAGTCCCAGTCCGCCCTTGGATCGTACCATAGTCAGATACCGTTCCGTTGCCATGGTGATTACTAAGTTCACTATTCGGTGTCTGTGCTTCATTGTAGTCCGTCGTTCCATACGAGAAGTCGTTGCGCTGCTCTGAAAGAAGGCCGACTGCGTCATCAGATTGGTTGGCATTCTCCTTACCTCGCTTCCTCCAATTTGCCGCTATTTTGTCGGCCCGCTCGGATAAATACGGGTTGAAATACATGATGGCGATGTAGACGATGTAACCACAGGCTAGGATCAACCCTTCCCACCTTGACAGACAAATAAACAAACAGAGAGAAAGAATACCAATTTTTACTATTAACCGATAAAATGCATGATTTTAACAATATGTTTGATAGGTTCATTTACTTTGTTTCACGATCTTTTTTTTATCTTAAATGATTAGGCTAATTTATTGTATCCATTATCCATTATTAGTTTCCGAACTATCGTCTTGAAGCATAATTATTTTGGATGTTAATCAACACGAAATTATGATAACACAACCCTGGCCAGGGACTCGGATAAAAAAATTATGTAAATGACAAAAACGATTTTTCTTTGTACTCCCTTGGATGAATAACATATAAAAGGAACGAAACCTCGGTATTATGGTATATTATTTATCTTACAACAAAAATAACATAATCAATAACCTTTTATAGTCTAATAAATTTATTCCATTGCCGTATAATGTAGAGGTGTCGTGGTCTAGTGGATACGTCACCGGACTGTGGCTCACATGGTTCGCGGTTCGAATCCCGCCACGGCGCTAATGTCCTTTGGCAAGACATTCATCTACATTTGCCACTCTCAACCCAGGTGAAGTAAATGGGTACCCGGTAGGAAGAAATTCCTTGAAATGCTTTAGCGCCATAATAGGCAGCTCGGCTAAAGCCGGGGTAATAATGTGATACTTTGTATTAAGCGCAGTAGAGTATATCCATATAGTGGCTGCGCTATATAAATGGGCATATTATATATAAGACAAACCAAATAAAAAAATGTCAGTCCCACTTCTCAAAGTGAATACAGACGTTTCTTCGATGTTAAATCATCCTCGAATAAACAATTTATTTGGGGTGTCTTATTTCTGTTTTGTACAATGTTGAGTGCTTTGGGTCAGATAGGTATCGTCCAGCCTGGATATGTTTAGTCTTATTTTTGTCAATTGTATTTGGTATTTTAAAAGAAAGTAATAAATTGGTCTCACGACATGCAACTATCGTTGTGACCCGTCACATCAAAATGAGACAAAAGTCGCTGGGTAGAACTCGAGAAAAATGGGGAAATCGTGCAAAATGCCAAATTTGGGGAAATTATCATTCCTGATGTATTTGAATCTCCAGTGTTTCATGAATGCCCTGTAAGAAATTCTAGTCCTAAATATTACTGGAAGAAGTAAAAATGTCAGTATTTCTGGCTTTTCTGGGAGTGTTTTTCGGTCAAATCGTTAGAATTTGCGGACAGTGAGCGAGAGCAATTGTATACACGCCAGGCCCCGCCCCTATCTAAGTTGTAAAAAGGGATATAAAACAAATATACCAAGCATTTAGTTCGAAATTATAGTGGAAATTATATATCTTCGGAGGGACTGGCATAACTATTTTTTCCTCGGGGCTTTGCCCCTCGGAAAAAATAGTATTATGCCAGTCCCTCCTCAGATAAATAATTTCCACTACACTTTCTCACAGCTTGGTATATTTGTATAATATTACAGTTGCATCTAACATTGTGAAAAATTTACCAAATACAACTTTAGACTTTTTACATTTCTTACCAAGTGAATATAATTCTCAATCTTTGTTTATTAATCCTATACAACCTTTTGAAATTATGGAAGTTGTCCAAAATCTGATTGTACTAAGAGTTCTGGTCATGGTAATATCAATATCCGTGTCATAAAAGTTGCGATTGTTTTGTTAGCTCAGCCGTTATGCGATATATTCAATCTCTCTATTCATACATTTTTAATTTCCTATAGCCATGAAAATTGCTAGAGTCGTTCCGTTATTCCAAAAAGGAAATAAGGAGTTGTTGACTAATTACAGACCGATTTCAGTATTGTCCATATTCTCAAAGATCTTTGAAATACTCATGTATAATTGTTTGGTAAGTTTTTTGATTAAACACGATATTCTATACTTAAACAATTCGGATTTAGAGAAGGTTATTCATCGTACATGGCTTTGCTTGAACTTACAAATAATATTTCTAAAGCATATGAAGATAAGAAGTGTGTTATTGGCATATTCCTAGATTTGTCAAAAGCTTTTGACTGTGTTGATCATCAAATCTTGATTTAAAAAATGAAATATTAGGTTTTTCCAGCTACTTATGTGATAGATTGCAATATGTTTCTATGAATGATAAATCTTCAAGTATGCAAAGTATTAATATTGGTGTTCCCCAGGGATCTGTGCAGGGGCCCTTACTTTTTCTCTTATATATCAATGATATTCAGTTTGTAAGCAAGAAGTTACATGCGATTATATTCATGCCGATGATTCTAACTTGTTTCTAGCAGGGGACAGTAGTGAATATTTGTGTAACACAATAAACTCTGAATTAAAAAAGTTTTCTAAATGGTTTGCATCAAACATGTTGAAAATTAATGTCACTAAGACATGTTGTATGCTTTTTAAACCGAAGAATAAACAAATTAATTTCTCTAATATCAAGTTATATATTGATGATTGCCAAATTCCACTGGTACATTCTACTCATTTCTTAGGTGTTGTTCTCGATGATAAACTAAGTTGGATATATCATATTAGTGACATTTCTAATAAAATATCAAAGGTTATCGGTGCAAGAAGTAGATTGAAGAAGGTATTACCTCTTAAGATTCTTCTGACCATCTATCAGTCAATGATAATACCTTATTTAACATATTGTAACATTGTGTGGGGTGGATGTGATTTAATGCATCTTAATAGAATTTTACTGTTACAGAAACGAATTATTACAGGCTCAGTCCCTTTACCACACACCGATCCCTTATTTTATAAAGTTAATCAATTAAAAGTTCATGATATACACAAACTTCAAATAGCCAATTTTATGTTTTCATATTTGCACAATTTACTGCCTAGATTCCTGGATGACTGTTTTCATGAAAATCGTTCAATTGTTCCATACTCTACCAGACAGTCAAATCACATTCGCATCCCAAAACTTAAATATCATTTTTCTCGTACTACAATTACATTTAGTGGTCCAAAGTTATGGAACTGTATAGAGGCTGAAATAAAGAATTGCCCTCCTATGTCTAGTTTTAAAAAGAAATATAGAAATAAACTGATCAAGTCTTACATTCCCTGATCAAATATCCATTTTGTGCCATTTGCTTTTTATTGTATGTTTGTTTGTTTGTTTGTTTGTGTACGTGTGTATATATACATGTACTGTATCTATGATTATACTTTTATATTTTTGGGGACAAGCCTGTGATAGGCCTCTGGCTTTTGTTTGTCCCTCCACTCTTTGATATGTCTTCTGTTAATCCAGTAATGTACTTTTGTTTACCACATTTTAATTGTTTTTTCATATGTATCTCTTTTCTTTACATTTCAATGTTTATGAATTGTTTTGTATGTTTTTGCTTTCATTTTATTGAATTGTGGAAATAAATTGAATTGAATAGAATTGAATAACAAAATATAAGTTGTATGCATCCCATTTGGGTTGCAGGGTACCTTTGATTATGCTTGAACAACTGAAAGTGTACTTCTTACAGTTAGAACATGGACCAACAATTTCCTGGTTGAATGAAAGTAGACCTTTCATGGAAAAGTGGCTTGGATTGCTTAATAATTATGCCAATTTTCCATGAATTTATGTTAATTATGCAAATTTCCCAAAGTTGCTTTTTCGGCTACAAAGCTGAAACTGTTTGGAGATCACAATCAGGAATCTATTAAAAAAAAAACTTCAACGGAAATATTTTTTCTAGGTTCTTAAATTTTCTTATAAAGTCAAAATCTATTATCTCCACTAATACACATTCTCTAGAGTTGACCTTTATATCAAATTAAAGCTTATGAAATGGAAAATAATATTAAATAATGAAATCAAATTTGAAAAAAATACTGAATGCCCAAGCTGGGCTAGTCACGTACTCACCATTGTACTTCTCCATCATAAATGACCGCTACCATAATTAAAATACTGATCACGTATACGAAGCAGTCACGGCAAAACGGCCACCACTTGAGGACAAGCTCCTATACGAAAACCATAAAGATATTAAGATAATTATAATCAATCATAACAATATTATTCAGGTTTGAATGAAAACAGGAAAAACAGTATCAAGCCAGAAGCATAATTATTAAGATTTTCTGACCGAGGAGCCGTTCGCACGTATTCAAAGTACTTAATTATTAGTCTTTTTACAAATCTCTGACAAGGGCAAAAAGGGTAATCAAATATGGCTGGCGGAAACCCTTTCCCTTTCGGTGGCCCTGTGCATTCAGTCCAGTGGTTTAATAACTTGGGTGGGAATACAAAGGGCATGGGTTCGAGCCCCGGCATGGCACTTATGTCCCTGGGCATGGCATTCGTTTCTACATTACTCCTGTCCACCAAGGTGCCAAATTGGTACCCGATAGAATGCGAAGGTCCAGGTGGGGATCCAGAATCTTGTAAAAGAGGGGGCACAGTGCTGTAAAAGTACACAATGAAAGGGGCAATTTTTGTTATTATGTACTTAAGGTATGCAGTTGGGTTTCACCAGTGCGAAGGTCGATGTTAATGGATTAGCGTTTGCGCCAAAAAGCCGATTAACTGGAAAGCTCGCAAACGAGTTGAGAATGGTAAGTGCAGAATCGTGATTGAATCCAGTGACCGGGGTAATAATACTGTAAGCGCTTTGGTCTGTTACGTTGTAACTCGCCTTGTAACTGGTAAAGCGTTCTTATTATTATTATTATTTTCATTAATTAGCAAGTCCCTGGCATGGCATCACGATATTTACGCTCAAACCTGCCACGCCCATCTATTAAAGTATCTAGACCATTTCGGTTGTATCCGTCGGGAAATGTAGGACAAAATCGCAGAACATCGTGGAACTTACCTGTCCCGCTAGGAAACAGCATAGACTTATGATAACAAAGATATTAAAAGCTGCAGACCCAACGATGGCGCTTAATCCCGTGTCATCATGAGAAATAAATGTTCCTTAAAGAAAGCAGATATATGAGACATTAATGAATTAGGATCCATCACCAATAACAAACTTAGTAAAGGGGTCATAAAAGGAGGCACCGCTGGGGTGTGTAACGCCCCCTTCAGGATATCTATCAGCAAAACTGGAAATCTTGTAGACTTTTTGATATGGAATACATTTTGCTTCTTTTTAGCTTATCAGAATATTTTTGGCTAGCTTGTCTGCAAATTTGATCCACCATCCCTATTCCAAATTTTCATAAGAATGTTTGCTCAGATTGACTTTTCCTGTTTCAGTTTGTTCACATAAACCCATATTTAACAAATTGCGTGGTGGGAATCTCTGATGAAAAACATGACTTGCGTGTTTTTTTCTTAGCTTCTCATTTCATTCATTTCAACATGTACCATGTATCCGATTTGATGTAGGGTAACGGTCATATTGTCACTACCGATTAATCAATTACATGATAAGCCAATCCAACTAGGTATGATTTTAACTAAATCATTTTCGTATCACTTTGTGCCAAGCATGTAATACGATTTTTTTGATATGAAAGCCCCATGGCACACATTTTATGACACCAACATGGGCCATGTTGCATACAATTTTTACTTTTTTTTAGATAAATCTTGATCGTGACATAAATCTTCCCATAAGCTATGTCATTAACATTTTAAGTTTATGTCGTGATTCGGGGATTTATGTGATGAATCATGACATAAAAGTTTTATGCAACAGGGCCCAGCATATCAGATATCATGGGTACACAACGTAAACCATTTGAACGACAGCTATATAACAGGGGTCCGCTCGCTATTAATAAGGACCGCTATTCGTAGAAAACGACTATTCATTTAACACGCGTTATGAATAGAGGTCCTTATGAATAGTTATGAATAGTGGCCCTTATGAATGGAGGTCCTTATGAATAGCGAGGTAATTTGTCTACGGTTTGCTCGCTATTTAGAAGGACCGCTATTCAGTATTCATTTAGTCACGAGTTATCATGGTTATGGATAGCGGTCCTTATGAGTAGCGAGGTTACCCCATATAACATGGGGTTCATCTTATCTAATCTTTTTGAATGTCCATAAAAGTCCTAGAGTTGGCGTAATTGAGTTTCTACATCGTCACCTGAACCAATCCCAGTGAAATCAACCGTAAAGTGTACTGATATAAATTTGGTCAAACGATTTCTCATTGACTGTTATCTAAAACTCCATCTTGAAACAATATGCATTTTAAAAACTGTGTACTTTTTCGAACTCGAACTGTATAAAAAACTGTATTAAAAATGACTTTAATGTTTTTGTTTTTCCTTTTAACTTCTATTTTCATTCACTTCAACGCGTACCTTGTATCTGTGTTTATGGAGAGCAACGACCACATGTACTTTATATATATCACTGTCACGATCAATCAGTCAAATACAGAATAAGCCAATCAAAGTAGGAATGCTTTTGCCAACAAGCATGTGTACGATTTCTAGATGGCACTCACTTTATGACTTGAGATTATGGTGGTATACAAAATAATATGACAAGGTAAACCATTTTAACGATAGTTATACAACCTTTGGGCTTATCTCATTAAAAAAAAACATGTTCGTTGAAGGCCCCTTTCGACAATAACTACGTTCATACGGGACTTGTAGTTTCGAAACTTTAAGTTAGCGAAACTTAAAGTTAATGAAACAACGGCTCACTAGCAACGAGCAATGACGAGGGTTCAAACGGGCCCGAAACAACGATGCTCGTTGTTCTGAGACTGCAAGTACAGTCGAGTGATCGTCGTTTAACATGAGCAGAGAGGTCATCGTTAACAACGAGATTGCTAAACTTAAAGATCACATTACAAGAAAATTCCATCAAAATAAATATTGGCTTAATACTTATTATTGCATAGATGGTATAAATTAAACTAGGTTATCCAAATTCAACGCTTGGAATCATTTGAAGTAATGATTATTATCAATTATAAAATACAGCCCCCGATATAGCAGCTGAAGAGCTCCTCGAACGCTGCTGAGATGTGTGACGACACACCAGGGACCAGTCCTGTCTAAGCAGACGATGTCCCATAACATCTTACACATTATTCAGTGCCTGTTTTATCATCTCCTCTTCACTTATTTCTCTTACTTGACTAGCGTCAGTCTTAATGTTAGTCTGTTGCCTCACTCTTAACTTCGTGTATGGTATTATTTTGATGAAAAATGCAGCGTTAAAAAAGTAAAGGAATCAGTCACTTGTAAACAAAATAAGACGCCATTGTATTTTCAGCTGCTTGCACCGGGGCATGTTCGGCGTTTCAAGAGGGAACGAATACCATCCGTGCTATTATTCGGAGGGCTTTTCAATTTGAAAGTGGGGTTTATTTCATTGATCATTGACCCTTCTCCTGTGTATTTACAATCAAACGGTTTTAGTTATCAGAATCAGTTTCACTTTCCCTTTTAGAATGGTGTGAAATAAGGTCATGTTTAAATATACAAAACTCTTTATAATTTGATAAATAATTGCATTGCAATTACGTTCATTCATTACAGGATGTCGTCTGCTTAAGCTGGATAGCTACTTTAAAGTTTCTTCTGTCCACACGGTCCGTAGTTACAAGAAGACCCCCGCTGCTCGTATAACCGCAAGCTCGCTTTTGACTCTGGAACTACAAGTAAACTTACAGTTTTGAAACTGTTCATACGGTCTGTAACTACAAGATAACAGTCAAGATAACTTAAAGTTTTCAAACTACAAGTGAAACTTAAAGTTAAGCTCCTTTCGTGTGAACCTGACGAATGTCTGAGCAGTGGAAATATTTTAGCAAACGTACCAGATCGAGATTCGAAGTCACAACTTGTCACGGAAAGTCAAGAGAACGTAAAGAACTATTTGCCCTCACCTAAATAAATAGAGGCTATACTTACTCCGAACTTTAGAAATTGTAAAATTATATAGACTTGACTGGACAAATTTAAAATGGACCAAACAGGGGGCGTTTCATGAAAGGACAAATTTGCTCCCAGCCAATCAGATGCAAGGATTTCAGTAGCTTATAACAGTTATCGGATAAAATATCCTTCCTTTCATGAAACGCTCCCCAGGTCAAAGGGTTAGCCGCAAGTTCTCAAAACCACCATAGGAAAGTAGGGATCTTGGGCTTTCAAACTAACCAACAGCAACATTTTTTAGTACTGACACCCGTGTTATCATAATCCTAAGGCTATGTAGAAAGAATCAAACTGGTATATACCTATAACAGTAGAGAAAAGTTCCGGTGCAGAGCTGCCAGCCGCCATGAAAGTCGCCCCGGCTACATCGGGTTGCAGTTTTAGACCTAAAAGGAAACGAAGTTCATATCTAATAACAAAACAGTGATCAAAAGCGTGAAACATCCAAGAAATATAAATATTAGAAACGAAAACATGCCATTTAAAGGGGAATACTTTTGTGTATGTGTGTGTGTGGGGGGGGGGGGGGGGGAGACTATTAACATCTTCTTCCCCTCGATACCCCAGTGAGTGGGTGCAATAAAATTTTTCTTCTTCTTCTTCTTCTCCTCCTCCTTCTTCTTCTTCTTCTCCTTCTCTTTCTTCTTCTTCTTCCCCTTCTCCTTCGCTTTCTTCTTCTCCTTCTCGTCCTCCTTCTTCTTCTTCTTCTTTTACTTCTTCTTCTTCTCCTTCACCTTCTTCTTCTTCTTCTTCCTTCTCTCCTTCTTCTTCTCCTTCTTCTCCTTCTTCTTCTTCCCCTTCTCCTTCGCTTTCTTCTTCTCCTTCTCCTCCTTCTTCTTCTTCTTTTTCTTCTCATTCTCCTTCTTCTTCTTCTTCTTCTTTTTCTTCTTCATCTATTATAATCACATTGTCTTGTTATCTATATATTTCATATCGCCCTGCTAAGTTGTGTACTGAGAGCTGGAAGGCTGTTTGCTCATACACTTGAATTTGAAAAGTATCAACGCCTTTCTGGCCCTCAGTACACGATACGATGTTTTCGTCTATGTTTTACATATTGCATATAACACCAATGGAATACAAATTTCTGTTATATATAATAGACAATAAAATCCCGAAATCATGTGAATCTACAGGGACTCTGAATCAGACGTGAAACCTACGCACACTTCAAAAGGCGTCCTTGCAAAGCGTTTTTTCACATCCATAATTATAGACGTTCTCATAATGACGATTTTCATATGATTTTTCATTAGCTGCTAACAAGATATAAAATTATGTCATAATTACCGAAGTTAGGACACGTCTACATATGTAAGTGGGTATTAAATAAACACGAAGACAACTCCCACCTACATGACGTAGAACCTGTCCTAGATCCACTGGCTAATAATGATCATGAAGACACAGGGTCTTCTCTAAAGCCAAAGGGAATAATGAGGGAATGGAAATTATCAACCATGAGCCCATTGTTGGGTTTTTTTCTAAACCACTGCTCGAAATGCATTTTCTACGATTTTTCCTAAGCTAGCTTGAGCAAAAAAAGAAGATAAGTTCGGGCATTTTTGGTGACTCTTATTCCCCCATCTCTCTCTCTCTCTCTGGCACACACACACACACACACACACATTCACATACATGGACTTGTGGGGAACTCTATTCATTTCTCCTATTGTATTTTGTACCCCGCAGGTACTTCTCCAATTGTATTTTGTACCCCACAAGCATGACGGAATAAAGGGCATCATTGTGCTCTTTTGTTCTCTGTACCCCACAAGACTATATATGTAAAACCACCCCCACACACACTTTTTTCCCATAATGTTTTTATTAGAGATTTCATTGAAAATACATCAAAACACATAAATCAATATAAACAACAAAAGTACATACATAAACCAAAACCAAAAGCACACCCCTACCCCATGAATATTTCCATTATTATTCTTATTCTTATACCCACCCACATACACACACATAAACACACCTACACACATGTATAATCTTTCTGTCTGTCTGTCTCTCTCTCTCTAATGATAAATATAATATAATTATATACATTCTTTCTGGTTTTTGCCTTTACACACATCGTGTGGAGTGGCTGCATGCTTAATCACAGTATTCAATACGGGACAAGGTCTGTACAAGTCATGCAAATATCATAATCGCAGAAAACAAATGACACAACCATCATTCTGTCAACAATTCGTATATTCTACGCTTTTCTTGAATCTTAACTACTGTTTGAACTGAGCATTTGACTTGGTTATCTATATCTCATTCCATTATCTCTATCATGGTCAAAACTCGAATATTATCAGTAAGACAATCAGGTTAATAAACGTATAAGGGAGGTTTATGGCTATAGGCCAAAAACTTGTGTCTAATTACATTCACAAGAATCAATGAATGTTATTTATCATATACTTCTATCATTTGGGTGTTTGAATGGTTACAGCCCTATAGCTAGAAGGTCCGATAGTTAGCGGGTCCGATAGACCGACACCCAACAGATAGAAGGTTCGATAAACCGAATGTACGAGAGGGTCCAATAGACAGACGGTTCTATAGACCGAATCGGCGGAGGGTCCGATAGTCCGAAGGTTCTATAGATCGAATGTCGAACGGGGTCCGATAGTCAGAAGGTCCGATAGACAGAAGGTTCTATAGACCGAATCGGCAAAAGGGTCCGATAGTCCGAAGGTTCAGTAGGGTCCGATAGTTAGAAGGTCCGATAGACCGACAATAACGTAAAAAAGGTAAAATAAGTGGATACAATAAGTTTTTAATAGTTTTATCTCATAAAAGGAAAAGGTTAATGCCTTATCTTCTTCTATGTGTATTGTAATAAACTGATGCACTAGGTCTGTAGGCCCACCCCCCCCCCCACAAAAAAAAATAGGGAACTTATTTTAAAGTTTTGTTTTATACATTTTCAACATGTTAAAAGTATTTTTATCAGAGCATCATCATCATCACCGTGGGGCGGGGGTGGTCCACCCATGCAGCTCAGCCCCCGATGTATTGGCAATGGGGAACGCTGACCATTTTTTGAAACATGGAAATCTAATTATATGGTGCACACTAAAGCCCCGAGGCCCATCATGCCCGAAGCATTTTTTTCTAGTGGAGCAAGTTGAGGAATGGGCGTCCCCTTCTAACACAAGTGTTATTTTTTAAACAAAGAAATCTTATGGGGTACACACTTTATAGTTGAATTTTCATTAAAAGTAACAAAAGATAAGATACTGACAACAAAAGATTCTGACCGATAAAAATCAAATTGTTTCAGTTGGGCCCTACCACCTTCTTGGGAGGGGGGCGTTTCCATTTTTTTTTTGAGGGTTGTCAGGTGATACTTTCCTACCAGCTTTGATGTCAGCTTTTATACTTTTTTGAATGTTCACCGACTACACCCATACTACTACCTTGTGGCAAATTTTAGTCTGTGGACACTGTCGGGTAAATTATACCATTTTTTTTGGGGGGGGGGTGGCCGAATATTATGATATTCGGGCTTCTTGTTGCTGCAGGACGTAAGAGGTGCTTGCTGCAAGAAACAATCTAGGCCTAGTTTCCAGATTGTATGAGCGAGCAAAGCGAGCGAACGATAGAGAGAGAGAGAGAAAAAAAAAGAATTTTGTT
Organism: Heliocidaris erythrogramma; assembly: GCA_025617745.1. Classification (NCBI taxonomy): domain Eukaryota; kingdom Metazoa; phylum Echinodermata; class Echinoidea; order Camarodonta; family Echinometridae; genus Heliocidaris; species Heliocidaris erythrogramma. The sequence goes on along the minus strand of CM046860.1, from coordinate 1,111,539 downwards.
TCCTGAGAATAGGTTCTAGCGTATCGATATTCCGTTCTCATAATCTGTGTAACATGTTATCGGCATCTTCCGTTCTCATATTGGGAAGAGACTATTGGTCACAGGCCATTATTTCTGAAAATTCATCTCTTTAGCCCCTTTAGGTCAACTTGCCGCTCGATTCCTTTCAGTTATGTTGCTAACATCTTTTGAAAAATAGCATAACATTAGCTAGAGATTCAAGATGCAAACCAAATAACTTCCATAAGAATATGACTTTAATTAAATGTAGTTGACATTGGTTTATATACATAAACATGGCGATTATATTAATAACTAATCAATAATCAATAATGAAAATATAATGGGCATTGGTAAATAACCCTAATAATGCTAGTGAGCAAAGTTTTTGAATTTTTGTTTTCTTCTCTTTCCTTTCTGATTTCTTCGTTTCTTTTTCTCTTCTTTTCCTTTCTTTTCTTTTTTCCTTTTCAACTTCTTCCTTTTTTGCTTTTTCTTTAGTTGGAACGCCCCCACTTATTTTAACCTCTTATTTTTACCCACTTATCATTTTATCCACTATTTTACCCTTTTTACGTATTTATTGTCGGTCTATCGGACCTTCGAACTATCGGACCCCAACTGAACCTTCGGACTATCGGACCCTTTTGCCGATTCGGTCTATAGAACCTTATGTCTAATGGACCCTCATGTACAATCTGACTATCGAACCTGCTATATATCGGACCTTCTGACTATCGGACCCGTTGGTCATTCGATCTATAGAAGCTTCGGACTATTGGACCCTCCTGCCGATTCGGTCTATAGAACCTTCTGTCTACTGGACCCTCTGGTACATTCGGTCTATGGAACCTTCTATCTATTGGGTGTCGGTCTATCGGACCCGCTAACTATCGGACCTTCTAGCTATAGGGATGACCCCGTTTGAATATCCTGTAAATAACCCCCCCCCCCCCCCCCCCGAATCAAAGAAACTCGAAACTGTCGACATTCCCTTTGCGTTTAGAAATCAGTGTATTACTTCATGTGTTTATAGAATGATGAACTTGATCCTAATCCAACGATTGTTCAAGTGGACATGTGACCATGCAGGACATGTGATACTTCAAAGGTATTTATTTTGCCTAACGCGAACCGGTCATTAACACTTTTTAAATGGCCTTTCATTATTTTAATTTTTTTTTTTTTTAATTAATTTATTTTTATATTTATTTTTACTTTTACTTTTTATTTTACTTTTTTTTTTATTTACTGTTTTTTTTTTTGGGGGGGGGGAGGGGGCAGTTAATCGTGTAGATCGAACTTTTTAACAATAATGTCACAAGAGTCACCGTGATCAAATGAGACAATTCTCAAAGTAAGAGGAATCAACATTACATGCATAAAAATGGGATGAGGGTAACTTGTCAAATGACAAGGATCATCGTCATAAAACAAATAACATCATTTGTTCGGGAAGTAGTATACATGTAATACATCATTCTACTTGCTATTGCCTACATTGGGAATGAAAATAGAACATGAAAGGGGGTGGATCTACACATTTTTGGAGTGGGAGAGTGGAAAGTTATAAATCAAATAGGGTCTGTATTAACCTCGGTATCTTCGAAAAAGTCCATACACCCTCCTAGGGTGTCCAGACTGTTCCAGAGAAACAGCTTGTATGGATAATTCTTTACGACGCCCTAACCGATTTATATTATTGTATGCTCTCCATCTTCGCGACTGTTTGAGAGGGGCACAATTAATGTCTCATCGGAGACAGAGCCAACAATGCACCACAAAACCGATGTCCCCGTAATTCTCTCGTGAAGCAATTTTAATTTTCATTCATTGGAGGACGATGAATTCAATATAGACTACTGAAATACAAAAGAAGAAAAAAAGAATAAAGAAATTAATGAAACTGCCAGAATATAAAAGGACGTTCTATTAATTTATGGATTATTTCCTAAATTACTGCGGAAATAAGCTGTGTTAAATGCAGACAGGAAATTGTCAAGAGTGGCATGAACGATTAAAAAAAATTATCCACAAGAATAACGACAATAATAATAATAATAATAATAATAACAATAATATTAAGTCATAGCACACAGTGGACACCGGGCGACACAAGGGGGCACCGTGCCCCCCGGTAAATATTATTTTCATTTGCTGATTTTTGCAGACTGAAGTTCACAAGACATGCCCCTTCCTCACAACCATGAGAAACAGCCTCTTTATGGAGGAATGTGTTAATATGCACGGGTAACCTCCATTTTCCCATCTTATCTAAACAATCTTGGTAGAGGACGAGTGAGCAGGATGTTTGGATAATATCATACAGACGAGAGGAAATGTCTCTACCAACCGATCATAAACCCCATGTATAGTTTTAGGTAAGCAACGAAATCTTGTCTTCATATTTCCTAAATTGAGCAGATGAACATCAAGAAACTCACAGTTCTAATTTGTGGGTTTTTTTTCCTCAATAAGAAAAAGTGGGGTAAACAGCATACTTTTTTTTCTGTTTATCCAAATCCGTTCAAGCTTTCCTTATTCTGACTTTTATTATTTCCTCCAAAGAAAATTGCTACTAAGGTTGGACTTACATATATTGATGGAACTTGTATATCAACGGCTCAAACTGAAGCGGAAAGGGTTCACACATTGCGTTTCCCTAAGAAGAGAGCCTAAACAGCAGGCATTAGCTGCTGTTTGTCCTTCCTTTTGTTTTCATGTGGCGTAGCGCGAGTACAGCCATTGAGGAGGCACTGGCATCATTGGGGGAGGGGGCACCGGTCTTACTCGGATTGAAATTCAATGCGACCTTCCCTTTGCGTTTACAAATCAGTGTATTACTTCATGTGTTTATAGAATGATGAACTTGATCCTAATCCAACGATTGTTCAAAAGTGGACATGTGACCATGCAGGACATGTGATACCTGCAGGACATGTGATACCTCAAAGGTATTTATTTTGCCTAACGCGAACCGGTCATTAACACTTTTTAAATGGCATTTCATTATGTTCATTTTATTTGATTTTTTTAAATTTTTTTTCTCTTTAATTTTTAATTTTTTAAAATTTATTATTTTTTTTATCTATTTATTTATTTATTTTATTTTTTATTTTTTTTTGGGGGGCAATTAATCGTGTAGATCGTACTTTTTAACAATAATAATTCAATGCGACCTTACGACGTCATTGATTAGGGGAGGGTGTGGGAAGTGGTCCTGTCGTCTTCTCTTTTAGTCATTTCCCCCTTTCCCTTTCTTTTACTCCTTATTTTTTATGGTTTAAGCCATTCGATTAAGGGTGGGGGGCGTGCCCCCGCTCCCTGTAGCTTTATTATTGTCTTTATTATTGGTACACTCTTTTACCTTCCTGTAAATGAAATGAATGAGTAAAAAATGAACTCATTCATCACCAACTTACGTTCGCACAGTATTTCCAGTGAAGGGACGAAGTAAGCCGAACACACATAACCGATAACACCACATAGGTAGAGAGATGCTATGAAGTTAACAGCGAGCGCTCCATTTTTTCGCTGTTCGTTGGTGAATACACCGTCTGGGAACTTGTTGATGCCCCTCTCCGTGCAGTTCTCGTCATCATCCCCGTTCTCACTGACGGACAGTAGATGTCTTTCTGATACTTCATTCACGAGAAATTTATCTGAAATGTTAACAGTAAACACATGAACGAACGGTTGAAGATCAATGACAGATGATGTTAAGTTTTCCCACCCAACTTCGTAAGGTTAGCATCCAAATGAACATAGAACGAAGGTGTAAATTTATTTATTTATTTATTTATTTGTGTTTTATTTATGACAAAGAAAATAGTGGAGGGTAGTCCGATTCAGTATATGTAACTGCTTTACAAAGGAGCCCTCCACAAAAATATCATATAAAAGAAATATCAAAACATGGAATCATTACATTCATAGGATACCGTGAATGTAATGATTCCATGTTTGATATTTCGTTTATATTATATTTTTGATAAATCATTATTCAAAGGCGATTTTTCTCGTTCAGTTGAATATTAGGAGCATGCAGTTTCGTACTTATGTCAAACAGAAGCGTATAACGAGATTTTAATTTCGAAAAAAAGTGTAACGTGTAAGTAAAAAAAAAAAGCAGTAGGATTTTGATACACTTCTCAAAAAGTGCACTGTGTTATGTTAACCCATAGCAGTTCAGAGTTTTCTAAATGATCTAAATTGCCAATTCGTACATGAAAATAGCGATTATATTTTTTACACCGCGTTGCCAATTTAGAGACTGTGATGATAAGTTAGAATCAAATTGCTCTTATTCATGGCACAACGTAATGCATTCGAAATAGACTCAAAATTTTCAGTGATTTTTGCTCTTTCTGCTCATGTAGATGTGTATAATGTAATTTTTAGAATTCTGGAGCAAAAGACACTGCAAGAATGTCACTACAAGGAGACAATGTACTGCTATGGGTTAAGAGGTCACTTTGAGTGCTTGTTTGAAAGTTCTCTGCAAAAGTTTTCATGAAGAAATTTCTACAGGGCATCTAAACTTCGAATGGCCTCGTTTAACACACGAAGGTGCATAATCTACACGATTGCAGAGATTTCAAGGCAACAGACGTGGAGACATCTGACATCCTTTTATTTGCATGAATGTACCTAATGTAAATGATTTATTCAAATTTCGTGTGCATGTTCCTTGGCTTGCAATATAAATGCATCTAATTCTTCATTTTCCGAAATCACTCATATAGAGATAGAAATAAAGGAAAGTAGAAATGTGAAAATAGGGTGTCATATACAGCCTTCTCCAATCTCCGCATGGCGATTTTTTTTACATAGATATCAAAAATATATTACAAAGTCCAATCAATCAAGATGAACAATGTTTTATAATGGGTGACTTCAATTTCAATTTCATTTTTCCAAATACAAAACAATATGATTACAATGTACAGAATCATGAAATGAAAAAGGAACCTACTGGAAAGCATAGCTTGTTTGCGTAGGTTCCCAAGAATAAATATAACATTAACATAATTATCTTTATGACATGGGAAATTGAAAGTGAAATACATATTTGAAAAAAATATATATACACATACATATACATATGTATACACATACGTTGGCATATCTCTCATAATTACATAATTAATCAAGTAGTCATGAATCCTGTATATATAATGAAATTTTCATAACAAGATGCTTTACACCGAAGAACAAATGATAAGACAGGACTCAGAGGACAAGAAACTGACAAGACAATACAAGACAACACGGGACAAAACAAGACAGAGAAAGAAAGAAAAGGGAAAAAAAGGTGGAAGAAGGGGAAAGAAGACAAACAAAAGTCAAGAAAAACAAGAAACTGACAAGATAATACAAGACAAAACAGGACAAAACTAGGACAGGACAACACAGGACAAAACAAGATAAAGAAGGAAAGAAAGTGGAAAAAAGGGGAAAACAAGAAAAACAAATCTTTTCCAGTACTTTAGATAGACATGTTAACAACGATATTGGTCGGTAATTTCCTAACATCATAATTGTCTCCCTTTTTAAAAATAGGAATAACTCGAGCTAATTTCATTGCTGTAGGGACAACTCCAGTAGAGATGGACAAATTGCTAATGTAAGTCAGGGGTTTAACAATTTCATTTAAAGTTTTTTAAATTAAAACATTACTAATGGTATCATGCCCTGAACTATGTTTATTCTTGAATGTGAAAAGTACATTGAGTTATGGTTAGGATCCTTAAGAAAATCTATGAAATGATGAGAAGAGTCAGGAATGATACTGGCAAGATTTGGGCCAATACCAGCAAAAAATCGTTAAATGCATTTGCCAATCTTTGTGAGTTTTCAATAATTTCCCCATCTAAACTTATTTTAGAAACCGAACACGTTTTTGGTTACCTTGTAAAACATTCTTAATAATTTTCCAAGTATTTTGTACGCCTGTTCTGTATAGGTCAAACTGGTTACAAAAGTACATTTTTTTTTGGATCTTATAAGTATACCAGTAAGTAGGTTCTTGTAATCAGTATACTTCTTTTTGTTCTCATCACATGGTTTTGAAATTGTTTTTAGATATAGATTATTCGTCCTGTTAATAGAGCGCAAAATGCCTGGAGTGATCCAAGGGATTCTCATAAATAGCATAAAGGGTTCAAAAAGTTTGAAAAAATAAAGATGTAATTGCTTTGCTCGCTATATCATGTAAGTTTCATATGACTCCTGCTAAATATTGCGCCCCCAATATAGGATAAAGTGTATAAACCAGCATTTACAAAGGTTCAACATTTAAAAGAAATCTCCACTTCGGTCACATTGCTGAATTTCTCGACTCTTTCTCAAGCCTATATAGGGTTTTCGTTAGTTGTGCTCCCGATTGTAGAAGTGAATAGAAAACCGTTTATCAATGTATAAAATTCGAGCTTCTCTACCGCTTACCTGCGGTTAAAAATTGAAAAATTGGCCCTCGGTCGCTTCGCTCCCTCGCCTGTACAATAACGTACACGGGGGGGGGGGGGGGGGGGGGGGGGGGTGCATAACTTCATTGTTTGCCCCGGGCGCCATAATCACTAGATACGCCACTACCTTCGCTCCCTCCCATGTGAAATGTTGCGCCCAAATAATTGAAAAGCAGTCCGGGCGTCGAACTATAACTTTCCGCTTAATAATAAAATTGTTTGCTACAAGCCATTATCTTTCTCTTGCTAAAACGCATCGCGCGGGAAGGGGGTAATTCCCTCTCCCTGCACCCATACCTGTTACATACAGTGCAGTATTACGTCCAATAACTGAAAAGTAGCCAGGGCGTCGAACTAGCATTCCGCCTACAAAAAGGTGCTAAAACGTCAGAGCTTTCGCGCTTCGCGCTGGAAGCAGGAAACTTCCCCCTCCCTGTACCCACCCCTGTTACATACAATGCAGTATTACGTCCAAATACCTGAAAATCAGTCACGGCGTCGAACTATAACTTTCCGCCTAAAAAATTGTTTGCTCCGAGCCGTTTATCTTTCTCATAAATTTGCTAAAAACGTCGGGAAAGGAAAGGGAAAACTCCCCCCTCCCTGCACCCACCCCTCATACGTGCAGTATTGCATCCAAATAACTGAAAAACAGCCATGGCGTCGAACTAACTTTCCGCCTTAAAAAAGTGTTACCAGCCGTTATCTTTCTCTCAAATTTGCTGTAAAACGTAAGAGCTTTTGCGCTTCGCGCGGGAGGGGGAAAATCCCCCTCCCTGCACCCACCCCTGGGGAGCACGCTTTGCGTGTTCATCACCAATTTCGCACTCTTCGCGTGCCACACAACCGCCCCCTAGCTATGCGGTTGGATCCTTCACGTCTGCCCCCCCCCCCCTATTGAAAAATCCTGGCTACGCCTGTGGGTGTATGCTGATATGTATTATCATTTGGGTCAGAGACAGTATCAAGATTTTGACTTTGGGAATTCATGGATTGTACAATAAATTCATGAAAAGCGCTACTCGAGTTGTTAGTAAAGTTTGCATTCAGAACAGACTGAAACGTGTCATACAGGGTTGGAAAAAAGTTTGGAATATTTTTTTGGCGATGAGTATGTCTGATTTTAAATGCTAGTTTCTACTATATTGTGATGAATAATTCATCCAAATCGGATTAACTGTGTTGAATGAAGTCTACTGTTCCATCTTGTACCAAAGATTACGTAATATTGTTAAACATGTTACAATGGCTGACCAATGAACCACATGTTGTCAGATTTGCTCTATTTGTGTTTGAACATCTTGTTATACATTTCTGTACTTCACGTGGAATTTTGAAAAAGCTACGTGCAGTTTGCATTCATTTTGAGGACTTCGGTATAGCAATTAAACTGTATCTGATTATTTAACTTTTTCGTTAGACATTTGCAAAAACATCAAATATACGCTTCCGAATTCCAAGTGGACCTCTGCACTGTGTGATAAGCCTGATTTTTAATGTTGTGCTTTTAGAGTTAAAAAGGGACACATATCTTTTATTTGAACCTCAAAGAAGAACTTAAAATGACGAGGGATATGTTTAAGACAAGAAATAATTCTTGAAATAAAAATATTCCAAACTTTTTTCCAACCCTGTATAATTCATCATTATCTAGGGTGTAAAAAGGAACAATTTCATTAGCAGTCATCATAACGGAATTATAGAAATCTCCAGTGGAGTAAAGGTTGAGGATGGAAAATGTAAAATACAATAGAGAACTAAAAAGAGAGAGGGTGTAAGAAGATGTGCAGAACAACTAAATGACATGACAACACATGTCATTAGAGACGAAAACACAAAAACAAACACATACAAACACGAAAGACGAGGAGAGATATGGACACTTGATAATCGGCGGAAGAGCATCTTAACGGTTTGGCAATTGACAGCAACCTGCTACTTAAATTACACACTTGACAGCAACCCGCTACAATACGAACGTAATTTTGGAAACACTTCTTCAGTATTTAAATGGAACCTTTGAAGAAGTTACAAAATTACATAAAACTACAAGTAGAAAAAAAAAAGAGAATACCATTCCAATGCACAAGATTTTTCAAATGATTTTCTAGAATTAAATTTTATCTGCTCGCTTACCTCCTTACTGACTTTTTTTTGGAAATAACTGCAGAGTTTGCAAAAATGTCTCCGCCGGGAGTCGAACCGGGGTGTTTGGCACTGTATGCCAAACGCCTTAACCATTAGACCACGGAGGCGGGTTGAGTGGTATTCGGCTACACCAGTTACAAACACCGACAGGCAGCCCTTGCAACCCCTTCGCATTTAATTTATTCCTTTTCTTTGAGGGATAGGGGAGTATTGAACAATGAAAAGCCGCATGCCGAGCTAGATCCATGGCGGATTCAAGTATTAGAATTATTTATTTACAATGTGTGAGATATTTGTTCTAATACTATAGTCTAGTGGCGTACAGTTCTAGAGACCCGGGTTCGACTCCCGGCGGAGAGAGTTTTTGCAAACCTATTATGTAAATTTACCCACGAGAGTTGCCGATGCCATAGTTAGAACAAATTTCTCACACATTATACATATATATATATATATATATATATATATATATATACATATATATATATATATACATATATACATATATATATAATGTATAACTCTAAAGGCTACATTAGGAGGACAGTTTTTGTTCTTTTTCTTTGTTCAACTGTCGACCTAATGTAGGGGTCGCTTATTATGACGGAATAAACCGCATTGTTGTGTGTCCACCTAATGTACCCTTTAGTAAAAAAATATATATTATATATATATATATATATATATATATATATTTGACTAACGGGTACATTAAGTCGACACCTAACAATGCAGTTTATTCCGTCATAATAAGCGACCCCTACATTAGGTCGACAGTTGAACAAAGAAAAAGAACAAAAACTGTCCTCCTAATGTACCCATTAGTCGTTTATATATATATATATAATGTGAAAGGAAATGAGAGAATAATGGTTCCGTAATATTAAAAGCTGTTTAATTATTTTCTAAACGGAATGACAAAATGTAAAAGAAGCAGCTCTATAACTCGCTCTAATTTAAATGTAAAAATTAGAAAATTCAGTGAACCAAAATGAAATTGAGTGAAAAAGGTTCATTTGCGGGGACTTGAACATGTTGAAGGTATGCTCATGAAATTGACTGATATTTTGACGAATTGAGCCGGGAAAACCTTTATTGTAATTCAAACATATGTAGCCAACTTGAATAATGGTGATCACAATAAAAAGACATAACAATATGCCAAATCATTTCACTTTTATCTTCTGCACAATTACCAGTTGCTCTAGAAGCAGGGGACCAAGCGTTGACCCCCCCCCCCCCAGCGCCTCCTCTGTGTGTCGTATCACTGATTGAAATCTTATTGAGAGGGGGGGGGGGGCTGGACCCTCTGCTAAGCCATCAGCGTTTCTTCTTTTTCCCATTTTGGGTGCTGGTCAAAAGCTTTCTCTATTGCCTCGTCGAAAACGCTGAATGTCGAAAACATTTGTTTTGTCCTAGCCCATTGCTCTCAAGATTGTTTGTTCAACGAGCATCATATTGCCCTGGGTTTCCGACTGCCCTATAAATCGGCTCTTAAAGGGGAAGTCCACTCTGATCACAAGTTGGTTTTAAAAGAAGCAGAATATTAAAGAAACAGATCAGTGAGGGTTTGAGAAAAATTACGATAAGTAATAAGTTATGACTTTTTGAAGTTGTAATCAATCAAATTGGCAACTCTGTGACGTACCTTGGGAGCTCTTCTCCCATTTGATCTGTACCCCCCAAATCATTCATTTCAATTTTCTCTAAAGAAAATGTTCAATCATACATTTACCTTAGATATAATCATTGCTTATATTTTTTACATACAACCTGTATGAAACAAATTTATTCTTTCATCAGAAACTAGAAAATGAAAATTTATGAAATTTTCTTTACTGAGCAAATGGGAGAGGAGCTCGCAAGATACGTCACGGCGCGGCGTTGCCAATGTGATTGATAGATTACAACTTAAACAAACAAAAAAAACAACGTTCTTATATTTTATCGGAATTTGCTCAAACTCTCATTAATCTGTTTCTCTCATTTTTCTTCTTTTTATTCAAATCAACTTTATACCAGGTTCGACTTTCCCTATAATTTTGTAAGGCATGATGTCAGATTCTCAACGACTGCTAGGTCAATCCTTCCCACCAATCCAAAGATCGACAAAATGCGTCTTTGACACTTTTCTACAGTTAAAACGTTTAACATTTTCCCCCAGTTCCGCAACCCAGTCCTTCTACTTTTCAAGCTGTCGACATTTAAACGATTTTTTACCATCCATTTCTAATGTTATTATTGTACTTGAGTGTTTTAGGGAGAAAGACCCATTTTCTCTTTTGTATCAATCCTTACTATGACTTTTTAAGTCCATAATCAGAAAGGGTATGCGGCAGGTAAGGATAAGATTCCTTGATTTTAAACTATAAAATGAAAGAAAAATGGCTTGAAGATGTGAGCTTTAGATCAGTTAGTGACGGAGGGTCATTTGACAAATTTTGACAGTTTGAAGGTCTTCAGAAGATAAGTACATGTATTTAATTGAAGAAATAAATTTGATGTTTCATTGTGAAGGGCAAAGCGGAAGGAATGGAACTTTGATAACAATGTAGTTGCCATGGTTGCCTACTAAAATCATAATCCATAAAATATTCAATGTCACGGACGGGTCATGGTCACGTTCACTTGGAATTCATGAGGGAAAACACGATTTTCTATTTTGGTATGAACTTCTATACACCATTTATTAGGGGCGTCGGTGGAACATAAAGGGATCAGTGCAAATTTTCCCTGCAAAATCTCCAATAGATGAGTTGTTTTGCTTGGTTTGTTAGTAAACAGATATAGGTATTTTTGAACAAGTGTTGAGAATTTTACCCAGAAATCTCCACCTTCAATCTGTCTTTGTTTCATGAATTTAGACATGAAACTTATGGTATTATAGTTATCGAAGCACCCTGTTCATTGTAGGAAAATCCTTAAAAGTGCAAATAATAATAATAGCAATTTATACATAACCGTACAGCACCTTTTCTGTCCACTGGTTACAAATATATAAGAATTATGAGCCAAAATAATAAAGAATGTAATGATAGTATATATACCTGTGCTGAAACTGTTCACATCTTTCAAGCTGGAAGCACTTCCATATTTTGTGTCAAATCGGTTTTTCCGGGAAAAAGACAGTTTTGAGTCAGTTTTGTTGAAAATATAAGCATATCCCACAACCATACAGAACACGATTGATACTATAGATTTCACCAGCTTCACTCGACTGAGAGGATTGCTTGCGAAGCTCGCCATTTTGCCTGGCTCGTTTTTTAATCATTCACTGTTACCGTTCATGAGCATGATGATAGATATCCCGTATTTTTCCTCCAGATCAAGACTCAGTTGTTCCCCCTGGTCCTGTGGTTGGGCGCCCAAAATAATAACATGTGGTTCAAAACACCTGTCAGTCGCTAACTACAATACCAGTCGATGTACTTGGGTATGGAAGCGGATCTATATGTTATATCCAAATGTACACATGCTGAACTTCCGATCATGAATACTGAGGTCCAAAGTAAAATAAATTAAATTCACCCCAGTACAATCCGTATGTGTCGAGTCATTCCAAGTGGGTACCACTACCAGTACTTCTCTACATACCGTTCACCTTGTATCAATATCAATATATAGTCTGCTCGAAATTATTTCGTCACCGATTTGATGTCCAAAGAGGGCAGATAAAGAGAAAGAGAATTATGTCTAATCATTCAACATTCAAAAGATTATGCTCAGCTCATTATCACTTCGCAAAGACCAATCGTACTGTCACTAAAATGAGTAAGTGACAGTATTGTGAGACGTATGATGACAGGTACCGTGGCTTCAGTCATGGTTGTATATACTGATGCTATCAAACATGTAGGTCTACATAAATAGTAGTGAACTTCTCGCCTTGCTGGATTGAACTTTGATCATTGTTGCTCATGCTATTCAAATATATGCATGCCTGATTACTGCTGAATAACTTCAGGTGGAGTGCCCGTAGTAAAACGTTGTTAAAATATGACCCAGGCCATCTTTCTTGAAATATGAATACGTTGATTTAAATTAAATTTAATCCGTTGCTGCACGTAAACACATGCAGACTGTTGCTTGAGTGTTCCGCTGGGATACGTTTCACATGTCATGCTGCTCAGGTTTGTAGGTCACACGGTTCCATTCTAAACTTGACCTCTGCCTTTCAGCATGTTCAGGGCATTGTGCTAAAGGGTTTGTCACATTTGTTCCATAACAATAACGATAGCGAGATTTCTTTACATTATGATAGGTTTTATGTTCATTAACTAAAAATGAAGATGTATGATTTTTCATTTGTACTGAATGCATGCAATAAAGAACGCGCTAAAAAAATAAAGATACACCCTAGAACTGCCCTACAATCAACAGACACGAGCATACTCACAGTACACACCGAATGATAGGGTGTACCTTCATTAAACTGAAAATCTCGTTATCATTATCGTTTTCGGACAAATGTGACCAGCCTCGAGAGTGATCCTCGCACTAGCCATGGGCGCTTCTTGTTTGGCGTTTTGTAAGCGGGTCCCGGAACGTAATCGTAGTTAGGTTATGGTACACACGAGTGACCCCATCTTTAAGACGTGGAGAGGTACATAATTTTCCAGCGCAAAAGTGTCCCTCTGCGCTTTCATGGAGAGAAAGAGAAAGGGGATATGGAGAAGAGTCAGGAGAGTGAGATACACAACGTCATGCAAGTCAGCAGCTAACATTCTTAATTTCTAAAACGAAACGTTTTAAAAGTTGTTTTAAAGTTGTCGACAGTACCATAATTTTCGAGAATTTCTTGCAATTTAATTTAAGACTCTGCTGATGCAACATGAAAAGAGCGCGAGCCATGAAATTTTATATCTAGTTGCATGTGGAGAAGTAAGGGACGAATTTTTGATCGCGATTTCTGTTTGGTACGTCCTGGGTTTGTATATTTTAGAATAATCCCTCCCAAAGTGATGGAGGTGCTTCATGAATAGCCCTTATTTCTTCTCTTGTAAAGAATAATTCCATCTGTGAGTGTGTATCATGGAATACACTCACAATAATTGATGCATTGATGGATACTTATTATATAACTGCTATGAGCACGTATCAAACTAACCTTTATCCGATCAGTCATGCGCGAACTTTATTACAGGCATGCGTGAATGCATCAGTTGTTATTGCCCGTTTATCAGTGTTGATGCAGGCTAGATGCATATAATTTGTTTTGTAAATGTTTGATCCTATCAATAGCTCTAACCATGAAAGCCTACTAGAAAAAAATATCAGTTTTGCACCACTAGCCCCCCCCCCCCCCCCCATGCACATATCGGCTATAGTATAGTAGGCCCATTATAATGTTCGTGTATTATTGTATATAATGTATATGACCTATTCAAAATTGACATTTCTGATTATAATATCGGCAATGTTTACCCCTACTGAATAATAAAAATAGGGACTTACCATTAATAATATGTGCAGAGTCGATGATTCAGCTATACGAGATATTAATAAAGTTATATATACCTGTATATATAAACCACCTGTTCATACTGACATTATTAAAGCATTCGGATGACACCCCCCCCCCCCAATATTATATGTTAATGTTGACACATGACACAGATTACAGTATAAAAAACGACCTTTGAAGTACGAGCACACCAATAAAGGTTAGTGTGAGAGAACTCTATCATCAACATGCTACGGGAGGTAAAGTATTATGAAAAAGGGAAGCATAAAATGATGAATAAACTAGGGGAAACAGAGGTAGACAAACTTAGAAAGATAAAGAGAGGGATGAGAAATAGACGAGGGAAGCGAGAGACACTGACACACAGACAGACAGAATGTGCGACTGCGAAAGAAATGTAGAGGGCCGGATGGTAAAGAGATCGATACGAGCGTCAGGGTGGGTTAAAAAAGAATAGAGCGAGAGCAGAGAGTGGTGTTCGAGAAAATTAAAATGGAGACAGGGAAACAAATAATTTTAATAATGTAAAGCGTACCAGAGTGAGATGATTTTGTTTTTGCATTCTCATGTAACATATTTTGTTATGTAAAGAGATAATTTATGTGTTTAAGGGGCACAGCAAAAGTAATGCATGTGATACGATACTGAAAAGAAACAGCCAGAAATTTGAACGACATACATAATTATGCGAAGAGAGCCGAAAGATAGCGACACTATAACCCTAATTCCAAATTTGCCTCCACTGCCTCAGTCTCTACAACACAAAGGAATCTATTGCATGACGACTTTTTCTTACTACATACTCTAATAGGTAGCTTATTCCATTGTGTCCATACTTTTTTCTTGATTCAGTTACGAAGCTTTGCGTTTCCCAAGTGGCCCATGAAGAAATTTCCATACAGACAGCTAAACGCCTTCAAGACAGTCAAGGAGCGATACTTAACAGGCGGATCTTTGGGATGGGCGGAGCCCCGGAGGGACCGCGGTCATGGGAGACATTGCTCCATCCATACACCCTTCCCCAGCCCCTGAACCAGTCATATGGGAGCTGGAATGATTTTTGGACCTTACATCTGCTTATTCCGGGAGTAGAAAATCATTTTGAGAAAAACTGGAATCAGTAGGCGCTTTCAGAAAATACGCCCCCATCCTCCAGACAATCCTGGATTCGCCCCCATGTCCGTATAAACGGTAACGATAACGAGATTTTTCATGAAAGGTACACCCAAGAGCTGCCCTATTATTAACAGACACAAGCATACTCACACATACACACCATATAATAGGGTGCGACTTTGTTTGAAAATCTCATTATCGTTATCGGACAAATGTACGTAGTTTTCTTTTATAAACCGTGAATTTGGGAGTCCTACTTCGGGGGTTGGAAGGAAACATTAATATTCGTAGTCAGGGACGGACTGAGACTGAAATTCTGTTGGGGAATTTTGATGTGACCGACCCACTCAATCTACTATCAATCGGCTCTCAGATTAAAGATTGACAGGCCCCTCAAGCTGAAATATTGACCCCGTGGGGGAAAAACCCCCAAAGTCCACACGGCCCCTGTTCCTTGTTGAGAGATGAATTCTTTTCATTGTTTCCCCTCATTTAGAGTGTGTGGGTGATTGAGAAAGTATCCTAAGTACATTTCCTAGTCACCACAGCACGAAAGAAAACAGGTCGGGGGGTAGGGGCTGCAGCCCCATGATAATTTTGAAATTACCAATCGTCAGCTCATATTCAGGCAATCATCAACTCGTATTCGGGCAATCGTCACCCCCTATTCGGGCAATCATCATCTCCTCATATTCTGGCAATCATCACCTCATATTTGAGCAATCATCACCTCATATTTGAGCAATCATCACCTCATATTTGGGCAATCATCACCTCATATTAGGGCAATCGTCACCTCATATTCGGGCAATCATCACCTCATATTCGGGCAATCATCACCTCATATTCGGGCAATCGTCACCTCATATTCGGGCAATCGTCATATTCGGGTAATTGTCACCGCATATTCGGGCAATCATCACCATTCACCTCATATGCAGCCAATCATCACCTCATATTCAGGCAATCGTCACCTCATATTCGGGCAATCATCTCCTCATATTCGGGCAAACATCACCTCATATTCGAGCAATCACCACCTCATATTCGGGCATCGCCACCTCATATTCGGGCAATCACCACCTCATATTCAGGCAATCATCACCTCATATTTAGGAATCATCACCTCATATTCGGGCAATCATCACCTCACATTCAGGCAATCATCACCTCATATTCAGGAATCATCACCTCATATTTGGGCAATCATCACCTCACATTCAGGCAATCATCACCTCATATTCGGGCAATCATCACCTCATATTTGGGCAATCATCACCTCACATTCAGGCAATCATCACCTCATATTCGGGCAATCGTCACCTCATATTCGGGCAATCGTCACCTCATATTCGGGCAATCATCACCTCATATTCGGGCAATCGTCACCTCATATTCGGGCAACTATCACCTCATATTTGGGCAATCTTCACCTCATATTCGGGCACTCATCACCAATCACAGGCAAGAAACATCAGCACCCCCTGTGCAATATTTTGCCCATACACCTGTATGCTGAGGAATACCTCACTCAAATTTTTTTACAAATCTGATAATATTGTTGATTTATCTTTAAGATATACATGTAGTTTATTTTTTTTATAAATGGAAGAACAAACATTGCAACATTCTGAATGCTGTTACATGTATACCATAAACATACTTTTCATTTCACAATTATGATAAAATCACATTCCTTTTCAAAAGGCAATTTCCTAAATATACTATACATTATTAAAGTACAATGCAGCATGCCCTAATTGCAAACGGGCAACACAGATCATTTCATGATAAAAGTATATTGATTAATCTATTATGTCTATAGAGCGATAGTTTATAGTAAAATGAGTTAATTTTGGATCTTCGAATTAATAATTACTAGATAATGACATGTTTCTATATTGCTTGTGATATAATCTCAAGATAAAATTTGACTAATCATTCATTCATAACAAATGAAAGAAATCTCACTGTATTCTACATACTACATGTATATGATATGCTGCACTTTCAACATAAAATACTGTAAGAGCAAAAACTTTATATGTAAAGAATCCCACAATACTTATATCACATTTCATATGCTACACTCTCAGTATAAAGTACTAGATATTTAGTAAGCAAACTTACTAAATACACACACACAAAAACCCAGTTTTGTACAACTCCTTGAATTTTGATGTTTGAAATGTTCAAAAGATTTTTTAAATCTTGAAATTTTCCACCAAATCTAATCTACTCACTGTGACATAAAACTTAATCAAGGAAACAAATACGAGTTGTACATTTTTGTTGATGGCATGCTCTATGGACATGATTCGATGCGTTAAAATCAATTGTAAACTTTCAAAGTTTAAAAAAATATGTGTGCTCAATTTTCT
Organism: Heliocidaris erythrogramma; assembly: GCA_025617745.1. Classification (NCBI taxonomy): domain Eukaryota; kingdom Metazoa; phylum Echinodermata; class Echinoidea; order Camarodonta; family Echinometridae; genus Heliocidaris; species Heliocidaris erythrogramma. The sequence goes on along the minus strand of CM046860.1, from coordinate 1,093,963 downwards.
AACATTTGATTACACCTGAAAGGTACATTGTATACTTGATGGTGTAATTACAGTACTACATGATTGAGTCACTGAAATACACATGTATAAATCAATTAATGCAAAGTCATTAAACCCTACATACAATTTCATTATTATAGCTGTATTCAAGACATTGTTTTCATACCGGTAATTAGTATCATAATAAGTAATGTGAAGTACACATGTACTAATGATATCTACTGCTGATTCATCCAGTATAATTACATACATTGCCAATGATAAACCATTTGGAACATATTAGGAAATTTAACTTGTATGGAATGTATATTCATGAATAAAAACTAGTTAAGGGGTACAGGTCACCTAAAAAGTAAATTTTATACAGCTAGAATATATCACATCAGGCTAAAAAAGCTACTTAAAGGGTAACATCAGCAAAAAAATATTTTACTCTATGTTAGAGGTTCCATGTCGCTGTACTTCATTCAATATATAAAAAATTTAAACATACTCTCAATAAACCTGAAAGTGACTTGTACACGTAGGTAGACAAGTCGATGCATCAGTATGCACTCGCAAAATAATAGGGGCGGCACTATTCATGTTATCCTTTATTTTCTTAATACTCCTTTACTGTAAACCGATAGAATGCCAGGTAAAGTTTTTTTAAAACATGATTCTAGCAGTACACAAATTAGTTTTTTAGGTGACTGGTACTCTTTAACCGGACATTCTATGGGTTAATGGTTAGAGAGCATGAGGAAAATAAAGGATAACATAAAAACCAGATATATGGAACCCAACTCCGATGTGGGTTCTGTGTGCACCCTATTATATTCAAGCGTATAAGTGCGTGTCAACTAGTCTACTCACAAGTCACTTTTACGTTCATTGACAGTGTATTTAAACTTGCTATAATATATGGATATGTTTGAAACTCATATTTTGAATATAATATAATGAAATGGATCCTGAAACATACAGAGCAAAATATTTTTAATGACAAGGCCTTTGGCAGTGTCGGGCATGAGATAAAGCTTGATTTTTACATGATATTTATTCACATTATTATGATACAAGTTTGTGGATTATTTGTCAAAAAGAAATTGTTATATTTTTCTGTAAGTCATGTCACATTCAACATTAAACAATCAGAATAAATAAAATCTGTAAAATTTGTTATCCCCTCTAGTGTTCTTTAAAAAAAAAAATCTTTCTAGTAAACATCTTGTGTGAACACAGACAAAAACTCTTTAAATGTGTATTCTTTAAAAGAATAGGTTTTGCAAATAACAGTGGCAAATTTCACACCCACTTCGTAAATGGTCATTGAACATAATATATACATATATATACTAAAAGAGCATATCAAATTGAAACCCTTATTCAGCTCACACTACAATATAATTTGCTTGTACAAGCATGTCATAAAAGATTAATGCACATACTACATAGCACATACCAAGCATAAAAGGCTTACAAGACTGTTCACTAGTATTTCAGAAAACCACAGATGATAAAAATATGAAGGCACATTTTTTTTCATTATGAGTGAAAGGGGATTATAAAACCTAATCCAATAATTACATCAATTGTTTACAGCTGAGTAAACATCTACCTAAAATAGTCATCTTGTCCTCTGAGTTAGTTCTGTAAAAGAGATTGCAGCACACATGTTACGGCAACAATAAGCCACTTCATAATTAGTACTGACCAGTACAAATGACCCTGAAATTACCCCAATTTGTAAGCGCACACGCATCTGTTTCGGTGGACGCGCTACTGGTTTAACACGTAAAATCATACTGGTGCGTGCATCGTGCTGCGCACACTAAGATAGCAGATAAAGGTCAATTGTGCTCTGTACAAATGACCTTGATCTGCAAAAGCGCAGATATATCGCAATTACGAAGTAGCTTATTGCTCCGCAGTCAATATCCTACACCGAAACTTCAGCCATAGATTAAACACTATGATCCAAAATACTAAAACATTCAGAGACGCGCTCCAGGGTCACCTCTGTCTCGACTAACTACATATCACATTACAGTGCTGAGTGATACTATACTTAGAGTTTTTCAGCTACATCATCCAGATCCAGATCCAGAAACTTCATCCTACACCTAAAACCCAATTGCAACCCTAAACCTAGATATTTGACAAAATAAAGCCCTGGTGGGTGTTTCGTAAAGCTGTTCGTAAAGTTACGCATGACTTTACGAACAACTTGAATATGAAGTGCCAGATAGGATGCCCAAAGTATTTCCTCATGTTTTAACAAAGTTTGATTGTATTTCCAATAACCCCAATTAAATTACTTGGCAAAAAATACACTTTGCATTGAAAATGTTTGCTGTAATAAAAATGTTAATCTACATCTGCACAGTTCAACTTTAGTTGATACAGTTGAAAATGATTGAGCATCCCATTTGCTTTCTCATATTTAAGTCATTCGCTTTATGAAACACCCCCTGGAACATTTGTAGCGGGGGCATATATCAGAGCACCATAAAAGTTTTAATACACACAATGAAGCTCTACTGTAACAGCATTTCTATTTCCTGATTTGCCACTTTGTACTGAATTGTGGCCTTATAAACACCTGGCTCCTGTTTCACAAAACTTGTCATCAATAAGAAATGCCCCATTTCTAATTTCTATGACAATTCGCTCTCAGCCAATCATATTCAAGGATTTCAGTAGCTTTTAACAATTATTGTAACTTGTTATTGATAACAATTTTAATGAAACGGGGCCCTGTTCACATATAATGTGTGGTTGATAATATACAAATTATATTGTCAACTTGCAAACATTTACAAGGTATCATTTAGTTTTCACACTATATTCGATTTGTTTTATAAAAATATAAGTACACACAGTTCACAAAATCCTCTTGCAAACATAGGGGACACCCCTAAAAAAGGGTGTAAATTTACTTTACTAAAACACCCAGTGACAGGTCCCTTTAAAAAACATGGCCCCTTTTCCAAGTCAGCATGGAATGTTTGCACAAGTTTAAAGCCTCAAAATGATTTTACAGACAAGTGACACAACACTGAATTCAACACTGAATTTTTGCAATCTGCTAAAGTTTCTTGCCATGAAAATTGCTGTTGTTTAAAATTTTCAAAGGTTTAGTGTCACAAACATGTCTGGTTTTACAAAAGATTGAAACCCTGTACATAGTAAGTAGACTGTTGTAACTCTGTGATGCATAGGACTGGAGGTTGAGACCGACTGATCACAACTATTAGGACGGATCACTATTTAAAGAAAGTGTATCCAAAGTAACTTTTAGTGAAGCTTGGATTTCAGTATGCCTTTTAGGAGGTAGATGAGCTTCTCTTGACACTGTAGAATCCACTACCCATGGCCATGGCTACTCTAAATACATCTTCCTTGAACAAAAACACACCATAGTTTTGTGATCCTTTCAATGCAGATCAGGTTTTTGACACACCGGTATATATAACTGAAAATTTGGTCCATTGAAGCTCTTGAAACTATTGATATGTTGAAGATCCTTCGTGTCCGACTGACCCTTCTGGAGTCATGCGTTCTCCGCAAAGGCGGAGTCCTGCCTCTGGCTCCCCTGTATCCATGCGCTGTGAATCTCCAGAACACATGTCATCTGAAAACAACATTAAAGACAAAGTGGGGAAAGTTTTCTAGTTGTTCAAATCATTGCAGAATTGTTAAGGAAAGAGATGTAAGGAATGTTTTGTACAATAAAGGGAAGCCCACCCTGGTATAAGTTGATTTGAATAAAAGAAGAAAAATTAGACAAAACGTATTAGTGAAAGTTTGAGAAAAATCCGATAAGAAATAAGAAAGTTATGAATTTTTAGAACTGTAATCAATCAAACACAAATGGGCAACTCCATGATGTATCTTGCGAGCTCCTCTCCCATTTGCTCAGTACAGAAAATTTCATAAATGTTTATTTTCTAAGTTTTTGATGAAGGAATAAATTTGTTTCATACAGCTTTGGTGTAAAAACATGTGAGCAATGATGATTGAATACTTTCTTTAGAGGAAATGGAAATTAATGATTATTTGGGTACAGGGCAGATGGGAGAGGAGCTCACAAGATATATGTCACGGAGTTGCAACTTCGTGTTTGATTGATTACAACTTTAAACAACTTTAAACTTTCTTAATTCTTATCGTATTTTGCTCAAAGATCCAGGGACCTGTTTATTTTTTCTGCTTGTTTTAAAACCAACTTGTAATCAGGGTGGACTTCCCCTTTAAAGGGAAATTGAACTGCATATTGTGGACTTTTTTTCGCCCCAGGAAGGCACTGGTTTGTTACCTGAGGCATAGCCATATCGCGCGGAGCTCAAATGTCGGACAGAGATCGGTCACAGTACATACGTAGTTCGGTCGACTTTGTGCAGTCTGAAATTTAATTGCATTAGTCCAACAGACTTGTTTGACGCACAAACTGTGTGTACGGGTGAATGGGGCTTACACAAATCCGACTTTCCCCAGTCACCCAATGGCGTGCCACTTTAATTGTCAATTTTGTAGTCATTTTGTAATTATTCAGATCTATTTTGTTCATAGCCAAGTCAGTAACAAAACACCAATACAAAACATCAACATTTAAATGTTGTGACAAATTTTCTGTATCTTTGACATTATCAGAGGAGCAATTATGCTTGCATGGGCAGTGTTGGACTGAAAAAAAATTATGTAGATGTCAGAAAAGGAATGTATTCTACACAGTACTTTTTTTTTTTACTTTTCACCCACATAATCATGAGAATATAATTTCTCAATAATTCCCTGTATAACTTGTGACCAGGCACCACAAAACCACCAAAAAGTCGCCAGATATGAATTTTTAGTCAAGGTCTGATTCTGAAAGAGCAGATTCCCAGCTTTAAAATGATATATAACTCATTAGCATTGAATGTTCCTAACTCACTGCACAAAGAGAAGAATACACAGTCCCTCATAATGTTACTTCTGAGAAATAAGGGTTTAAAGTTTGCAGTCTATTGAAGGACTCTGACTTGCAAGGTGTTGCGCTAAGGTGACAAAAGGAGGATAAGAACTCAAAGAAAATATCTATGAAGGGATTATCAGATTGTCCGAAAACTTGGCATACTAATTAGTCATATCCTGTTCATCATAGTGCACAAGTATCAACGCAAGAACTTACTCCGTTTAACATTTATGGGAGATCAAAATGAGGCAAGTAATAACTAGAAATATCGTGATCTCTGTTGCCATGCAACAGTTCCCCAAGTGCATAAATCTGCATAAGTTATGCTTGCATATATCTACATTACTGTTTGGAAAGTGACGTTTACAAAGTTATGTCATAAGAGAGTCTTGCGGGTAAACTATAATGTTTGACATGAAATGACCTTTGACCTTATCATGTGACCTCCAAAGGCACCACAACATGCAGGTCCCCTCAGTGCATCTACAACCCACGTTTGGTTGAAAAGTGAGTGACGGTTGCAAAGTTATCTGTCATAAGAGAGTCTTGCAGGTAAACTTTAACATATGACCTCAAATGACCTTTGACCCTATCATGTGACCTCCAACGTCACCATAACATGCAGGTCCCCTCAGTGCATCTACAACCCAAGTTTGGTTGAAAAGTGAGTGATGGTTGCAAAGTTATGTCATAAGAGAGTCTTGCAGGTAAACTTTAACGTATGACCTTTGACCTTATCATGTGACCTCCAACGGCACCATAACATGCAGGTCCCTTCAGTGCATCTACAACCCAAGTTTGGTTGAAAGTGAGTAACGGTTGCAAAGTTATCTGTATAAGAGAGTCTTGCAGGTAAACTTTAACGTTTGACCTGAAATGACCTTTGACCTTATCATGTGACTTCCAACGGCACCATAACATGCAGGTCCCCTCAGTGCATCTACAACCCAAGTTTGGTTGAAAAGTGAGTGACAGTTGCAAAGTTATCTGTCATAAGAGAGTCTTGCAGGTAAACTTTAACGTTTGACCTGAAATGACCTTTGACCTTATCATGTGACTTCCAACGGCACCATAACATGCAGGTCCCCTTAGTGCATCTACAACCCAAGTTTGGTTGAAAAGTGAGTGACAGTTGCAAAGTTATCTGTCATAAGAGAGTCTTGCAGGTAAACTTTAACGTTTGACCTGAAATGACCTTTGACCTTATCATGTGACTTCCAACGGCACCATAACATGCAGGTCCCCTTAGTGCATCTACAACCCAAGTTTGGTTGAAAAGTGAGTGACGGTTGCAAAGTTATCTGTCATAAGAGAGTCTTGCAGGTAAACTTTAACGTTTGACCTGAAATGACCTTTGACCTTATCATGTGACTTCCAACGGCACCATAACATGCAGGTCCCCTTAGTGCATCTACAACCCAAGTTTGGTTGAAAAGTGAGTGATGGTTGCAAAGTTATCTGTCATAAGAGAGTCTTGCAGGTAAACTTTAACATTTGACCTGAAATGACCTTTGACCTTATCATGTGACCTCCAACGCCACCATAACATGCAGGTCCCCTCAGTGCATCTACAACCCAAGTTTGGTTGAAAAGTGAGTGACGGTTGCAAATTTATCTGTCATAACGTTTGTGACGGACGGACGGACGACATTTGGATCCCTTAGTCTCGCCTTCACCTCCGATGGGCGAGACAAAAAGTAATACAACAAAATCCAGAGAAGACACACATAAGTCTAATACAAAACTGTAAAAGATACCACTTTTAGATTGTTTAGTGCCTCCAAATTTTTAGATTACTTAGAAAAAAGTATACTCAAAAGTACAATTTGACCTTGCCAACCAGACACACATTGATTGAGCTCTAACTGAAAATCACACAGTGGTGGGTTTGTTTTGTGGTGCCTGGTCACACTTGTAAAAAGTCCTGGTATGCACATATTTTCAGGATGGGCAGGATGATCATCCTATGGTGATATTGGGGCCTGGGGTAGCTGACCTTAAATCCGATTGATGATATGATATGAAAACATGTATATATGAAATGAATTAAATAACTAGAACTGAATAATAATAATAGTAATAATAATAATAATAATAATTTTAAACTAGATGAATGAGGAATTTATGCCTCCGTCATCACCAAATTGGGAAAAAGGATTGGTCCAACAAAATTACAAATCATTTCACTTAAAAAGCACAGGAGACAGAAAATTTATTTCATTTCATTTTAATCCCGTACAAATAAAAAACTTACCATTGATGACTTACAATCATCAAATATACCAAGGAAATAGAAATTTTATAGCAAATAGACCACTGTCCCCTTGAAATTTCTAAGATAAGTAGTCCTAGACTCCATACATCATGAACAATTTTCATGTATATAATGACCTCTATGACCTTGAGACCCTAAAATCTAATCCGTTCATCGTCCCTCACATACGCATACATGGGCCAAGTTAGAAGCTGATCCGTCAAACAGTTCTGAAGTTATTGCGAGAACGAACCATTTTTATGTATATAATCAGAGCTGCCAACCTTGTGCAACCAAAAAAAGGAATCATGATGGCCAAAAAAAGGAATTTACAGCAAAAAAAAAGGAATACCTTCAAACAAAACTTAAAACCTCGCGCGACATACTTCCATTGCAGAAATGCTCATTTCTTATGCTGAAATGTCTTGTCACATTTTTCCCTTTGAGTTTGATGTGTGCTCACAGTCACGCATTACTTGGATCATATTCATAGGCCTACTTCATTACTTGCCAACATTTGAAATCGAAAAAGAGGGACAAATATGGCCGGGGGTCCAGGGGGCCGCCAAGGCCCCCCCCCCCCCCCGGGGGGGGGGGGGGGGGTTCAGGGGCAGCGCCCTGATGGGAGTCTCAAGGGGGCAACGTCCCCTTAAAACTGAGAAAATAGCACTATGGAGGGCCATTAGAGGCCATTATTAAATCAGCATCTCCAACTCCAGAGACAGAGTCCAAGGTTGATTTTCAAAAACATAAATGTACATGTATGATGGGGTGTCCAAACTTCGCGGACATTTTCGTCTTTTATGACGTTACAACACAATTTGATAGATATACATTAAAAATGTAATATCAAATGAAGCAGAATATACCGTAAAATAATGTCATACAAAAATGTTTGAAAATTTTATCTTATAAACTCTCATTTTAAGGCCAAATCCAGTCGCTTACCATCAGCTTTCGCTCACCACAAACGAGTCCATACTTCGCGGATTATGTTTGGCGCCCTCTTTTGGCCCTATTTGTGCATATTAGTTACGATAAATAATAAATAAGATGTCAGAATTTTGTGGAATTCCCAAGAATTATTGAAAGTCGTTTGTGCTATTAGTTGTTCAAAAATATTTGTAAAAACCTTTAGGGCTGTCGCAATTTCCTTTTCAAGTGAATGACTTTACATGGATAAGCTTATGGTTCGTAATGTTAATGTGCAATGCATGTAGTTGTAGATGAGCCTCGTGGTGAACGGGGGGGGGGGGGGGAGCTGAACTGCCAATTGTCTATTACTCTATTATTGGTTATTACTATATTTGTCATGATTTGTAAATTATGACAAATAAACTTCATTATCAAATTTCTCTTTTCTCCTTCTTTATTGCTTGTTTCTTCATCTTTCGTTCCATTTGAAATACTTTAATATCTTCGGATTTCTATGATTCATTTGCTCTCATATCCTCACCCACATTTTTCTCACTCGTTTTTAATCCTCTCACAGATTCGTTCAATTTTTATTTATTTGCATTTAATTTCAATATTGTTTTGATAATTATCATCAAATTATAAACAAGTAATGGACAAGAAATGAATTATATTTCATTCTTTAATTCCAAAATTCATGCAAGTCAGGATTGATGGTTCATCATTGCATATATTTCTGATCAAAAATTTTAATTCACAGATATAATAGATATAAATGAAAAAAAATGAGCAATTTCATTCATAACATGTTCATGAAAATAAATCAGGAATATATTCACATATCTATATGATAACATTAGCATATGATATTTATATATTTTCATATCTATATACTCACATATTTACATATGCACATATTTATATAATTCACATATTCAAATATTTATATATATTTACATATTTATAAGTTAGCACATCGCGCATCTCGTATTTTTTTCCTGTTGGTAATTAAAAACATGAGTCAAATTACTTCAAATTCACAGACATTTGAGAAAACTGATAGTGGTTAAATGGTTTCAGACATCATAGAAAGCAAAAAAAATCTGGGCATAGAATTCAAGGTTCATTTGCACAACATGGACAGTAGAAAGGAGAATCAGAGTCTACATGCCTCCCAGAACATTCAAAATGAACCCAATGTTTGCAATCTCCAAACTCACACTGAGCCCAATCAATCATTCCTGAAGAAGTTGGAGTTGCAGGGGGCTCCTCTTGATGGCATTTGCAACACTGGCTGACGTTGTCATGATTCCTGACTCCAAATGTTTCGCCTGAGGCTCTGTATATCTTCAGAAATATACTGTTTTCTGTTATTGCTACTCCTCCTGACTCATACACTGGTGCTGATCGCCGACACTTTCTCTTACGTGACTCTGATGGTGGAATAGGCCTTTTCCTCTCTAAGAAATCATCGGTGCTTGAAGAGGGGCCTGGATTGCGAGGTGCTGCTACATCATCATCGGGAACGGCAGCTGTAACTGAGCTTGGTCGAGTTACCCTCTCCACTTCAACCACAGCGCCATCGAAGGGGTAGATCCCTGATTTTCTGAAAGCTGCTCGGAGATTGTCTTCCCTCATAGATTGGAGGAAGGCGTGGCAAATGAGAGAGGACATGTCATATCTGGTAATTGACTGTCCAGGGTGAGAAATGAGGAAGTCTGTGCAGGCTCGATTGTAATGGGCTTTCATAGGCCCAAAACAGCCAACGTCAAGAGGTTGCAAGATGTGGCTCGTGTGAGGCGGCAACAGAAACAGGATGACATTGTTCCTTCGAGCTTCTTCGATGAGGGGTATGGAGATGTGACTCTTGTGTCCGTCATAGAGAAGTAAAACCCTCTGCTCGGGATCTCTGAAAGGGAGGGAAGGTATGAAGTGATTGCTGAGGAACTCTTGAAAGACTTCGCCATTGCTCCATCCGCTGTCTGTCATTTTGAATCTAGTTCCAGGAAGACAACCCCTCTTCAGCTCAGCTGTTAGGTTCTTCCCCTTGAATACTATGAAAGGTGGAAGGCTGCTGCCGCTGGCATTACCACATGCCAATAGGGTGGTTGTAGCAGAGCGACAGGACACGATCGCTGGAGCTCTTCCGCTCCCACTGACGACTCGTAGAGGGGTATGCTCATGGTTAAATCCCGTCTCGTCCACGTTGTAGATGAATTGTGGTTTATCTTGCAGGTGGTATTTCTCGAGAATTTCATGCAGATTCCGATAGTAGTGCTCTATCTTCTCCGGTGTTGTTGAGATAGCCCTGTTGATTGCGAGGGCCCTGGGTCTGATGACTCTCAATTCCGGCCACCTTCTCAGAAATCCATAAAACCATCTGGTGTTGAGGGGCTGATTTGCTCTCCCAGACGTTACCGTCAGCAAGTCTGTCGCCAGTTTCAATACCTGTATATGAGTTAATAAGAAGAATAGATATAATAAGTTAGACTACAACGTGTAGCATACTTCACCTAACGATGCTCATTGTTTTATTATGAGTTGTTTGTAAAGTATTAAAGTTTTCCTACTACAAATATACTTTCTGAACATTATGATTTTCTCTTGTATACTATGTAGCTGCATTAAATCAAGAACTATTCTTATATATTAAACTTTTCAAGTCTTCACTAGTACCATTGAGAAAATAGAAAGAAAATGATGAGTTACTCATCAAAATGAAAAATGCTGGTAAGTATTTCTTCATACCTGAGATCGATTTAGACCATAACCACATTCTGCCATGTAGATGAGATGCTTTGCCAAAGCGCCTTCGTCATCCTTGGACAAGACTGGAGGTTTTCCAACATTCTTTGGGTGCAGTTTGAATATCTTATCCCTTAAAGTTGTTTCCGGGATCCCGTACCTAACGAGAAAGAGGAAAGGGGGAAATTTACAAATTTTTATTCAGTTGTGTTGAAGTTGAGGTTTCATATTCATATCGTATTACATTTAGAATAATATCTTTCCATTATGTTTTGTTTTGAATTTCCCTTCAATATCACAAATCTTTAAGAAGTAATTGATAGAAATTAGATTTATATATAGGTATTTGTCATTAGATTCGTACCTCAATGCTGCTCTCCTGATGGACACCTTTCTTTTAGCAGCAAGCTTCATAGCCTCCTCGATACTTTTGGTATCGTAGTTTTGGCAATATTTTGCACGCTTTTTGGGATTTTTCTGCATAAAAAGAAACATTGATAATGAACATTATTACTGTGTAACCCTTAATTATTCTGCACATATTTCCTAAAATTACATTTTTGGAATTTCTCTTCTTGCCATTCATCACGCATACACACACAACACCCCTTTCAAAGGAACCCCCTTTCAGCGTCCGGGACCATGCCTCAACCGATTACCCCGATCCCGCCCCTCCCTGCTAGCCTGGCCGACGTTGTCCACCCCCTCCCGATTTTTTTTCATCTCTCTCTCTCTCAAACCGTTAATCGTCCGTAACTTTTTATTCTTCTCTCTCCCAAATTTCATTTTCGATTATTCGCTTTCCGCAACCTCATTTACTCACACTCGTCTACGGAACCCAACATGCTAACAGTGTAGAGCCGACGCTAATTTGGGGGTAAGAAATTATAATTATACATTTACTTACATTTTTTTGTCGCATTTTGCCTCTTTTGGGTTGTTTCCGTATTGTAGAAAGATTTTCCACAGTCCCACATACAGTAGCGCGTATAATGTACTTTTTATCGCGTATTTAGTACTGATACGCGAAGTATGGACATCCGCGAAGTTTGGACACACTGCCATACTAATAGAACTAGAAAGTTTCAAAAACATATACATGTACATGTAATAGAACTAGAAGGAAAATTATACAAGTGTCAGGAATATTGCATGACCTGCTACACCGTACTGGTTTTGATAAAAATGCTTTAGATTTTGGATTTCCTTTTTTTTTTTTTTTTTTTTGTTGAAAATCTAATATTATAAATGAGAACTTAAACATGAAAATGCAAATTCAACGCCTTTTGTGCTTGGCTTTATGACAGGAATTCGTTGTTTGTACTCCTCTTTAAACTTCTGTGACCGTTTTCTACTAATTTTGATCAAATCCTCTCCAGTTTCGCGAAATAATTCCGTTAAATCCACGATCGTGTCAAAGCCCGTGCGCAGTTCAGCAAGCGGTAATACATTGTCCCACATATAGAGATCGGTGCTGTGCTTACATGCGTTTTGCATGGGTCGCACGCTACATGGGCACCGCTGCATGCGAATAAAACATGTTTTCGCAGTCACACGACCCAGTCACACGAGGGAAGAGCGATCGAAACTTGCGTTATTTCAATGATATACTGTACATGTACGTACCATCGGTCAGTTTGGGGTCGGTTTCGTCGGTGGGACTGTAACATTACGTGTATCGATAGCTCAAACCCGGAAGTCATAGACAACAACACACGCAAACACTTAAAAAAAAACCAAAAAACGTATTTCATGAAGAAAAAACGGAATGCCGTAATATTGGTTAAAAAGTGGTAATAATTCTGTCAAAAACGGAATGGTTGGCAGCTCTGTATAATGACCTCTATGACCTTTGAACTTTGACCTTGAGACCCCAAACTCTAATCAGTTCATCATCCCTCCCATATGCATGCATACATGGGCCAAGTTACAATCTGATCCAAAAAAACGGTTTTGAAGTTATCGCAAGAACGAAAAGGGGACGGACGGCCGGACGACCCGAAAACATAATGCCTCCGGCACCACCTACGGTGGGCAGAGGCATAAAAATAATACTAATAATAATCATAATCATAATCATAATATTATTATGATAATGATTATGATTATGATTATTATTTTTAATAATAATGGAGGCTTCTTGTACATGTATAGTGCTCAGGTGTGTCACGTTGTGATGCTCTTGGGGGCTCCAAAATGATGATTATTACCTTGGTCATAGCTTGGCGGCCAAATATGTAGCACTCTGGTATATCGGGAACCCATTTACAACTAGGTGGAGAATGGCAAACATGGATTAATGTGTTGTCAAATGGTGTTAGGACCGGGGTGCGATTTGAACCCTCAACCCCTTTCATTCAGAGTCAAGTGAAAGAACCACTATACCATGACACCTCCATTATGACTTCCACTCAAAAGATTTCTTGTGATCCCATACTACTTTAATGCTGGCAATGGCATGATTCAGTTGTTTTATACTTCATACAATTATTACTTTAAACAAAGTTGACATAGTGTCAAATACCACTCTAATGCCCCTTTGTTAGAGAAGACACACTCACATACACACTCACACACACACACATCCCTAAATAACATATCACCTGTCTTGCGGAGTTCTGGCTCAAATTCCTCCAGCTTGGCTACAGTGACATTCAGCTTCCGTTTGCGGAGGATTTTCCTTAGTTTCTTGGACGTTTCCAAGGTGGATCCCTCTCTATTCCTAAACTGAATGAAGCACTTGAAGAGGGCATCTTTGTAGCATGGTGGTGTATTGTTGCCAACCATATTAGCAAGTGTGACTTCACTCTCAACAAGCTTAAGACCAAGTTTTTGATAGTACCTGGGACCATCGATCTGAGTTGATATATCAAGCAGAACACCATCTTTACTCAGACACTTTGGTGTTTCTCCTTGTTCTAAAACCAGGGGGAAAAGGGTGGGGAAAAGGGTAAAAAAAAGGAAAAGAAAGAAGCAGTGGTTATGAATGTGCTAGACCTAGTCATCCAAACAATACATCCTTTTATTTTAAGAATAATTATACCTTTTATATACCTTAATCTTTCTACATGTACACTGTATATAAGGAGGAGGTACACCCTAAAAGTCAAGTCCATTAACATCAAGAAAACAATATTACAGAAACAAACTAGAAATGTGCATTGCTGGGGCCGCGCAATGCTAAATGTATCCCCGGCACTGGCAGCAATTTGAAGGAGGGACAAAGACCCTCCCCCATCCCCTCCCTCAAACAAAAGGATGGTGTAGAAATTAGATGTGTAGGTTTCACTAAGACACATCTTCATATAAAATTTGAAAGAAATGTGTTGAGAGATATACCAAGATACATCTCCATACAAAATTTGAAAGAAATCCATCAAGAAATGTGGCCTGCAAAGTGCACTTACGCCATGCCCTGAAGTATGACCTTTGACCCTATAAAAGACGGAACACTGGTGGCAGCATCACCAAAAACTATAAGTTTTTAGATTACACCAAGAGACACCTTCATGCAAAATTTGAACGAAATCCGTCAAGAAATGCAGAAGAGTGCAAGAAATGGAAAAATGACCTTTGACCCTATAAAGGACGGAACAATGAGGGCAGCATCACCAAAAATTAAATATGTGTAGATTATACCAAGATACATCTCCATACAAAATTTGAATGAAATCCGTCAAGAAATGCAGAAGTAAGAGTGCACAAAAGGGACAAATGAGCTTTGACCCTATAAAGGACGGAACAATGAGGGCAGCATCACCAAACAGTAAAGATGTGTAGATTATACCAAGATACATCTCCATACAAAATTTGAAAGAAATCCATCAAGAAATGTGGCCTGCAGAGTGCAATCACGCCATGCCCTGAAGTATGACCTTTGACCCTATAAAAGACGGAACACTGGTGGCAGCATCACCAAAAACTATAGGTTTTTAGATTACACCAAGAGACACCTTCATGCAAAATTTGAACGAAATCCGTCAAGAAATGCAGAAGAGTGCAAGAAATGGAAAAATGACCTTTGACCCTATATAAAGGACGGAACAATGAGGGTAGCATCACCAAAAATTAAATATGTGTCGATTATACCAAGATACATCTCCATACAAAATTTGAATGAAATCCGTCAAGAAATGCAGAAGTAAGAGTGCACAAAAGGGACAAATGAGCTTTGACCCTATAAAGGACGGAACAATGAGGGCAGCATCACCAAACAGTAAAGATGTGTAGATTATACCAAGATACATGTCCATACAAAATTTGAAAAAAATCCATCAAGAAATGTGGCCTGCAGAGTGAACTCACGCCATCCCTTGAAGTATGACCTTTGACCCTATAAAAGACGGGACACTGGTGGCAGCATCACCAAAAAGTACAGTTTTTTAGATTACACCAAGAGACACCTTCATGCAAAATTTGAACGAAATCCGTCAAGAAATGCAGAAGTAAGAGTGCAAGAAATGGAAAAATGACCTTTGACCCTATAAAGGACGAAACAATGAGGGCAGCATCACCAAAAATTAAACATGTGTAGATTATACCAAGATACATCTCCATACAAAATTTGAACAAAATCCGTTGAGAAATGTGGCCTGCAGAGTGCACTCACGCCATGCCCTGAAGTATGACCTTTGACCCTATAAAAGATGGAACACTGGTGGCAGCATCACCAAACACTATAGGTTTTTAAATTACACCAAGAGACACCTTCATGCAAAATTTGAACAAAATCCGTTGAGAAATGTGACCGCTAGAGCGCACACAAACTATCCCCAAAAATATGGCCTTTTACCCTATAAAAGACGGAACACTGGGGGCAGCATCACCAGAAACTATAGGGGTCCAGATTTTACCAAGATACACGTCCACAGGAAGTCTGAAAGAAATTCGTCGAGAAATGTGACCGCTAGAGCGCACACAAGAATGTGACGCGACGGCGGCGGCGAAACGCTGCTGAATCCAAAGTATCCTCCGGCATACTGCCGGGGGATACAATTAGTATAACTTTAAGAGAGAAAAGTAAATAGAATATGAACATTTGAAGATGTGAAGATGAGACAAGAACTGGAAACCCTTTCCCACAACTATGTCTTCACAAAAAGGTAGATATTCTCTATTTTGTAAATAACATTTTATAAATTTCCATTTTTCTCAAAAAGGAAATATTTCTGTACATCTGTGCCATATTGTTGGTAAAATGTTCTTACATACATGTATACTCATTTGTGACATGTATCAAGTCCTTCACTGAAAATCCAAAAGATGGATTTTCAAATTAATTTCAAGTACAAAAATTGGAGTGTCTCATAACCGTAAGGGCCTATCTTATTGGCCTGGAGATGGAGACCAGGTGGAGACCAGGTGGAGACCAGGTGGCGACTTCGTGGCGACTCGAGTCAGGTGCGGAGACATCTTTGCGACGTCTCCTGGAGACTAGCCGGGTCTCCAGGGAACAGCGGGAAATTCAAACATGTTCGATTTTTTCTTAGACATTTTATTCTCCAGCAGTTGCGGTAACATCGCAGAGACAAATTTTGTCCGTGACTGGGGAGACGTCTCCGCGATGAGGAGACGTAGCGGTGACATCGCAGAGACGTCTCCGAGACCTGCTGGAGACTGAAAAAAAGTCTCAAAAAAAAAATCGAACATGTTTTAATTTCCCGCGACTCCCCAGAGACCAGGCTAGTCTTCATGAGACATCACAGAGATGTCTCTGCAACCTGCGGAGACTTGAGTTGCAGCCAGGTCACCACCTAGTCTCCAGGCCAATGAGATAGGCCCTAGGTTTTTTTTTTTTTTGTCCCTTCCGAGTCGCGGCAACATCTCCACCAAAGAGATAGGCCCCTTACTGAGTTCACACAGTTTGTATAATCATTTACAATAAAGTGTCATAATTCATCTTTCATCAGTTATCCCAAATTGTGACTGACCAGTTTCTCATATTTTTGTTCTTTTATTCAAACCAGCTTGATGTCAGAAAGTAATAAAATTTTAAAAATCTATTGAGTCATGCTTCTATTTCTAACAGTTTGTCCTTTCAAAGTGAAATGTCCTTTGAGTCTTCGACAACTTCATAAACCATAGAACAGATCGAAAATTTGTTTCATGAATTATAAAAGAAACTTTTAGAAATAGCAGCATGAGACAGCAGATGTAGTTCTCTATCTTCTGGACTTTATTAATAATAATCCATCATCTGGACTGTTATTACTTCAACTTACTTTCTTGTAGCCAGCTTGCAACATCTGTCAACCCACACTCTCGAAGAATCATGATCAACTCCCTGCACTGTCCATCTCCAACTCCTTTGTCATTTCTCCACGAAATCAAACACCTGAAAACCACATCTCCATAGTCTATTGACGGCTGTCCTATAATGCTAGAAACTTCTGCCTCTGATCCTAACATGTCCATCCCAAGCAGTTTGAAGTTCTGTGGAGCATTAATTGTTTCTGACAGGTCATATATTTTCCCGTCATCGGTAAGAAATGATGATAATTTCATATTGCCACGGCCCCATGCAGCCATCCTGTGAAAAACAGAGCAAAGGAATCAAATTTTTCAGGGAACGGCGTGAAAATTTCTTCTGAGTAAACAGTAAGTCTGACTCTAACTCCCATATTATTTTTCTCCAAAAACTATCAATGGGGACGGGAGTTACAAGTCCGTATCTTAGAAAGTTCGGACTTTGTTGGAGTCATGCATGACAATCGTGTTTGCGCATGTACATGTAGATCTACCCAGTATAGAAAAGTTGCTATGTGTGGTTTGGTATATAGTTGCATAGACTGAAAATTCAGTCTTTCATTCGTTAGCCTCTTGTTTTGGATAGGGTCAGCTATTCACTGAGATACAGAAACGGGCCTATCACACTGCTGTGCAATCCGACTACACACTGATGTGTAGTTGGAAATAATTTGATTTTTCCTCATATATCTAGATCTAGATTTTACGATTGAATTGGTTAGGTCTAGGCTCTAATAGTTTAGGAATCTGTTCAACTTACCAATTTGACTGAATATAATCTGTAATGCTCGTTTTTCAGGTAATTCAGGGTCCAAGGTATTCTCCGTTTGAAAATATTGCAGCCATATTGAAACTGTCTCGTACAGCGCAGGCATGAAGATGGCATCTGAATTTTGCTACCACTTTCGCTTTCGTTCTAGTCTACGTACAAGGGAAAATGATTATGAAGGGAAAATTTGATAAATTCATGACAAACTAGTGTTGATTTCAAAGCGATTATTTCTTTAGATTTAGTCTTCATTTTTTAGCACTAAAATAAAAATATTCAATGTATCAAAAAGGAAATGCATAGAAATCAATGTGCATGAGCTACGAGTTTGTAATGAATTTATCACATCTTTCCTTCATAATCATTTTCCCTTGTACGTAGACTAGAACGAAAGTGAAACTGGGCATTGTGGCGTGCGCCTGTAATCCAGCTAACAATGGAGGTTATTTTTATAAACTGATTCAGCGGACCCAGGTTCGAGACTGAGTCACGTCTTTCAGATGGTGACGTTAAAGGTCGGTCCCCAGGCGTAAATAATCATATCTGATTGATTACAGGTCCGTAAAAACCCAATTACACACACACACACACACACATTGACTGGGCATTGTGGCATGCGCGTGTAATCCAGCTAACAATGGAGGTAATAAACTGATTCAGCGGACCCAGGTTCGAGACTGAGTAACGTTTTTCAGATGGTGACGTTAAAAGTCGGTCACCAGACGTAAATAATCATATCTGATTGATACACGTCTGTAAAAACCCAATTACACACACACACAATTGGTAGCAAAATTTAGATGCCATCTTCATTCCTGCGCAGTACAAGACAGTTTGAATACGGCTGAAATATTTTCAAACGGAGAATACCTCGGACCCTGAATTACCTGAAAAAGGAGCATTACAGATTATATTCAGTCAAATTGGTAAGTTGAACAGATTCTTAAAGTAACTATTAGATTTAGAGCTTAGGCCTAACCAATTCAATCATAAAATCTAGATCTAGATATATGAGGAAAAATCAAATTATATCAATTTTTCAAACTACACATCGGCGTGTAGTCGGTTTGCACAGCAGAGTGATAGGCCTGTTTCTGTCTCTAAGTGAATAGCCAACCCTATCCAAATCGAGAGGCTAATGTGGGAGAGACAGAATTTTCGGTCTAATAGCTGCGGTGCTGTGCAATCATCGGACCATGGCTATGTGGGACAGTGTCAAACATTCACTGTTGCCATAGTCAAACGCAGACAAGAAGATTTCTTTAACTTTCTAAGATTACCTGATTCAGACTCAGAGACTCTTCATGCTACAAATTTGGGGTTTCTGAGTTGAAAGTGAAATTTTAAATAATTATTTTCCTCTCAATCTCATGTATGAATGATCTTATAGACTGGACAATCCTCCCTAAATTACACACAAAACATATTGAACCTTATTCAACTGTTAAAGCTATTGAGTATTGTGGAGTACAAGCTTGTCTTCAGATAAGCTTGTACAGTACACTGTAGTACATGTACGTTGACTCCAGCCAGGTACAAACATCCAAAGTCGACCTCGCCCATTTTATGGCTACTCGCATCGCTTAATTTCGGCAGGTAAGATAGAAATTTGTACTTACACTTCAACTTCAAGAGAATTACTGTAACTATCTAGCAGGCTCTTTGATTTTACGATTTAACAATTGTTTCGATGAAAAAAATGGAATTTCCCCGCCGAACCAATCTTTTCCCCGTACTGTAAAGTCGATTCAAATGACTCGATCGCACTGTGTGTAATGTACCGTATACCGTCGCTGACTCGATTGCACAGTGCGATCGAGTCATTTGAACCGACAGTACAGTACGGGGAAAAGATTGGCTCGGCGGGGAAATTCCATTTTTTTCATCGAAACAATCGTTAAATCGTAAAATCAAAGAGCCTGCTAGATAGTTACAGTAATTCTCTTGAAGTTGAAGTGTAAGTACAAATTTCTATCTTACCTGCCGAAATTAAGCGATGCGACTAGCCATAAAATGGGCGAGATCGACTTTGGATATTTGTACCTGGGCTGGAGCTCCAACGCACAGCTCCCTGGAGTTGTTAATGTTGGTATGGTAGTACACAGCGCTGTCGCTTCGTGACAGTGCTGTACTAGTTGCCCATTCTCTAGCGTTGCGAACCGTGACTACAAAAGAGCGACTACATGCTTTTCGCTGAAATTACATATATTTTTTATCTAAAAATTAAACAAAATAAAAGTAAACTTAAACTAGTATTGAGTGCATTCATGAAGTTAAATTTAGTCAACCAACTTACAACTTGCCAAAAACGATTATTTATCGTGTCATCTGCCCACAGTCCGTAATGGAATGTAATCGCGCTGCACTTTTTGAAATGTCACACATGTGCGTAACTATACACAGCGCTGTCGCGAAGCGATACCTCGATGGAAAGCTTTTGGGAGTCAAAAGTTGAAATTTATCTTAATTATATTTATAATACCCTGTGGACCACTCACGGGTACATTTCTGTAAAATAGTTGGTATTTTCTGTCGCATGTACTAAAGGTATGGGGGAAAAAATAAGATAAATATTTTAAATACTTGCTTTCAAATTCAGCCCTTAAAAATCTCACTCCTACCTCAAATGGCCGTTAGGAAGAACTTTTGATATTTTCAGCAAAATCCAAAGTCAAAATCTTGTCCAAAACCGGAGAAATCCGCGCCGATTTGTTTCGCGATCGCGTGTTGTTTACAAACTGCCGATGTCTTAGACTAAAATCGGCCAATACAATTTTTGTCCACGAAGAAACTCGGGATCGCAAGCGCACATCGATCTTTACGATCGCGCACACAGAAAATCGGAACTTTTCCGTGTACGCCATAGGGACCGAATTTTTGAGGACAAAACTCTTTTGGGGAGATGTCAGCGCCCGCGGCGAACAGGAAATGTACACAATGACTCCGATAGCTCGTTTCGCGAGAATCAACAGTAAATTACGGATTTGATTTTTGAAAATATCTTTTCCAACATTGGTGAGTTGAATTTATTGTATTTCTTGGATATTTTGGGGTCGGTTTTTGAAAATTAAATGCCGATTTTGAGTGAATATTGGTGACTTTTGTGCAGTGGTGTTTTAAAAAGATGAGGTGTATGACTGCCTACATTATACACACGAAGTATAGGAATGTAGCTATGAGTGCTGTGGACATTGCCTGATCT
This sequence comes from Heliocidaris erythrogramma, assembly GCA_025617745.1. Classification (NCBI taxonomy): domain Eukaryota; kingdom Metazoa; phylum Echinodermata; class Echinoidea; order Camarodonta; family Echinometridae; genus Heliocidaris; species Heliocidaris erythrogramma. Next base: position 1,072,893 of record CM046860.1, on the reverse strand, counting down.
GATGGCTTGCTGGGGATTGAACTTCAACAAATCCATCCAACTAAAGCAATCGATTTCATGTGCTGATGTGAGTACAACGTAAAATTGGAAGTTTAACATCCATTTTGAATCAAAATTGTACATTGTTTTTAGTGACATTGAGGGGTGTCGCAATGAAAGTCTATGTGTCCTTGTCAGACGCTGTGCTTCGCACGGAGATGGTCGGGCTAATACTATACAACTAGTACTAGTAGTACCGTACACATTGGTGTGGTGCATGTCTGTTGTGTTGAGTGTTGTTTTGTTTGTTGGATTTTGTTGCTAGTAAAATGTGCTATCTATCCATTTGAAACTTACCTCAGTCTTGACTCTAATCAAATTGAGTTGACCTGGTGAAATTGCTCCTGCGCAACCACTGTTTTGGCAGTGACGATGAATTTAACTTAACTCTAGTAAAGGTTCTCCTTGACAAGAAATTGTTGGAATTGTCGGACGCTGTGCTTCGCACGGAGATGGTCGGGCTAATTGTCGGGAATTCCCCAAATCTAACTTAGTCTGCTCTTCAGCAAAACTGCTATTAGTTGTGTGAATATTAAGTAAATTACCAAAGTTACACATAAATATATGTAACAAATGAAAATGAAGAAAATAATTTTCAATTAGATTTAAAGATCATCGTGAAAAATATATAAAGAATCATTTGTTGACGGGTTAACTTCAAAAATGAAATCAAGAACAGCTATGAAAAGGCTAATCGACAGAAGACGCGCGCGCGCACGATTTCAAGACCGACGGTACGGGAGAGGTAATTATAATATTATTAATGGAGAATATTAATACAATAATAGATCTGAATTTATGTATAACGTGTTGAGTTTATAGTCATCTTTGTTAGTTTCTAATATTCTTTGCTTGCATTATGCTTTATGAATTTCAGATTCAGATTCAGAAATACATGTTTTCATTCCCAATGACAATGCTGTAGACAGTGTTAACTGGCACGCTAGCGCTACGCCTACGGCTACGGTACTGGTCCATTTTTCATCTGGAGATCAAATGCAAATTTAGGCTCCGTCATGTCCGTAGTTGGACTGTGAACTTAGTCATGTTAGTGCTGTAGAAAAAAATCCTTTTAATTTGAATGCGCTATCCAAAGTCTTTTATGTATCATTTCACTGTTTTTTCCACAGGTGATTAGTACCCTAACTAATATTAGATAGATGATAAAAGTTAATCCAATTAAGTTTACAGATCAGCATGATCAGTCATATTGATGTCGGTAAAAAAAAAAAATCGGGGAAATGAGGTCAGGCCTGACTCACTGAGCCTGAGGGAGATCTTGCTTGTGGATTTGCTAAAATGAGATTCCTTTTCCACAATTCTTTTTTAACCAGAAGTCAGAACCTCAGAGGCAGAGCTCTTTGTGAGATTATCACTGATATCAGAGGTCCAGGGGTGGTATTCTGAGCATCATTTTATCTCTGAATTTTTTTATTTTATCAGTTATCTTTTTGTATTCTGAGACCACATTTCATCTCAGATTTGATCTCATATTTTATCTGTCTCCTGCCTCTTGGGTGCCTATTCATGTTGTATGCATGATCATGATAATACGCACAGCTTTAAACGCTTACGCCAATCATTTGTGGGAAAGATAAAATAAAACTTAAAATAATAGGCTTGGGGCTATTTTATCTTTAGGATTCACGGTGAGTGCAATATTTTTGGACAAGTATGGTGCTAGTCGTGCGATCAAAATAATCAAAAAGGTACTGAGTACTGATTATATTTCTCAAGCAACATTCTCATGTGATTATCAAATTCTATTACAAGACTTTGGCCAACTAATATCACACTTTCAATAATGTTTGTGATGGTCTTCTAAAGCCTCGGAAAGTACCTTAGTCATTTTCGTGAAATCCTAGCAAAAAGCGCACTTGCGTTTGATGCACACGAAAATTGTGAAAATATCGCATTCGCACTCTCTTGCCCCAGAGACTGGCAGAGAGCAGTTGTATTGGCTGAGCATGATGAAAGTGAAATCATAACATTTCTTATTGGTTAAGGGATCATAAATGGGCGTATCTAAGTTGAGATAAAATCTCGCTGAAATGGTTCTCAGAATACCGATTTAAAAATATTTTAAAGGCCAAGTTCACCCTAACAAAAAGTTGATTTGAATAAATAGAGAAAAATCCAACAAGCATAACACTGAAAATTTCATCAAAATAGGATGTAAAATAAGAAAGTTATGGTATTTTAAATTTTCGCTTAATTTCGCAAAACAGTTATATGCACATCCTGCTCAGTATGGAAATGAGGGAACCAGTGACGTCACCCACTCACTATTTCTTTTGTATTTTATTATGTGAAATATAGAATATTTTAATTTCTGCAGATTTCACAATTAGGAAGCTCTCATTGAATTGTGTATAGGTTGCAACAATGGCAATTACACATGTTCAGCGAGGAATCAAACCTTGTTTCACATTATAACAAGGAAAAATTAAAATATTTCGGTTTTCATGTAATAAAATACAAAAGAAATAGTGAGTGAGTGACGTCACTGGTTCCCTCATTTGCATACTGAGCAGGATGTGCATATAACTGTTGTTATAATGTGAAACAAGGTTTGATTCCTCGCTGAACATGTGTAATTGCCATTGTTGCAACCTATACACAATAAAATTAAAATATTCTATATTTCACATAATAAAATACAAAAGAAATAGTGAGTGGGTGACGTCACTGGTTCCCTCATTTCCATACTGAGCAGGATGTGCATATAACTGTTTTGCGAAATTAAGCGAAAATTTAAAATACCATAACTTTCTTATTTTACATCCTATTTTGATGAAATTTTCAGTGTTATGCTTGTTGGATTTTTCTCTATTTATTCAAATCAACTTTTTGTTAGGGTGGACTTGGCCTTTAAGGGTATTTTATTTCACTGACTTAAAATCTCAGATTTTATCTGAGATAAAATGAATCTCAGAATACCACCCTAGGCTAGAGCTATATAATTCCAGTAACTTGATAAATTGCTCACCGACTCTTTTTGCTGTCCTAGCAACTAGTTGTCCGGGGGGCCAGTGTCCTTTCATATATGCCTGTGGTTGGGGTTAAGGTTGGTTGTGCCACTCTGATATCACAATGGTGAATGGTGATGTAAAGTGCATCTAAATTCCTTTCTGATACACCTTTCATATGCCTGCGGTTAGGGTTAAAAAGCTCATATTGAGAAAAGAAGTGGTATGCGTTTTTATTTGTTAATATTAAAATCTGTGTATCAAAGAAAACAATCCTTTTTAAATTTTTCAAATAGCTCAACTAGAAAGTGCATTTTTTTAAAAATAAAAATCACCTTTTTGGCAAAATCCTAGCTTGTTTACTTTTCTATGCAAAATTAGCACTGACGTCATTGGGTAGAGTCGTATGACCTCTGCGGTATACTGCTGCACACACTATGAACACGATGACAAAATATACAGCTCCTCATTGTACCTTCCGCAATTGTTCTGGTAGAAAAAAGAACATCCCTTCATTGCTATTATGTAAAATAAGTAGAACAGGTGAATATGCATGTGACACCTGTTCTACATATTTTTATATAATAGTGAAGGGATGTTCTTTTGTCTACCAGAGCAAGTGTGGAAGGTACAATGAGGAGCTGTATGTTTTGTCCGCTTCTTTGTACATGTACAGCGACGCGGTGAAACCCCGTAGGGCTCCGCTTGAGAACTGGGCTAGATCTGATACACTGCTGTGGAAGAAAAGAACAGAGCTACTCTACGAGAATCGCTCTTTTCTTCCTAATAATAAACGATACTATGACTTCGAACTGAGTCCACAAAATCAGCGCAAGAACGACCATGTCGGCATTGATTCAGCAATACAATTTCACAATATAATTTCACAATATGGCGAAAGTTGCTCACATTAGTTCTCAGTCTGACTTCCAACAGTGGTATCCTCCTGCGGCTTAATTGTTGCTGTTTTGGAATATTTGATGCTCTGTATTGTGGGCAAGACATCCTTCTTGATGAATTGATGAATTGACCTGGATGAATTGATTAACTCTACCCAGTGACGTCATAGCAGGTCAACCCTGCTTCGATGTTTATCGGTCTGTTTGAGAAATCTGGCTCAATAAGGGCAATAATCAAGGGTGCATTTTATGCAAAATAAACTATTTTATTTCCTAAAATTGATGAAACCTTTATTTCAATATGTTTATTATTTATTTACAAACCATATTCTTGCAATTGGGGTCGGAAAAAAATCAACATATGAGCTCTTTAAGGTTGGTTGTGCCACTCTGATATCACAGTGGTGAATCCCCCCCCCCCCCCCCCCCCCCCTCCCATGAAAGGGCATCTAACAAGGAAAGGCAAACTTTTTAAGAGATTTTCCTCTGCACTAAGTAATCAAATAGTTTTAGGATATTTTTTATCGGCTAACATTTTTGCATGAAGTATCTGCTTGCTTAGGGTTTTGTTTGTGTGTATTTGTTTTTGTTTTTGTTTTTTTTTGGACATGTATTTTGTTTTGCTTTGCTTCTTATTTTCTTTCTCTCATTTTTTTTTTGGGGGGGGGGGGTCATGTAAAGTGCATCTACATTCCTTCCTTATGAAGGGGGGTGTTTCATAAAGCTGTTCGTACGAACGACTGGAACTTGTTCTTGGGTGCTATATTAATCAGATCAGTCATTTATCACAAGAACTGATCACCAGTCATGCGTAAAGTCATGCGTAAAGTCATGCGTAACTTACGAACAGCTTTATGAAACACCCCCCTGGAATATTAGAAGATTGCAAGGTACTATGATGGCTTCAAACTTTAGTAGACTCTAAATGGTTAGGGGTTTTTGTTGGGTTCTTTTTTTGTTGTTGTTTTTGTGCTGTATTTGCTGTTTTCATTTATTTAGATAACAGTTTGGTGAACTTCACTCCAAGATTTTAAATTCTTCCCAGAAGGACTGACCTGTGACATCATGAGTACTGCTACTACAGCAAGGAAACAAACACCAAGTGACTTCTTGAAGCTTATCATCGGCAGACCTGTCGTCGTTAAGCTCAACTCGGGAGTCGATTACAGAGGTAATGCTTGTCCCTTGAATCGTGTGTTTTTTTTCTTCACTTTTCTTGAAAGCCAAATCCATATAAAAGCTGATCATTATCTTTCTCAAAAATACTTATAAACACAAGTGTTTCTAGATATTAAATCAGAAGAATAGTTTCAAGAATGATAAAATTAAGGACTCCTTATAAGGGATCCTGATGTGCATTGTGTCCGAGTTCACTTACACCAGCTTCTGTGTTGAGTTCCTGTACAGAAATCTCATATACAGATAAGGAACATTTGTAAGTAGTAGAAATTTAGGCGGGCATGTACGGATTAACATGCATGAAAGAACACTCGGGAGAATCTTTTTTTCCTTTTATCCCATACAGGGAACTTCATTTCACACTATCAAAATCACAATTCTAAACACATAAATAAATAACATAGGAACATTACCTCCGAGCATATTCATTAAAGATTCCACTCGCTTGTCATTTCTTGCTTTTGTAATACTGTTTAGATAAACATCAATTCATATTTACAGTCTGTCAAAAGAACGAGGAGAATATGTCTTGCAAGATATGTCTCGTTCTTTTGCTGGGGACTGTTTGGATTTATCAAATGATCAGTAAATTATGAAAGATCTGTCTGTCATAAAAGTGTATTCCAATTTCATTGATTTATTACACCTATTATCTCAAGAATGCACAAATTATGTGAAATCAATCAAACGGTAATCTGACTTTAACTTGCTGTATTGGTACCAATCAGGTTACGTGAATAGTCAATCATTCATAAAATTTTACATGCCATTATTCTTATTATCTTTTATTTGTGACAGCATTGATTGAAAAATATGTCAGTAAACAGTTAACATGGAGTCAAAAAGGGCCTGAGCTTTCGATCCTAGCAGAATCTTCGTCAGAGGCAAAAAGACAAAACAGTTAACAGCGTGACACTTTTCTTTCTTTCAATGTGTATTAGGAGTGTTAGCCTGTTTGGATGGGTACATGAACATTGCCTTGGAGCAGACTGAAGAATATGTCAATGGTCAGCTTAAGAACAAATATGGAGATGCTTTCATCAGAGGAAATAATGGTATGTATTGTCTATTACTCTAGTCACACCACCAACCAGGGGAGCGTTTCATCAAGTTTTTTGTCCGTGATTTTCTACTGACAACTGTTATAAGCTACTGAAATCCTTGCATCTGATTGGCTGAGAGCAAATTTGTCGGTAAAAATCACCGACAAAACGCTTGATGAAACGCTCCCCTGACCTAAAACCAAACCCTTGATAACTGACAAATCTTGGCCAGTCGGGAAACATATCGTCGTGCCAGTGGCTGATAAATCTTAGCATGTGATCCCATATGATTCATTTACCAGTTGTTTAGGAGTTGCCTGGTTAAAATTCTGCTGAAAAAATGAAAGGCTCATTTTAAGCCCTTTCAATAATCTTTATTGCACTTATTTGGGGCTATAATTGAAATCAGTAGAAAGTGTATGTATGTATGGACAGCAGCATAATCACATGCACTCAAGTGTTGTATTTCATAAATGCACTAACATGAATATAACAAGAAAAACCTGAAAGGCCAACTTCACTTTTTATACACTTTTTACTAATCTAACAGTAATGAATTTGCTGTATGGTAGTGTGACCATATTTCGCGCATGACCTAAGTTCTCGCACAGGGCAATATCTAAAAAACTACAAAAGATTTCGAAAATCTGATAGCGCTATTAGATAGAGGAAGCTAAAATTACATATGGACTATATTTTCTTTTAAGTTGGGTGAGAAATTATGAAGATATTGACAAAATATCGGCAATTTTGCTACTTTTTGCGTCAGTTTCCGAAAAATATGAAGTTACCGACAACGGTCCAAAAATCCTCATTTTGATAGAAGATGTCATCAAAGTTGTAGGTAAAACGTGATACCAAATGATTGTATGATATTTTGCCTTTCAAATGATGCAATTATCTTCCCTTTGCTGGACCGCTACGTTGGATAACTTAGATGTTAATTTACGTGCGCGAACTTGGGTCTCGTGGTTTTTATGCCCTTTTTTTTTTTTCAGTGTGTTGCGATCCGACACTGGGTTTTGAGATCGCGATATATCCGAAATTCTTCGTCGATTAATTTTCTTGTTGAATCAAGTTTTAGTCCAGAATTTTGCTTTCCGTTTGGTATAAAACTTTATAAATAAATTATTGTAGAATATGAGAAATCAAGTATCGAATATCACATTTCTAATAAAAATTTGAATGTGCGCGAAATATGGTCACCCCATCATACATTTTCTGACAGTATGTAAAGATACATGCAATATTCAATGATTTTATCTATATGTAAAAAATGTTGGATTTTACATTTCTTTTAATAATTGTGATTTTAGGTGTTCAATATTGACACTTAAAAAGAATTGAGGATATGAAATGAAGTTTCACCCTTGTGTTTTATGAGATTTGGTGAGAAGATAGATTGGAACTTGATCGATTGTCAAGTATCATTCTAAATTACTACCATCTGCATGGTCATTATCTATACCATATCCCATTCTTTGTATTTCTCATTGACGCAATTTATTTAAAAATCAAACAGCTACAGTGTCAATAATTCATGTCATTTGTGGCTTTCTTTCAGTGTTATACATTAGTACACAGAAGAGATTCTGACAACTGCATGGTTGCACAGGACTTGCTGCCTAACTCAGCATTGTAAATATTCTTCAAGAACTGTACCAAGAAGTTAGATTTGTTTTCCAAAGAGCCAGGAGAGGGCAGGTGTTCTCAAGAATATCCAGTGAACATGATGGGGAAGACTGTTTCATACCTTTTGGATGACAAGCTGTCACAATGGACATGGACCTAGGATGGATAAGCTCAGGATGGTTTTGTATTTTGGTTTGATATGGAAAGGAATGACAGACGTCTGGCAGCTGGTTGTGGCGATATGAACATTCTGTAAAGGGTCTGGAATATGAACTACATTCACATTTGATTACAATCTCATATGCCGAGTACAGTAGCCCTTAAGCATGGCTTACACGAGGCATCATTAAGATGACATTAGGACTGCATTTAGTGACTTCTACGGTCTTTTGCGTGTCACGAAAGAGTGATAATCGTGATCGCAAAATTAACAGTGCAAACAATACTTTTAATAACTGGCATATAGGTTAATTGCCTACAGCCTCTATTAGCTCAGGTAATGATGCAATCCAAAAGCACATACTCTTCTTTGACACATTGACAAATGATAAGCTCATCACTACTGGACCATAATAAAGAGTTTTGTATGTAGAATATAGTTTCATAGAGTCACAGACCACCTTGTTCTGTTGCTGTTCCATTTGTCTAGTCTGCATACACAGTCTTTACTTTCAGACTTTAGCCTGTCATGTCCAAGACCAGATAATCACTGAATAAAGTGTGGAATATAAACTGTTTTTGTATAATAATAATAATAATACCACTGTTCTTGTATAGCGCATATCACATTATGATACATGTATAACGTCCCTATGCACTTCCAAAGGGTTTTGGATATTATTACCCTGGTATGCCCAGGTCAGGACCATAGCTATTTGACAGAGATACCGTAGTTATATCACCGGAGGTTGCTCCTGATTGGTCAATCATTTCAAAGCACTCCAGATATTTCCCTGCCATAGAAATTGTACATGAGAGGGAACTATTCAGAGCTCCATGATTTAGGCTATGACAGTGCTCGCTAATGCGTGTATGCACGTGTCACAACTATCTCTTTCAATACACTATGCCCAGGACTTGAGCTGTTCTTTCAAGTAGTCTTGCTAATACAGACCTATTTTAACACTAACAAAGTTCATAGTAACTAGAGCCAGTCTCAAATCAATGTGACATTGGCAGGTGTTCCATAGATATTTCCAGTGCAGGGTCTAGATGTAATGTAGTCTATAGAAAGTTCATGATTCGGAACCTGCATTCCATTAGCCAGAATTTGTGCATGCATACTCATGATACTGCAAAGTTTGGTTTGATAAATTGGTGGTATTACTTGAAAAATATATAGTTAAGTTTTTGCTTGCAGACTGTTGGTATTCATTCCCATACTATGGCTAGAGGTGTTTCTTCTCTATTTTTATTTTGTTCGTTTGTTGTTCATTAAAGAATAGTTTTTATGGCCATATCTTTTTTAATCGTTGAAATAGACATTAGTTTCTATGAAGTTAAAGAAGGTGATCGTGTAATTAGGAAATCACACTGCAACCCGAGGATTAAGAAGCTAGAAAAGTTCGCAATTTTGACTATTGAAGTAAAAAAAAAAATCATTCAAAACATTCTTTGACATGGGTCAAAATGTCTTGTTATCAGACATGGTGTCAACCGTGTCATCTTACAAAAAAATATCCACAACTTTCTTTCTGTTTGGAAAAATATAGACATGGTTTTTCTGTTTTAATTGCTGCCTAGAATGTGGACTATTATTGTTTGGTTTTTTTTTGGGGGGGGGGGGGGATGGGATTAATTTTTGTTGGTGGTGGTTCAGTTTGAATGTTTAGCCCTTTTGAGACAATTGACCACATTCTGTGGTTTGGCTCAATAACTTTTGATTCAGGGCTTTAAAGAAATATACCAAATGCAAGAGAAGAAAGAGCAAACATTTCTGCATTATCTGCATATTGTTTTCAAAGACATTATACTGTACCTTATTAGAACCTCAAGCACTTAAATAAAAATATTTTTGGTGCCAATTTGAAGAACAAAATGTGATAAATTTAGCACTTAAATATTCCTGTCATGAAAGGGTTAACAGTCCCATTAATGCATTCTTCAGCAGGTACATATACGTGTATGAATTATCATTAATATATTGTATGCTTGGGGACAGAAGGTCATTAACTCATATCCTTTTATGCAAAGTTCTTCTGGCTCTCAATTGTCCACTACCAAAAGGAAAGCAGCGTATTACATGATTGTACAAGTCCATGTTTTGTAATAAAATCGAATTGATTAGGAATTCAAATGGCCATTTTCATCTTTGTTGGATTCTATGTAAGCTGTTTAAAAAGAAGGTTGAGTTCTGGACTTTTGGGAAAGGTAAAAAATAATGTAATCTTTGTCATTCCTTCTTAGTTTAGAAGATTATCATAGTAGATATGTTCCCCTGAAAAGGTGAATATCTGAGCAAAGGTGAATATCTGAGCAAAGTTGGCTGTTTATGATTCAAGTCAAGACTTGAGAGACATCTGTGCGCACAAGCACCAATATGATCTGTTTAGAGCTAGAAGGGCGTTAACTCTGGGGTAAAGTACATAAGTGACGCCCTTCTGGCTCCAAACAGGTGATATGTGCTTATATTCCATGCAATTTCAATTTCAAACAATAAGCCAGTTTGCACATGTGCAGCTGAAGGTTATTTGTATAAAGTACAATTGAACTTCTATACACTTATTTTGTAAACACCATGATGCATGCAGCAGTAGCGCTTCCTCCAAAACAGATCCGTGTGCACGTACGAATTCAGGGTCATTGTACCATGTACTAATTATGAACTGGCTTATTAAAGGGAAATCCAACCTTAGTGGCAAGTTGCTCTGAAAGAAGGGGAAAATATCAGAGAAGCAGACTGGTGAGAGTTTGAACGAAATCGGACAAGCAATAAGAAAGAATATGAACTTTTGAAAGTTGTATTCACTATACATATGGGAATTTCAAATTGGCTGAATATGTAATGTCACTGTGATGTAGTGGCGGACAGCTCCCCCATTTGCTCCAACTCACAGAATGACTAAATGTCATTTTTTTTCAAAATATTTTAATCAGAATCTTTTTCTTTCATGAGGACCTATACCAATATGCTATCTATACTGACCCACAATAAAATGTACCCACGACTTTATAATGGTATATCATATTTAAATTGACAGACACAGAATGACAATGAACCAGGGTGGAAAGATTGACCTTTTATTGAAACATTTCATTAATTTCGGAAGACAATGCTGTCACTTGTCAGCGCGCATTACAGCGCAGAACACAACAAGTTGAAAAATGAAAGTCACAGATCAATAGTGTGTGTGGCCACCATTTGTTTGCAGACAGGCATTGCATCTGCGACGCATACTGCTCACCAGTCTTTGAATGAAATCTTGTGGAATCCTGTTACATCCATCTTGCAAAGTCTGGATCAGTTGTGCACGAGTCCTGACCCTGCCAGCAATGCGCCTCCCAAGCTCATCCCACAGATGCCCAATGGGATTGAGGTCAAGGGACATCGCCGGCCACTCCATGGTGTTAATGTTCTCACCCCTCAGGAATGCAGTGGTTAGCCGTGCAGCATGAGGTCGGGCATTATCATGCTGAAAGATGCGTAGTCCTCGGTTGTTCTGCAGGAATGGCACCAGGTGTGGTCTCAGGATATCGTCCACATAGCGCTGTGCAGTGATGTTGCCATCCACAAACACCAGGGGTGATCTGTGACTTTCATTTTTCAACTTGTTGTGTTTTGCACTGTAATGCGCGCTGACAAGAGACAGCATTGTCTTTCGAAATTAGTGAAATGTTTCAATAAAAGGTCAATCTTTCCACCCTGGTTCATTGTCATTCTGTGTCTGTCAATATAAATATGATATACCATTATAAAGTCGTGGGTACTTTTTATTGTGGGTCAGTATAGTATCAACAATATATTTTGAGTACTGCCCCCAAGGGTAAAGGTGCTTCAGAGAAAACTGCAAATGAATATTTTTGTATATGACAAACTTCAGCGTTGTCCGCTAGTATGTCACAATCGACTCTCCAAATTGCCAATTTGAGATTTGCAATAAATGTAGAGAGCAAATTTGTCAGTAAAAATCACTGACAAGACACTTGATGAAACCGGGTCCACTCGCTATTCATAAGGATCGCTGTTCATAGAAAAACGCTATTCATTTAACACGCGTTATGAATAGTGGTCCTTGTGAACGGAGGTCCTTATGAATAGCGAGGTAATTTGTCTGTGGTTTGCTCGCTATTCATACAAAACCGCTATTCATTTAGTCACGCGTTATGGATAGTGGTCCCGATGAAACACTCCCCAGAGCTCTTATTCCCTCCAACATATTTGCTTCCATTTGGTTTATTCCATTCTCTCTTAACCACTATCCATCTCTCTTACACCATTCTCACTATATCTCTCTCTCAAAGTGTCCTAATAACCAAAACATATTTTGCTCTGTATGTTAAAGGTTCCATGTCATTATTCTATATTCAAAATATGGGATTCAAATATTACTTCTACAAGGAGATATTGCAGGTTTAATTAGACTCTTTATAAGCGTGTAAGTGACTTGTGAGTAGACTGCTCAACACAACCCACATGGGCTCGCTAAGATAAGGACTCGCATGGAACCGAACTCGAGTTCCGTTCCATCCGCGCACCTTCCTGTTGTCCTTTATTTTCTTCATACTCTTAACTGTTGACCTATAGAATGCCAGATAAAGTTTAATTTCATCCTTTCTAGCAGTAGACAAATTTTTTCACGTGATTGGTACACTTCAATCTTTCTTCCTCCCCTATACCCCCTATTCCCCCCCTCCTCTTCTTTCTCTTTCTCCCCCTCCTTTTTATCCTTCCTCTTTCTCTCTCTTTTCCTCTCCCTCCTCTCCCTTCTCCCCCACCCTCTCCCTTCTTTCACTCCCCTCCCTCTTCTCTCTCACTCACTCACTGCCTCTCTAATATATTCTACCACTGAAGGATGTATAAAAACAGAGTCCACATGGGATTCATGTGTAGTATATTGGTACCATTTTCAGCTTTTGCAAGTTAAGAGACTTCATTACTCTTTGATGAAAATGAATTGATTAATGAACACTATGAACATGATGACAAAGAGAGTGGACAAAATATACAGCTCATTGTACCCTCCACAATCGCTCTGGTAGACAAAAGAACATCCTTTCATTGCTATTATGTAAAAAAAAGTAGAACAGGTGAATATGCACATGACACCTGTTCTACATACTTTTACATAATAGCAATGAAAGGATGGAAGATGGCAAATCTGGTGGAAACAGTCTACATCATATATTTGATAACTGACGACTTCTTTTAATTTTTCACATCACAAAACACAAAAATAAAGGGATAATTACACACAAAGAGGTTATAAAACCCATGCAAGATTCCAGTGGAAAGCTTTACAAAATGACTAGCCCCTGATAAACTTCTGACGAAAATAATCTAAAACTTATACTAAAAAGCTGTTAGTTTAAAAGGCTGGCACATCAAGGTACATGTTTGATCACTATAATAACATCAAGAAATGGAATTGCAAATAATGAATGTTAGAGGACAAAATGTTACCTTCCATTACTACACAAAGCAAAATACTTGACATGGAAATTAAAGCAATTCTTCTTATCAGTACATGTATGTTTAATGATAAAGTGAAAACAAACATTATGGTATACGGTGAACTGTTGTATAACTTACTCAGATTTCTGGTATCCCCTGTGGAACTCTTCCTGCTCATTCTAAAAGAATCTTTAGACCACTTATGTTGTAGCAAAATAGGGGTTATACATAACTTTAATACATACAATATAATATATCAGATACATGACAAGGATATTAACAATTATTGAATTTAATGGCAGTTTTCAGTATAGGATTTATGCGCAACTACATGCTTTATCCATTATACACAGCTGGCTGGACAATTTTCTCCGCGTCACAAATACTCAATTTCATAAAAGATAATGCCTAATACCTTTCATACGTTTAGTCCTTTACAAATAGATAGGAAATAAACGAGGAAGAAATATAACTAATATTACTATTGACTAGACAATATCTAAGATAATATTATTACTAACCCTTATGATGCGTAGCTTCTTGTTTATATTACAAATATCTGTACAAATGTGCTTGTATGCAGGAAATGCCCAGAAATATTGCATTCCTCAGATGTTGACTATCTTAATTTACATAGACATGCAGGCAGCATTATGTATTCAGTATAGATATTCAATACTGCTCATGAAATTTTACATAACCATGGAGAACCTTCCAACAATGATGTATTTCTTTCCTAATAATAATAATACCTCTCTATGGCTTAAATCTATTATTGAATATGTGACCAACAAAAATTATATTAAAAATTTTTTTTCCCCACATTTATTTCAAGCTAATCACAACAGAAATGCTCATTTCATCCGCTTCTCATTCAGGAAAGTATATTTCTTCTGCAGCCCACTTCAGCATCCTACTTTTTCTCCATTCATGCTGTTTTACATGTACCTATGTGGGCTGGTAATTTCCTTCAAGGGTAAACAAGACATGGGAGATCATTCGCATCTTACAAAGAAAATGGTTGGAAAGATTTTGTTTGCATGTTGGTGGCAACTCTCTCTGATATGTGATACTCTGAAAACGACAAAGCACATATTCTATACAGTCCCACAAAATAAAGATGATCTCACGATAAAGAACTTTGAATTCTCAAGCTCGCACATAAATGAGCCATTTTCCACCGATCATTACGACTCCCATTTAGCCCTTATAGTGTTAAACTATATAGCTATATCTAATATTTTTGGACAAAGAAAATCAAGTCTTTCTTCTCTGAAATTCATAATGGGCTCATGTATTGTCAAGTTTACTACCATGTAAAACTGTCTATAATCATGATGAAGCAAAGAGGAAATGAAGAATGCATAAAGATCATCTCATGGAGATGTATATTATGTAACCGGGTGATCCCTGTGGCCTATGGGTATTAGATAATCCAGTAGTCATGGGGTTACGGTTTAACCCTCTAGCACTCAAACCGCCCGTCTAGTTACTCCTCAAACCGCCCAAAACCGCCCAAGAACGCCTGTGGACTTTGACCCATTTAACAATGAATGTAGGGGATCATGCACAATAAAAGTGTGTGTGTGCTATCTTGAGATATAAACCCAATCATTGTTGATGACATGTAAATATTATGATTTTTGTCTTTTGATTTAATAAAACATACAATTAAAAAAAAAACAATCTTGAGATATAAACTGTTTAGAATCTGCATTGCAATGGCGCATTACTGCAGAGAGACTATTGCAAAAGATGGTTAACTGAGGGGTGGTGTGAGGAGTAAATGACTGCAATCTCCAAACTCTGAACTTCCTGCAGGAGGGCCCTCTTCTAGCACTCCTGTCTCCAGTCATCCAAAGCATCCACAACTGGACCCTTGAAGGGAAGGATCGTTGCCGTCTGGTCTATCACCAGAGTCTCATCACCCTTCCAGGTCGCATTCGCCATGATGATGAAACGTTCCACTGAATACACAATATCAACAACAACAAAAGTGGGGAGAGATTAATATGGTTTTCCAAGAGACAGTGTATATTGATTGAATGTATAGGGAACATACACAGGGCTTGATATTAACAGATACCAACAAGAGTTTCAGGAGTCCGAACATACAGACTTTAACAAAAATTTCACTTCAATATGAAGTGAGATTCATGGAAAGGCTTACAAATTATATATTCTGATCATACTTTGTTCACTGTATGTCCCGACATGTCCCATCAAATTTTTATGGTTGGGTGAGCAAGCCTTGCATGGTGAAGTTAAAAGACCCACCAAAAGTAACATTTTGAAACACTTAAAGTAGTTGATTGCTCACTCAAGCATAAGATATTGATGGGAGGTGTAAGGATATACAGAGGACATAGCTTGTTATTTCATAAACTATCTTTTATTAATAAAAGCATTAAAATTTCTAAGCCTTTTCATGACTCTCAGCTTGGCTGATACCAGCCAAATCCAATATCAATTCTTGTAAAGTATGGATTTTGCTCACTGAAGCGTAAAATATTGTGAAATATTTTAGTGTCATTTGATAGAAGAGACCCTAAGCTATCCACATGTATGAATATTTCTTTAAAATACTTTGAACTATTTATTTGGGGAGACGTTTCCCAACATTTTCTCCGGGACGCACTGATAATAACTTTCAAAAATTCATGTCTTCCTTTTACATGTATACCTTATTTTCTGTTCAACCTCTTCAACATTATAGAAAGACAAGATTGCCCTTCAATCATCACAATGTACCTGCTTTGAATCCCAACATGTCACAGTCACAGTAATCATCTGGAACCACAAAGTCGCGAGAGACTCGACCAGAAACCACTTCATCTGTGAAACGCTTTTCTCTCAGCAGACGAACGTCATTAGCTCTCCTCTTCACAACGTAAACTACAATTGGATATACAATATCAACATTATGCATAATAATATTTACAAAATGGTATTACATTTTGTAACTACAATTGGATATACAATATCAACATTATGCATAATAACATTCACAAAATGGTATTACATTTGTAACTACAATTGGATATACAATATCAACATTATGCATAATAATATTTACAAAATGGTATTACATTTTGTAACTACAATTGGATATACAATATCAACATTATGCATAATAATATTTACAAAATGGTATTACATTTGTAACTACAATTGGATATACAATATCAGCATTATGCATAATAATATTTACAAAATGGTATTACATTTGTAACTACATGTAAATTTTACATAGCTTAACTTTATCTTCTTTTTTTCCCCCACAATGTAAACTTCCATCGGATATACAATATATGTAATATGCTGAGAGTATTAATTTTCTTAATACCGAAACTTAAGATTGTGTTTAATTTTGGGGGACAAAATATTTTGTTTGTGCTGGGACCTGCATTTAAAGATGGAGCTGAGTTGGGATAAGAATGAAACATACATGTAATTTATCAGTTTTCTCATTCTTGTTATTACTGTATGAAAGAATAGCATTGTAGCAATTCCATAATGTAAATTATTGCTCTCGAGTCCCCTCCTATTCCAAATACAACTAGAAATAGTTGATATCTTTGGACTAACTTTTGATGCTTCATTTTTGTATAGTCCCATATAACCCTATATCTGTCATGTTTAATATTTGTTATTTTCAACGCTTATTTGAATACATGGCACTTCATTGCATGTACTCTCTACAGTGAATAATCCATGCCAAATCACGAACTCACCAAAGTCTGAGCTACAGAATCGTTCCAAACCATCCTCCGGCAATGCATCCTCGCAGTAAGCACAACCTTCAAAACAGAAACAACATAAGATTGTAGAATTCCATGCTTCTATCTGGAGTGTGCCCAATCTATATTCCAAGTACAGTGAACAGCTAAATGAAAGTGTCAAAATGGATAAATAGTGTGCTTACATGGTCAAAGACTACTACCTTGAAACCA
The DNA here is from genome assembly GCA_025617745.1 of Heliocidaris erythrogramma. Classification (NCBI taxonomy): domain Eukaryota; kingdom Metazoa; phylum Echinodermata; class Echinoidea; order Camarodonta; family Echinometridae; genus Heliocidaris; species Heliocidaris erythrogramma. The sequence goes on along the minus strand of CM046860.1, from coordinate 1,055,568 downwards.
TCAAATAATAACAGATATATATGCTAACAATTTTCATACAGTTAACCCTGTGTTAAAAAAAGTAAATTAATCTCCTTCTCTGGCTCTCAACAAGGCCCCCGTTTTAAAAGACTTGTTATAACAACTGCTGCAGATCTGTGACAAATTTGTTCTTGGCCAATCAAATTCAGGGATTTCAGTAGCGTATAACAACTATCGTAACTTGTCATTGATAACAGGTTTTATGAAACAGGGCCCAGATGATATATCACATGGTACAGGAGCAGATTTGGTATCAGATTTTAATTTGCTTCATAAACCAATCCATTCTTTGACAATCCTCTTACAAAGTTTCAAGGAACTTGAGTTTTCCCCTTACCTTGATATCATGAACAGAGCATATCATATAATGTTATTCAAGTATTACATTATCACAACCTGATTCAGATGATTAAGAAGCTGATCTCATTTCAATCTTACCATGGCAGTTTCCTTCTGCATCTTCTGTCCAGCCTTCATAGCATCTGCATTCATATGTACCGGGGAAGTTGACACACTCTGAACCTACTGGACAGATACCTTCTACTGTGCACTCATCAAAGTCAGGAGGACCCTGTGTTTCGCTCGGTGCGCTTGGTGCTTCAGTAGCCACATCTGCCCCTGTCGCTGCTTCCTCAATTATTATTTCTGTTCCCTCTGTTCCCTCTGTTCCCTCTGCTCCCTCTGTTCCCGCTGTTCCCTCTGTGCCATCAAAAATGGTCACTACTTCTGTGCCTTCTCCTATTTCCTCCGTACCATCGAAAACTGTCACTACTTCTGTGCCATCCGCAATTTCCTCTGGGTAAAAAGTGAGTGGATCCCCCACTTCAAATCTATAGGTTACGCCAGTTTGAGTTTCTTTGGTGCCTTCTGTTCCCTCCACATATACAATTTCAGTGACTATTTCTCCCGTTGCCATGGAAACTGCTTCAGTCCCCTCCACTTCTTCCAACGATAAGTGTCTATCTTCCTCCTTGTGTTCATCATAAGTGGCATCGGTCTTCATCTCTTCAGGGGTTCCATCTGTAGTCTTGTCAGGTTTATCTGCATCTCCTTCTTCTTCTTCCTCCTCGGCATCTCCCTCCTTCTCTTCCCCTTCTCCATCTACGCCATGTATCTCTGAATCCTTGGATTCCGGTTCCTGTTTGTCCTGTCCTGGCATCTTGTCCTCTATCACCTCGACGGGTTTGCTGACATTCTGGTCCTCTTCCTTCCCAGTGCCTTGGAAACCAAACCCTGGGAAGGGGGTCCCATCGGTGACAGTAGCGGATGTTGCCTCTTGGGAATCAGGCTGTTCTCCAGGATCTCTCTCGTCTGTACGTCTGTCTGGAGAAGGGGTCATCAGCTCACGGGGAGGAGGTGGAGGGGGTGGAATTATTTCTATCACCACACTCTCCCCAACAGGTCCAATGATTTCTATTTCTTCATCAATGGGATCAATTGGTTGACGGTCAGGGTCGCATTCCAGCTCCAGTTCGACTGCTTTTGTCAAACCTGTTTAAAAAAGAGATCAACAAGAAACAGAGCTTACGCTGATGACATCATCAGGTATTTCATGCACAATGACACTCGCATCCTACCGGTACCCATTTAACACCTGGGAGAAGAAATGTAGATAAAATGCCTCGCTCAAGGACATAAGTGCCGTGCCGTGGTTCGAACCCACAACCTTTGCATCCCCAGTCAAGTGATTAAACCACTCGACTATGACATATCTACTATTGCAGGAACTCTTTTCACTCTCATGACTGACAATTGATATGTAAATGTACTTTCTAAGACATTTGTTCAATCTTTATGGCTCTTTATAATATTTTGTTTCACTATTGTAACAATCTTGGATGCTATGGTAAATGAAGTAAACATTTTTATTATCCCAATATACAGTGTACATGTAAGTAAATCCTTATACTTGCACTCGTGGTAATAAATAGGACTTTTTTCCACAATCAGCTCATTATTACGTAATACCTTACAGAATTTAGGTTATGTTCTTCAAAATAAAGAAATACATTTAGATCCACTACAACCTTAACCCCTACCATGCCATGGGCCGCAAATCCCGCCCCAATATTTAACCCGTTGACTACTGAATTCTCTAATTCCCATAGGCTTAATACAGGGACCATCCGTTTCCCGTAGGCAATGGGTTAAGTGTTGGACATTTTGTTTAGGCTCAGAATGGTTTGAAAATTCATCCTCATACAGAAACCTGTGCCTTCAATAAGCTCATTTCTATGAAAAATGTATATCTTTGCCCAGTCTGCTTTAAAAAAAAAATCATTGAAAGTTTATAATCAACTCTTGAAAGTTCATTTTTGACAACTGCTCAAAAATCTGGTGGCATGGTAGGGGTTAAAGTGATTAGGTAACTTTGTGGAGGCTTGATAAAATCTGGCCTTACATACTATCAGTTTATGTAATACGGTGTAAAAATGAAGCCCATGGAAAAAAAAAGCACTTCAAAATCATCATGTCCTTCACAAAAGTAAACATATGCAAGTGACCGGAAATGCCAGACTCATTAATTACCCCCATTGACTCAGTGCTAGACTAAAGCGTATATGGCCATAGCTTTTGAAAATGGGAGTATTCAGTCACAGATATCTTAATAATAGCATTATATATTTGAAAACCTTTCTATGCCTGGCTATTTATTTATCCTTCTGAACATCATTATACAAGACAGATATCAAAATTCAACAATTTATTAAATCAAGCCTCCACAAAGTTACCAAATGCCTTTAAAGGGGTACTCCGGCCTAAAAATAACATTAATTGAATGAATAGAGTAAAATTAAACAAGCAAAACACTGAAAATTTCATCAAAATCCGATAAAAAGTAACGAAGTTATTGAATTTTTAAGTTTTGCATTATTTTGGGAAACAGTTCTATGCATGTCATCATGAATATGTAATGAGTGAGCTGATGATGTCACGTCCCCACTTTCCTTTTTTAACTATATTACATGAAATCTTCATTATTTCATTTTTTTATACATGTCTATAAAAAATATCTCCCTTGTAACAAAATAAGTTACAGCAATGATAAACTTACACATTAAATAAGGAGTCAGTCCTTTTAGTTAAAGGCTTGGAGCAGAAAATTTGAATAATTGCAATTTCATATAATAAAATACAAAAGAAAAAGTGGGGATATGACATCATCAGCTCACTCACTGCATATTCATGATGACGTGCATATCACTGTTTTACCAAAATAATGCAAAACTTAAAAATTCCATAACTTCATTATTTTTCATCCAATTTCGATGAAATTTTCAGTGATTTGTTTGTTTAATTTTACTCTATTTATTCAATTCATATTAATTTCAGGCCGGAGTACTCCTTTAAGGATCGAGGGATAAGAATATCAACTCACCCTCTTCATAATAATCTGTCACAGTTACGTATCCAGGCTTCACATCCTCAACATCAAACTCCTTGGTTACGTCAAAGCTGAAGACCTGAACTTCGCTGTCAAGCTGGAATACGGAATAAATCAAAACAACCATGTGAATCCTTATCAAATAACTGGCCGAGGGCAAGCCATGTGTTACATGAAGTGTGGATTTTTTCTTTTAAAACCAAGTAGAGAACATTCGCACAGTATAATACTCGCGTACATCGATGTGATTGCTAATGTGTTGAAATGAGCAGCACATACTAAATATGGCAACGCACAAACACCACGCATGCTTTTTGGCCTCTAGCAAGCCTCTGGCAGTACAACAGTGGTTGAGACAATGGATAATAACCAATGTAACATCCACTGCAAATTTTTTATTACTAAATACAATAAGGAACAATTACAGTAAAATACAGAATATTTGCTGATACATCAAATTACATTAAAAACTGAGAAGGATAAGATTATATTTGATCCCAAATTGCTCCCAGAATAGAACATTTGTGGATATTTCACTGACACCTGGCAGATATGTGTAGATAACGGGATGAATAAGGTACATTTGGTTTACCACCAACTCACACTGTCAAAATAAAAGTTGATCTTTTCGCCGTCGATTTCAAACCTCTTGACAGCCGGGAATCTCTCGCTCACTGATTTCAGGGATGACTTGATGGGGTAAAACCCTGACGGAGGAACAACCGTCACCAACGCCATGTTCGATTCCTCGTCCGATCCATTGTAGCTGTATTAGAGCATGAAAGATGACAGCAAGATTAGTTTCCAGTGTGAATGATGGAACAAATATCTCATTATAACTCATGTATTAAAATCAGATACATATTTTCCTAAATTCATTGGCATTTTATTTATACATTAGAAACTCGCGATAAAGAGATCTGATATAACAAGATTCCTGATATAACAAGGTAATTTAGCTGGTCCCAAGTCTTTATGTTCTTTCGTTTTTTTACCCTGATATAAGGAGATTCCTGATATAACAAGGTCATTTTCACGGTCCTAAGGTCCTCGTTATAGTGAGTTTCCACTGTACACCATATACTAATGTCAACGTTTTGAAAGATGTTTCTTACAAGAATAGGTAATGGCACTGCAGCCCCTCCCCCCCCAAAAAAAAATACATGTCAAATCTATTCTTTTGTATTTCTTTCGTTTTCATAAATTATGTGTATTATGTATTTTCATTGCTTAAAATGTATTTTTATAATTTCCAAGTCAGAAACAGATCTTGATAAATTTCAACACATGCAAGATCATGCAAAAGGCGTAATATACAAAAATGGCAGTGTTTCAGAACAATTGATGAAAATGTGTTTTTACAATGTATTTTGTATATCATGCAAATTCTGATTTTAGGTTCAAACATGTATATGGAATGACAAAAAGGCTTTGAAATTGAAGTTTGAATTGTTAGTACATGTATATCATTTTTGTGACTTTGCTCATCAAGACATTTATATGTCTCAAAATTCAGATAAAACAAAGAAAAACCTTCTTTTCATTTTGTACAAAAACTCTATAAATTACCCATTTTTGCTTCCCATTAGGTCATGAACAGTCATGTGACTCTGTAACTATATGCCTTTTTTTGCAAATTTGGTGTCAAAAGATGCATGAGACTTAAAAGCAATGAGTCATAAAAATGTCTGGTGAGATTATGAGGCATTGCAAAGTTTTCACAAATTTTCCTGGGGTGGGGGAGGCACAGCCCCCTCTCCATAGAGTTAATTGTATTTTTAGGGTTGATAGTCTTTTTAGGGTTAATAGTCTGTTTACCTAACACTGGTTGTGATTCTGTAGTCATTGCACACCCCTTTCTTGCTCGTCAGCGGGTCGACCGAGGTTTTGAGATTAAATGATGGAAGAGCAGGTTCACTTGGCTTCACATTATAATTCATCACAACCTATCAGAGGGTTAAGATGTTAGACATCAGAGATAGACCTAGCAATTAATTCCATGTGAATGGGATTACTTGGCTTCACATTATAATTCATCACAACCTATCAGAGGGTTAAGATGTTAGACATCAGAGATAGACCTAGCAATTAATTCCATGTGAATGGGATCACTTGGCTTCACATTCATCACAACTTAACCCGTTGACTACTGAATTCTTTAACTCTTATGACTTAATACAGGAGCCACCCGGTTCCCGTAGTCTATGGGTTAAGAGATGACTGAGATGTTAAATAAAATGTGGAAGAGATTTAGCATTCAGGCTTCTCAGCAGAAATTTGTTAGCCCTTGGTCCAATTAAGTTAAAGATGACCTTGCTGTTTTCCAGACGGCGGTTTGGAAGAACTAACACAATCTTGGCAGTTGAAAGTACTTATAACCCTTATTGATACTCTAGTCAAGAGACTTTGCCCTTAGTATCTTATCTAAATTCCCACATCCGTGATATAAGCACATGGGTACATGTATATGCACTAGCAAGAACCCTGTTGGAACCCAATTTTGTGTGAAATGGCTGAGAGAGGACTCAAGTTCTTCTCAGGCAAATATTTGGGTCTTGACCAGAGATTGACTCTCAACAGTTCTTCAAAAAGTTGGTGGCCCTCAAGCAGCTCAGATACCACAAGTACTCAGTCTGGTGATTGCATCGTTAAAAAAAAGTTCCACCGTCAGTATCTTACATTAGCCCAAAGCTCAAGGTCAACCCAAGTCCAAACACTGTACCTAAATTTAACCACATATCTATTCTAAAACCGAATGTCTATCCCAACCCTAAACCTATATTATTTATCAATCAAGGCCCAGCGTAATTGTCACTGGAGCATATAGTATGTCCAAGCACCGTACTGGATACAACCATTGCTACATGATCTAGAGAACACTCTACCTGCACCAATGCACAGCCCGTATCTTTGGATCTGATGCGTATCACACTAAAAAGCCCTTCAAAGTGGTGCTCCCGTTGCAGCCTCCTGGTGTTCTCATTGATGTAGAAGCGTCTTAGTGTTCCTCTTTCTCCTGCTGCGTTATATATCTTGACATCTATGTACAAGTGGGTGCCTTCAGCACCTTGGGCTGAAAACCTACCCAGAGCGGTCAAACCCATCACAGTATCCTGGAAGAAAACAGGAACATCTGTTTATTATAAGGGTAGGACAAGTACTCCCTGGACAAGTAACCCCAGTCAAGGTAGCTATACCCTAGGACAAGTAAAACCGGACAGCTACCCTTCAGAACAAATACAATCCAGACAGCTACCTTTCAGAGTAAGTACAATCCAGACAGCTATACCCTAGCTAGGAGAATTACCCTCCATACAGCTTCACCCTCACAAGTAGCCACTATACTGCAATACCCCGGGACAAGGTGTACAACATGTACACTAGGACAAGTACCTCCCAGACAGCTACATGTCCCTCCTAGGACAATTACCCCAAAGATAACATAAGATGTCTCAACATTTTAATGAGCCCTCGAAATAGAAGCAGAAAGAGGAAATATTTCTACAATCCCTGAAATTATATTTCTTGAAATATCATGTTATTCATTGCCAGGAGTTTATAAAAAAATAATTAGTTTAAAAACAAGATAAATGCAACTGCGTCTTCTTTAAATGCCTAATTCATTTAGAAATTTGGTTAAGTTCATGTCTCAAACTGTTCTTGAAATATTGTGATAACCTGAATAAGAAGCCGATAATTACATGTTTAATGACCTCTTTGACCTTAAAAACAAAAGTCAGATCACCTGATCTCCCCCTTGACATGTATACATAATAGTTAGGATAAAACAAGTCTTTAATTTCATGCATATTGACCTCTATGACCTTTAACATTTGACCTACGTTTTAAAAAAAATCTGAAAAGTCTGTCTTGAAAAACGGAATAATGTATAAAGATGTACGCACCTGAGTGGATCCAAATCCTCCCCGAGCACCTCTGTTCTTAATCAACCATCTCACAGTTTGTACGGTCTTTTGACGAGCATCTCCCTCAGAGTAGCGCAGGAACTCTGTCAGAATCATGTAGGAGTTGATCTCGATGCTGATGGAATTGGCAGAGGCCTGGCCGTACAAATACACGGGGGAGCCTGGACGATTGCTGCTCCAGTATCTCAAATCACCTGATAAAAAACATGTACAAACCATGATTGCACTATGTCATTCCATGTTCACATACATCTACAAAATATTGAATTGAACTGAGTTTAGTGATACATCTGTCATTATAACAGAAATTCTTCTTCCATTGGTTAACAATAAACATAGGACATTTCACAACATAATAATACATAACAATGGGGTGTACGAGTGTACGTAAATATTAGAAGGAAAATACAAACGATCGAGGCTTAAAAGAGATTACAAAACAAAAATATAAATATAAAAACAAAATATGAAAGCAGTGAACTTTTTTATGTATAACATCATACCATTACAAATAATGCTCTTGCATTCCAGGTTCATTACAATGCCAGGGATACTATTACTACATTCTGCCTATCAAAGAATTATTGCATTCCATACACATCTTTGCTGTACCAGCATCAAGAATGGAAAATGTACAGTAGATTTGGGCCCAAATTCATGAAAGGTTTATTTCAAACCATGGTCACTCAAACTTTTTCAGACAGGGGTGTGCCGCAGCCGTCCTTGAAACGGGTGTATAAGGAACGGACTTAAAGGGCAAAATACAGGGTCTTGGGAACTACGGAACTCATCAGCCGAGTGAAAAATAGGGTCTTGGGAACTGCAAATATAACAGCAGCAACAAGGTCTTGGGAAATGCCTGACAACCTTTATTTTAGGTCCGTATGCGTATATTTCGAAGCACTCAGGATCCAGAGTGAGCGATATTAAAGGCTAGGGAACGGATCAGAGCGTGTATTACGGGGCATTGCGTTTCCGAGGGTCTTTGGAACGGCAGTTAAAAGAAATTGAGTATCTTGAGAACGGCGATTGGCGATGGCCGGTAAAAAAGGGGGTCGTCAAAGCAGCACATACCAGTCTGTCCAATATATTGAGTGCAACCCCCCCCCTCCCCCGTTTAAACCTCCCCCGTGGACTAAATTAGACCAAGGATGTTAGTGAGAGGCTCAGAATGGAACCCTCAATCTCTGGATCGAAAGTGGCGTGAATGAAATACTGTAGCAGACACTCTATACATATTCCTGGAAAACTTTAATGGATTTAATGGATTTCATATAAAAAAAAGCAGAAAAAACTGAAATCTCACCTTCTGTTTGGGCTCTGTCGTTGAGTTTCGCCATGACCTGGTCAAATTCTGATGTCCTCTCTGCTAGCGCCAAAGCATATGCAATCTGAGCAAGAGCGTAGTTATCATCAATGGACTCTAGATCTGCTACAACACACTCTAAACCTCTCACTACACCTTCATCCTGCATAGGAAAACCAATTCAGATGATGGAGAGAGAGAGAGAGAGAAACAACCAGACAGAGAAAGATAAAGACAGACAGACAAAGACAGAGACAGAAATACAGAGAGAGAGAGAGAGAGAGAGAGAGAGAGAGGGAGAGATGGAGAAAAAGAGATACGAGAAAGGGAGTGAGGAAGAGAAAATTATCAAATAATATTTTGTATCTAATATTTCTAGAAAAAAGGAAGAAAACTGAAATAATTCCTCTATGCTCTTTAGATAAATAACAAGCTCATGAACAGAAAATACAGACATTGTGGAACAAAAGCTTTTATAATCAAGATGAATATCAAGAAAATGAACCATGGTTAAAACTCATCTCATTAAATCTTAAGAGAGTTATGTTTGCGAACTAAAGAACAACCTCTAGCTATCATCTAACAAGAAGTGCTTTAATTCAAATTATAATCATTATCAAATTATAATCATTAATATTGTACTGATTCGCTGTCACCTATGACTCATGTGTCTCTCCTCATAGAATAACAGTTTGGAAATTGCAGGAGCAGCACAAAAATCAGCATTTTCCCCATTCTCTTACAAAGCATGCAGTGGGTTCTTAACATGCAAATGTGGTGACTATCGTACACACAGGACCTCTTCTTAGCATCCTATCAAAAGGGCAGTAGGTGGACTTACCTCCATGGAGAGGCCAGCCTCGAGGAAAGTCACTACAACATAGGCAGTCAACGTTGATTCACTATTGACACCACCCTGTGGGTAGGAGACAGAGAGACAGAGAAAGTGATAGAGAGAGAGAGAGAGAGGGGAGAGAGAGAGAGAGAGAGAGAGAGAGGAGAGAGAGAGAGAGGGGGGAGGGGGAGGGAGAGAGAGAGAGAGAGAGGGGAGAGAGAGAGAGAGAGAGAGGGGGGAGAGAGAGAGGGGAGAGAGAGAGGGGAGAGGGGAGAGAGAGAGACAGACAGACAGACAGAGAAAGAGGAGATAGAGAAAAAGAGAAAGGAAGAAAAAGATCAAGAAAGATGGTATCAGACAGACCGAGAGGGAGAGAAAGGAATAATATTTATTATGTACTACTCTTATTATGTTCAAGTGCAACTGCAAAGCAAATAATATAACCACATGCTATACTACTACCACAAATTTTTAAAATTAACTTGCATTACAGATATATTATAATATGCTTATCTACAATATTTTTTGAATACATCAAATGATTGAAAGGTGCTTGGTTTGGAATAAGAAATCCACAATGTTCCAGTGTACAAAAAGAAAGGAAACAAATGACATATATTCAGTGAACTCGGCATTCAAACTTTCAGAATTTCATCACATGGAGGTGAAAAAGTAGCGGCATGCAACAACGCCTTAAGCATCATATGCATGGAGGTGAAAAAGTAGCGGCATGCAACAAAGCCTTAAGCATCATATGCATGTATGTGTGTTTACCAGCAAGGTATAAGATACTGAAATGTGAAAAACAATACACTTGTGTCATTTTATCTTGCAGCAGTTCCATTGAGTCACAATAACACATCATGTGTGAATGTGGCTTTAAACTTTAAACCACAGCAGATTAGAGTTGCCTAATGGTCTACATAAATCAGCTTTTCCTCCTCAATTTAGCACCAATTATTTTTATTTCCACCTAAACATAATTTTTAAAAATGAAAATTATATTTTCATTCATATTATATGAAACTAATATGAATGAAAATTACCAAATTCAACCAAAAAAATTGTCCATGTACTCTAAATATAGTGATTACTAATTCACAGTACATTGCCAAATTTAGAGACTTTAATGATGAATTACAATTACATCGTTCTTATTTTTGAAAGCCACAATGTACTGCATTAGAAGTGCACAAAACATGTACAGTGTGCAATTATTAGTATTCTGGATCAAAAACGTCACAATAAGAGAATGAACTGATATGACTTAAAATGTAGCTACATACCATCATTGCCTTGTATCCTAGGTAACCAACAGATTGGACACAACCCGTCTCCGGGTCCTGGAGCTCCTTCAGCCATGCCATGCTAATATTGAGATCAGCCTTGTCAACGTAGATAAACTTACTAGCCTGAGCGAGAGACCTCACCACAAAAGCGGTTAGCCATGTATTACCTATCATAATCACAGAGTAGGTGAAAGATAATTATGAATATATAAGACGATTAATAAATGAATAAATAAATAACAACAATAATGCTGATGATGATAATAATAATGATAATATCAATATTAATAATAATAATACTATCAATAGTAATAATAAATATTTCTTAAAGAGCACTTAGCTATAAAGTAACTGACTTATAGAGTATCATGATCTTGATGACTTGATTGGATTACAATTGATTCCAGGTATTCATGATAAACACGCTTAAAGCTAATCTCAACTTACAGTAGTGGAATTCCAACTCACAGGAAATTGGCTCAAAGCAATTGTGGATTGTTTATCACATACACATAGTAGAAAGCTTGCTAAGACCAGCATTATACACCAAATTTAACACAAACTTGCTGGAAAACAAATTCACAATGAGCTTTAGCACAACTCGCATTTCAACAAGGTTGTCTTCCTTCTTTCTTTTCTTGCTTATGAATAAATTTGTTCATGAAAGCAATTAATCGCTGATTTAAAAACAAAATCGTATGAAGTGTTTTACATGTATTTGGCATCCATACTCAGCATCAACAGTTTATCATTTTTCCTTAAAAATACTACGAAGCCTATGAATATACATGTATATTTAAATGCATCATTGTTGTGGTATAATACAGATCTTAGCAAAATTTCATGTTTGAAAAACAGTGGCAGAGGTATACACTCCCTTTATATTGTTCACTGACCCGATTCATCCCTTTCTCCAAAGGCAGAGAATGAGCCGTCCCTATGACGGTAGTTGAGTTCACGTTGGTAGCCCACCCTCATGTTGCCTTTGATCTTATTCTCGAGTTGCTCAGTAAGCTGATTGGTGGCACTGAGGTACTCCAGGGCTACGATGTTTGGTACGAAGCCAAGCATGTTCTGCTCCCCGCAGCCAGTGGGCAGGCGGATCAGGTGTTCCAGATTCTCCAAGCTTGGTCCCAGCATATCATCTGTAATAATGATGATGTCAACAACAATAGCATTACAAGAGGATGAAAAGCAAACATACTGTCCACTGCCTGTTTAGCTTTCATGGCAATTAAAAAAAAAAAAAAAAAAAATTGGAATAAAACAATCGAGAAAATGGCGGATCATCTATGGTTAAACTGCATACTTTTCTTCCAAAAGGGGGGGGGGGCACGGGCCAAAGGTGCCCCCCTGGATCCGCCAATGCCATATGTATGTGTAGTCCCACATACTTTCAGCATGGTTGAGTCAATTTCTGTTCATTTTAATAATTCCAAAATTCAGTCTCAACCAATTCTCATGTACCAATACATAAGCAACCTTTCCTGACTGCTACCAGGTTTTCTCTCAAAATGAAATCACATGACCAGGGCCCCGTTTCATAAATCTTGTTATCAATAACAACTGCCTCATTTCTATGACAAATTTGCTCTCAGCCAATCAGATTCAAGTATTTCAGTAGCTTATAACTTTTATGATTGTAACTTGTCATAGACATTAAGATTTATGAAACGGGGCCCAGGGGGGCGTTTCATGAAAGGACTTGTCAGATATTTTATCCGACAAATTTGCTCTCAGCCAATCAGATGCAAGGATTTCACTAGCTTATAACAGTTGTCGGATAAAATATCTGACAACTTCCTTTCATGAAACGCTCCCCAGGTCTCTACTTTATCTCGAACTATTAAGGCTCCTTCAAGTATGCAGTGGCAAACAGCCTCAAAAGAACGTGGGGATTTTTTCAGGGTACTGTGCTTCTCATTTCTGTATCTTAACATACAGGTATGTGTTAAGATACAGAAATGCGTTGGACCTTTGTTGCATCATGCATCCTCACATGCTATTCATTTAATACACAAAAAAGCCATGGCAGTGTTTTCTTTGCAGCGGTTTACCACAGCATATGTGAACAAGCCTTCCCTGCCTGAAATAAAAATAGCCTAAAAATAGGGGGGAAATAGGGGGAAAATAGGGGGAAAATAGGGGGAAAATAGGGGGAAAATAGGGGGAAATAGGGGGAAAATAGGGGGGAAATAGGGGGGAAATAGGGGGAAAATAGGGGGAAAATAGGGGGAAAATAGGGGGAAAATAGGGGAAAATAGGGGAAAATAGGGGAAAATAGGGGAAAATAGGGGGAAAATAGGGGGGAAATATATTTTCTGACTATTTTTCATTTAAAAAATAGATCTTCAGTTTAAAAATATATTTTTTGGCTATTTTTTTTTTTTAAAGATTCATTTAGACTGTTCACCTGTGGCAATGATTTTCCCAGAGGCAGAGCCGGCTACCAGGTTGACATTGTTCTTGATTTCAGGTGGAATATCTACTTGTGTCTCGTATACACTGAAGGGGTAGTCTGTTTACAAATAAAAGATACCAGATAGTTATTATTGTAAACCATGTATTCATGTATAATATTAAAAAGGGTAATCTGTTTACAAGTAAAAGATACAAGATCATTGTTATTGAAAACCATGTACTCATGTATAACATAATGGAAAATCTGTTTACAAATAAGATCATTTTATTGAAAACCCTGTATTCATGTGTAACATAAAGGGTAATCTGCTTACAAATACAAGATTTTACAATACATGATAACTATCAATATTGCAATTTTTGTGTATACCCCAAAGAGATATTCTGTTTACAAATACAATATTTAACAATACAAGATAACTACATTTAATATTGAATTTTTTGTGAATACCCCAAGGGGCTAATGTTTACAAATAAAGACTAAAGAAGACAATAATGACAAGTGTTCAAAAGTCTTTAAAAATCAGTCTTTGTACAGAAGTTATATGGATTTCACACCCACACACTCTTGGGCCCCATTTCATAAGACTTGTTATCAATAACAACTGCCTCATTTCTATGACAAATTTGCTCTCAGCCAATCAGATGCAAGGATTTCAGTAGCTTATAACAGTTATTGCAACTTGCTATTGATAACAAGTTTCATGAAACAGGGGCCCTGGATTCAGCATCAATCCTCAATGACATAGTTCCTTGAATTGGGACCAATCCATTAAATTTTGCTTCCTCAAAAGCTTGCAATTCCACGCTGGTATCAATTATTCATAGCAGTTCAAAGCTTTCTTAAGGTCTAAATTAATCAGCTTGCCCTCCTCCAATTGGCACCATTTATTCTTATTTTCTACTTTTATATAGTTGGAAGAAAAAATTGTATATGTATACTGAATAAACCAATGTGAATGAAAATTGCAAAATTTAACAGCAAAATTGCCAATTTGTACAAGATAATATTGATTAATATATACTTTACACCAAGATGCCAATTTAGAGACTTTAATTATCAGTTACAATTAAATGGCTCTTATTCGTGGATGGCACAACATACTGCATTAGAAATAGGCTCAAAATTTTCTGTGGTAGTTGCCCTTTCTGCTCATGTACAATGTTTAATTCCTACCATTCTGGAGCAAAAGATCATCCAAAAAATATGAGCAGACACTGAACTACTATACAACATCTGTAAAGAGATGTTGCAAGCAATTTATGAGCAGACTAGTGAAAAACCAGATACTTTAGCAACATGTTACAAAAATATATTTTGTGCCACAAAGAGACAGCAGTATGCATACTCACCAGCCAAGCAGAAGTATGAGCTCCATGAGAATTCTTCAGGGACACCCTCAGCCTGAAAAAAAAAATCAAAGAAAGTTATATCATAAAGAGAAATGAACAGTTACATATAACTAAATGTATATGTACATGAAGTGTATTCAAATTTTTATGATTACCAGAAGTTTTTTTTTGCTGTTTCATACCTGGCTGGCCTAAACTCTATGTCACCTTCAAAATGGCAATTTTAAATACAATTTGTCACTTCACAAAGACAAATATTGCAAATTATAGTCCAAACAAATTGTTCAATTATCAAATTTTGGGGCAGGATTTGCCTCTCAAACACGATGGTTGCTATTTGACATTTTGACATGTACCTTGACTAAGAGATCCCTCCTGACGGTGTCCTCGGCTCCGGTCTGATCACTGACGATTTCATTCCCGCACAGAGTATCCGAGTCGACGACAGATACACCATTCACTATCATGAACAAGATTTAAAGTCAGTCAGTACATGTATTTATTCAATTAAAGCCTGTTGTATTCATAAGAATAAACAGTGAAATATATTAAATAGCAGTTCTGAGTTTCATAAAGCCAATTACTCCTTTAAATATCAAAATATATCATTATTCCAAATACCATTTGCAAAACTCATTACCACGTAATATTTTTAAGGTTTCTGGGCCTTACATATACATGTGTATACATGTGTATATATATGTGGGTACATGTATATCACATAGATCTACTATATCAGCCCATCCAAACCGCTTACAAGCACACCAACTATTGATTTATATGATTATATGAGGGAACTTGATGTATATGTTCTAATTAATTAATTGAATGTGTAAATATGATGTATGATTGTAAATATCCTTTTTTTCATGTGTGAGAAAGATAAAATTTCTATTCAAATAGACAATATTTATTCAGTTGAAAACGTAAAAAAGCAAGATATATGTGTACATGTACCTTGTAGGGGGACTTGGCCCAAGGCCAAAGGAACAATACGGAATTCGACCGAATCAGCTTGTCCTCCACAGACGCAGACATCCTTGGAATCAGACTCGGACAGCAGCGTGAAATTTTGAGTCTTTGACAGGGTAATTCTCACCTGAAAAAAGAAAGTTTCACAATTCAAAATACTTCTGAGTATATTTTGACCCATGATAACAAAATCTCTCAAAAGGGTGGAAGTAGTTTTGTTTTAGAAAATTCTGAGAATTACACCCTGGTGTGGTATTCTGAGATTTATTTTATCTTGATTTTTAATAGTGAAAAGAGTTGAATTGTCATAAATTTTAAATTACAACATTTCATTGGTGTTTGCGCAGATGAATTCCGCGTACGCAGCCACTTTTGCGCAGTCATTAACCAATGATTTCGTTTGTATCTTTTACAATTTTGTTCACAATTCAATCATGTAACCATCTGAAATAGGTACTATGAGTAGGGTTTGTGATACTATTACCTCTTACTGTGCCAAGGGTTTTAGCTCTCTTCAAAATTTTGCCAAAATGTGATCAATGCTTACTTTTCAGATGTCTCCACCATCCATCATTTCACAAAATATTGTGTACAAAACTTGTAGGAAATTTATTACCATTTCTTATGATACCAAACACTATTACTTTACCAAACTTTATGCATAAGAATTATTGAAAATTACATTTGAGTTTCTTTTTGTCCATTATTTTTTGGTTTCTCATTTGTTTACTATTGTTTAATGTTGAAATAAGGTAATATCTTTTTAAAAATCTGCAATTTCTTTGAAAATTTCTATGGTACATGTAGCATATAATTAAAATCAATGCTTGATTTATGCTCGAAATTTTGATATACATTGACCACCATATACCTTTCCTGTGGTTGAGCAATTGATGAATGAAAATGACAAGTCTATCTGTCACATATACGTGCCATCGGCACTGAAAGAGTTAAACAGGCACCTGGAACACGTGGGCACCCAAAATCTTAAAGATAAAGTTGAGTTTTGGGAGGGTCAGTGAGTAATACATGTTGATAAGGGTGTCCTGGGCAGTTACAATGTAAGTGACTTAACGATTAATAAGATATCTTACCACCAGACACGCATCCAAGTAGTTGAAGACGCTAATTTTGATGGGTACGTTTTCTCCTCTGATGACTGAATAAGGCAAGGAGAAAGTGAGGAAGAATGGCTGGAAGGTTGTCAGAGAGGTTGCCGGGGCAACCCCAAGTCCATTCTCGGGGAAAGACAGAAAGCGTTTCCGATCCATTCGGTGATGGTGTGCGGGGCTTGCAGAGGGATGGACGCTGATCCAGAATCACTGAAAAATGAAGTAAAGCAACCACAAAATCAGAGATTTCACAAGGAATTAGAGGTATATAAGTTATGGACCAGAAGCACCCTTACAGACGGGTAAAATGTTGCCAAGCCGCGACAGATTCAGGGACCCATAAACCAGAGATTGTATGCCACTTCTGGGTTATGCAAGTGTGTAGCTGTGCCGTATGTTTTGCATGTAATGATATGGTAGCTGCATCAGTCTTGCAAGCACCAAGGGTAATAATAATAATAGTGGGTTCTTGTATAATAATAATAATAATAATTAACAATTCTTATATACCGCATAACACTTTGCGGAGCATGTCTCTATGCGCTTAGACAGTAAGAAATGATAGAGAGTCACTGTACAGGGTTCAGGGATTAACAAGAAGCTTTAAAAAGATAGGTCTTCAGGGCAAATTTAAAGTGTTCTAATGAATTAATAGACCTAAGGGAAGCTGGAAGAGCATTCCGTAGAAATGGGGCAGCATAGGCAAAACTACGCTCACCGTAAGTTTTTGTTTGGGCTGTTGGCACAACAAAAAAGTGTATAGCGCACATGTCCGTCAGACTTGACACTCTTTGCACTCCACAATTTCAAATGGTAGTACGAAATGACTTGCACCAGTCTAAATTACAGCAATCCAGAAGCTGTTTAAAATTTGGGGGCAATATAAAACAATTTAGGCTGGTCTAAGTTAGTGTACTTCTCAAGTACCCTAAATTTTGGAAACAGTATAAAAGGGGCAACTCTGCACTTCTAACCCTGTTCGTATGGACATACTTTGCTGCAAAATTGATACTTTATTCAATTTAATTCAATTTGTTGACAAGATAAACTTTGTTTCCTACTTCATAACATGCAAACTTCTTTTGTAGGTCGCAAAAACACATTGTACTTCCACCCTGTCTTACTGTAACATACTCTGTTGTGACAAGGTCCCACAAGAAGGTCTCAGGAAAGTAGCTCCGCACTTGAGGTGCTGATATCGCATCCACTGGAACAGAACTACCAAGTACTTCAACATCACTTGTGCCAATTCTCCAAGTGGCTCCTCCTAATCCTACACCTACACCTAGAGTAAAAGATAGGAAAGCAAGAAGTATACATACTCTGTTGTGACCAAGTCCCACAGGAATGTCTCTGGGAAGTAGCTGCGTATCTGGACTCCCGATTCTGCCTCTTCATCAACAGACTGGCTTTCTACAACAACGTTTTGATCTTCAACGACAAATGGAATGGCTACAGGTCCTGCTTGTCCCCTAGGGATGGCTTGGTCATAAACTATAGGATAACGACCTGTGCATGTCAACAACCAAAGAGCATCATTGAACCACATAAAGCATCAAATATGAAATTATGGAACTATGGATATCACAATATTGCAAGAGGATTACTAACTGATTGGGTCTTATTTACCAGGGGTAGCCACATACACGTAGTTTTACACTGTTCTCTCTGCGGGGCCCTCAATTATCATTACCCCAGCATTGCCAGGTACCCATTTACACCTGGCTTGAGAGGGATAAATATTGGTAGAACACCTTGTCCAAGGATGCAAGCACCGAGGGAGGATCAAACCCAGGACCTCCCGTATGAGAGTCAAGAGTCTTCACAAATATACCACAGTGCTCCCACACTATTTAGAATTCCTCTGATTTTTCAGCACATTAGCTTGATCTGACCCCCTCCAATCCCCCCCCCCCCCCCGCCCTACAGAAATACAGAAATGCTGGTTACGTTAACAACGTTGTATGAAAATTGTACACGTCTGTCTATCAGATGAAGAAGCCCAGCAATGCTTAAGATAAAACTCACAACTATATTCCACATAGCTTCACTCATGCAGAAAATGGAAGGTACATCAAATTCAGAGGTAATCATGCGTGCTGGTGACGAAACACCACTTCATATTTCATCAAGCTCGATCAGCAGATATCACTTCAATGAAGTTTGGAATACTCTGTGTAAAATTCAATGGATTACACATGTACAAGAATTAAATTTGTTGCCATTACAGGGACTCCACATTCCTTTCAAGACAAACAAGATGAATGCGACTGCGTCTCCTATATGCCTCCGCCTAAATTCATTTGATGGCTCAAACCTTTTTTTAAATATTGTGATAACCAGAATAAAAAGCCTCTAATTACATGTTAATTGACCTCTTTGACATTTGACCTTACACCTTATAACCCCAAAGTCTGATCACTTTATCTCCTCCTAGTCATGAATACAAAATAGTTGAGATATGGTGATAACAAAGGTAAGAAATATTAATTTCACATACACCAGTATAATGACCTATGTGAAAAAAAATCAAATCAGTTCATCTCACTGTGGTGATGCATACTAGTTCCAAGTTGGAAGTTAATGGATCAAATGGTTCTTGAGATATCGCGTTAAGGCTAACACATGCAATTTCAGAAATTGACCTGTGACCTTTGACCTTTATACCCCAAAATCGAATCAGATCGTTTTCCTATGGTGATACATACCAGCACCAAGTTTAAAGTTCATACCTCAAATGGTTCTTGAGTTATCGCTAGAACGAGAAAACGACAAAGCGGGACAGACTGACGGACGGACAGACGGACAACCCGAAAACATAATGCCTCCGGCACCACCTTCGGTGGGCGGAGGCATAAAAAAGAATAGGAGCATTTCACTTACGGTATACTGGACAAGGTTTCGTTTCCACATCAAGGTTAGTGAGGTAGACTAGACCAACATTCTGAAAAGACAAGACCCAAAATCATAGCTAACACTTTTCACAGCGTCACTCTAGCACAAGTGCAGATATATACATGTATCGAGTGCGAGATCTCTCATACACACTTCAGTTGATAAACAAGAGACATATATTTCTTGTAAGCCATATGGGATTTGTTTTTGTCCCCTAAAATACCATAAAACTTATATTTCTACAAGCTGCTTAGGATTTTGTTTCCCAACAAATTGCAGAGGATTACATTTATCTTCTAAAAGACACATATATGTAGGGTAAATTTTCACTAAATAAATGACATAGAGCCATCTTCTACTTTTAAGATTTGCATAAAGTTGTGAAGACTACCTTGAAAGCTAGAGAAGAGTCATCAAAATTTGAAGAGGAACTGCCATAATACCAGGGCGCACTACTCCTCTTCCCCCTTCTGTATCTTCGGTAACCGCGGCCTGAACATTTAGAGCTAGAGTCATAGAAGATTCCGTACCTGTCTAATTGATATCGCCTCACAGAATCAAATAGCTGGTCATGAGAAAAGAGAAAAACAAGTAGTAACATCCGATTTTATCATACTGAAACAATCACTTTAGAGTATACTGGTACCATATTGGTATGTCAATAAATGATTGATCACAAGGAAAGAAATATATGAGCAAATTATAACACCTTTTTTCCCTTTAGATTGGCATAATTTGCATTAAGTGACAGTGCAATTTTGTTTCCATCTTTTGTACATCTCTGTCAGCAAAGCACATGTCAACAGGTGAATTCCTTGTTTGTAATATAGTAAATATGGATTTCTTACACCTTTAAGCTGGAGGCACAAGTCAAATTTTCAGGAGTCCTTTCAAGCCAATTATTCTCATTCATATATTTTCACTTATTCTGCTTTGGAGGTACATGTATGTGAGCTAAAGCAGAATTGAATTAGAATGGAGGCATTACATAAAAAATATTTAATGTTCCAATTTGTGCAATGGAACAAAAGATTCATTCCGTAAAAATTAAAGGGTATTCTTTGCTCTGTGACGTCAAATATTTCTACCTTGACATTCATGTATATGTACATGCAATTTTAGTGGTTAACTGGTCTAAAAGGTTTAAATGGCCTAATTGGTCAATGGTTGAACTGGTGTAAGTTGTATAGTATCACTGGTGCACATAGTCTAACAGGTCTAACTGCTGCAGGTGGTCTAACTGGTCTATAAACTAGTCTACGTCAAAGAGATTAATACTGGTATAATTGGCCTGACTGGCATATTAAACTGGTATAAATGGTATTACTGACAAGCCATATGCACGTATCTTACATATTAAACTGGTATAAATGGTATTACTGACAAGCCATATGCACGTATCTTACATATTAAACTGGTATAAATGGTATTACTGACAAGCCATATGCACGTATCTTACATATTAAACTGGTATAAATGGTATTACTGACAAGCCATATGCATGTATCTTACATATTAAACTGGTATAAATGGTATTACTGACAAGCCATATGCATGTATCTTACATATTAAACTGGTATAAATGGTATTACTGACAAGCCATATGCACGTATCTTACATATTAAACTGGTATAAATGGTATTACTGACAAGCCATATGCACGTATCTTACATATTAAACTGGTATAAATGGTATTACTGACAAGCCATATGCACGTATCTTACATATTAAACTGGTATAAATGGTATTACTGACAAGCCATATGCACGTATCTTACATATTAAACTGGTATAAATGGTATTACTGACAAGCCATATGCATGTATCTTACATATTAAACTGGTATAAATGGTATTACTGACAAGCCATATGCATGTATCTTACATATTAAACTGGTATAAATGGTATTACTGACAAGCCATATGCACGTATCTTACATATTAAACTGGTATAAATGGTATTACTGACAAGCCATATGCACGTATCTTACATATTAAACTGGTATAAATGGCATTACTGACAAGCCATATGCATGTATCTTACATATTAAACTGGTATAAATGGCATTACTGACAAGCCATATGCATGTATCTTACATATTAAACTGGTATAAATGGTATTACTGACAAGCCATATGCATGTATCTTACATATTAAACTGGTATAAATGGTATTAATGACAAGCCATATGCATGTATCTTACATATTAAACTGGTATAAATGGTATTACTGACAAGACATATGCATGTATCTTACACATTAAACGCTACTGCAATAGCAGAAACTTTGGCACAAATGATACTTCCACTAATGGTTTAGATTCATTTGAGTTTCATACAATGAAATATCGGAATCACAACTGATACAAAGCTAAATTTCTGCAACTGGGGAAAGGTTCTTTCCATGTATAGACCAAAATTTCATGTTGCAAACCTTCTAGTTTTACAGTGATTTGTATGAGTGTTGGAGAGGCTTTCATTAGTGTACATACCGCATCCTTAGTAATTGCATTGTCTCCTCCCAGCACGTAGACACTCTTATCTACCACTCCCACACCACAGAGTGAATTAGGGTCAGCCGTCACATCGAGGGTTGTTTCTCCGTTGGGCTTGACTTGGGAGTCGGCAAAATCCAACGTGACCTGATTCAAAAAAGAAGACCTTACGTGAATTATATTTAGCAAATTCTAGCAATTTAAAGATCACATTGCAAGAAAATTCCATCAAAATAAATATTGGCTTAATACTTATTATTGCATAGATGGCATAAATTATACAAGGTTATCCAAATTCAACGCTTGGAAACATTTGAATTAATGATTATTATCAATTATAAAACGGTAAAATACAGCCCCCGATACAGCAGCTGAAGAGCTCCTTGAACGCTGCTGAGATGTGTGACGACACACGAAGGACCAGTCCTGTCTAAGCAGAAGATGTCCCATAACATCTTACACATTTTTCAGTGCCTGTTTTGTCATCTCCTCTTCACTTATTTCTCTTACTTGACTAGCATCAGTCTTAATGTTAGTCTGTTGCCTCACTCTTAACTTCGTGTATGGTATTATTTTGATGAAAAATGCAGCGTTAAAAAAATAAAGGAATCAGTCACTTGTAAACAAAATAAGACGCCATTGTATTTTCAGCTGCTTGCACCGGGGCATGTTCGGCGTTTCAAGAGGGAACGAATACATCATTGCTATTATTCGGAGGGCTTTTCAATTTGAAAATGGGGTTTATTTCATTGATCATTGACCCTTCTCCTGTGTATTTACAATCAAACGGTTTTAGTTATCAGAATCAGTTTCACTTTCCCTTTTAGAATGGTGTGAAATAAGGTCATGTTAAATATACCAAACTCTTTATAATTTGATAAATAATTGCATTGCAATTACGTTCATTCATTATAAGACGTCGTCTGCTTAAGCAGGATCGATCCCTAGTGTGACGACACCAAAACATCGCTATATTTCTGGCGAATCCTCGGATATTCCAGATGCTTAGAAGAGCTTTTATTCATGTTGTTTTTATAATCATCAGATAGGCAGTTGACATAAAACTTATACGATTGCCATCTGTAAGCTTCCCAGTTTCTAGTGATACATTAATTGCCATATTTGTGATTTTCTTGCAATGTGATCTTTAACAAATTCTGGCTATTCAACCCAAACAGGTTTAGGACCTGCTTCACTGTCAGGGCCCCCGTTTCATAAAAACTTGTTATCAATAACAAGTTACAATAATTGTTGTAAGCTACAGAAATCCTTGCATTTGATTGGCTGAGAGCAAATTTGTCATAGAAATTTGGCAGTTGTTACTGATAACAAGTTTTATGAAACAGAACCCAGGATTCAAATCGAGTTGGATCTTTCTTATGGTAACATTAAGGGCGGCCCACATAAATGATCAGCTCTGATTGAGACACATTTATAAAACCCAACGGCTACACCTGGATTCCCTTGATACCAAATTCATGAAATATATGTGTATGTCTAAGCTATGTATACAAAATCTAATGGGCACATTCATGTTACATCTACGCTGCTCTTAATATATCTCTGTTCTAATTTACACATTTCTCTGATACTATAAAACACTTTAATATAGATATAGCAAGATAGATGCAGAAATTGAGAATGAGATAAACAAACAGAAGAGATAATGAAAGAGCAACACATACACACTAGAACGAAAGAGTGGAAAGGAGGAGAAACAATGAGAAAGGAATAGAGAAAGGAAGAGAGAGAAAAGAAAGGAAGAGAGAGAGAAAGGAAGAGAGAAAGGAAGAGAGAAAGAGAGAGAGGAAGAGAGAGAGAAAGGAAGAGAAACAAAGAGAAAGAGTGAGAGTGAGAGTGAGAGTGAGAGTGAGAGTGAGAGTGAGAGAGAGAGAGAGAGAGAGAGAGGGGGAAAGGAGAGAGAATTATCTAAATAAAGACAAAGCAAGAATAAATAGACGGTGAGTAGGACTTGTGGAAATTAATGAATTGGCATGGTGTTTGATCTCCAATATGTAAAACTTTGTGTAACCAACCCTTCCTGGGCCACTAGAGTTCCAAACAGGTAAACATGTAATAAATGAAATATCAAATAGCAAATTTTGGGTCATTGCTTTTACTTCATCATCGGAGTGGGTATAAAATACTTTTAAAGAGATCTAATTCATGAATGTAAATATTATTTCTCTTCAAGAAAAAAACCCTCTTATTTTGATTTCAAAGAGATTACTCATAATGTGGAGTATATCATGTTGAATCATGGGGTAGGGGGAGGGGGGATGGGGCTTAGCAGCTAGCCTGTGACACTCTATCCAAAGTGAAACAAGAGGGGTCACTTCAAGGTCGCATACCTCATTGCCGAAAGTCTCTTCCACGGAAAAGGTGATGCTGTCTGCTACGACTTCCCCATCTTCCCGGATGTAGTAAACTAGAAGGCTGGCGATAGGACTCATGTCTGCCGTGACCTCAAACGACCTCTGAATGGAATGAAGCTGACCTGGTTCTGCAATGTCCACTGGATCAGGTTCCGGGAAGATGATACCAGGGTAAATTGGCGGGTAAATTTCAATAATCTCCTCCTCCACGACCAGTGTGTCCTCTGTAAAAAGAACAAAATACACAATTATAAAGCCTTCTTTAAATCTAAACAGGCCATATTCATTACATTTCATTTAAGAATTCAAAATGCTTGTCCTAGGTTTGTCCGCCCAAGCAGAATCTAATTCGTACGACTGGTTGAAATGTAGAAATGATGAAACATATTCTGACTGTCTGTAAAAGTGTAAACCTGAGAATTAAATGCAACAAGGTCAATGTGACTTATGGAGTTTACAGCGCATGCTCTGGTTCTCCATACCTATTGTGCAGTTTTCAGACGGCATACAAGAAGTGCCGTTGACCGAGTCTCGGTAGAGTCCATCCGGGCAGACACATCCAATAATGCACTGCAAGGTACAGATCTCGCTCACATTCTGGCCACAGATCAGTGGACAGGCCGTGGAGCAGCTACTGTACACAAGGTCACCTTCACATTCAAGACCTGGGGTGGAATAGAAAGGATAGCAAATATTTCAAGATTTCAAGGTCTAATTTTGCATACCGGCAACTTCAACATACATACACACAGCATACTTGAATCAAATAATAATTGTCTATTTCTTTTTGTACTTTTCTTTGATTAGTGCATATTACCATCATTTGCAAAAGTTTAAGACCACCTTGGGATTTGTGGGTATTTCAATAATCTGGAATACTCTCTTTTGTCTCATTGAATGATTACATAACATGTTTACTACAGTGATCAGTAGCACAAGAGTAATGGTATAAGCCTATAGTTCAAGTATGATACATAGGTTATGCCATGAAAATAATTGTATGTCTGTAAATTTTGTTTCTTTCTTTGACTTATTGCATTTTGGAATAGTGGTCTTAATCTTTTGCAAATGATGGTACAATTTGCCTCTATGCTCTTTCTACATAGAATTAATAACCAAAGGTTTGCTCCTAGCATACATTGTACATTGTATAGCGCATATTACAGTTTGCCTCTATGCTCTTTCAATGTTATGTACAACAGGTCAAACCACTCGTAATCAAGCGGTAAAAGTGCTTACATTATCATTATACCGACGTTAATGGTTTTGACCCCCACAAAAAAAAAAAAAAAAAAAAAAAAAAAAAAAAAATCGCAACATATATCCATGTACCTGCTTTTAATCCAAGCAATATGGAGGCTGTATGAGTGTGGTTTACAAAAGAGCAAGGAAAGTTCCTTGAAGTTCTGTGGGTGAAAGTTTGATCGTATAGTACTGTTTGCCTCCCTAATGATATCTTTGTGTGTGTGTTGTATTCACCTCCTCGATCTCAGTACCAGGTGCAATTGATCAATCACATCATCGCCATGGTGGACAGAGTTAAATCGTTGTCTGATCGATCATCATTTATCATCACGGGAGACATCAATGATGTTGATACCTCAAATCACGTAGCACACTTTGATGTCTCAAGTGGTTACCAAAGCTACTCGTGGTTCCCCAATTCTTGACAAGATCATAACTGATCTCGCGGATCATTACAAGGAACCAGTCACATCAGCACTGATTTCTACAAGTGATTATGCGATGGTCGCTTTCAGTTCTACACGACTGTGCCATTCATCGCGTGTTTCCTTCCGACCGTTTCGAGACTCCCCTGTACGGGCTTTTGGTTAGAGGGTAACACAGACTGATTGATCTTGCATCACCGATTCTGCTGATCCTAATTCGATGGCTGAGCAATTGCAGCGACTAGTCACATGTCAACATGTCAACAGAGCGTCGACCAAGCGTCAAGTCTTGGATTACGAACAAACTCCGCAGATTAATATTGTAATGTGACAAGGCCTTCAAAAAGAACTGTGTCTCCTACAACAGCTTACGTAATGCCATCTAACGGGAAATCAAAGCTGCAGAGAAGTCTTTCTACGAACAGAAAAATGCTAATCTAAGAAACACTGAACCAGGCAAATGGTATCAGCAATTTAGACATATGGCCGGACTTCGTAAGCAATCACTGCGTCTCCCAGAAAACGAGAAGTCTACTGCAGAAATTGCCAACAAACTGAATCAACATTTCGCCCAGATCTGCTCTACACTCCTTCCACTGGACAAATGTGACTTCCTGCTTATCTTCCAGCTGCCTCTTGCCCGCCCATCAGTGACCGTCGTCCGGTATATGAGCGGCTTCATCGGTTGAACGTGTCAAAGGCGTGTCATCCTAGGGATCCACATTCTACTAAAATCTAAACCCTGATGCTGGGTTTTAAGCTTAGTCTAAAGTCAAGTTTAACAAAGGAAGTTAGACCAAGGTCTAAGTTTTCTCTTTGTTTAACATTACTCCAGTATTCGAGTTGGGTTTCACTGAATTACAAAAGGGTTATGGTAAACGGGCTTTGCGCATGTTGCACCATAACTCTGGAATAAGATCCCTGACAATGTGAAGACAAGCTAATACAGTTGGGCAATTCAAATTGGCAATAAAAACATACATATTCAATTGATATATATTATTATAACATTTCCGGCAGCTTTTCGTCTTCTTTCTCTTTCTCATCTTCTCCTCAGCATGTTGAAATCTTTTTGAAAGGTATAATCTGCTATATAAGAACTGTTCTATTATTATCATTATTACTACAATACGGGCCACACTGTCAAAATCATAGACACAGGACAGGGATTTCAACCTGTAAAATGCCAAGCACACTAAAAGATGTTCTTACCATTTGATTCTTCATTTCCATTCACTTGTCTTCTCCTCCTTCTAGACGAAGGTGCAGATACAGGGACATCTAGGACATCACCCAATGCCATGAACTATGTGTGGTAGATAAACAAATGAGCCATACTCAACCTATATATCAAAAGGGATTTTATTTTCCTGCTCCATCACATCATAAAGCCTTATTCACATGTGCTGTGGTAAACAGCAAAAAAAAAAATTGGGGGCAAAACAGAAGATACACAGACTGCACTTCACATTTGGGTATCTTACAGCACACAAATAAGTTAAGTATGCTGAAGGGTATTATTTTTTTGCTTGCAACTACTTTTTTCACCCCAACTTGCCATATATAATATGTAGAATAGTTTTACATTGAAAGTGTCCCAGCTTTCCTTTTTTTTTGGGGGGGGGGGGAGGTTGGTATACTGTGACCTGTGTGAAAGAGGCTCGACTCCGCAAGTTTGGTGATCCGAGTCCCTTAACTCGTAGGTTTTTGGATGATTTTGAAAAATATACCCTTAAAAATGAAATTAAGTTAACTTTCAATGATTTTGTCTTCGGCATACCAGGTGGTAATTACTCTGCAATCAATTTTGTTATTTTGTATGCAAAATATTATATATTTTCAACTAAATATTTAAATGGCTCTTTATCATTTCTTCATTTCAAAAGAAATTGGAATATCAATACAAGAAACTATGAATATGCAACAGGATAAGTTTATCTTAAATCTTGATGGAGAGAGGCATATCCTACTCTACATTTTCTTTGTATATTATAACATTTTATGTATCATTCACATTTTGCATTTGTGTATATTGTTTATGGAGAAATATTGAATAAAGACTAGATTTGAAAAAAAAAAAAGTTTGGTGATCCAACATTTGTACCAGTGAAAAATACAGGCTTATTTTTTTTCTTCAAAATATTGGGGTAGAGTTAGAATTGCAATTGGGTTTAAGGATGGGTTTAAGGATGGGTTTAAGAATGGGTTTAGGGATGGGTTTAGGGATGGGTTTAGGGATGGGTTTAGGGATGGGTTTAGGGATGGGTTTAGGGATGGGTTTAAGGATGGGTTTAAGGATGGGTTTAAGGATGGGTTTAAGGATGGGTTTAAGGATGGGTTTAAGGATGGGTTTAAAGGAGAATTATCCCCACGAGACTTTTATCATTGACCTAAAACAGAATTCTAAACAGTTTCTGATAAAGTAAAAACATCGTATATTCCAGAATCGAGAGGATGGGAATTGTCGATTGAATCCTCCGATTTTTATTGTTCTCGAGAGTAAAGCAGCGTCGCCATGTTCCCGGTGCGATCGGGCTGTGTGACGTAGGGCATGGAGTTGGCCGTAGCGCATTGTAATTGGCTCGCAATAGTTCACCAACATTATTTTAAAAAGAGTTTATTATTATTAATAATAACATAAATTACGCAAGAGTTTCATAATTAAATTAAATAAATCAATTTATATTATCTACGTAACTATCACATTTGAAAAACATTTATTAGAGTAAAATAATCATCGTAAGTAAAACGTGTTCCAGGACACACTAGCTTGATTATACGATTCGCCCGGGCATAAGCTTAGCCCGCAGATCTACGTGATAATCGGCCTCCGTGAAATGATCACTGCAGATCACATCATTTTTCCGTTTGAAGTTTGAAGTCTTTTCCTTGGAATTTTTCCACGTTCAATATGGTCACCCAACGCTTGAACAATTGCTGACATTTCTGCGGGTCTGGGAACCGATGGAATGATTTCCCTATCGTTTTCTTGGAACAGTTACAACAGCCGAACGCTTGACAATACAACCATGTTTACCGTGTGTATATGCAGCGCGCGCTTCATGCAAGCTAGCTACTAGCTATTGAGTTCTCCATCCCCTACGTCATCACGCGCAAGGTTTTATGGGAAATTTAGAGAAAATGGACGCCGCCAGTAGGAGTAGACATCGTAAAAAGTGGTCTCTATTTTCTGCTCTTACAACGGCATCAGTTGGTCTAAAACGGTGATTTTTATATCAAATTAAATGTTATTTTATTCACTATGACCCTATTTACATTTAAAAGCCTGGGGATAATTCTCCTTTAAGGATGGGTTTAGGGATGGGTTTAAGGATGGGTTTAGGGATGGGTTTAAGGATGGGTTTAAGGATGGGTTTAGGGATGGGTTTAAGGATGGGTTTAAGGATCGGTTTAAGGATGGGTTTAAGGACGGGTTTAAGGACGGGTTTAAGGATGGGTTTAAGGATGGGTTTAGGGTTAGGGTTAGGGTTAGGTATAGGGTTCGGTTTAGGGTTAGGAATTAGCTCAATGTAGAAAATTACCGCGGAGCAATTGTCACCGTACTACCAGCAAGTTAATGCTCGCTCATCTATATTTACTTACATTTACAAAGTGTTGCTACTTTCATGTAAACTCACAAATGAATTGTAACAAAGCGGTGCATTCATGGAAATGTCTATATTTCACCGGCGCACCTCATATATGACTGATTTTATCATTACATAGAGGGCACCTACAGTGTAGATGTATTTCGAACTACTATCTGTAACTTTAGACTATCCACAGCCATGTAATATGTATTGGGGTTTTTTTCTATGGTCAGATAATACAAATTTAGAAAAGAGGTGTAAAAATGAATGGTAAGCCTGAGAAATAGATGGGGCTATGCTCCCCTGCCCCCCCCCCCTCTCTCTTTCGCTATACTAATTGGCCCTTGATCATACTAATTTCGCCAATGGAAAAAGGTAGCTATCAAGTATATCTCTGTTAACCAGCACTGATTATCCCTCTACTTACCACAAACTCAAACTGAATGTTTTCTTCATCAGCTGTGTCGCTGGTGAAGAAAATATTAAATCTTTGGGTGGATCCCGGAACCAGCTTCCCATGGAGCGGCTCCAGCTGAACAAAGCTGCCACTTGGAGAGTATTGTGCACTGAGATACGCTGTGCCATCCGGATTGTAGATACGGTACTGGGTGTTGTTGGCATCGTCCCTGTCCTCATACCCCGGTGCTTCAGCC
Source organism: Heliocidaris erythrogramma (assembly GCA_025617745.1). NCBI lineage: Eukaryota > Metazoa > Echinodermata > Echinoidea > Camarodonta > Echinometridae > Heliocidaris > Heliocidaris erythrogramma. The sequence goes on along the minus strand of CM046860.1, from coordinate 1,025,273 downwards.
TGAAATGTACAAGAACTGGTTAGAATTTGCAGAGTATCTAGGAAATCTATTCAGAATCACTTCTTATTTGTTACCCCAGCTCTAGCCTGGCTACAACTGAAGCACTCAGACATACATGGAATTTTTCCAACCAAGTAAAAAGGTACAGTACCTGGTTTAAGAAAGGCAATCATTAATTAAATTCCTAGTTTACAAATATGCATTTAACATCTGAAACAAGCTAGGCAACAGCCAGATTATGTCCGACTCATCTGTGACCAAATTATACATGTATAAAGGTCGCGAAAGAGCATCCCTTACCCAAGGTCAGTTGCACTTCGAACAATGTATGGAAAGTTATTAGTCATTAGCGAGTCAAATGACCTTTGACCTCTGCATATGATCATTGAAAGCACAATAACGTGAAGTTCCCCCAAGTGCATCTTTGACCCAAGTTTGGTCACAATAGGATTAACAGCTGTAGCAAAGTTATTTGTCAAGAGTCCTGCCGGTAAACTAACATTTGTGACAGACGATGGATTGGGGGGGGGGGCACCGTGCTGGATGAGATGCAAATTGACAAGGCCACTGATAAGTGAGAGGGGGCAGATGGGTCATTTCATCTTCTATTCGTACACCTTTTACCCCCTCCTCATTTTTTCTTCCTACTTCTCTCAGTTTTCCCCTCTTTTGTTTTCACAATTCGATTGGGGGGGGGGGGAGAGGAACATATACATGTAGCTACATGTACACCACTGACATTACTCACATTGATGGTCAGAGCCGTGGTATTGATGTTAATGTCAGGGATGGTGAATTCGATGACTCCGTTCTCAGGGCTGGTATAGTTCTGAGTGAAGATGCGTTTGTAGCGGCCAGTCTCTCTAGCTTCTACCCTGAGAGTGATAAACTCATCCCCAGCCGGAGTTTGATCAGGGTAGTCGACATGGACCTGAACACGTGACACATGCACAAAAGGAGGAATATATGTAGTGTGCATATCAGATCGCTAGACATCAGAATTGGTCTAATACAAACTCATCCCTAAAATTTCACTCTCGACACCCAAAAATGCATATCAAAATGTGAGCAGGGGCCTCCTGGACAAGGACTCCTGATATTTTGCTCAGGACCTCAAGGAGAAAAAAATGAGAGTGGAGTCCTGCTGCAAACAGCATTTTGGGCAGTTTTTAGTAACTTGTGTAAGAGATGACTTCAATATCTCAAGTTGATAATACAACCTAGCATATGATACTACAGTAGGTATGTGGTCCTTGCAATTCCAGTTCTTAAAGAGATGGTGGAATTCTGGGAAAAGTGAAAGATAATTTGTGATCTTTAATTTCTCATTCATTTTATGTCACTTTGGAAGAATATCATAGCAGAACTATCCCCTGATTCGTACACTCATTCCACATGTGTGTGTGCAGTCCCATATACCCATTTCTGTGTACAGTGCATGTGCTAGTTAGCAAGATTTGGTCAGTTTCTTATCATTTGGATGATTCCCAAACCTCACAGTACACACCAATTCTTATGAACTGTCCATAATCTAAAATATGAAAAACTGTCAATTTTTCTTGAAAAACAAATTAGGAAGTCTGCATAAAAGTGTGATCCTTATTTGCATCCAATTCTTTCCAATTCAGGATTTACCGAGTTCTCCTCTCACTAAAATGAATTGAGCAGCCATTGAGGTAATACTTACAGTGCCGTAGAATGGTACCCCAGGTTTGAACGTTGTGGGCGTGCTCACAGAGATAGACAGGGCGTCAAGGCTGACTTTACCAACCTCAGCAGAGTGACTCAATGATTCCCCTACACAGCAAAGATTATAAGATTTTTTTTTTTAACAATGATAATGACATCATTACCATAGAGAGCCGAGTAAATAAATTGCTCAAAACCATCACTCTAACATTTTCACACTTCTAAAATGCATTCCTATATTCTCGATTGAAATTCCCCCAATTCTGAAAACTCTAAAAAGAGCTGTGGGGAGAATAATCTCTGTATGGGTTAGTTGTTAAGTTTAAATTAACATACCCCTCCCACTTCAAATGGAGAAAAAAGAGATAATAAGGGAAAGAGGGAACTCAAGGCAACTTGATAAAAGCCCCTCCCCCACCCTCATCTCATTATATGGCTTCGTTTTCTCACATTTCAAGAATCTAGTATGACCGACCGTTCCCCTTGCCTGCCAAGGCACAAGTACTCCCTGAACCCTTTTGAGACAATTGACCTCATTTTGTGGTTTGGCTCAATAACTTTTGATTCAAAGCTCTAAAAAATATACCAGAGGCATGAGTAGAAAGAGCAAAATTTCTGCACACACTGTGTCCATTTTCTTGGTTGCACAACCATATTGTATTTGATGCCAGGAATTTTTAAAAGGAGAATAAGCCTTAAATTCCTTAAATTGGCAACACATTGAGCTGTTCAAAATCATTGTTTTTTTTAATGGTTAGGAACTTTTTGGAAAAGTTGAATTAAATTTTTACAATTAATTTAATTTTTTCCGAAAAGTTCCTAACCATATATATTGTTTTCAAAGATATTACATATTATTAGATCCATGCAGCACCCAAATAAAAATATTATTGTTGCCAAATTGAAGAACAAAATGTGATCAATTTAGCCCTTTAATAATTCCACTCACGAAATTCACAAAAGTTTCATGCACTCCAAAGTTAGGGGCTTTACAGCTGGTGTTTTACCTGTGACGGAGTCTGTGATGTCAACGTCGATTTTAAGGTTGGCGCTCCAGGGGCTGTAATTATATGATCTCAACTTAAACACAGTCATATCTAACTCGAAGGAATAGCATCCATCGCTACCGGTCTCCTGAGAATACAAGAATGAGATGAGACATGTTTGAATGTCCAGCAGAGACAGTTTCCATGACAACCGATCACATTGAATAATATTGCATGACAAAGTTGTTCTTAATTACAGTGCACAAGCAAGTGCATATACATGCATCAGGAGCGGAACAAGGATTTTGTAAAAAGGGGGGGGGGACAAATCTTACAAATGTGAACAAAAATAAAAAAAGGTAATCAAACATTTTTCAGCTCTCTTTGTCATTCAAAATTCTCTGACAAGCAACAACAACCAAAAAAATACAAAAAGGGGGGCACAATGTACACTTCTCTTTTAAATGGAGTGGCACAGGATGGAAGTGCCCCCTAAATCCACCACTGCATATATGTGCATGTACTGTATGTACATGCAATTTGAAATGCCTCGTCTTCCCTTCCTTTCTTCATCTCTCTCTTTCATTTCCATCTGTTCCCTCTTTCTAATTTTTTGTTCTCCTCTTCACCATCTCCTCCTATTTCATGCCTTTATATTTCTTCTCCTCATTTTAATATCAATCTTTTTTTTGTTTTTCTTTGTTTTGTTTTTTTTATTATTTTTTTTATTGAAAACAAAACAAACTTAACTACATAATATATTTACAATACATGTTATATCAAAAGGTTTGCGTGAATACAGAAAAATACAAAACAACACAGCACAGCACAACACTACTTCATCTTGTTTTGTTCCTTTGGTTTGTAGCCTTACATTAATTGCTTAAAATTGTTTGTGATTGTTTTACAATGGAATGTGTGGGCCTGATCTTACCGCGTCATATGATGCAGTTGGTCTCTCATTCCTGTAGCTAGTGACAGCAGCCTCTATTTCCATTGTCCCCCGTACTGGCTCTCCATAAGTGTATCTTAAATAACATAAACAAAACAAAGATAACAAATTTCAAATCGATTTCAACCAGTCCTATATAATTTTTTATTCAACAGTAAATATATCTTTACCAACTCTCCATTCACAGGTGGTGAGAATAACTATCACTGATTACAATGGCATAAATTTAGGCAATGGCAAAGGATTTGAACCCACATCTTTATAAGTGAAATTAAACGTGCTAAACCACATACAATGAAAGCTATATATATAGACATCCTAATATTTTGATATTTCTATGGAATAAAGTTATGATTTTGAATAAGTTTGTCATTTGTCCAGACTGAAATTAATTCCATCCATTTTCTTTGCATTTGTAATTGTGGAGCGCCAGGAGTGTCAAGTCTGACAGACACGTGCGCTATACAGGAACCCACTATATTTATTATTATTATTAAGATGAAATCCCTTAAGCCTCAATCACACATGATGTAGTGAACTGCCTCCAAAACCCACTGTGGCAAATGACAGTGGTTGGCTTCATACTTCAGGGGAGCATTTCATCAAGCGTTTTGTCTGTGATTTGTACCGACAAATTTGCTCTCAGCCAATCAGATGCAAGGATTTCAGTAGCTTATAACAGTTGTCGGTAAAAATCACTGACAAAACACTTGATGAAACGCTCCCCTGCACTGTATAAAACACACAAGGGAATTTTTCACTTTTACTTTACACATAAAGATGTGAATTCATGAAAGAGGTTTAATTCAAACCATGGTTTAAACCTCCATAAACATAGAACATGCATGTCCTTTTGGCTAGACTGACTGGAATGTTCCCCAGAGGAGTGGAGAATGTGCACTGTAATGTGCAGAATCACAATTGAATGCAGTGACCAGAGTAACAATGCTGTAAGCGCTTTGGTCGGTTACATTGTAACTGGTAAGGCGCTGTTAAGAAACAGCTATTATTAGACCATGGTTTATAATAAACCTCCTTCGTGAATTCTGGCCAAAATGATTATATTTTGCTGCGGCAGTTCATTTTAGGTGGTTTACTGCATCATGAGGGAACGACGGTTTAATCTTGGAGCTATATGAAGGCTAAGACTTACTTGGCACAGATAGTGATGCTTGCTGTGGTGTCGGTAAGGAGGAAGTAGGAGGGCGTGGATTCAACGGTTATCTCAAACTTGGGTAGAACTGAAGAGAGAATTCAAATTGGCAATAGATGTATACTGTTAAATGTAACGCTACATGTACTGGTTTGAAAATTAGAGTGGGTTATTTTCAGGAAGTTAATGATTTGCTCACAAAATGTAGCAGAAAGGGAAGGTAAAAAAAACAAAAAGACACCAAAAAGAGAAGAAAATGAAGAAAAAAAGTAAGAATTATTTTTCAAGAAAGGGTAGTGAATAGATGTTGCAACGGAAGAGACAAATAAGTAGGGTGATAGGCTAAAGAAAATGAACAAAATTAAAGAGAAAGTTTGGGCTCAGTAGAAGACCATTCTTTACTTCTGAACAAACCATCATAATAAGATATACAAAATAAACAAAAAGAAATGGAAAGATGAAGAAGAAGATCTAAGCAAAAGAAGAATATAAAGAAGGACCAGAAGCAGAAGCAAAAAAGTAGAGGAGGAGAAGTAAAAGAAAGAAAAAAGGATGAAGAAAAATAAGGAAAAAAAAGATGGAGAAAAAAGAAGAGGAAAGAGAAGAAGAAGAAAGAAAAAGAGAAAAGAAAAGTAACATATATAAAAAATATATGATACAAGAAAGAGAACTAAGAGCTATCCTAGTAGCCTCTCTTACCATACTCATCCACTGTAAATGTGGTCTGTGCTCTCCTGTCTCCAAACTCAGCCTTGATTACCCAATCACCGAGAAGGGGTTCAGAGGTCATAGGGAACTCCAGGTCAACCAAACCCTTGTCAGGTTCAACATCTTCCCACTGTGCAAGCCTGATACCATTGGGTGTCTCGATGTAGATCAGCGGTATCTGCATTAAAGGGGTGAGCAAGTTTGCGTCAAGTTTACTTTACATCAAAAATAATGTTTAGTTCTGGAAACAAAAATCATATCAATATGAAACAAGTTCAAACAGTCTCATATTATCCTATACTGGTCTTTTAAAAGTGATTAACATGTTGCATATAAGCAATTTTCTTGACTGCACATCTTCAGTCTGTCTGCATTATTATCAAAGTGACCTAAACATGTGGAGCAAAGTGTGCAGCACTTTGTAACTGTATTAAAATGAAAAGGCATTACAGGAAATTTTGTGGAGCTTACTGAAAAATATACATAGGCATCCAGTTTTGTGATGCTTCAACAAGCCGCATGAATTTAAATAAACAATTTAAACTCTATATTTAAAGAAGAGATAAATATTCACATAATCATCTTGCTTCATTTAAAAAAAAAGTCTGAATACTTACTGTTGCATTGCATGGCCTGAAGTTCTTATTTATAGACATCATCCTGAATTTAACTGTAGTATCAAGGAAATGGACACAACATTTCAAGTTATACAGAATTTCAGAATAGAGATGCAAAAAAGTGGCACACAAATTGGCATGTTGTTCAATATGTCAGAACTTGACTAATGTGGTATCAGCTTTGTTGGGTCACCAGTCCTTTATGATTCCACACACCCACAATGTATTCGTGACTGAACAGAAATAGTTTTACCTTTCTTGAAAGTTTTACCTTTATCATTTGAAATCAAATCATGTATTCATTTGTATTAATAAATTTCTTTAACGATGGACAAGTATTGAAATAAACTTGACAGACCAATGACACATTTCCATACACTTCATCATTTTTGCACATATACACATGTAATTTTGATTCACACGGTTTTGCAGCACATGGTCAGGCGGCAAATGCTCCGAGGTGATTTCCAACACCAATCATAGGACCTTGGACCAAACACTAACGGTGTACCTGGCCCTAACCCTAACGACAGACCTAACTTAAGATCCAATTGCAAAAACCCAATCTTTGATGCAATGAATTCAGTCCATTAAAATTTAGAGCAGAAAGGACAAATATTTTGCAAAAACTTGTACCCATTTCTGCTGCAATATGAAATGTTACTTACATATCAGATAAGACATTGAGGAGGAAAATAAGCATAACAACCTATATGCAATGTGTTAAATCAAAATTATTTTTCCACTTATCAGAAGAATGAATTTTCATAGCAATAAGCATACATGTAGCTCTTGATAGAAAATATCTGTGTAGCAGCAATGAAAATAAAAATCGCAGCTGATTTAAACTTAGTCTTACCAGGCTGGCCTGGCTTGTAGATTGGTTTGTCTGTCTGAATCAGGGTTTGCAACTGTTCATTAGAAATCAGGACTCTCTTAGTGCTGTTGCATGCAAACCCTCCCTCAGGGTCTGACTGGTCTTTGGCCTGGAAGATCAGCTGGCAGTATTGTCTCTCTGTGGTGATTTCTGGAACCTGCACCAACAAGGAAAACCAAAAAACAATATTTATCTATTTCGTGGTTAAATGATAAAATTCCATTTTAGGGTCATAAAGGATAAAATTCATGATAGTTATCAAGATTTGCAGCTGTTTATTGGTGATTATTGTTGCACAAGAATCCTTTGTCAGGGTATCTTCCATCTTGAGATCATCTTCAAATATTATCTCCTTTAAATGACTGGAGGAACCTCTGCCAACAAAATCAAAACAACAACAAAAAGTATTATTCAACTTCCATTTTTAAAGGTAACCATTTAGGATGAAAATGAATGTTTGCAGAGGTACATTGTATTGTGCCAGCCACAAATCCCTCCTGTGCCAGGTGTATTTAGGGGTGTTTACATGTACATGTATCTAATCAAGATGCTAACCTAAATGTTGATAGAAAAGAAAACTCCAAACCCCACAATTTTCTGTGCTTTGTTCCTTCAGAAATTATCCCTCTGTGTAGACAATACAGACTGTTGTGTCTTATATAAAGAAGGTGTTGCTCTTTTCACTGCTTTTCTTTGGCAGTTATCTTTATACTTTATGCATGCACCGCACTCTGCACAGTTCAGTCTACAATATTTGGCAACATTACAGAGGCTAGCATACTAGCATACTAGCATTATGTTTTGGCATGCCAGTGCACGCTAGTACACATGTATGGAGCAATTCTATGCAGATCATCATCAGTGTGAAAGGTTTGGGGAGCTTACGAGTTAAAGGCAATAATTCTACAAGATGCATGATTACCCATCATCCCTGCAACAACAACAACAACAAATATATATCCTCTCAACAAGACCTATTTTCCATGAAAACCAAGCTTTCATGGCTCTGACTCATGCTACATAATAATAAGCCAGTTCATAATTAATTCATGGTACAAATGACGACGAAATGACCCCAGTTTGTACGCGCACCCGCATTTATTTTGGTGGACGCACTACTTGTTAAACAAGTAAAGTCATACTGGTGCGCATCATGGTGTATACAAAATGACCTTTATCTGCACATGCGCAAACTGTGATTACGAACTGGCTTATTACCACGCCACTTTACGAAGGTACATCGGATATCACACTATCAATCAGGGCCCCGTTTCATAAAACTTGTTATCAATAACAAGTTGCAATAACAGTTATAAGCTACTGAAATACTTGCATCTGATTGGCTGAGAGCGAATTTGTTATAGATTTGTGGCAGTTATTGATAACAAGCTTTATGAAACAGGGCCCAGCTCTTGATGGGGCCTTATCTACCTTAGATGTGAACCTAGGAACACAGAATTGTAAATACTTGCCTACCCTATTTATATAAAAATACACTGCAATAATTCCATGTACACTGATTTGAGCATTTTTACAACTCTGAAACAAGTATTAATCAATATTATAATATTAATTAATTATAAAACCAATTAATCTTTTACTCTTTTTTAATGAATGAAAGCAATAGAAACTTCATTGTAAAGGCTCATGGAAAAATATTTCTCTTCAATATTAATATGGAATTATTTTTTATAAAAAAAATTGATTTGTATTGAATCACATAGCACCAAAATAATGGTGCATTTTGTCAAGCTTGACTAAATACTTTTTTTTTTTTTTCTGAATTTAGATTTGGAAGAACTTGGTATATATATATATATATATATACAAGTATGAAGGCTCTTGACTCTCATAGGAGAAATCCCTGGTTCGGTCAGGACTTACTCAGTGCTTACATCCTTGGACAAGTTGTTTTGGGTACCTGGCAATAAGCCAGTATGTAATTACGATTTGAGCATGTGCAGATCAAGGTCATTTGTAAAGAGTACAATTGACCTTCATACGCTTTCATACTGTACGCACCATGATACGTGCTCCAGTATGATTTTACATGTTAAACAAGTTGAGCATCCACCAAAACTGATATACGTACGTGTACAAACTGGGGTCATTTCAGGGTCATATGTACCATGTATTATTTACAAACTGGCTCAGTACTGGAGTAATAATAATTGCAGGGTCTGTAAGAAGAGCAGTATTAATACTGATGTGGCTAACCTGGGTTAATAAAAAAACCCTACTATTATTATCATCCCACTTTCCCAGTAACACATGCACATATACATGTACATTTACCATACTTTAAATAAAGGGCACCTTGTTGTCGGTACTTCACTCTACCTGTATTAGGTTTCAGTCATGGGACCCCGTTCTCATTAGAAGGGATAGATCGCGCCACCTCTAAGGTTAGAGGACTACCTCTGGGGGGTGGTCCACGAGAGATAGCTCGATCTAGAGCGCGCTTATTCGCAGTTTACTGTGCAGAAGGTGGCAAGATAGATCGCGCTACCCTCTGCAGGCATGAACCCGCAGCGTGCCAGTCGACCTCCCTGGTGCGCCCCACGATAGTGCAATCCACTTTCCAATCTCGTAATGAGAACGGGGTCATGCTCATTGTCTACATTTTTTTCCCATGAAAATGACTGACAGAAAAAAAATGTCTTGGAGACTTGTTGAGTTTGGGCTGTATTTTCAAATTATCTCCTGTATATCCATGTGTACATGTACACATTTATAAGAGGACATTGCACAATTAAATTTGGCAAGAAAAGATCATAATAACAAATGGCAGAGGTGTGTTTTTCACACACCCACAACTTTTGCGCACCATTAGACGTACTTCCCAAAAGGAAATAACAAAAGACAACAAAAACAGCACTTGATAAACGCTTGGATCTCTCAAACTGTTTTTCAGCTCATCATTTGAAAGTCAAATCAGGATTTCGACTAATTTGAAACTAATAGAAACTACAAACAGCAAAGCATCACAGTAACAAGGTCATCCGAAAGTCAACATGATCCCACACTACATTTTTTTTAAATGCCATGACCGGCTAGTGAACTGTTACATAAAACTACTTTTACTGCTGTACACACATACTTATTTACCAATTATAATTTACCAATTGTGAATTTTTGTCAAAAGATTTGATGAAATGTTAAAATCACTGTTAAATACAGTGGAAACTTGTTATAAAGAGCTCTGGGGAGCGTTTCGTCAAGTGTTTTATCAGTGCTTTTTACGCACATCTGTTATAAGCTACTGAAATCCTTGCGTCTGATTGGCTGAGAGCAAATTTGTCGGTAAAAATCACTGACAAAACGCTTGATGAAACGTTCCCCTGATATAACAATGTAATTTTGCTGGTCCCAGGTCTTTAATAAGTTCTTTGGGTTTTTTTACCCCGATATAAGGAAATTCCCGATATAACAAGGTAATTTCCATGGTCCCTGGGTCCTCGTTATACATATAGCAAGTTTCCACTGTAACACATAAAATTTACCAATGTCAAAGTTTCATTTGTTAATGCAGACTGAGTTAAAACTTTCTGTCATTATGTAGACTAATTTCTTTAATGTACTGGAGTAAAAAAAAAATAATTGTAAATTTTAGAAAACGAATTTGCATTTCAAAAGTTGCTCACGTGCTGATCCTGATTTGTGTGGGTGTAAACAAATATTTTGTAAGCTGCAGCAAAGATTTGATTACCACACAAGATAACATGACACATGGAAATCTTGCTTTCACTTTTTAACCAAAAAAACTTTTTAATCTCACTCCATCCAAATTAATTCCTATTTATTTTTGCTTCATTTAGTCTAAAACAAGCTCTGCACATGCTCAATGTCATTCAAAAGATATTACAATATAGTTGAATACAACTTTTGTTTGCAAATAATGATTAAAAAGCTACATGTATAGTCACCATGGCATGGTCACAGCACACTTTTTTTTGATAACTTACAAAGATAAATAGAAAATTAGTTTGCAAATTTTGTCATCATCCTTTCCAAATCTTTTCAGAAAACCTGAAGCCTTGTGCCAAGTTACACATGTATACATGTACGGGGACATTCAAATAGACTAACGGCCCAAGAGAAAAAAGCCCAATATGAACCAAGAGAACAGTTGTCAAAAGGCCCTCATGGTCTCATGGGCTGTAGCCATACATTGCCTCTTACAACTACATATCAATTTAAGTGAGAGGCTCTTGAACTCTCATAGAAAGTAAAATAACAGTCAAGGACAGGTCGACCAGTCGGAAATCGGCTCCATCATGTCTGACTGAACATTTTGATTTGTTTAACATGTCTAATTGCACATTTCACACCCAAGCCATCAAATTTTCACAAGGGATTGCTTTAATGATTCCAAAACAAGAAGTATATATCCGAGAACACAGAATGTAAAAACACACAAACCCTTGCTCGTGGTTCTGTAATTCACCATCCTACAAAATAATTCATCTTATTGATCAACTTTTATACCTATTTTTTATATTATATCATTATGTTACATGTAACTTGTACATGAGAAAGTTTTGACCTACAAAGTCCCAAAATCTTTTCCAAGCTCATGGCAGTAGTTTTTTAGGATGTTATTTTGCAATCAAGCACACACACATGTATTTACATTTCACAGCAGGTCATGTGTGAGAGCTAACTTCAGTGTCGCCCAACAGTGCATTCAAGCTGGCTCGGACTTCCTCTTCTGACGTGCGTTCATGACATTAACACATGGATATCTTCCGTTCACCAACATACCAACTTTACAATGTGTATCTATGCAATCAGGTGCAAACAAAGTGCATGAACCAGCAAAACGAAGAGCAGTCTCAAAAGGTCAAGGTCAGGTAAAGCTGACACAATAAATATACCATAATAAGAATTGTTGCAAGGTACACTGTACAGCTCAACATTTTTCAATAATAATAATTCTGACATCGTAATCACTCAACATAAAATGAAAGTACAAGGCAGGCCTACTCTTTCCTACTGATTACACATAGTGCCAGAAATTCTCTTTTTGTCTGGGCCACTGTAATACTGGTACGTAGATGTGTATATAGCACTGTGTAAACTCAACAAAGTCATTTTTACATACATGAATAATGTACTTTCATTTCAGGAGATAAATCATGATGTCAGAATTATTTAAAATGAGTTTTGTTCAAGTCCAGGCCTTAAACTAAGGCCTTGACAAAATCAATTCAGAGGTGTCTGGTCAAATAATTTAAACACTTGACTGGAGAGTTCAAGTTCAAGTACAGCACTATAATATCCTTTGGCAAAGCAGTGATCTACAGTTACCATTTTCCAGTGTACCTGGTACTGTAGGAAGGAACTTCTTGAAACTTCTTGAATGCTGTGAGCACCAGAATCTATAGCCCAGCTAAAGCCGCACAGAGGTAAAATAGGCCTGTTTACTAAGTGTATTTAAATTTATGCATGTTTCTCTCCAGAATCCTTAGCTACCAACTATTTAGTGCATCTGCTATGCATAATAGCATCTCTATGGATGGAATCCACTTTGCATCAATTAGTTGTTACTATGTCAGGCAAGCCTCTGGCAAGCTTTTGAGTAGTTAAGAGCAACTTTTGTTCAAGAAGTATGCATAAAATTAGTAAACAGGTCTATTGGAGCACCTTGAGTGGTTTTGTGTTGAAAATGACAGCTACCGGTGTACAAAATTTTTTATCACTACCATATTACGATTAATTCAGAGTGTGAAACAAAACATCATGGTGTTCACTGGATGTAAAATATCTGATATACAAAGAGTGATTAATCAAATACAGATTAAATCATCAAGTTTCTGTGAATAACTAACTGCCAACCTAATAGAGCTACTTAGTAATAGAAATAAGGCTGTCTGTACAACGTGAATGGAAATCTGCTGACAGATTGAAGGCGACCCAAATGTCTTGAAAGACCTGTTGCATTTCTTGCTGTGCATTATATTTTAATCTTTTTGCCTATTAAGTTCATATTTACTTCCCTGACCTTTTATTTGTTTTGTTCTCTCTTATTTGAAATTTTAAAAAAAATCTACAGAAGGGGAATACATGTAGGATTCAATTTTAAATTATATTCAGTATTGAATGTTATCCAAGTCTTTTAAATCACTTATTCCGTGTTGACTGCATTATTTTGTGTTTAAACTGTACTATTGTCTATGTACATGTATCTCTAAATAAAACCTTACGAAAAAAAGAGTGCAATGCCTCGTCTGATGCCTAAAGCCTAGCTAGACTGTTTTGGTTGGTTGGAGGAAGTGGGTTGGTAAGTTTACCTCAAAGTCAAAGCACTCCCTCTCTGAGTCCATGCTGTAGACAGCCTCAGCCAATATCTCTGGTTCATACTTAGCTTCCTCCAGCAGAATTACAAAGTCAATTGAAGAGCTGTCACGAAGATCCACACAGATTTTCTCCGTAGTCCCTGCTAGCATTACCTTGGGGGCAGTAACTAAGAACTTGATCCCACTGGAAGACAATCAGATTTAACATCCTTCAAATTAGTACGAATATACAGCAGTGCCGTTACATTTGAGAAGTCTTAATCAATAAGCTAGTTGGCAAGTAGTTACATTTTACAAATGACCCTGAAATGACCGAAATTTGTACGCGCACGAGCATCCGTTTTGGTGGATGCGCTACATGTTGAATAATTAAGATCATACCGGTGCACGAATCATGGTGCACAATCTATGAAAGCATATAGAGGTCAATTGTACTTGGTACAAATGACCTTTATCTGCACAGGCACGAATTGTAATCACGAACTGGCTTACAATGTATATAATATCTACATCAATATGTCATTTAAATGTATTCATCATTTTATTTATTTTATTTATTATGGTATATGATGATAGACCAGCAGCACAGGGGCTGAAGGGGTCAATTTACAATCAGATATATATGTGCATATATACAATAGAATCGCATCAAATATATCAAAAGATACATAATTGGAAGCAAAACGAAAATACTAAGATTTACGCTACACAAATAATAAGATAACAAGTGTGAAAAGTGAGAGAAAGAAAGAAAAAGTAAAGAATAGGAAAGAAAAGGGAAGAGAAAGAAGGAAGGAGATGGATAGAAAGGAAAAGATTTGGGAGCAATACATAAATATAACCAAGTTAGAAAGCCATAACCATGTATGAGTCATTACATCTAGGCATGGAATCTGAGAAGTGAAAATGTTTGGGATGCAAAGCGTGGGGGGGGGGGGGGGAGTTTATTTCAAGATTCTGGCAAGGTGAGGGATGGTGGATTTTCGATATCGTTCTGTATTGCATTTAATTGTAGGGAAGCCAGTCATGTTACGAAGCTGTCTTAAATTTGAATTACATCTAGGGACGGGAAGAAGGTGTTTGTGGTGATCAGAGTTTTTGATTTTTTGTCCAAAGCTTTAATAGCAAAAGGGAATCTCTTCTATCAGATAGAGTAGTGAGTTTAGTTATGGCAAGGGCATTGGCATAAGTCACGTTATAGCCTACAATTATTTTGAGGGCCCGCTTTTGAACAAATTCCAATTTATTATTCTCATTTAGGGTAATTGAGGTGTGCCAAACAGGGGAACAATATTCGAGTATGGATCTTATCATCATCATCATCATCAGTATACAGAAGTAAGCGTAGTCTTGTTGAAACTTCCAGTCATTAATTTGATTGGTACACTTTCCAACCTACACTATAACTAGTGAGCATGCATGCATACATGGTGGATGGACATTTATGGAAGAATTTGGTGTTGAGAGGACTGTAGCAACTTCACTCAACACCAATAAATCCAAACTATTTGGTGTTACTTCTTCCTATGGCTATGTGCTATCTTTACATTTTGTTGGTTTATATATGAGGAGCCAGGAGTCTGAAAAACACAAGTCAGAAAAAATTGGAACCAGCGGGATTCGAACCTGTCATCTACTGCTTGCCGGGCAGCGACTTAACCACCAGGCTATTCTGGTTCACGGCCAAGTCACGACGACCATTGTTCCACGGCGGACCGTTTGAATATTAATGAGTCAGAAAGAAGAGGATCTTGGGTATTTGATTCTAGTTCGTCGTGACTTGGCCGTGAACCAGAATAGCCTGGTGGTTAAGTCGCTGCCCGGCAAGCAGTAGATGACAGGTTCGAATCCCGCTGGTTCCAATTTTTTCTGACTTGTGTTTTTCATTACAGATCGAGCATACGATCTTTAACACTGGGAGTAATATGCCGAAAGATTTGTTTACAAATTTAAAAAAAATTCCTCCCCAGTCAAGCTTCTTCGTTTACTAACTACCAAATATGTTTGTTCTGGAGAGAGCTTTCTAGATGAATTATATTATTAACTATTAGAAGAGTCAATTCCCCCTTTACTTTAGGTTCTAAACATCCTAAAATAGGACCTAAATATTCAAGTCTACAATTTCACACAATATAAGTAGCTGTACAAGCTCCTTGGCTTATCAATCTGGTACTGGCTTACGGAGCTGTACATGGAATCCATATACTATGTGTGGAGGCAGATATTAACAAAAAAACTAGATCTAAATATCACCACTTCTCACATACTGTGAGCCATGCAAACCACCCTTGGAGTTTGCTAAAGTGGTTACCTTCCAGGATCAACTAAGATTGTAAAAATTGAATGACTAAAAAAAAAAAAAATTGGCAGGTGTGAATCAGGTTTTTTTTTTACCATGCACATGTAACTTGTATATATGAGGCAACCGATGCAAGGCAAGATTTGTGTAGAAGACCTAGTCCCATATATACAAGTTACACATGCCAGGTAAAAAAACCTGATCACACCTGCGATTTTTGTGGGTTTTTTTTTTCTTTTTTAGTCATTCAATATTTACAATCTTAGTTGATCCTGGAAGGTAAGCCCTTTAGCAAACTCCAAGGGTGGTTTGCATGGGTCACATTATGTGAGAAATTGTGATATTTAGATTGTTTTTTTTGTTGATATATCTGCCTCTACACAATATATGGATCCCATGTACAGCTCCCTCGAGGCTTAACTATAGAATACCCTACCACATAGACTTATGTGCATAAACGACCAACACATAGGGTTAGCGTTAGGGTTGTGGTTAGGGTTATGTTTAAACTTTAAAGTTAGGATCATGGTTAGAATTACGGTAGCTCAAAAACTTAAGTCTTTGGATTTAGCTTCATTAGAGAAGTGGTCGTCAACTAATGGACATGTGGTCAACTTTTGTGGTGGGGTATTCTATAGTTGCTCCCAGCTCCATATGCCAGTACCAGATTGATAAGCCAAGGAGCTTGTACAGCTACAAACAACTACCAAAAATGTTTGTTCTAGTGAGAGGTTTCTAGATGAATTATATCATGTGTATATAGGCCTATAGTATTAATTATTAGAAGAGTCAATTGACACAATTCCCCCTTTACTTCAGGTTCTAAACACAGTAAATATTCAACACTTCAACTTCAAGTCTACAATTTCACACAATAAGGTAAACTAAAAAATACCTCCAGTCTCCACTCTTCCTCTTTTTCATTCCTTCCTTCGTTTCCTTCCTTCCTTCCTTTTTTTTCTTTCTTTCTTTCTTTCTTGCTTTATTTCTTTCTTTCTTTATCTCTATCGCTCTCTCTCTCTCTTTAGAGTTTAGCTACGACTACGAAGTCGAATATTCCACCAACTGGCACCATATTCCAATATCCACCTCCTGCAGTGCAGAATGCCATAAGCGTTCGAACGTTACACCGAACAGAGATCACCCTCTCCCCGCCAAGTCTGGGGCAGATTATGCAGAAATCCCGGCGATGGCGATGACACAGCCGTCGCCAAAGTTTCATTCACAACATCAACAAGTTCATCAATATTTCTACGACTTTCACTACACCAGTACCTCACCCTCATCGTTATCATTGATGAAATAATTTTTGGTGAGCCTCCTTCCCTCCTTCATCCATCTTAAAATCCAGAAATTTCTGTAGTAATGCACCACAAAAATCACCCAGTGCCGCGCCCCCAGACAGTGCCTGGCTTTAGGGGAGCATTTCATCAAGTGTTTTGTCAGTGATTTTTACCGACAAATTTGCTATTAGCCAATCAGATGCATGGATTTCAGTAGCTTATAACAGTTGTCGGTAAAAATCACTAACAAACACTTGATGAAACGCTTCCCATCAGCTATCATCAGGCAGATCATGCAGAGCAGGAGCTCATATAATATAGAGAGCTAGCTCCAGCTGAAATTGTTATGATATCGATACCGCGATTGCGCAATATCGTTGAGATTCAGAATATTTGTTTTAAAACATTAGAAGAAGAAAAAAATATTGTTGTAGACCTAATATCAAAATTAGAACAATACAGAGAGGATTAGCATGGTCCCTTGAGCACAAAGATGACAAGCACAATCGTGAAGCGTTCCTAATTTTTGTAAAAATTATTCGAGGATAATTTCTAAATTCAAGTTTTCAGTTAAAGAATGGTTTGAGCTCATGTTTGAAAATGGTGGGAGGGCTAACCTCCGACCTGAGATAGCTTTATTGGTCCATGGAGTAGATAGCTGGTCTAATTTCAAAATGAAGATTTTATTAGGTAAATGATAGGCCTATGTTGTTCTCTGTATCGCATGATCAAAACTTGATCTAGCTTTTCTACAAGGGGATGGTTTGCATGACCCAACTTTTGGAAAAGGTAGACCCGTATTTTGTTGGTCTCGCCAGCTTCTCGAAAAGTCGCTCAGTTGGGGGGGGGGGGGGGGTTATGGGGGTTCCAGTTTCCCTCCATAATTCCCTGACAAGCAAAAAAAAAAAAAAAGGTCTTCATTCTAAAAGGGGGGCAGAATCGAGAAAATGGCGGGTCGTCTATGGTCAAAATGCATACTTTTCTTCCAAAAGGGGGGCACGGGCCGGAAGTGCCCCCTGGATTCAATTCAATTCAATTCAATTCAATTCAATTCATTTATTTCCATATTCGAATTCAACAATATAAAAAACAATACATTGTAGGAAAACAACATCACAAAAGATATGAAATACAAAATAAAAACAAGATACAAAGCAATTCTAAAAAGTACAGAAAAAAAAAACATATGCAAATTTGAATATGGAGGGATTGCCAGAAGCCAAAAAGGCTTATCAGCGGCAATCCCCAAAACTTGGATTCGCCAATGGACCCAACGACGATGCAGAGCATCGTCCACAAGCCGCAAAGCGGCCCATGTCCGCGAGCCGCGTAGCGGCGAGCCGATTTTTTTTCCAGTTTCCCTCCATAATTCCCTGACAAGCAAAAAAAAAAAAAAAAGGTCTTCATTCTAAAGGGGGGGGGGCAGAATCGAGAAAATGGCGGGTCGTCTATGGTCAAAATGCATACTTTTCTTCCAAAGGGGGGCATGGGCCGGAAGTGCCCCCTGGATCCGCCAATGGACCCAACGAGCCGATTTTTTTCGCTATTTTGAACCCCCGAAGTGATGTTTTCCTGCACTGTTAATCCTGCTGTGTAAAATTTTAAACAACTTGTGTAAATTTTTAAACAACCCGCTGTGATATATATGAACCTATCAACTGTTGTTTAAGAACTTAAACAACCCCGGTTGTGTAAATTTTTAAATAGCGGTTGTTTAAATTTCTTTCACAATTATTGTGTAAAATTCAATTAAAACAATGGTTGTGTAAATATTTTACACATATATTGTTTAAATATACATTTAAACAACCCAGTTCTGTAATGATTTTACACATATATTGTGTAAATATCAATTTAAACAACCCGGTTGTGTAAATATTTTACACATAATTGTTTAAATGTCAATTTAAACAACCCAGTTGTGTAATGGTTTTACACATATATTGTGTAAATATCAATTTAAACAACCCAGTTGTGTAGGTGGTTTTTCACAAAAGTTGATGAATACTTAAACATTAAATGTTGAAATTATACACAACTAGATGTGTAAGATATTTACACAATATATGTGTAAAACCATTACACAACTGGGTTGGTGTCACAAATACACATACACACATACATACAAACAATATGAAGATTTTGCATGTAATCTCATTTATTTTCCTTCAGAAATTGCTTTTTAACATTTACAAACGTATTTACATGTGTGAAAACAATAGTTGATCCCCTACTGCATAGCACCAAAAACAATAGTTGATCCCATACTGCATGGCACCATTTCATTATTCTCCCAAAATGGCATATAAAGTTCCTGCCATGGAGAAACATGTGAAATGAAGATTTGTATAGTCTTTTGCATTACTTCTTTCCCCTCATGTCTCTTATACCTTTGATACCTTGGAAATTTTTAACTATTGTATGGATTTCTTATTCCTACTAATATGTAGCTGTTTAAGACTATCTTATTACAGACCTCAATAAACACAATACAACATATAGGAGATAGAAAAATGCATAAAAACACCAGTTAAATAAAATCTCGAAATTTCAGGATTCTCAAATTATCATATATGCAAATATATAAGTTAAAATCAAATTACAGGAAATTTATCTTGTACATCACATTAATTATATTTGATCAAAAGATTAAAAAAATCCAGAGCAAATAATTATTACACGTCCAAGTAGATCCTTGTCATTTGATTTGAGAATTGTTGGTCACACGATATGTAATAAGTACTCCATTCAACGAACTGTGCACTGTGGTTTAATTTTTGTGTGCAAGGTGCTTCCATTTGGTACCATACTGTGACAAAGATTTACTTTGAAAAATTAGAAAAAAAACATTTGTTTTTTACAATGGTACAAATATTTTAATCGGTTGATATATATTTAATGTTCCATTCAAGTCAACTTTACTTTGTGGATTGGAACTTTCAAAATCTGTCACCTCATGAAAATATTTGTACCACTGATTTCATGAACATTCATTATTTGTATACCACTTTAGTCAAATGCTGAAACAACTATATTACAAAGATTTTCAGAAAATTTGCATGAGGTCATTAAATTGATTGTCAGAAAATAAGTAAAAACTAGATGGATATTCAACCAAACGAGGTCCAAATATATGCCTCCGCATAGTGCATGATCTATAAAATTTGACCTTAAATATAGGGGGAAAAAGTTTGTCTTATCATACTCTACCTTCATACAAAGTTTGAAGTTCATATCTCCATTAGTATGCAACATATGGCATAATAAAAAAAACATTTTTTTACAACATAATGAACTACATGACTTTTGACCTTGTGACCCCAAACTATTTGTTCACAATTTTGTATTCACATTACCATCATACCAAGTTATTAGAAGTTCATAAGTCCATTAGTAGGTAAAATATAGCATAAAAACCATATTTTTACAAAATATTGACCTCTGTGACGTTTAACCTCGTGACCCCCAAAATATTTCTACAAATTTGTATTCACATAAACTACCATCATACCAAGTTAGAAGTTGATGTCAAATAGTAAGTAAGATACCGCATAAAAAAACATATTTTCACAAAATGACCTCTGTGACCATTGACATTTGACCCCATGACCCCCAAATCCAATCAAACTATTGTCCACCCAGGACAAGTTTCATGTCAAACCATCATACGGTTTTTGAGATATCAACAAAAACAAAACGGACGGACGGACAGACGACCCAAAAACATAATGCCTCCAGCCACTTCGTTGATGGAGGCATAAACAAAAAGCATGTAAATTGATTATCAGAAAATAAGCATAAAAGTACAAGCATGAACTTCTTCACATATTTACTCTATAACCTTACTAATTTTTTTACGTCAAACAGACCAGCTGCACCAAGATCCTATATCCACCACCACCACAAGCTTGCAAAATAGCCAAAGAACATCAGGGTCAAGGTCTTTACATATTTTGTACCCCCAAAACAATTGAGATTACATACATCACTCAGTATAGCAACATTCAGCTCCATTGTATTAACCCTAAAACATTATTGGGGGGGGGGGGGGGTCTGATAGGTTGAATCAACCCCCCTCATTTCACGCAATAAATCCATAACGTGATACAGTCAACGGCCACGTCTGAAGGGGGGTTGATTTGATTCCCCCTCCCCCCCCCCCCCCACCTCCCCAGGTCATAGAAAGACCAAAAAAGCAACCAAAATGTGCAATAGCATTTCATAAAATTAATCTATAGTATTTCATAAATTTCAACATCAACACCATGTTTAACTTCTAGATACATGTAAATTTAGCACAGGAAGTATATGAAAACACAAATAAATTTCAATTTAGAACTTCAAATGTTGATACAAAAACAACTTGTTATCAATGTTGACACTTGACACATCTGCATTATGTAAACTAGATTTGATTTACGAACTCAACAATGTAAAATGTACAAACACATTCATGTTAAGAACAATTATATGAAGGCCTCATTGAAAAATTGTACAAGTATAAAATGTGATTTCACACTGATCACTACTACGTATGAACATACAATGTAGTTTACACACATTCTTTCAAGTTAAAATTTTCCAATGAACTATTTGTAAGACAATTTATCCTATAAAGCATCAAATTAAGCCCTTATCATACAGAAAATGATGCAATTTTCTCATTAGCAACACTTTATTTTTCAATGAAACTACACTCGCAAACACGTATCAGTGAAGTAACTTTCAGCTATATACATTTTCTTATTTATACCATGTTAATGGGAGGGTTCCCCGACATCGGTATTGCTCAATACTATGGGCATGGTTGTGAAACAACTTGCCAAGTGTGTAAGCGCACTGCTTGTATTTTCCAATGGAGAGGCACATACCACACGCTTCGTGCGCGCCTTTAAATAGCGTCCTCTTGAATGTCGGGATCCATTCCCTTTAAAGCACAGAGATAGTTTTGGTAAAACATTTTTTAGAATAACAGTTTTTCTGTACTTTCCCAACTATTTCTAAACAACTTGGCTTTAGTTTAACCCTATTCAGCCCGGGGGAAATTTGCATAATTGATCAGGATTATGAATGCAATTCTTCGAGTAGTAAGAGTTTGCTCTGAATACCATTGAATTATTTTTTAATTGGAGGGCCTCCAAACAAGGCTATGCATGTTATCTGCTATACTTTACAAGGGATAGTTGTGAATTTATGATCTAACTTAGGTTTAACCCTATTCTGCCCGGGCTATTTTGGAGGTTGACTAGCCGGGGGGGGGTGAATCAGTCCCCCCTAGACGTTTCGCACGATAAATCCACAACGCGAAATGCTACCGCCGCGAGACTTCATGACATTTTTCTTTCATTCATCGCGCAACTTTTGAGACCAAATTCAGCGCGCCCGGGCGTAAGGTCGCGAAGCTTATTTGTTTGTTGTATTTTAAAGAGATGTGTGAATAAACTTTGAACTTAAACTTTGAACTTTGAAGTGCATCAAACTAAAGAAATCTGCCCAAAATCAGAAGGCTTGGAGTTGTTTCAAGTAATTTATAAAGGAAAGAATACATTTTTGCATATATTAGCATAATTTAACTCATAAAATAAACAAAGACAAATCTAACAATACAACCTTGTAGAGTACATGTGCCTCTACCAACATGCAAATTTTCGCGGCGATCGCGCGATCGACGGCCGAGATCTTAGGGGGTGCTGAATCAGCTGAATCAGAACCCCCCCCCCCCCGGCTAGTCAACCTCCAAAATAGCCCGGGCAGAATAGGGTTAAACCTAAGTTAGATCATAAATTCACAACTATCCCTTGTAAAGTATAGCAGATAACATGCATAGCCTTGTTTGGAGGCCCTCCAATTAAAAAATAATTCAATGGTATTCAGAGCAAACTCTTACTACTCGAAGAATTGCATTCATAATCCTGATCAATTATGCAAATTTCAGCAAAGAAAATGTTAAGAAGTTTTTTTTTTCACATTTATCAAACTATCTTTGTGCTTCAAAGGTAAAGTCCAAGGTAAAAATCACCTCGGCCTTTTTTAATTCTTACAGAGTGTGACAAATTTTCATTAGTTAAGGGGAAATTTCTTGAAGTGGCGAAGAATCTTTGGAGATTCACTAACGTTTTATAGATGTATGTTTGCGAAAATTGGGTATATGCCCGTCATTTGAGACATTAAGCGATATGTTAGCAATATTTTACATGTAGTTGACGATTTTTAGCACTTGATCATTTGTTAATGTTAGTGATATCTTCTGTGAAGATTATAGTAGCAACTACTAGTATTTCCAAATTCTTTGCCACTATTTGTAAATATTTGGGACCTTTTGCAAACTCTTGCAAAAGTACTAGGTGAATCTGGTCACATGAAAAACCAAAGAAGGATGGGCAAACTCCAGATTTCTTCTGATCAGTGTCGAAAGAGGTTTCGATATGAAAAAAATGAACATACTTATAAAGGGTTTTTCTTATTTTTGTTATGCAAAATCATTCAAAAAAGTAGCATAATTCCCAGGAGGTGCAGTCAGTATATATTGGTGTACACATGCCCATCAATAAAAAAAGTAAAAAGGGCTACTTTTTCAGCGATGTACGCATAATGTGCATTACATGTTTAAGGGGTCCAAAAACTGAGATTTTCTGCAAAAAGTGGTCCTTTAGAAGGTTCAGAGCAAACAAGTTCAAGGATTAAATTTTGATATTCTGAGTCAACCTGTTTTAGCGGATTGATTTTGCCAAGAAGTCGGTGGCTACATCCTCCTTTAGAGGTGCTTTTTCATCAAGGTTCATTGCGGTTTTAGAGGGTAATTTTCAAACTCAGGGAAGTGCATGGGTACACTAAAATATAGTGACAACAATCAAAGTAAAATGTACCCTAACATGTAGCCCTGCATTTAAATTGTTATGTTGTATTTTGTATTAAAGCCCACAGCACAAAGTGATTTTTTTAAAAGATATTGTAATCATTCTTTGGGATCTGACGAAGGTTGATGTATATTTTCTATTGAAATCAGTGTGAAATTCAAATTTGAAAATTTTGCCCAAAGCTCTGTTAGAGAGAATTTGGTCCGGACTTGCCATGTAAGATTACTCCTGATTCTCAATGTTCCCGAGCCACGTACGGAAATTAAGGAGACCAACTCCACTCAGGGTACCTGGTGGCATTTGGTAGACCAGGTGCTGAAGCATCTGCCACACAGGAGAGCATTGAGCTTGATAGTCTATGTCCAGTATGTACGTCAGCTTGAAACATACATCCACGGCTTGTGTAATGGAGGTGCATTCGACTGTGTTGCGTTCGATGATCACAAAAACCTGATTTGGTTTCCATCGTGAGCCCCCAATAATCAGTAGAAAAGGCTGGGGTCTTTCCTTCCCGTCCAGCGCTTGAAGGTAATGGTCAAGGGAAGTTCCTTCCTGTGTTACAAGAGAATAGAGACGAATTATGCTAAAAAAAGGTCTGATAAATTCTGTGAAAAAGAAAAAACAATTGGTAAAAACAAAGAAATACATAAGAATTTACCAAACAATACAAAATGAAATATTTTGTGCACAAAATCATTTTAAAATACAAAGGGATTTTATACTTAAAGCGAGGAGATAGTTTTGGTAAATATCGGAAAACGTAATGGAAAGGTATAGCTTCCAATGTAGTTAACATGCAAGGATATATCATAACTTAACCCTATCTGGACTGGGGGGGGGGCTGATTTGCCCCCCCCCCCCGACGTTTCGCGCAATAAGTCTGCAACGCGAAATGCTGCAGCCACAAGATTTTATGACTTTTTTCTTACACTTATCGCGCAACTTTTGAGACCATTTTGGCACGCTCGTGTGTAAGGTTGCGAAGCCACGCCCGTTCGAAAATGTGATTAGCCCAAATGTGATTAGCCTAAATGGTGTTAGGCTAACTGGTGATTAGACCAAGTGCAAATAGCTCAACCGATAATTCACCGAATATATTTTAAGCAATACACAAAATACAATGAAGATTGGGCAATTTTCTTCTTTTTTTTTTTGGGGGGGGGGCGTTGTCACTCAGAAACCATACTTAAACATACAACATGAGGTATTCTGCAAATTTAATGAACCTTGTCCTCTGACTTTTTGTCCTACAGACTCCATATCTGAATACAAAACTTACAGGTTGGAAATCTATGAAGGACTTCAAGGCGGCCTGTACTGAACATTTTCCACGCATTCCCTTGCTACGTCCAGCGAATAATGTTGGCAATAGGCTGAAAGCTAATGTCTGACATTCACCTGTTGATTAAATTGGAATGTAAAAAACAAATATATATTACAAGTACATACTATACAAATAATGGATGTTCATGAGTTCGATGGTAGAAAATTATTGCATGAACTGAAAGATTTGTAATGTCCTATTGAACGACAGGGCTGCACTCTCCAAAATTTAGGGAGGGGGGTACATGCCCCTTGTGCCCCCCCCCCCCTTGGATCCAGCCCTGCTAACAAGTGAAGCCAAGCATGCCTTACCACCCACTATCCATGGCATGCTGCGTGACTATTCTTTTGTGTGCATACATAGTAATTACATACCTATAGTTTTTGAAATAGCACTGGCTTTGATATGTACCAGTAAAAAAAGAACAGAAAAATCATGGAATCTATGCAGTAAACAAGAAACAAAGTTGGTTATGTTATAAAATGTCTTTCATTCACATGTAGCTTCATTGTTAAATGTTCCCCTGTGTGTGTTCGTGTTGAGTCTACTAATGATTTTTTTATTTGAAGGGCCATATTTAATCCTAATGCCACATACTGCACACAGACTTTACAACAAGCTTTCTTTGAAAAATACTGCTTCAGTTAGGATACTATTTTTCATCAAATGTTGAAAAAGTTTATGGTAACGTACCATCAGACAACTCTGACTTGTCAACATCAGGAATGTGTCCACTCCACCCCTTTTCAATGTCTTCTGCGTAGTCAAAGATGCGTTTGGCCATACGTGGCCATACTGCATACAGATTCCCTTCGTTACCCATACTGATTGCTAGACGAAAGTCTTCTTGAATCTAAAATAAAAATGAAAGATGGATAATTATCTACCAGTAATCATTTAACATGAACAAGTTAATGAGTATTTGCATACAATGCGTGATAAGAACGTCCTCGACTCCTCGCCATCTGTTCTGCCATCTATGTATATTGGCACAATAAGTTCACAACACGAAATGTTACCAGCGCAAGAATTCACAACTTTTTTTTTTCATCGCACAACTTTTGAGAACAAAATTAGCATACCCGCATGTACATGTAAGATCGCGAAGCCATGCTAAGTGTTCTTGGCAAGAAATTATTCCTTATCATTTTGATTAGTTTTAGTCAAAATAATGCAATTTATGTGAATTTATTTCAAAATCAATATTTACATTGGATTTGTACAATAAATCAAGGTTTC
The DNA here is from genome assembly GCA_025617745.1 of Heliocidaris erythrogramma. Lineage (NCBI taxonomy): Eukaryota > Metazoa > Echinodermata > Echinoidea > Camarodonta > Echinometridae > Heliocidaris > Heliocidaris erythrogramma. The sequence goes on along the minus strand of CM046860.1, from coordinate 998,990 downwards.
GAGCAATTTGGATGAATTTTTTTATCGGGCGTGGCTTCGCAACCTTACGCGCAGGCGCGCTAATATTGGTCTCGAAATTTGTGCGTTGAGTGAAAGAAAAGACATGGAATCTCGCGGAGGTAGCATTTCGCGTTACGGACTTATCGCACAAATCCACTCTAATATCAAGGCAATTTAGCATTTTCGCAGGGTTAAAGACTGGTGAGGAGTGTTCTTTTGAGCAGAAATTGCTACATGGAAGGCAGATTTCATATGAAAAGAAAGTTACGTATTAACTTAACCGAAAAAATCTTTCAATTCTGGGGTGCTCAAACAAGGCATAAATTTTGAGAAAACTTTCTGTCAGCAGCAATATTCCAGCTTTAAATCCTCTTTTTTTAATCATGAAAAAATGACAATGTTGGGAAAATCTTACTCATGAAGAGAACTAGGAGTTATCTGAGGAACAAAAATACAGGGTTTAGGGTTAGGATTTAATTTTTTATGTCAAAGTGTAAATTGGTGGGGTATTCTAAACTTGTTCCAATACATGTAAGTTAAACTGTAGTAAATGTGCTTTCCGATGATTGTTTTTATTTGTTGTGATAATTAATTGTTGTTTGTTTACAAAATCGGCGATTAAACTTTTCGTGAAATGCGCGAAATTCCATGCCGCTATCATATACCGATAATGTTATGTACAAAGTAAATGTCCGAATTAATAAACATTGAATATTAAATGGTCATATTAAATGGTTAAAAAGACGCTCGTAGGCTTCGAGCTAGGCTAAGTTAACCAACTACGCTGTAGCCCCAGCGCTTGCGCTGGGTTCTCGCGTCCTGCGCCGGGCTAGACCAGGCTAAGAACACAGTACGTACACTACCGCTCACAGGTTTTGGCATCGGTATCGCGCCGTTAACCGAACCGAACAACGAACGGTTAACGGGTAACGGTATCTTCCCGATCCCCGATGTTCGGTGCCTCACCGAAACCGCACCGCTGGCTCACCGTTAGCTCACCGTAAGCTCACCGAAGGCGAACCGAATTAGTTTCGGTGAAGAACCGATGCGTGTGCTGAGTCTGCGAGCGCGCATCTGAACTCTCGAAAGTCCCGCCCACTATTAACCAAAAAAAAAATGCATTGTGACGTCATAATAGCTAACTTGGCAAAGATGTGCGAGATAGCGCGCCACTGTTTAATGACGTTGACTTAAAACGAGCATGCATGCGGGACAGCGAGTTTCACGATATACACTTACGTTTTTTATTCTTTTACCATGTACACATTTTGTCAGAATTTGCGAATTATCGAGCCAGTTATATCTACATGAAAAAAAACCCCAATGCATATGTTTTTACTCAGAATTTCAGAATCGAACATGCAGCACTTTGATATTACAGTTGTAGTAACACGAAACACTCATTTCATAAATCATACATTATACCTAGCTCACCTGTGGATGTGCATGCATTGCGCGAATTTCTACTGGAAGTGATTGTACATGTAGTAACTTAATATTGCATGTAAGCTGATAGTATTTTTTTTTAAATGTTTATTAATAACATTTGGTGTAAATGTAATCTTAGATATGTCCTTCTTTTCTTTCCACGCATACAGGTCCGACACCGACAGGTGCAACTTATTTATACGGGCTTAAAACGGAACGAGTTGTTTCAATGCCATCTTTGTTACATGTTAATGTTTTATTTTCATGTTGGTCTTCCACATTTTATATCATAAAGATCATAGAGGTTTTCATACTGTAGTTATTGCACAGGGGCGGATCCAGGAGTTACGGGGAGGTGACATTAACCCTAAAATTTTATGACAAGCAGTTAAGGGTAATTAGCATTATTAGGTTCTTTTTCGGCACTTTCCCCAAAAGGGCACAAATGACGGTCCAAAAGAAAACTTCACACATGCTTCTATGAGCTCTTTACGGACCAGCTGTGCATCTCCCCCTCCTGATCCGTCAATGATAATTGTGCATGGTGCACGATATCATGCTCATGACCATCTGCCTTGATCGTAACCACATCATAACATACATGTGTGTTGACCGACCATTTCTCAAGAGTCGCCTTTCACATGCACGTTATCATTTTTATATTCATTTTATAGGCAGCGAATTAGTTTTGTATTATTGCAACAATTTATTCTAACCATTTGAATGTTAATCAAAGTGAACATTGTTTCATTGCGTGCATCTACTTACCGCACGTCCATCAGTCGGTCATCGAGCTTTCACAATATCCATGTCTTTCATCCATAAATACATGTATGCTGTTTCTTTGTTTACAAAATCAGCATTTGAATTCATTTACATGTGCATGCTCTTTCCTTAATCAGCTTACAGACCGTATTTATTTCTGTGTTTCAACAATAATTCAACATGCGTAACATGCTGTTAAAATTGTTTATTTACTTTGTAAAATGGTTTTTGACGAAATAAGATTGAGATGCATGCAAAAAATGGGCGAGGGAATATGTTATTTTTTACGTGATATGATTCAATGGGGAAAATTACGTGTAGATGAAAGCTCAAGGACGGAAGATAGTCGTCGATGGAAGAAAAGGTAATAGGCTAATGAACAGAACGAGAGAAGCCAGGACAAATGTAAGTATTTTATTTGACAAAGGCTCAAACATAAATACAAAGTAAATGCGTGAAAAAAAATAACAGAGGTAGGAAGGGTCCTAAAGCCTAAAGATGCCGAGTAGGAACAAGAGTTAACCGATTACGACTTGAAGGTCTTTGTTATAGGTACATGCACATTGTACATTTTTTATTGAAATTTCTTTTCAAAGAGGGAGGGGGGGGGGGGAGCAAATAATGATACTTTGAAGAGAAAGAGGGTGACATAATATACAAAAGCGTATACAAAGAAGACTATATTCATGTACATGGACATGTATAACTTGTTACTTTTTGTGACATGAAATTTATTATTAGTGATTCGCACACTTTCGCACACGGGGACCTTATTTAATAATGAGAATGACCTGATCTTTATAAAATACGTGCATTATACTTCTGGAATATTATGAGGAAAACAGAATAATAAATCTCAAACATTCAATGGAAATATATCCTCTATCTTGTATTATTTTCAAGATGAGACACATGGAATATTTAATTTCAACTGTAAATCAAAACTGCACATCGTTTTTCCATGATTTAAGGAGAACGAAACCCAGGGATAAAATCTATTTTAATGAAAAGAGAGGATAGATAGAATGAATTGAAAAAAAAAGGTCGCATCAAAATCGGTTACGAAATGAGAAAGTTATGAAAGTTTGAAGTTTGAAAAGTCTCAATTTCTATGGCGATCAAATTGGCAATGTTTTAAAGTGACGGGTATATCCAGTATATCTGTACAAAATGTCTTGTACACAAAATTCATATTTCCCCATTATCTCTCAAGGTACAGCTTGTCTCTTTCTTAGTTGAAGATATATCATGGAAAAGTGTATTTGACGCAACATATGTTGACATAACAATGAGTTCAAATAAAGACAAGCAGCATCTTTAGAGATAGTGGAGACAATATGATTTTTTTTGTATAACATTGAGAGTTGTACTACCAGGTAGTTAATAGATCCAGGGGCACGTGTTTCTTGTTGGCGTTTACACCCCCGCCCCTCAAGTGCCCTCTTTTGGGTCCAGCCCCTCGCACTTTAAAAAACAGTTCCACTGCCAATGAATACTGTTTATATTTCTTGTCAAGTTATACTCAGCCGTTGTTAATGGGGAACCCAAACCTAATGGCAAGTTGCTCTGAATGATATGAAAGAGGAAAAATCAGAGAATCAGATTGGTGAAACGAAATCGGACAATCAGAAAGTTATGAAATTGTGCAAGTTGTAATCACTATATATTATGGCAATGTCAAATTATCCGAATAGGTCACTGTGATGTAGTTGCGGACAACTCCCCCATTCGCTCCTACACAAAAAATACTAAAATGTCATTTTTCAAAATGTATTACTCAGGATTTTTTTCTTTGCATGAGGACATTATAATAATATTCTATCTCCAATATATTTCGAGTACTTGCCCCGAGGGTAAGGCGCTTCGGAGAAAACCGCTAATCAATGATATTTTCGTGTACGACAAACGGAAGAGTTGTCCACAAGTATGTCACAATCGACTCACCAAATTAAGACTGACGCTAGTCAAGTAAGAGAAATAAAGGAAGAGGGGATGACAAAACAGGCAATGAAAAATGTTTAAAGATGCTATGGGAGATCGTCTGCTCAGACAGGACTGGGCCCTGGTGTGTCGTCACACAATCATCTCAGCAGCGTTCGAGGCGCTCTTCAGCTGCTATATCGGGGGCTGTATTTTACCGTTTTATAATTGATAATTATCATTACTTCAGATGTTTCCAAGCGTTGAATTTGGATAACGTTGTTTAATTTAAGCCAATATTTATTTTGATGGAATGTGATCTTTGTAATGTGATCTTTAAATATTATATTTATTAATTCGATGTCAATCAAAATTCTTGACATCCCAGATATGCTAGAAAATATGCATATATCGAAATATTGAAAATCCTGATTCCTCCGGGGAAGAATTGGAAAATATTCTTGTTCAACATGAACAACTTACCAGATTCTAGGCCTCGGACGAGTGATGGTATAGAAAAAATCTTCGGTAGGTCTTGAGAGTGATGATCTAGTAGAGTACTGATCAGATCTGGTGATGGGCTAGGCGAGATGAGCTGTATTTAAGACATTCTGGAGCAACAGATGGAGCTTTCCCGAGGCTCGCATGATGCAACGTGTTGGGCAAAGGTGAGGAATCCACGTGACAAAAATTCAGTCGATACAACATCTTATATTTATATTCTCTCACTCTTTGTCTTTTATTTCTATTGTCTCCTTTATGTGTGTTCAAAGAGCGATTCGAGCAAGATTTTTTATTAATATATTGTCTTTTTTATTATTTTTATTTGTACGTCCTAAAGGGAGGTCCGATCCAAGAATTACTTGACTTTAAAGGGAAATTAACCTCAGCGTATGAATTAGCTTATTTTGAATGGTGTAGTATATGCCTCTTATTTGATACATGCAATTTCATGTAAAAACACAGATATAGATATAAATCACTATTTTCCAGCCAAGTTATCGTCTGCTAGCAATAATAAGGGGGCTGCCATTACTTTATGTGTACACGAACATATTTTTCATCCCAAGTAAAATTTCCTTCATCGTTAACTTGTAATTGATTTTTAGAGGACAAATATATATTAGATAAAGTCACATATTCTGAAATGTAAGTTTAGTTTTATATATTTTTTAAAAGGTCTTAATTTGTTCATAAAAATATACTTCATAAAAAATATACGTCAAGGACGGAGAATTGACGTCAAGGACGGAGACAATCGTAACAATACCAAAACAAAGCGAGGAATCTGCTTTACAGGATGGCTATTAGAACTCATGGGTCGTCAATTATCTAGGCCCATGGCCAATAACAATCGTAATACAATCAGAACAAAGCGACGTATCTGTTGTAAAGGTAGGCTATTATCAATGCATATGGTACCTAATGATCCGTGTCATGCACAAAATGGCAGCCTCCATGGAAAGACGTAGCAGACAATAGGTGCATCTAGAATATCACGTGGGGTAATTGTCCTTTAATAGAAGCAGAAATATAAGACAAGCCGATCAACAACAACAAAAAATGATTGTGGAAAATCGGACAGCTGATAAGAAAGTAAAGAATTGTTTAATGACATGAAAAACTATAGGGAAAAGAATGAAAATCACTGGACAAATTGGAAAACCTGTCGTTAGCTTGTGACCTCATTCCCTCACAACTCACAAATATTTTTAAATTTACATTGATAATACAAATTCTCATTTTGGCCAAAATATGATTTCCACATAACCAAGTTCAATAATTATAGTAATATGTTTTTGCATAAACTAAAAAATATCGAGTTTTTCTTTACGATATCATACAGTTTCATAATCACCCAGTTTATAGAGAAATTCATATTTTAACTATTTTTAGAGAAACTTTTGTGAATTTCATAATTTTCAATAGTTCTTCATGTCATTAAAAATGTCATACCTTTCATAGCAATAAATGGTTTCAAAAAGGAACTGTATTGTTCTGTTTGTCATGTTTTGGCAACACTTCATTAATCATCATAATTATCATTTTTGTTTGTTGTCATTTTTGTTATGAACCGTTGTTAGTATCATTCATTTCACAATAAAAACGAAATATGCATACAGAGTAATAGGTAAAAGAGATAAAATTATGATTTTTAAAAAAATGAATGGGATGTGGGTCAGGGTCCATAAAATTGAAATTCTTCCATGCTGCCTGTAAAGAGTATGTGAATATTCTTTTTCCATACGAATGGTAAACTTGTCTATTTGATCATTCATGGCAAGAACATCCAAGTGACCAAAGATGGGTGAATGTGCTTTACAAAAATCCCTTTTTCTACATGTATGTGACTTCTCGAATAAATTGGACTGGGTCGTCACTGACTGGTAGAGAAATTGTTAGTTTCATAATTCAAAACGATTGCTTCCGTATAATTTAAAATTCCCAATATATATATATATATTTTTTTAAACATCCTTGACGTTCCTCTCTCAATATCTCTCCTCTGTTATTTTCTCTGCAATTTCCCTCTCCCTCATATGAATGTAAAATGGAATTTCAAATAGAATAGAATCAATTTACTTTTTTTTAATAATCATCATACCACTTTCTTTCTTGCCATCGCTAACTCACTTTCCCTCCCTTTATAAGGTCCTAACAAAATTAACATCTTTTTCTTTTTGTTAATAAGTTAATAGTGGGAATATTCTTCTCCCTTTACCCCCCCCCCCCCCCCCCCCCCCCGAGTAAATTATCTTATCTACCACTCTTTCTCCTCACTCGGACTTATTTCTTACATTTTACTTTATTCTCAGACTTTTTTTTCCATCTCCTTCTCTAGACAAAAAACTCGTTCCTTTACCTTCTCATTTCTTTCTCTCACCCCCCCCCCCCCCCCCCCCCTCTACCATGATTGAATGGTTAAAAATGATCGTGAAAAGTGAGGAGTTAAGGACTGAAGATGAATTCAGGGGCGTATCCATGGGGCGCAACAGGCGCGCCCCCCCCCCTATTGGCCGTCGTAAAAAAAAAAAAAATCCTCATACCAATTGAAAATATTGTTCATTAGTAGGCTTCAAAATTGGTCACATATAGCACTATTTTGCATCTCAGCCCTTCTTCAGAAGCAAAAATTTTCCGAAGACGCCTCCCCCATGACGGCGATCAATAATTCCTGCCCCCCCCCCCCTATTGGGAAATCCTGGATACGCCACTGAATACAAAACACATAATTAGGAAGAATATGGAAGACGGCCACTATCAGACTGAATAATGAGGAACCAGTGGGAGTCGGTGTTTGAATAAAATAATTAATTGAAGCCTCCGCAAGGAGAAGATGAGAATGAAAAATGTGTCGAAGGTCATGCTGAAGCAAACCATTAAAACAAATTTAATCCCCCGGTTTAATCCCCCGGTTTAATCCCCTCCCCTTTTGATCATGTAATGACTTATGATCGACTACGTAGTACTGGTCTTCCCTACTATACCCACTATGAACATGACGAACAAAGAAGCGGACAGTTTATTTACGCTGCTCCTCATTGTACCCTTCACAATTGCACTGGTTAACAAAAGAACATCCATTCATTGCTATCCTGTAAAAATATGTAGAACCGGTGTCACATAATAGCAGTGAAGGGATGTCCTTTTGTTTACTAGAGCTATTGTGGAGGGTACAATGAGGAGCTGCATAAATTTTCCGCTCTCTTTGTCAACGTGTTCATAATGACCTCGCATAACCTCAATTTCGATCAAAAAACAAAGTCACGTGACATACATGCACACAGGCACGCATGCACGCACGCTTATCTTGTCTGCTAAGTCGAGGCAAGTTAAGATCTGGGGAGCGTTTCATGAAAGGAAGTTGTCGGATATTTTATCCGACAACTGTTATAAGCTACTGAAATCATTGCATCTGATTGGCTGAAAGCAAATTTGTCAGTAAAAATCACTGACTTGATGAAACGCTCTCCAGACTCTGTATACGAGCTCCTTGGCTTATCAATCTGATACTGGCATGCGCATAAACGGAGTTACATACACGGGATCCATAGGCTAGGCTTATACTGTGCGTGCAGGCAGATATCAACCAAAAAAAAAAAAAAAAACCCAACTAGATCTAAATAATTATCACCATTTCCCTGTGACCATTTTACTGTGAGCCATACAAACCACCATCGGAGTTTGCTAAGTGGGTTACCTTCCAGGATCAACGGAGATTGTAAAAAATGAATGAATAAAAAAGACAGAAAACGGCAGGGTTTTTTACCTCGAAATGAAAGTTGTATTACACATGCAATGTAAGATTTGTGTAGTCCCATTATACAAGTTACACACGTGTGCAAGGTAAGAAATAAACCTGCCGATTTTTTTTTTAATTCATTCAATTTAATAAGGAGCTCGTACGGCTAATTAGATGAGACCACACAGGTCGAAATAAATCTTGCAAGTATCTAAGGATTTTACACAATTGCATTTGAATTCAATGCAAGTATAAAGGAGTGTGAATTAATACGCTGTACATGATGTTCTTATTTTCATGTCTTAGTTTTACAACATTCTAAACCGGCAATTAGTACCGGGATATTATCACGATCACGAAGTGGTAGTGTGTGGCTGCTGTAGTAAAAAACAATCGAGAAATGCGATAGGAGTATAGTGCAGAGAAAATGCAGTTTAAAAATGTAGAGTTGTTTACAATATGAACTGTACAACGGGTTGATCAAATTCATATTGTAAAGAATTTGTTTAAATATTAAACAGGTTGTATTCTTCACGATAATTATGATAACCACTACCAACCTCCAATCATTTCATCAATCAACACCATCGCTGGAATTGTTTTATTTTTTAAAGTGTCGTCATCATGCAGTTCACAATCGTCATTTTTCTTCACGATCATTTTGATAACAAACACCATCCTATCATTTCATCATCAATTTCATCAATCAGCACCATCACTAGATTTATTTTAAATGTAGAATAATTTGTTCATCGACCTAATAATGGAAGAGCAAACGTGGTTCTTGTATGCGCTACATAGTCAGTCATTGTTACGTCACAATAATCGTTCATCGCGCGCGCGCTCTCTTCACACGCTTGTGGGCGTGTCTTCCAGACTCCAGACCAAAAGAAATCCGCGTGTGCGCGCTCGGTTGCAAACCGTTGCCTCACCGATGCCTCACCGTTAGCGAACCGTTAGCGAACCGTTAGCTTCCCGCGGTTTCGCGACGAAGAGCAAAACCGCGGGGAAGAAACGCGGGAAGCAGCACCGAAGCCTTTGCATACATTACCGTTACCGAAAACCGTTGCCAAAACCTGTGAGCGGTAGTGTACGAGCTCCACGTACTTACACACACACACACACACTCGCCCATCACTCGGTGTTGCGAGTCTTGCGACGCGATCAGCACATTTGAAGCACATTTTTGTACCCCCGTTCTCATGCAGTTCAGTATAAAATGTAGGTTAAGTACAATCCACGCAATCTATACAACATTTTCCATCATAAAAAATACTTCCAGAAATTAACTCACCTTCGAATTTGATGATGTTGGCTTCAAAGCCCCATTCACGGAGCCGCTCGATGACCGGTTCCATTTTGCAAATTTGATTATAAAAAAAAAAGTCTGTCTAACTTTTATGAACGGTGATTGGCTGTGTCTAGTCACGTGGAATTTTTCTTTACACAACAATTGTTGACGGGGCCGCTTTGGCGGGATTTTAAAATCATAATGCTAAAACACGAACTTTTATGTTTACACAACCGGTTGTTTACCCAAAGATCGGGCGCATTAAACATGGTTGTGCAAAAAAAATACACAACCTTTCTTACACAGCGTTTCCGTTACACAGCAGTCTAACAGTGTGGCATATACTAACTCAATGCAGACCATAAAAAGCAGTCCTGTGCTATATGAACGTACTGTGTGTCTCTGGACATTATGGTGGCGTTTTTCTATATGCACATTAAATTTTTACTTGGCAGCCCAAAGGGGGGGTTTAAACCCCCTAAACCCCCCTCCCCCCGTAGATCCGCCACTGCTTACGACTTCATTTATTTATTTTGTCTTCTTTATTTCATACCGTGCAGGGTTAGCCTGTCTAGTTATGCAAAACTGCTTTCCAAAGGCACCCCGCAGTTTAACAAATCATTCTACATGAAAATACAAAATACATGTACATAAAACAATGAGACAGAACATGGTAAAATACAGAAATGGAGAGTGAATTAATGGTGTTGTCAAATGTACTTGAATAGCAATGTTATAATTCCATTTAGTCAAGATTTAAAGAATGTTGAAGGGGATGGCGCGATTACCCCCTCCCCACCCACTGGGGACAATAGTTGCGATTTACTTCCACCCTCCCTCCCCATGCATCGTAACCGCCGCCGATAATGTTATATTTTCTTTCTTTTTTTATCTCCGGCGTGCATAATATACCGGCATTATTTATTAACAATTCATCTATAATGCGATATTCTTTTCTGCTATAGCTAGATATGAATAAATATTAATAGATAAATATGAAAAATAGAAAAACTGGAAATTCCTATTGAATAGAGTGAGCTACCCTGCAATTTAACTTTAATGTTTGCAGGCCTACATCTGAACTTGTCTTCTTATCTGCATTTCTGCATGATGAACTATCATAAAGCAAAATTATATTGTTTGACAAAATAATGTCTCTCAAGTGGGGCTTATTTTTATAGAGAGCAGCAAGAATAGAAGGAAACGTTAACCTTATCTAGCCCACATCTCGGAGTTTCAATCATCAAAATAATATATTTTTACGTCTTATTTATAAGCCGTCGGGTGGGCGTATGATATATACTTTTCCTTCATCAGTTGGTATATAACATGTGACCCCGTTAAACTTTAAATAACCCATGTCGTGTATATCCCACGTAAAGTGCCCCCATGTAGTTATGTTTGTTTAAAGCGTACTTTCGATTGCTACTACTACTACTACTATATAATACTACTACTCTCTCTCTCTCTCTCATTATCATTTATATTGCCTAGATAAACTGATATTGGCAGACCCAGGAGGAACGTACCCCCATCTTACTTGCCAAAATATGCTATATAAATACACCTGTCTGCGCCCCCTCCACTTCCCGTGTAAATTTGAGAACCCTTTTTAAAGACCTATTGCAAACATAGTTGTGCCTCTATTTTTTTTTTACATACATACTTCTGCCCCCCCCCCCCTTAACCCCGGTCTAATAATCCTGGATCCGCTATAATTACTGTTCAAGAGAGTACTTGCAGTCACCGGGATATCTACGGTTCATACCTTATGGTGACCATATATCTTAAATCCAAATCTCATTCTGAACAGTGTAACCCTATGGGATCTATGTAGTAGATTAAATCAAAGGAAATAGGGTATTTGCCTTACAAATAGCGTATCCTGCATGAATAGACAAGCAGGGGGCGGAATCCCTTCTAGAAGGGGGGCGGAAATTATCAGGGCATTTAATTCCGCCTGATTATACTGCAAATGACTATCTCTCATGGACTTTCAGAAAGGGGGTCATAGTTGCCGGCTATCTCATTACGCCACTGTCTGAAAGCAAAAGGCTTTTTTTTTGGGGGGGGGGTTTTGTTCATTAGCTCAAATATTTTAAGTACTTGCATGTCGTTAAATACTCAACACAGCTCGAGGACGTGGAGATTCTATTTTATTTTTCACTGAATTTTTCCTAGAAAAGAATTAGAAACAACCCCTCTAAAACCCGTGTATAAACATACATCAAAAAGAGGGACATAATTGAATTACTCTGGAAATAAAAAGGACACTGCAAATGACCGTAATTATGTGGTCGAGACAGTCCCTATTAATGCGGTAATGGCATATCTAGAAAATGAGAGAGAGGGGACGGGACAAAAATAGGGTACATGCATGGAAGCCCCTTAACCACCGCCCCTCACCGTGCGCCCCCAGCAATCGGTGTTACCAAATTGTACCAAAGTTTGAGGAATGCATTTTAATAACATAAGAAAGCATTCTGATTCAATCACGAGATGAAATTATATTCTGTTTAGCTAGTTTATCAATTTTCACTTTTCCTTCCTGTGATGCTATGACACGGAGACGTTTACATCATTGACTGTTTCATACCATGGATTATTTATTACATGAGTATAAAACGAAGAAATCGATCAAAGTTTAATTGATCAATTTTTTTTGACACAACACTAACCATATACAGCCCGATATCAAAAATACACATATGAATGATTATGGACAATTATGAGTTTGACCCTCGATTTGATTTATTCTTTAATGAAAGATTATTTCTTTTAAAATACTTTTTTCAAATTATTTTTATCCACGTGATAAGAATCAGTTTTACATGCACAGCCAAATCTGACAATTTGGCGAAAGAGTATATAGATTTGCAGATACACCACATTTTCTCTTTATGACAAAAGGGTGTATATACCAGCTGCAGATGGATACAAATTAATTATCTCTAAACGGGTGTATTTATCTATAGATTCACACTTTTGCTATTGAAATGTAGCATGAAATTGTGAAAATTACTCAAGATAATAGCTCTTGAAAACTCTTGGTATCTTGAAAACAAAAGCTCTGTAACACGTCCGACAGTTGCTATATTACTTTCGACCTCAAAAAACCCAAATGGAAAACCTCAATCCAGTTATCCCCAGGTACATCCTTTCGCCATAAAAAGAACGTTAGTATATACAGACTAGGATTCGAACCCTCAATCTTATGATTGAAAGTCAAGTGAATAAATCTCTATGCCATGATGCACATTAGGATGACTAACCTACACTTTCTCAGAAAGACAAGGGTAATAATTATACTCACCATTCTTCTGCATGATGATGAGCCTGAGTGAGGCAAAGGCTCCCTGCCACCGCCACTAAACAAATTGCTAACGACAACGCGACTTTCATCTTCATGCCATGGGTTTCTTGTCCTGAACTAAAAGAGTCAATCCACCAGTTCCAGGTCTAGGCCTACTCTGGTATTGCAGATAGGCTATATAGCCGCACCCGTCCTCAAAGTACACTCTGTAACTAAGGTAGGTCCGGGCATTGATCTGATCCCAACGAGCGAGGCACGCAGAATGAGGCTGACTTCATTATACTGACAGCTATCATCTAACTTTCCATTTGACACTGGTCCCAGATCAGTGTTTCCTGTTTGCTTCCAGTCAGGTATCCGATTTTGACTACCAGCACCTGTCTTCCAACCCTACTTCCGTTTCCACAACGGATTAAACCGACTTTTGGTTTATGTGCATGGTCATAAGCTGATATAAACTAGGCATTTTGGAGTATTGGTATAAAACCTATAGACTTATGTGAAATGCTTAGAACTCAGAAAGGATGCTTTACTATCCGACATGCCAAAATGAAATACTTTATTTGGTAAGCCTGACCATTAACTCCAATTATAAGCTCTATGTGTACTCAGGCTACTTAATGTAAATCCACCTTAAAAACACAATCCAAATATACAGATTTCCAAAGTTTGTATGAAATGTCTACAGGTATAACGCAACGAAATGCTAATTAAAGCTACATAATTCCGAAATGTTAATACAAAAATATGATTCTTTTTCTTCTTTGCTTTTCGATGGATCCTTATGATGATGATTATGATCCCACGCATAAGTTATATCTTTATAGATAGCAGATTCATTCATTCTAAGAGACAATGACAATGAATGAGAATTTGAGTGAGTTTGAATCCTGAGTGGCCCGATAAATATTGGAGTTATACTAGGTGCGTCATCTATTATGGACGGTCTCCACCCAGGAGCAGTAAAAAGAGTACCCAGAAAGATTATCTCTACTGCCCTATAACACTTATAGAGAGAATATATACATTATTTTGAACACCTAAAATGCAAAGTGCAAGGTTTCAAACAAATCAGGCTGAGCGTGAAGGCCTAAGCACTTGGCGAAATCGTATAAAATTGGAATTTCTATTACGTCGAAAATCACAAATCTGCACTATCTTTAAACTTTATAATTTATCTAGGAACATGGAAAAAAATTCTTGATCGATATCTCCTCTTCGGTGTACATAAGAGTGTATTGCTTTGACCTATTTGTAGGAGGATGGTAATAAAAATCTTTCATTTTTGGTATTTATTCGTTCATAATCCTTTGAGAGATGGGTGCGGGACATGGATCACTAACATATGACCAGCGATCAGAGAGATAATGAGATGATGAAAGAATGGAGAGGGGGAGATATATGAAGTGGTAGGGAGTGGAAGAAAAGTGATGAAGAGAGAATGAGTGAAATAAGAAGAGGAGCGGATCCAGACGGAGAGGTGGTCAGAAAGAGGGAGGGAATCAGAGAGAGAGAGAGAGAGCGTGAGAGGGGGATTGAGGGAGAATCAGGGGGAAAGAAAAAGACACAGACAAACATAAAGACAGTCAAGAGACAGAGACGTACAAACAGACAGACCTAAAGCCATGCATGCTGGTTTCTCATGTGGGGGGGGGGGGGGGCAGACTCATTAAAAAGTGCGAGAAAAACAGAGATAAAAAAACAATCCAAAATAAGACGCGTATAAAAGGCAGAGTTGGGGAACGCGAACACAATGTCCACGCCCCCCCCCCCCCCGTCCCACACCCCCTATGTCGGGGAAGCTTATGGAGACAGACTGGTGTTGCCATTAAAAATATTATTGTCGGTTTTGTGTAGAAGGAGGAGGAGGAACCCAATGTAGGTTATTTCAATACATTTTTTGAAACACATTTTTATCTTTTATGACTGAAGTTCGACCGAATTTCATTGATAAACCACGAGGAAACGTGGGAGTAAAACGTTTTGGTTTACCACGTTCATTCAAAAAGAAAAGAAGTCATAAAAGGCCTGGAAGGAGAGTGCTCTACTAAGATCTGAATATTAATAATCGTCAAATATTCAAATCGAATGACTATTTTCACCGGAAATATACATTCAAATTAAAATCATGTGTGTGTGTGCTCGATTATTTCCTCCAGTTCTGTGTGTTTATGTCGTTGCTTATTGTTCATTCAAATATTCAAGTCAGGAATGTGGACAGGAGGAGGGAACATGAGATGATGTAATATGAATAGGTGGATGCGTGTGGGTGCTTTTGTGTGTATGTGTGTTGTGTGGATGGTGGTAGTGTGCGTGCGTGTGTGTGTGTGTCTATCCGAGCAAGGAACACAACTCTCATTAGAAAACAAAGGGAATTTCAATTTAATATACTTTTACATGGAGCTATATATACAAAAGAACATTTGATGAGGTTTGGGTTTGTGACGGACAATTATTGCTGATTTTGTTATAAGGAGACTGAGTCTTACTTTCATATATTTCTGAACTGTGCGAAAGTGAAACCGTTATGGCAATTTTGTATTGAATATTTTGGCTTGGCTGAATTAAAAGAAATTCGAATTGGGGGGATATATTCATGGGATTACCTGGTAAATCAAATAGAAATAAATGTGTAAATTCTTTGGTCATGTTTATTAAAATTAATATGCAATTTTCCATTCGAAGGCTCAAGGCCAGGTTCCTTCATCTACGAAAATACAAAAATATATAGCTGATTGTATAGAGGAAAAAAAATTGGAACGAAGGCAGGGAAGTTACATTTACACTTACAGAAATGGGAAGAACTGAAAATGAATAAGGATGTGAATGTGAGCAGGCATGATGTGTCTAGTGTTGTGCGTGTGTAAATCTTGGTATGTTTGTTGGATGTTAGTGAGTGTGAATGTGAATGTTGAGAAGGGAGGGGGGGGGGGGGTGGTTAACTTAGTGAAAGGGGTAATAAGGTATGTTACTTTTCATGAATGATTATTTTCCCCTTCTCTTGGGTAAACTGTTAGATGCACATCTTATTATTTATGATATGAATATAACGGGAAGAATTGTACTTCATTTAATTATGCTGTAATTATACATTTTTGTTTACGGTACCCCTTTATTCATTTAAAGGAGATCTTTATATAAACTAGGAAAATAACAAAAGAAAAGAACTTTAACATATTCTGAATGAAAGATCATTTACATTGAATATTATACATTGTGGGAAATAGGGAGGGGTATAGGGCGTACGTTAGTGTTTGTCAATATTATTTACTTAGTGATTTCATTCCAACATTCTTCAATGCTTGTCTTGTGAATAATTTAACACTATGGTATGAAAACGAAATGAAGATTTGTATTTGTTTGAAATTATTTACATTTATTTTATGTAATGATCTATTTTGAATGAAATCTCTACTAAAATATTTTGAAAAACAAAAAAAAGTGTGTGTGTGTGTGTGTGTGTGTGCGCGAGAGGTAGGGTTGCATTTAAAATCGATCCCCATTTTCTCCATTCTCTTGTTTCTTAATAGCATAGCTGGGGTACACTGAACTGTCCCCTATCTGAATCCACCCATCATGCTATATAATAGCCCAATCCAACATCGGGATAACGATAATAATAATAATAATAATAATAATAATAATAATAATAATAATGATAATAATTACAATAATGATGATAATAACTCCTTTTTTTTTCCTTTTCCTTATACAGGGTATTCTGCGTGAAACAAATTAAATTTACGTTCCCTCTTATTGATATGACCATGCATTGTTAATTGTACAATTTCTACTTTGAAAAACAAGATGAAAATGAAAAAAAAAATATGTGTAGTCTATGAAATTTATGATTCAGGGGTCAGGCAATACACTTACGATCACCTCTTGCAAATGGAAAAGGATGGGGCACACATAAACAGAAATGTCGGTAGGAATTAGTGCAAGAATTTGGCAATTTGTGTTCATTTTGCAAAAACATTCTTCTGTATTTTTGATTCGTTTTATTCAATAATACTTTTCAACAATTGTGTTCTGTTCTTGATCAGCATTCATATTGTTTCGATCAACTTAAAAAGTAAATATCGATTTCTCATTGAGCAACTGCGCAATCCTATTCATAATTGATATGAATATAAACAAAACCCCCAAAAAACATTTATGGTCAATGAGAAAATGATTTAAATAGTAATCAAATCTGAGGTTTTATAGCGCACATCGGGTAAAGATTACACGTGAAGTGACGTCACTTTAATTATGGTGATAACGGACAAAGCGTGGGCTATATGTCCTTGGTGAATACCATTATCTACGCGTGTCTGGTGATACCTGATACAAAAGAGCTTTAAAAAATTGGCCGCTTTATTTCCTCTGTGTCTGACCACCATTTTGTTGTAAAAGTGTAGAGACTGGGTTTCCGTCTCTAAACACAGTCTGGAATTATGACAGATATGGCGTAACCACAAATGTCACTAACGGTAGTAATTACAGGTATTTCATACATAATGGTCACATCTTGGCAATCATTTCCAAACCGGGCTTGACTTCCTCACAAAACGTTCGCCTGGTTCCTCACAAAACTTTCGCCTGGTATTTTTGTCAGTCTCTGTCTGGAAAGACAATACTTTGTTTATTGTCGATTTTTGTCCAATATATTGTAATGAAATTAAATTGGAAAAATCATAATAAACCTGAAAATTAATCAACTTCTATATCCTTACATATAATGGGCTATAATATGTCCTTGGTAAATACCATTATCCACGCGTGTCTGGTGATACCTGGGAAGCGTTTCATCAAGCGTTTTGTCAGTGATTTTTACCGACAACTGTTATAAGCAACTGAAATCCTTGCATCTGATTGGCTGAGAGCAAATTTGTCAGTAAAAATCACTGACAAAATGCTTGATGAAACGCTCCCCTGATACCAAAGAGCTTTAACAAAATCGGCCGCTTTATTTCCTCTGTGTCTGACCACCATTTTGTTGTAAAAGTGTAGAGACTGGGTTTCCGTCTCTAAACACAGTCTGGAATTATGACAGGTATGGCGTAACCACAAATGTCGCTAATGGTAGTAATTAGAGGTATTTCATAAATAATGGTCACATCCTGGCAATCATTTCCAAACCGGGCTTGACTTCCTCACAAAAATTTCGCCTAGTTCCTCACAAAACTTTCGCCTGGTATTTTTGTTGGTCTCGGTTTGGAAAGACAACACTGTAAAAAATTACTGTAGGAAGTACAGTCAATTACTGGCAACCCGGCTGCACAGTAAAATACTGTCTCATTTACAGTTAAATTTTTTTTTTACAGCTATATAATGCTTTTTACAGTTTAATCGTAGAATAAACAGTACAATACCGTGAAAACTACAGTAATTTACTGTGCAGCGGGTTGCCAGTAATTTACTGTAAATTCCTACAGCAATTTTTTACAGTGAATACTTTGTTTATTGTCGATTTTTTTTCCAATAGGGCCTATATTCTAATGAAATTGAATTGGAAATATCAACCTGAAAATTAATCAACTTCTATTTCCTTCGATTACGACTGCTAAATTTAGCACATAAAATCATGACGTTTACAAAAGCAATAATACCTAACATGGAATCAAAATTAATATAGGCATGAAGTTTGGGAGAGATAGAAGGATTGCATATATTCCAGGAAGAGATATGTTTTCAAGAATTTCTTAAATTGGTCTGTGAACTTGTGAAGTTACCTGATTTGATGAAATCACACATCTCCTCACCCGATGGCATTGTTATCTCTCATTCTATTTCCATGCACACCCACTCCCCCCCCCCAACCCAAGCCCCTCCATCCCTCAAAGGCTGGACGCTACGCTATTGTATAAGTGGAAGGGGCTCAAAGGAAGAGTGTATACTTCCCCAGCGATTAGATGTGTTTGCTCTCATCACCGAATTCCTGAAAATGAATCATTGTCTCTTATCAATACAGAACCTTTTTATCTTTTAATAAATAAACGCCGCATTGTGCATGCAGGCTTGTATCTTTATTTGAATACAAGATTAATCTCTTTTTGACTAATACATGTCCTTGATCGTAAAACAAGGGAGGATTAATGACTGAACAAATCTTATCAATTAATGTTTTTCGCCACAAAACAAGAGGAAATCCGACCAATAAAGATGTCTAGTATTATAGGGTGACTCCAAGGAAAGAAACATCACCACAAAAAGATAATGGTCCACTATAATGATGAGCGTTCTCTCTCCCTAAGTATTTAACTAAACTATTTTACGGTTTTGTATCTACAAAAATTGAAAACATTTTCAAATGAGAAAAAGAAAATTAAAATTGGATCGTGCTTAAATCTATCGTAAAATGATTTTAAATCATGTTGGTCAATTGGAAAGTTAGAAAAATATTATTGTTAATTATATATCTTTAAAAATGTAAGAAACCTTTGTTTTCTACGCTGTATGGCAAACGCGTTTGTCAAATAGTCTTGATTTTAGAGCAGTATTTCTTTAGTGATTACTATAACACGGGCCTTCGAAAATGGGAATAAGCGGTCACAAAATGTCCCAATATGAAAGTTCTGAACCTGGGAAATTTTATGGCAAATGTTCACTTTAAAAAAGTCACGACGGAAATTGGGGATAACTTTCTAAATACTCTATCAAAAATTTAATATGAAACAAAATAGCTTAACAAGCTCTTTGATTTAAGTAGCAAAGTAATAAGAGTGAAGTATATTTATACCTTAGGCATAATTATATTTCCTATCTTCGGGTCTCACACCACAGGCACTTCAGATTTTATTTTGGTAGTAAATTGTGATGAATGGAACGAAGATTATACAAAGAGGTTTGCGTGACACAATGAACGCTATACGGAAGTTTAAAAAAGCGGACAAAAATGTCATGTCTGTTATGCTCCTTTTTAGCTCTGACAAGAAATTTATCTAATTGTTAAATAGTGAGTATTTACGTTTTGAGTACTATGTTTATAAGCTTCTGTTAAATACCTAAATTAGAACCCTAAAACTCACAGATTTTCTAAACTGTTCACAGGATGAGTAAAAATATCCTGAGTCTATTTCGCAAAGAGTTTCTCTTCAACCATTCAGTGACATACTGTGAAATTTGCTGTATACAGTATGATTCAGTAACTAAAATATTTATGAGGACTCTTGGTTCGGATAAAAACTGTCTTAAATAACCCAAAAGTTGTCCCATGTCATGTCCGTTACGCTAGAATTGCCCACATGCAGCACGTGTAGTGATGTTCCAATATAGTTACCTCCATTCCTTTGTCCTTTTTTTTTAATTGTAAAGGACATCCCGTAATCATATACAAACAGGAAACTAATGTCGACCTCTCGACCATGAATAACGCATGTTTACGTAAGCTTCAATTTGATAAAATATGCAAAAACCTTTTCTTTTTTGTAGCTATTTAGAAAATAATTTTAATCCGGTGTGAGAGTTAAATACAGGTATAACAAAATATATTGTTCATTACTTAAACATCACACGTACAAATAATTATTATACGACATGGATGTGTGCTTGAATAAAAAAGAGAAACTTTCCAATTTCCATGACGGACTATTCCCTTATCATGTAAAACTTTTGACAACTTAAACAGAGATTTATGATTCGTGTAAAATATGTTGCTGGCCTTTGTGGAACTTCGTTTTGTACATTACTTTTTGTCAAATTTCTATAGGCCTACCAAGTACATTTTAAAATGGTACAATTTTGACAATACTAGAATGATTCGTTTCTCTCCCTATCTCTCTACCTATACCCCCCCCCTCTCTCTCTCTCTACCTACCTATACCCCCTCTCGCTCTTTACCTATGCCCCCTCTCCCTCCCTCTTGCTTTTTCTCTCTACCTATACCCCCTCTTGCTCTCTCTCTCGCGCTCTCTTTACCTCTACCTCTCCCTCTCTCTCTCTCTCTCTGAAAGAAAAGCTACAAGATCTGCCCTCTTTCTCTTGTATGTAGGTCTATGTGCTAACTTATTTTAATATTTGAGGGACAATGCTTATAAGAAAATTTCAACTTCCTCAAATCAATAACAAATGTTGAAATGTTGCAATAAAATCTATAAGCTGCGTATACAAAGGAAATAGACTATAACACTGAAGTCCATTATATGTGTACCTGCTAATTGATTTAAGGCTTGTGCATATCACATAGCATTATCCAGTTTGATAAAACTTGTTATCAATAACAACTGCCAAAGTTCTATGACAAATTTGCTCCCAGCCACTCAGATGCAAGGATTTCAGTAGCTTATATCAGTTATTGCAACTTGGTATTGATAACAAGTTTTATAAAACGGGGCCCTGGTCTACACATCAAAGCCAGACGGATGGAAAGTTTACATGCACTGGTTTCCTATTATGTAGAATGAACTTTTTGGAGGAGGGAAATGAACCAAAAACAACAGAATCATTTAAAATGTATTTTTTTGCCAATTGCAAGGATATGAGAATGTTTGCATAATGAACTGAAATAGATTCCTAAAGCGGAACCAAACAAGGATGATAATTGTGGGGTGGTTGAACAAGTTTAGTTAATGGAAATACCATAATTTTGTTCAAGTGCATTATCAAAAATGGATTTCATGAGCAGCAATACAAACATACCTTAACATTTCTGGCAGTGTCCTGTTTTGCAAATGTTGAACTGGAAAAAGAGGACATATTGCCAATTTAAGTGACTGTGAATCACTTGATTTAGATTTTCTGCTTTGTATTTCATCTGTCTTACTTTCATGTATATATATATTTTTTTGTTATTGTTTCGTATTTGCAAATTGTAATATTTTTTAAGTGTGTGCATTTTTTTACTGCCAGTGTAATTGTTGGATATACGTGTATGCTAGTATAACAAATATGGATTTTGCAAATTTGTAGTGTTTCAGCCGATAATGGAGCATATGCCCCCGAGACAGGGAGAGAGAGGGGGGGGGGGGGGGGGGCAGAAAAAGGAAAATGAGGATGGAAGAGAAAGGATAAATAATTTATTTAGCATATTACATGTAAGTATATTGATAGTTGATGAGAGAGAAAGAGAGGGGTTTCAACCTGGGGAGTGTTTCATCAAGTGTTTTTGTCAGTTATTTTTACCGACAACTGTTATAAGCTACTGAAATCCTTGCATCTGATTGGCTGAGAGCAAATTTGTCAGTAAGAATCACTGACAAAACGCTTGATGAAACGCTCCCCTGGACTTAGGTCAGTAAGCTTTTTTGGTTGATGTTCAACATCTAACGTTCACTTGGTATACAAGAAAGACAAGAAAGAGACACATTCACGCAATACGATTGTGTTGTGAGCTGAAACTCCCATCCATTTAATATCAGCATCCTTCATTAACCAAACATATATCCAAAGGGGAAAGAAAAAAAAAAACCCACATCCACGAGCAATAATACATCACATGGTATAAAATGGAATGGAAGTTTGGAAACAACACATCTTCATAAAAATCCACAAAACCTGAATACTCCCAACAGGACAACGATCATATGAAATGGGCATATTGTTATCAGCTCAGAACAAAAAGGACGCTGTAACACTGTGAAGGACCTTTACGACTTTTACACATAACATCATTTGGGTTCTCAGCTCTCAATACATATGACATTGTATAAATTAGTTACCACCACGTTGCGTTACGAACATAATTCATCATTTTTCACTCACATCTTATTTTCATTGCAGCATTTTTTTTTCCATTCATCATCTCCATATTAGAAAAGATTACATAAGGGGAACTATATGTTAAGAGGAAGCTTACATATATTTATTGCCAAATTTGATGATTTTAATGCTGCAACATGAATGTACATATCTACAATCTATAAAAAGATACTTAGAATGAGAGAGAAAGGAAGGGGAGGGAGAGAAGGGGGGCAGAGACTTCACAAAAATGAAGCGTAAAATAGTAAAGAATGTATTAATCACAGTTTCCTAGAAAATTCAAAACATAATTACAAGCAGTAACACAGACTCTAATCCATCGATTTGCTTATTTATAAAAAAATGGTGTATTCCCTTTCAAGACATATGTCACTTTCTGCCCATAAAAAGATGTGCAATGAAAACATATACTGTACATGTGAAAAAATGCAAAGGCATATATGTAGCAATGCCTTGCAAGTGTTGAAAGAACCAATTCTGCTCTTAGAATAAAAATCCTCGCTCTTTATACATCACAATTACATATACAGAGGTTCATACAATGTATCAAATCATCTTAAGTTCCTTTTATTCTAATTCATATAAAATACCATTTTTTTTTGTATTGCTAAGAGAGCATTGTAAACCACATACTTCATGGGATTGTTATACCTCAATGCTACTTCGGATTTCTTCACTTGCTTCTGACAACAACTGATTTGATGAGACATTGAGAACACATGCATGGCCCTTGCTTTTGTTCAAGCCCCAGCGTTGTTTAATAAGTGTGAAGTAAGATGTACTGTAATCCCTCAGGGTTCCCTACTAGGTCCCCTTCTAGGCAACGGGGCAGTAAGGAGCGACCTTCTTGACCTCAGCCTTGACATGACCGGTCAAGGGTATAGCAAGAACAGTGTGGTCAAGAGTAAGTTTCTTGCCCGGCACATTTGAGGCGTTTCCGTCCATGAAGATTATGTAGCGATCACCTGAGGGAAGAAGAGAGAAACCATGAGAATGAGAGGATTGATTTACTGGAGTCCTGAGCATCTTCTGACACAGAGTTCATAAATTCAGACTTTATGTACGGGAGTTTCTCTACCTCTTGTGATCATGCTAGACTGATTTTTTTTCTTTCCTTTTTTTAGTGCAGTTTGAGAAGCCTCCATTGCAGATGTAACATTTAAAAATATACCTCTCCACATGAGAAACACATGAAACTCATAGAATAAACTCATATTGATTGAATGGATTGGTAATCTCTAATTTCATAATCTAATATTCTCTCTTGATATAACTAATATTCAAGAAGCATCAACAATTCTGTTTATTTCCAATGCGCAATACAACAGGAATTTTAAGATTCATCGTAAAACCTCATATACCGGTATATATATATATAGAGAGAGAGAGAGAGGCAACAAAATGAGTACATTTGTAGACGTAGCTGTTGGTACCACGCTTTTAATTAGCTTTCGGGCAATTAGCCCTTCTTCAGATCTACATGAGTACGACAGAAACGGCAAAAAGAATAACTAAGATATATATATATATATATACACATAATTGCTACTTAAGGCAATTTTTTGGTGAAATATTCTACGGAAAGGGGAAGCCGACGTTAAGTCGCATTTTTCGATTCGCCTTAACGTTTTCGGCACTGGTTTTCCCATTTCCGAAGGGGTAGGAGGCATTCTATCAATATAAACGTACAGGGCGCCAAATTACTTATATTACTACAAAGTTTTGTTCGGTAGGGAGAACTCATTTTTGTATAATATAACGTGGAAAATCTATATATGTATAACTCCTGGGTATCTAACGTCCTAAGTTGGACTTAGGGTGATGTCTGTTTTTCTTGACTATATCAATAGTTTGGGGATTTACTAAATATACCTTATAGCACACAAAGGTAGTTATTATACGATTCTTTTTACCATATATGCAAATTGAATGAAATTAATTCTAAACATATACTAACATTTTGAATCCATTAATTCTCTGTAACATTATTTTTGGGGATGATATACGTTTATACAATGAAAAAAAAAATCGCCTCTTAGGAGGATCTAGGTATATATATATATATATATATATATATATATATATATATATATATATATATATGATGGTTCGTTAATTCCCAAAATGAAAAAGGGTTCATATTTCCGAAGGTTCGTAATTCTAAAAAGTTATGTAGGGCTATATTGCACTTTTGGAATTACAAACCTTTGAAATTATGAACCCTTTTTCATTTTCAGAATTACAAACCTTATTTCATTTTCTGAATTAGGAACCTTTGGAATAACAAACCTTCGGAGTAATGCATCAAATGTTTGGAATTATGAACCCCCTGCTATGGGAAATTTGTGTTTCGGAATTACGAACCTTCGGAAAAATCAACTTTGGATAAACGAGTACCCCCAATATATACCTCATTATATTATCTCTGGACTGAACATTTCTCCATCAGGAATTTCCAATCAACCTCCTGTACAAATATATCATTTGATGAGAGCCGATACGGCATTAACACTATCCAACATCCTTATCCAACACCCTACGAGCTTTCTGCAGATGATGTGAATATCTCTGGAACTCACCTGTCATTTCAACATTACAGACATCATCCATGACAAAACTGATGATGGGACGCTGACTGGGATCTGCATAGGGGTTTGTGTTATACTTCAAATCATCCAGAATCTTGGCTCGTTTATCAGACCTAATCTTAACGATGTAAACTGTAAATTGAACAAGAGACAAACATTCAAGGTAAACATTTCCCTCTACACACACACACATACACAAGCACATGCTCATGCATATAGTGCTTGAATGAGCATAAATGTAACAATGGAAGTTTTAAACATATGGTGTTCTGGGTCCTCCTGCATAAGAAGTTGTGTTTAAAGTAAATAAAAAATCAAATACATGTACATGTATGTCCCAAATATGCGATCCTCATTGGCTGAAATCCGAGCTGCGTCTAAACGCAAATTTTTAAGCAAGAAGGCCCAGAATGATATATGGCTAGTGAACATGCATGAACATTGTTTTGTGGATCTAGTTGCATAATATGAGGGGCTGAGCAGATAGTTATTCGTCAGTAACACCTTCTGGGAGCCAATGACTATGGTTGACTAAAAAAATTAGGATGGGATCAGAAGAGCCAATTCTCAATGCCTGTGAAGATGGCTGACCTAATCTTTAATAAAAGGTGTATATAAAACAGATCAAGGAATTAAGCAAATATCAATGGAACACCCTTCTCAGTGCCTGTGAAAATGGCTGGCCTCATCTTTTAAGGCTGTGGATAGAAACAGATCAGGGATTTAGGAAGCTATCAGAAAACCCTTTCTTGATGCATGTGACTATTATGCCTTGTGGCTATGTTCCGGGAATTAGGGTTCCGGGAATTAAGCGCAGGTAAGAGGAATCCATTCTTGGTGCAGTGCCTCTGAGGTTGCATGAGACATGCTCCTTAAACAATTGCTTCGCAACAAGTTTGTACACTAACCGAACACCAAACACTATACCTCACCCTAACCCTAGCCCTATATCTTTGACCATGAAAAGCCCAGGGGAGCATTTCATCAAGTATTTTGTCAGTGATTTTTACTGACAACTGTTATAAGCTACTGAAATCCTTGCATCTGATTGGCTGAGGGCAAATTTGTCAGTAAAAATCACTGACAACACACTTGATGAAACACTCCCCAGAGCAATTTTTGCCGGAGCATATGTCGGAGCACCTGTGACCTTAATTTAAAGGTTAAACGGTGAAACTATGTACTTACTGAAGTCAGAACCACAGACCTTCTCCTTCAAGTCTGATGGGGCACTGGCTTCCATCACTGGACAAGCTGTAGTAGAAAAATAGAAAAACACATAATGTAACAATACACATCTGCTCAGTATGGATATATCTATGGATATACGGTCAACCTCGCCTAAGTTGATCATGACGGGACTGGGTGAAATGCGTTGACTTTAACTATTTTCGACTTATGCGGCAGTTTCGACAATGATTGATTTCACATTGCTGTCTAGTTCGACTTGCACGGTGTATATTTGATGTTTTTTCATGGTATTGTTCTGAGAATTTGATTGATTTAGGCAATTATTCGACCTATAAAAATCGACTTGTACAATGGATTAACACACGTAAGTCTATGAGGATAAATTGGGACTTTTTATTTTCAACTTGAGGGACTATTCAATACATGTGACGTCGACTTAAGCAAGGTTGACTGTACATGTATCTCTGTCTATACTATTTTTATAAACAGTATTAGTACTCGACATGTTTGATCTGTAAAAATAAGTGAAACTTGTTTAAAAAAAGGGGCCCCTTAAAGATTGATTGTAGTCCCCCAAGAGAAGACAAAATGTGTGCTTAAAGGTGTTTTTTTGTTGTTCAATCTCTTATAATTTCATAAAATCTTCACACACTTTGAAATATTCCATTTAGTACATACGTATGCTTTTAACAACTGGATCATTTCAAGAATTAGTAGTGTAAACAGGGAAATACTTACGGACAGTGGTACACATCTGTTCTGTGACCATAGGCAGACACACAGAGCCGTCGCAGGCATCATTTGTGCAGCACATCTCTCCCGCGGCACAGTCTCCGTTCGCAGTGCAGGAGGCACCACAGCTTGTTACAGCAGCATCCTGGGCAGGGCAGCTGTCCACAGACATGCCTCCGGCAGGTGGGGAGGTGGGTACAGGAGGGAACAAAGATGGATCTGGCTGGGCTGTAAGATACCAACACACAAAACAATGTATGGGGCTGTGGTCAAGACACAGCACGCACCTGGGATAGCTTGTTGATACAGTAGCAACCTAGTGAACACAATATTTGTGTGATCACACGTAAGTGATTCTTTGTGATTCACGATAGAGATACCTTCAGACCCATATATGTGTACTGTCACAATCATTTAATCTTATGAACATTTGTAGGAATAAAAAAATATATATTTATCATATCATGCTTCTATTATTCAGTTTACTTTCATGGGGGGGGGGGGTCTCATACAGGCCTACCGTGGAAGGTTAATCCATATAATAAAACCAGAGTCTCTAGAACATTAAAAACATCTTTAAATTTCTAAAAACCAGCTTTTCCCTTATCATTTCATGTGATTTTTGTATTTTCTGTTAATATCCCTAGAATGCATGCTTTTCATTAACATCAGAAGGATACTCACGAACTGGGAAATCTGGGTAAGTGCAGATGCTGCCGCAGGAGTGAGAGCAACATCTCCTCTCTCCAACACAATCGTAGTCATCTTGACATTCTTCAGTGCAAGCTAGATTTGTCTCCATTTCCAAAGTGTAGGGGCAGTGGCCACGCTTGGGTGGGCACTGGAAGCCAACATCTGCATTTACCTCTACTGGAACTGGAATTTTTAGGGGAAAAAGCGATGATGGGAAAAGGGAGAAAGGGGGAAGAGAGAGGACAGGAAAGGAGAAGAAGAAAGAGACAAAGATAGACAGGGATAGAAATAGTGAGAGACAGATAGAAAGAGAAAGATGGAAAGAAAAGAATTTTATAAATGAAGGAAAATGAGACAGCAAAAGACACAGACAGAAATAGAGGGAGTGAAAATGAGAGAAGAGTATAAGCATAAACAGGAGAGTAAGAGAGAAGTTAATGAAGATGAAGGGAGAGAAGAGAGAAAAAGAATATGAGAGAGAATGCAAAGAAGGTAGAATTACAGAGAATGGATGATAAAAGAGAAGACAAAGAATGGGAAAGACAGAAAGAATGGATTGATGAAATGTGGAAGAAAAATGATTATTAGATTTAGAAGTTTAATTTTTATACAGGTACATGTACCATGAAATAAATTCTGAAGGGTGGGTTAAATCCAAATTTGTTCACAATGGAGAAGTGTCCCATCACAAATCAGTGAGCAATAATAATGTTGGGATATTGGAATGTGTGATTTTGTCCTTTTAGCTAGATTTCATCTGCATCAATTCTCATTTATTTATTTTATTTTCAATTAAAAAGTACATTCAAAACAAATACAAAATATGTCATAAACGAAATTAGAGCATATTCTAATTTTGTTTATGATTTATTTTGTATTTGTTTTGAATGTACTTTTTAATTGAAAATGAAATAAATAAAAAAAAAATATTTTCCTCTATTTTCAAATATTTTCAAACACTGAAAAAATGCATTCAACAGGTCAAAGTATTTTGCATTTACTTATACCAGGTCCATGTACATCAAACTCATGATTAAGTCATCATTTAGCTATTATCATACGAAACGTTATAGAATATCTATGTCTGAACAGATTCTCTCTCTGCTTCAGTTATGGTATGATTATAACTGAACTCCAACCATATGCGTAACTGTGTACATATGTTGCCATGGTGCCAGCACACACCTCCTGAAATAAACTTGGCATGAACCAACACCTACCAAATAATTTCTTGCCTGATCTGATGTAAAAGCAATTAGACTTGGAAATGAAAACAAACTGGTTTAAATATGAAACCATAACAGTCCCTCCCACTCCTCGCAAAAACAACATGGTAGAGAAGTACATTGTGTCAGGGTCAGTGCTACTAAAAGGCCTTAATTCGTTCATGATGCTAGTCAGGGGCGGATCCAGGATTGTGTAAAAAGGGGGGGGGGGGAGGCACAATTCCAAGGGGGGTGGCACAATGTATACATTTCTTTCAAAAGGAAGGGGGGCTGTAGTGTCGGATACAGAGGAAGTATTAAAGGGTGCAGAGGGAACGTGCCCCCCTTTTTTTCAAGGGGGCAGGAGCAAAGGGCATGCGTCTTTTTCATATAAGGGAAGGGGGCTGGGCTGGGTGGGCCAATTTGATTCATGGCCAATTTGATTCATAGCACATGTATATACATGTATTACACATGAGAAAGGTATAAAATGAGTTGATAATGTACCGGTAGTCCAATCCATGGTGATGGTATTGAAGGACAAGGTTGGTGAACCACATACATGTAACCTCCTGTTTGAGGTCAATCACCAGCACATCATGGTAATGACCAAACCTTGAACTCAGTGCTACCGACCTCTCTAGGACATAGAGGAAGGGCGATGATGGACCGATGGAAAGGATTAGGATCAATGGCTGACGTTCTGACCCCTGACCTGCTTGCAGGTCCTATTGAGTATCAACAGTATTTTCAGTGCATATAGTACGTAGGCAGAGCTTTATGTCATAGAGTTATCTATTATTAAAACATTATCAAGCACGATCCTATGAAGTGTCACAGCACACATGTAACTGATTTTGATCATTATTAAAGAGAGAAATAGAAGTCTTCATCGCCAGAATGCAGAAAGTACATGTATACTGCATGACCTTCACCTACATAAAGAAATACATAATTATGAAAAAGAACCCCACGTGTAAATGTACATTGTTGAAATCCTAGGGAGCATTTCATCAAGCGTTTTGTCAGTGATATTTACTGACAAACTGCTCTCAGCCAATCAGATGCAAGGATTTCAGTAACTCACAACAGTTGTCGGTAAAAATCACTGACAAAACCCTTGATGAAACGCTACCCAGGTAAGGATGATTCAAACAATTAGACCCATGTTTCGCAAGCCCATCCACAAGAAATTGTAAAAAGTGGCCTTCAGAGACGGGTTTCCTTGCCAACTGTAGTGTCATGTACAAGACCTTAACATGTATCTCTGACACATATTTTCTGTAATTACAATGTACATGTATGTCATATGCATGAAATTATTGGATGAATCAATAATACTAAAACTTACTAACTTCATAAACATTAAAACTTCTTGTGGAACAAAGCTTTTACCGTGATATGTATTTTTCTTGTTATTGCCTTAGTGAAAGTAACTGAACTGAACATGCATCGGTACTCGATGTAGCCAACAAACATCATAGAATCTACGGAAGAACCATAGGAGCTTCCAGGGGTCAACAGGAAGTCCATTTTCCAGGTCAGTAGTTTAGTCCTATTTAGCTCCGGACACGGCCCTCCCCCTCAGCCCAATCTCTTGCTTCCCAACAAAAGTTTCTGTTCCCACTCTCTCTCTCACCCACCTAGAGATTACCCCTGTCACTACTGAAGACAGATCTACCATGTTAAACACCTATGGTCTTTAAGGTTTGTGGTAATAGAATGGTTAAATCCTATGATGAGTTTGGGGTAATCCTCAGAAATCAATACATGTGTGTCAGACTTCTTTGATCTTACTTGATAAACACAATTTGTAGCTAGATAGGTTTAGAAGAAAGATTGCAGGTCCTTTTTGTTGTTCTTCTTCAAGTTGAGTAAAAGGCAAACATGAATTTAAAAAAATATATATATACACCCCTATAAAATATAATATGTATTAGGCATACTTTACAGAATTATAAAATAGCTTTAATTTGTTTTCCTTATACTTTTTTAAACTCCTCTCTCAAATCTAGATTACACAGTGTATTTCATTTTTTTTACACCAATTTTCAGAAGTCTACACTAAATGCTTCAAATACCTGTACATCTACGAAAATTACACCATTCAATAGAAAATGCAACAAACCTCCTTTTGATGCTTACATCACTGAGATAACATCCGTCTGCTCCATACAAATGATTAAGAATAGACATTGTGACTACTATTTATCTGATTTAGTGCTGTAGCTCACGACCCATAATCTTGGTCTGCTCTGGCCCTTTAACTTGTAAAAAATCATCACCAGTATCTGGACCGGTCCGGTATGTAGTTACGGAAAACAGTTAAATCTATCATCAAAAGTTTGACACCAATAATTGTCTTTCTTTTCCTTACAGGTCTTTGTAAACCATATTACAATATACTCTTTGCAGACATGTAAATACAAACAAGTATATTATTATTTTCTGAGTGATGACAAAGAGTGAGCTTTTACACAACTTTTTTTCTACCGGACCTGTGTTACCGAGGTGACCCGATTTGAGTTTTAGTCTGGTTGGTGTCTGGCTCGTGTCGAAACCTTCGGTCTGGTGAGTTTAAGACCGGTTCTGGTTCCGAGCTACAACACTACCGGTAATCTGATTGTACAGCCTCTAATATCCTTCCACCTCCATGCCATCAAACATGTGGGTTAATTAGTTTCGTATAACTTTCTCAATGCAGTGACTCATAACAATACCTGGGACACAAGAGATTTAGCAAATCTTTAGTGTCCATCTTGTCTTGACAAACAAGGTCAGAGTTAAAAAATGACCACTTATTTTAGAAAATAAAAAATTTTGACTGTATTAAACCTATTCTTTATGCAAAATATTTTGTTCATCTGATCTCAAATTTCCGAATAAAAAAAAAAAGGATTATCATTCTGAATAAAATATGTGCAATAAATGAGTGTAAAAATACATGAAAGCAGCAACCGATTCAGCTTTTGCTATTTCAAAGAGAGCTCTGGTAAAAAAAATTTCTTTGAGGAAATCTAGCTTTTAAAATAGGAAATCTAGCTTTTAAAATAGTAAATTTACAAAAGAGGTCCTGTGAAAAAAGTGCTTTTCAAAATGCTCAAATGATGCATGTACACAGTTTGCACATTGTAAGGGTATTCTGCACATGAAATGATAGAGAAATGCACTGAAAATTGTGAACCTGGAAAGAACATTGACCCATGTTTACAGAAGTGAAAACTAAAACTTGGATTGCTGGCATATCCTAGCATTTACCTTGACACATAAAATCTCTCTCTCTACCTCTTCATACCTACATGTACATGCACCGACCTATCTAGACTTCCTATTCATATTAAACTCATTTATTTATGTAAGGTGTTTATCCACACATATCCATGTATAATGTATATACCATAGATTTTTGCATCTATCCATATCTCTCCGATTCTCCCACTCCTCTCTCTCTCTCTCTCTCTCTCTCTACATCTCTTTTTATTCTGATTCAACTTTTTCTCTCTTTCATTTATCATATTGTTCATGAAACTTGTTATCAATAACAAGTTACAATAATTGTTATAAGCTATTGAAATCCTTGAATCTGATTGGCTGAGAGCAACTTTGTCATAGAAATGAGGCAGTTGTTATTGATAACAAGTTTTACGAAACAGGGCCCTGATGGGACAAAGGGTTGGAATGAAGATCGAGAGGTGAGATGACAACATATATATATAAAGAGAAAAAAATGGAAGACGGGTTGAGGGAAAAGATGGGTCAGTCCATCATTGAAGGAAGGAAATCTCACACCCATAAATAGTTCAAAATCAGCTGAAATTGCAATTTAGACAAGCCAAAGTCTGGTTTCCTGACTTCATTTCCTTCATGTCTTATCATTCTATCAGAGTACAAGCAGTGATATCTACATCCATCAAGGACTTTCCACCACCAAATTGGCAACATTTATACTATTTTGTTCTTTTAAAGGTACTATTTCAAAATTGTTTTTAAAAAGCCAGTCCAAAATGTTATGACAATGGTATGAATCTCTTCAAAATTACTCACTTTATGAATCTGTCTATGATTTTAGAGTCTTTTGTCATGTGGTACGAAAAGAATTAATAATATTAAGTGTAATTTCATTTGATTTTCATATTCTGAACTTTTAAGCTCACCACACACTATAAAAGCATCTGCGATCTGATTTAATATCCAATGAAATAAATCGCAATAGTATCAAAATATGGGCTTTTAACAAATAAAATCTACCCGATTCAGGTTCTGAACAATAACATGAATGCTTAACATGGAACTTTGGTGCGCTGTTGGTCTTATATCCTGAATAAGGGCCAAATCAGTTTCAAATCATAGAAAATCGCAGAACTACTCCGACGTCACTACAACTTGGAGCGGATTTGGCCTTTCTTCCGACTATATAACTTGCAATAGGCCGTATATCTCCATGACTATTCAAATCTCAACCAAACAAGTTTTCTGTTTAAATGTTAATATCAAATGCTATTACATTTTCTTCCAATACTTTTTTCCACATTAACTCCAAAAAACTAATTTTGGGAACTATTCAAAGTAACAGTAACTTTTATGCAATGTAGAAGGACTACAAGACCGGCCCTTTATACAGACACTATGCAAAAATTTGGACAAATGCAAATGGGAAACAAGCACATTCATACAAACACAAGCTCAAGACCACATAAAGAATACATACCTGGGACATCAGGTATGGTAGGGACTACAGGTAATGATGGGCAGTCTGCTTTAGGAACGCACACCTCAGTCTCTGGATCAATAAGAACGGTTCCTTCAGGGCACACACAGCCTGGCCTGCAGATACTGATACATGGCTCGTTATCTGGTTTACCGCAGTAATCTCGGCACTCTCCACCACAGATCTCATAACGCCCTCCATTATCACAGGCAGCTGCAGATAACAAGAGATCAAGGCCGACATTAATGAGTAACATCATACATGTAATATACATGTTCAATGATAAACTTTCTGCAACAATTTCCTTTTTTATCACATTTCACTTTTAATTCATTGTCATTATAAAATATTAATTTCTCCATATTTAAAACACTAAACTAAAATAAGCATAAATTCTTCAAACTAGCAACACATTGACGAATTCCAAACAATTGTTCTTTTCCATTTCTATTTTTCAGATCCACAACGTTTCAATGGAATGATGACAAGTAAACTAAAAAAATTCATCATTTTTTCAAGCAGATACAATGTATGAAGAAAAAAATAGGTAATTACTGGGATGCATGACGGGAGACAAAAATGGAAGTTCATCCACTGAAAAAAAAAACTCATGTTTTTCATATCGTTGACATAACACAAAGAAACCCTGCCAAAGTCAAGGTTTGTGATACGAGTAAAAATGGCAAAAAATTATACTTCGTGTTGGAAATGCTATTTTCATGATTTTGCCAGAATCAGAACTTGTACTTGTGTGAACTATTTTATCACCTGACTAATTTTCTGACCAAAATTCATAAGAAATCTAGCTGTAATTATCAATCCCGATATTGGAAACAATGATAAGATCTAAACCAATCTTTTTCAGGCAAATTGGCAATTTGTAAAACTTTATGATATGCATACTGTCCAGGTATCATCGATTTAGCACTTAAAAATTACCATCCTGAATGGCTTGACCTGCATGATGGCAGCAGTGGGATAGCATGCCCATTAAGGTCACCTGGGAAATGCATAAATGCTGTTAAGAGCTGACTGAGACCCACCTGGACAGTCCTCCATGGCTACACAGCGAGGGGGGTCCTCTCCTGGAACAAGCCATGTTCCCCTGGGGCACTGGCATCCTATAATGCACTCGAAGGTACACAACTGTTCTGGTTGATTGCACACTGATGGGCAGGGTGATCCGCAGGTCTGGTACTCCATGTCACCATCACAAGTAGGTACTGGGGCTGATTAAGGACCGACAAGAATATAAGTTCAAGAAATTTAACAGAACCAATCACCCCCATTGTACTGTAGCTCATTTATATTTGGGAACTGAAACCGATATCCTATTGTCAAATAATCAGCTCTAAATAGCTCTTCTGTCAAGAAATATTGCAAGTTTGAAAACCACAATTGCACTCTAAAATGCGACGTGAGAGTAGACTGGCAAAGGAACTCGCATAAAAGTAAAATATGAGTTAACTTCCACGTGGGCCTTAATTTCCCTTTGTGCTCTAAAATCACCAACAAATGGAATTGTAAATTTAATAATTCCTAAACAACTTAAATGATTGGTGTAGAAAAAAGTAACACTGTTATCAAATACAATACAAAATATGGCCAAATACCTGAACAATCAGGAGTTCCTCTGATAGCAGTGCCTTGTTTCTCCACTCCCGTCTCAATATCGGCGCACCAACAGAACCCAGTGCTTCCAGAACATTGTACCTCTTCGTACTTCCCTTCGGCTGTGCACTCTGGACGGTCCTCACCAATCAGAAGCCCATCTGCCATGACTGCAGCTAGCCGCTCCGGACACGGATTGGCAACTGATAGAGAAAAAAATGTGTAGTAATGTTTCATTAAACTTAATTTCCATTTCTTATGTTAACATTTGTGTAAAGGAAACAAAGTTAATTGTCACAACAAACTGAAATTGTGCAGTATAAACACTTATCATTGGTGCTTATGCAGAAGTCTCATTCACATTAGCCAATACTTTGCCCTAATTTGATTGTTGTGAAATTCAACATTGTTTTGCTAACATAAAACATAGTTTTCAGAATAACACCCCTGGTCTACATGTACCTATAAAATTACTTGGGGTTCAATGCCGAGTCATGTCTATCAGAAAGCGACTTTCATGCGTATGGTCTGTCCCTATTTATATCAGACAAACTACATGTAGATTAATCTTCGACCGCACGCGGTCGGAATTTATGCCTCCGCCATCACCATATTGGAAATGTATGGCATACATGTACACTTTGCACACAAAGGATTGGTCCAACAAAATTACAAATCTTTTCACTTAAAATGCACAGGAGACAGAAAATTTATTTCATTTCATTTTCAAATAAAAAACTTACCATTGATGACTTACAATCATCAAATACACCAAGGAAATAGATATTTTATAGCAAATAGATCACTGTCCCCTTGAAATTTCTAAAATAGGTAGGGCCTAGACTCCATACATCACAAACCATTTTTATGTATATAATGACCTCTATGACCTTTGAACTTTGACCTTGAGACCCTAAAATCTAATCAGTTCATCGTCCCTCCCACATGAATACATGGGCCAACTTAGAAGCTGATCCGCCAAATGGTTCCTAAGTTATCACAAGAACGAACTATTTTTATGTATATAGTGACCTCTATGACCTTTGACCTTGAGACCCCGAAATCTATTCAGTTCATCGTTCCTCCCATATGCATACATGGGCCAAGTTACAAGCTGATCCACCAAACGGTTTTGAAGTTATCGCGAGAACGAAAAGGGGACGGACGGACTGACGGACGACCCCAAAACATAATTTTCACAACAATTTAACAGGTGTAAGTTCGAAGATTAATACATGTAAGTTATAAAAAAACATTTGTGGCATCCAAATCAAATGTTTAAAAGAGGCTAGTATTTTATTCAATAAGTATTGTGAAATGGAGGGGACACACGCATTCTACTTACCAACACATTCAAGGTTTTCATTGTGCTTGTATCCTTCCTCACATGCTGGTATAAATGATAGAAATAAATATCAAATGTTATTCATGCAATATTATTTACCAATTATTATTATCATTTTACAGGCCTTGATAATGACATCAGATTTAGGAACAGGCCACTTTGGCCCGCAATCCATGTTCAGCCCAAAATGTGAAGTTATTATGTTTTCTTTTGCTATAATAGAATGGAGAATGAGATGGCCCCAAAGGTACATGTAGCATGAAATAGAGTACAGCTAAAGGTCATGGTTAAAGTGGTGTTGTCAATTTGAGAGGGATAATGCAGCGAGTGGGTATGGGGACATGCTCCACTCATGAAAGCAGGATTGCCACATCCAATGTGCCCAGTCCTTTGGTAACTACATGAACCTAGACATTCTATATGATGTTCTTGAGGATTATAATGACAGAAAGAAGTCTCAATGTTTAGGGCATTATACATGTACTCGCCCAATCTTAAGAGAATTGGAAATCTCACATGCAAAATTTATTGTGTCACAGATACAGGGTTATGAATTTATTTTAGATTAGATATATGTAGAGGTGCTGTGGTCTAGTGGATAAGTCACCGGACTGTACATCATAAGGTACAGGGTTTAAATCCCGTCGTTTGGCAAGACATTAATCTACATTTGACACTCTCAACCTTTTAGGACTTACATGCTGGACACGCATTCTCAGCAACGCAGCGTGACGTGCCACGAATGCGATGCATATCCTGGGGACACTGGCATTCTAGTACACACTGGAAGGTGCACATCATCGGTTCTGGTTCATTACACATGTTTGGACAGGCTGTTCCGCAATTCTGATACACCAAGTCACCATCACAAGTAGGGGCTAATCCGGGAAAGACAAGAATATGTCCATTACATGAAAGATGTTATATCATCAACCATAACATATTTCTCTTTCAAGTACACGTGAAATTAAGTACTGCACTAAAATTTACTAAAATACTAAGTGCAAAGTTGAAAGTTTTTAAGTGAATTTCACAATCATTTCTTATCTTTCCCTTCTGAAGTGAAAAATAACTACTGCAGTTCAAGGGTGTCAGAAAAATTAGATGCATCTTGTTTAATTACTACCCTATGTAACATAAGTTAACCAGATGCATAATGACATACATGTACCATCCATTTATTCATTGCTGTAAATACCTGAATTACACAAGCATCGATCATGCTCAAATATTGAAAGTACAGTTTGATTTAAATTTGGGAAAAAGGAATTCTTCTACTTACGAACACATTCATTGTTCTCATTTCTCATGTAGTTGAGAGGACAGTCTGGGAAAATAGGAGAAAAAGAGAGTTGAAAGGTACACTTTCGATAACTGATCATTGAATTCATAGTATGTGCTTGAAACATTTAAACAATTATTAAAACTGTGTTGTTCAATTTACCCAACTACATGTAATGCAGCAAGCATGTATTTGTAGATAAGCAACTAGTGGAGCTACGGCTGCAAGTCCTAACCGAGGGACTTGGTATCTGAAAATTCATGCCTTTAACACCGAAAAGCACTACAGCATCATTTGTTTTGAAGCGGAACCTTCCAGTTCCTGGAACACTGCTCTACCACTAAGCCATGATACTTAATTACTTATTCAATAAAGGGTAACAAAAAATATCCTGGTAAAAAAAACACCCTGTAATTCCCTTGGCTACAGACAAGCCCACAAAGCTCAGTTACCTGCACGGGCAATCAACTTCGGAAAAAACTGACAACAGTTCTATGCCTATTAACCATATAAATAATAAACAAAAGAAAAAGAAAAGCTCGTATCATTATACAGGGTGGCCCAAAAAGAATGCAATACCTGAGATCTGCAATTTCAAGAAAATTCTTTCCCCGGGTACAATGACCCCAGGATCATCAATTTGGGTAAGGCGTTTCGATTCTACAATTATTTTTGTGAGGCAATGCAGTTTTCAAATTTGCTACTCTTTGCAACCGTTGCCATGCTTGAAGCAGCGAGAAATTTGTGTATAATGGCTTCCCATACAATCAGCTGTGTTGAAAAATGCATGATTGCTTTTGCTTTAAAAATACAACATGAATGAGATTGTATGGGAAGCCGTCAAGCGCCAATTTCTCGCTGCTTCATGCAAGCATGACAAAGGTTGTAAATGTAGCAAATGTTGTAAATGTAGCAAAAAAACAACATTGCCTCACAAATATAGTAATTTAGATTCAAAACGCTTTACCCAAAATTGCTAATCATGGTGTCATTTTACTTGGAAAAGAACTTTCTACCCATAAAACAAAAATCAATGACATCGTGTCAATGATGTCATTGAAAGTGCGGATCTAAAGTGTTGCATTCTTTCTGGGCCACCCTGTATAATGACTCCATCTTTAATCAACAATGTGCACAGTCTGTAGGCAGAAAAAATGTTGCCCAGATATGGGATCACCCTATTGAGATGTGGATATGACGGTGCAATTGCTCCAGGCCTAGTTTCATCATAGATGTAAGATTAGTATTAGGGTTGTAATTGGGTTTTAGAGTAGATTGTAGGGTAGGTTTTAAGGTCAGGTTTGGGGTTGGGGTTAGGGTACAGTGTTTGGTCCAGGGTTGAATGGTCAGAATTCGGTTAGTGTGTACGAAACCTGACGCCGAGCAAATTGTCGATGGAGTATGTGTCGTACAACCAGGTATGACTTACTTTCTGGGCACTCCTCCTTGACAAAACAGCTTGGGGAGTCTCCAGGCGAAAGGTACATCCCTTCTGGACACACACATCCTGAGACACACATGGCTATACAGACCTCTGGGTCGGGTTCATTACAGGTCAGAGGACAGGCTGTTCCGCAGCTACTGAACTCCAAGTTGTTTGGACATGTAACTGGTTGGGGATGAATGAAAGTTAAGTTTATATCTCATGAAGGAACAAAATGTTGACTGGGTTTGAACCACATTGTTGGTGATGATATTCTTCAAGACTTTGCAATCAAACTACAGTACACTATTACACTTGAAATAACATTCATTTACTACTTTCTTAAAATACACAAATACAGAAAATAAATTCACAGAATCTCATAGAAATAATGTTACATGCATGAAAAACATTACAAAGCAATGCTTAAA
Organism: Heliocidaris erythrogramma; assembly: GCA_025617745.1. Classification (NCBI taxonomy): domain Eukaryota; kingdom Metazoa; phylum Echinodermata; class Echinoidea; order Camarodonta; family Echinometridae; genus Heliocidaris; species Heliocidaris erythrogramma. The sequence continues at coordinate 959,140 of CM046860.1, read as the reverse complement.
TTCCTTAAAAACAACAAATAATTGCAGAATTGATGACCTCATATCCCTCACAGAATAGATCTTGTTCACTGATTGGTCAAGAGCTCTTCACACGATCAAACATATATTTAGTAATGCTGTGATGTCAGAGTAAGATAACTTTTACTATTTTCCTGTTTTTCAATAGCAGTAACAACAGCAGCAATGACAAAGCAATAATTACCCAGGCATTCTTGTTCAGTAACGCATACATCTGAGTTCTCACTCGACCTCATGGTTCCTGAAGGACAACCGCAGCCGGGCATACACATCTCAATACAAAGAGCGGCCTCTGGTGACATGCCGCAGAATTCCGGACATGCCGAGTTGCACTCCAGGTAGACTAATTCTCCTGTACATTCAGGGGACCTTTGCTCTGGCTCAGGCTCAGGTACTGTGGATTCGAGAAGATACATTGGGTAATAAAAATATTTGGCATTGGTTTTTAGCTAAACTGTAAGTGTCCAGAGCTAGCACATACATTTGAGCAATTCCAAATCAGAAAATTTGAACTATCTAAAAAAATATTGCTTCTTTTATGTGCAACACATGTCTTCATAACAGAAAACAGACCACAATCTTCCAGAACAACGATAATAATAATATTTAAGATCTTTATGATTAATGTACCTCTTGATCATGTGACAAATAAAACTTAAATCTCAGAATATTGAAGGTCATATAGTTGTAGAAACTGCTGAATAAATTAAATTTTCCCCTGATTTGACAGATTTTTCTCAAAATCCCAGACTTTTCCATGTTTTTCACGATTTCCAAGATATACATGTAGCTGAGAGCCCTGTCCAATATTGGACCACAAATGGATCACACAATGTGTAGTGGGCACGAGAATGTATGATTAGAACATAGAGCTAACCGGCACAATTCTCTTCAGCGATGCACACATTTGAGTTCTCATTCTCCATCACTGTTCCACGAGGACACCCACATCCCGTAATACAGATCTCAATACAGACAAGATCTTCACGCTGTCCACAGTATGCTGGACATGCAGAGTTACATTCATTCTGGACAAAGTCTCCAGGACAGTCACCTTTGACTGAATTATTTTAAAAATATAAACTTGTTACTTTTGTTTTCATGTCTTTAATAGAGTAGAGATATTTAATTCATTTATTCATTCCATACATTTCATCCATTCATACAAAAATTATAGAACAATCACATTAAAATAGAGTGTGAATGAGGAGACAACATCGGAAGGCACGAGCCTTATTGGTGCTGCCATCAAAAAGATATAAACAACATAGAAAGACCATAAAAAAACCATAAAATAACCATAAAATATATAATTACAAACAGAGAAACCAAAGCAAAGCAAAATCAAACAATACAAAAGTAAAAGTAAAGCCTGATCACAGATAAAGTAGACTAAGTGTTATATTAGGTATTCAGCATTTAACACCACATGAACAGTGGCGAACCAATTTGATTGGCCTACAGTATTTGGTACTCTCCAAACAGGGAAATCTGGCTTGACCAGCTGTCAACAATTACTTGTTGATACAGGTCAACCCAAAATGGTTATTGTTCGGAACTGTACAATATGTATTTTTAAAAAAACTTGAATAAATACCATTTGCTCTCCACATAGCTGCACACATTTTTATAATATTTTCAAGAAATGAATTCAAGGGCTGCTTCTATGTATTGTATTGCCTATCAAAATCATGTTCATATTCTATGAACCCAATGAGAGGTCTAAAGGAATTACTCATAGTGTTGATACCACTCTTGTGTGCAAACATTATGCCTGTACTGTTGTTGAAAGCTGGGTTTTGTTTTTTATAAACACACTATGAAAACTAATTAAATGAATACCTGGGCAATTCTCCTCCGTGACGCAAATATTGGAGTTCTCACTCAACCTCATGGTTCCTGAAGGACAACCGCAGCCTGGCTCACACATTTGCATACAAAGAGCGGCCTCTGGTGATCTGCCGCAGAATTCGGGACATGCCGAGTTGCACTCCAGGTAGACAAAGTCTCCAGGACACTCTTGGAGGACTGGTGGCTCAGGATCTGTGCGTCATAAGATACAAAAGTGTGAAGGGCATTACGCTTGAAACCGCCGCGATTTACCACGTTATATGTGAACAGGCCTTTAGGGTGCACCATGTATGGGGGGGGGGCAATTTCATCAAGTGTCTTGTCAGTGATTTTTACCAATAAAATTGCTCTCAGCCAATCAGATGCAAGGATTTCAGTAGCTTATAACAGTTATAGCAACTTGACATTGATGACAAGTTTTATGAAACGGGGCCCAGATCTCAATGAATAATTCATGTTTTTGTTGTGGTACTATATTAACACCGCCCATGACGTATTGATGTACGTACCGAGACCGCGATTGGCGGAGGAATACCTAAATAAAACACTTTGAATATGGCTACTTATACATGAACAGCGCAGCGTCTAAAGTGAACTCTCATTTATCTGTCCATCTGATCATTCAACATGGTGGCAGCGGTTAAAAGAATTACCATGTTATCACTACTGAACTGCGGATCGGCCAGGTCATACCAGAAACTTACGCGAATTGAGGAGAACTGATAATCGACGACCATCTCTAAGAAGACTAAGTCTAACTAAAACTAAAAGTTAGTTACGTCGTCGCTGATACAGGCTAGCCGAAACCAAGGCAGTGACGTTAGTCTACATGCGCACCTCCGTGTGCATCGATCAGCGGACTGTTATACGGACCAGAACTGATGTGGAGGCAGAACCAGAGCCTAGAGGCTCGCCCAGTACCTAAGCCTAGAGGCTTGACCGGGATCCCGGACCAGGGCCAGAACAGAACCGGGACGACTTGTTCCAGCCAAACAGCGAGCCCGACCTGACGGCGACGGCGACGCGACGGCAGTCGACATTTGCCAGCTAAACGTTTGGTTTTTTTTGGACCTAATCAATAGTAATTGGAGGATTGAAATTAGATCATATTGACAGTGAGAACGATACTGACACACACGATGAATGGACCCAGTCTGGGACAGTGAACTTTGTGAGCCATCATATTTTAATATTTTTAGACTGAGGTCTGAACATGAAGTCCGTTATTCTCTGTAGCCCTAGCCTACTTATTGTTATGATGAACTCTAACTGTTAACGTTAACTTTAAGACTGAATCACTAAAGACTAAGTTGGAGATGTAACAAAGTTAAAGTTCACAGACACAGTTAATATAGACTAGAAATAGAATCTACTAGTAGTAGGCCTACTCTATTAACAGTTAGGCCTAGTCTGATAAGTAACTTTGCACTAAGTAAGTCAAGAATAATCACTCATTTTGTTAAGAAGGATTACATGTAGGCCATACATGTAGACTTCTAGGCCTATAATGACTTGGACACTCTGTATTAGAAAAGTCGAGTCAATACTTTGCCGGTCTAATTTTATGAGGACTGACTATAATGAAGTCTATGCCTGAGAATTGCAAAATTGGATAGGCAGTCAGACCTGGATCTGTAAAGACTGTATGCAAAATTAAAATAGTTTCTCTAAACTATGATATGAGGTAGAGGTCCAGGGTCTATGTTTTTCTTAGGTACCCTTGAGTACTACTAGCGCCTATAATCTACTCAACTTCAAGCCAAGGTCAGAATTAAGACTATTCTCTTAAACCGGGTCCAGGACCAGTTACATGTATCTGCTTGTACTACTACTAGTCCAATTTATCGAGTTATACAATGTGCATGTAGGGTCTAGTTGTCTATAGACATTTTGAAGTGTTTTTTCAATTTTTGCCTACATTGTGTAATTCTACACATATACTCTTTGTTGATATCTCAGTCAATGCAAATGCTTTAATAGTCCAGAATCCTACTTTAGAGACTAGCACAATGGCTCGTTATCCAGAAATGAAATGGGATTCGGAGTGTGGTCTCGCCGAAGAATTCAAGTTGTTCCGACAACGCATGGACCTTTGCCTTCTCGATAACGAGGTAACAGATGCTGCAAAACAAGCAACGAAGATAAAGATAGCCTTGGGAAACGAAGGTTTACGCAGAATAAATGCTTCTAGTCTTACTCTAGAGGACCAGAATGTCCCAAGCAAGTTATGGGCCCTAATCGAGGGCCAGTTGAATGTCAAAGTGAATTTCAGGATTCATAGGCTTGAATTGATGCGGTACAAGCAGAAAGCAGAAGAGACGATTGATGAATTTGTCAACAGATGTCGGAGTAAGGCCAAAGAGTGCAAGTTCTCAGAAGAAGAATTGAGTGAGAGACTTATCGAGTTAGTCATCTCATCTACACAGATGGAGCCATTCCAGAAGGATCTACTTGACAAAGAAAAAGGGTTCTCAGTGGATGATCTTCTTGAGGAAGGTCGCAAATATGAGGCGATCCTAGCTGGTAAACAGTGCCTGCGGACCCTCCACACCCCGGACGCTAGCGGCAACATTGATGCCGTTAGCCACAACAGTAGACAGAAGTGTAGGAACTGTGGCCTGATGCACCCTCCGAAGAAATGTCCAGCCTTCAGAGATCTGTGCAATGCATGTGGTACACAGGGGCACTGGGCAAAGATGTGCCGAAAGATGAAAGGACTGTCAAAATCAAAGGGCCCACATAGACGTCCACCATCGCAGGACAGACATGGCTCATCACAGGACCGCCAGCAGAGACAGCCTAGAAACAGGCAATATGGTTCTGCATCCTCATATGGCAGAAACCAACGTCAGGTTAATGAAATCGAGGCAGAAGCTACAAATCAGACTGACAGTGGGGAGCGTGAATTCCACATGATACAGATATCACTGAACTCAGTAGACTCGATGCAAACCGAAGCGTATGCAAGTCTTGATATCATCTGTCCAGACCTAACGGGACATCATCATCTCCGAGCAAAGATTGACACAGGAGCCAGTGGAAATGTTCTGCCACTGAGGACGCTGAAGGACATGTACAAGGCTCGCTGGAGGGATGTCATACACCCCACTACCACACGATTGTCTGCATATGGTGAGACGCCTCTGCACTGTTTTGGCACCTTGCAGATGTCATGCAAATACAAAGGATCATCTTGGGTCAAGGGCCAAACCTGGTACGTCGCAGACGTCAGAGGGCCAGTCATTGTTGGCCTCCCTACATCGACCAATCTCGGCATTGTCAGCATCCATGCGGTGGACCAACAGTTGGAACAGGGCAGTCCGGTGGATCATCTGCCGATAAGGTCAGTCAAAGACCTTCAGGAAGTCTTCCCAGACCAATTTGACAAGATAGGGAATCTCAGTGGTAGAGCAACGTTGCACTTGAAGGACAACGCAACTCCATCGATTGACCCGCCTCGCAAATGCAGCATTCACCTGAGGGACAAGCTTAAGGAGGAACTAGATTATATGGAAAGGAGTGGCATTATTAGAAAGGTCATGCATCACACAGATTGGTGCAGTTCCCTCACTACAGCCTTGAAGAAGGATGGGTCATTGCGAGTCTGCCTCGACCCAAGAAGGCTCAACCAGAGCCTGAAGAGATGCCCTCACAAGATTCCAACACTGGAGGAGCTCAATCCTGCATTTTCAGCGTCTAAGTACTTCTCAAAATTAGACGCGAAAGCAGGGTATTGGTCAGTCCACTTAGACGAGGATTCACAGGAGCTTACCACATTCAGATCACCCTTTGGGAGATACTGCTTCCTCAGATTGCCTTTTGGACTTTCCGTGAGTCAGGACATTTTCCAACAGAGGATGGACACAATCCTCGCACAGGTCCCTGGTTGTGTCGGGATAGCGGACGACGTTGCAGTATTTGGCAGAACTGAACAAGAACATGATGCCAACCTCTGGAAGCTGATGCAAGTCGCACAGAAAGAAGGCTTGGTGTTCAACAGTACCAAGTGTGTGATCAAGACGAGAAGCATCAACTTCTTTGGCTCACTGTACACGGACAAGGGCATAAAGCCGGATCCTGGCAAACTAGAAGATGTCAAAGAGATGCCTGCACCCCAGGACAGGGATGACCTTCAACGGGTGTTGGGGATGATGACCTATCTTTCACCATACATCTCAAACTATGCCGAGAAGTCAGCAATCCTTCGAGATCTTCTGAAGAAAGATGTACCTTTCACCTGGCAGGAAGACCATGAAGAATGCTTCCAACGTTTGAAATCAGAGATTTCATCAGGAGCATGTCTGCAGTACTATGACCCAAGCACCCCAACAGTACTAGAGGTAGATGCTTCACTCAAAGGGCTTGGGGCCTGCCTTCTTCAGAATGGAAAACCGGTCGCATTCGCCTCAAAGAGTTTGTCAAGTGCCCAGTCCAACTATTCAAACATTGAGCGTGAGACACTGGCACTTGTCTTTGGGATCACACGCTTCCATCCATATCTGTTTGGTAACCAGTTCACTGTCTACACCGACCATAAGCCACTCGAAACGATCTGTAGGAAGCCTCTGTGGAGTGCGCCCCCTCGACTACAGAGACTTCTTGTCAAAATACAGGGCTATGACTGTGAGATTCTATACAAGCCTGGAAGTCAGATGACACTCCCAGACACCCTCAGCAGACTGCCGAACCCCAGAAAGAGAAAAGATGTCATCATTGAACTTCGCGTCGATGAAGTCATGGAGGTAGCAGAGGATCATGAAAATGATTTGGCAAGTTTCACACCTACGAAACAGACACAGTTGCAGAGGGAGACAGCAAGTGACGAAGATTTGAGGCTGTTGAGTCGAATCATTCATGATGGATGGCCAGATGTGATTAAGCAAGTTCCAAGCAGCGTGAGAGTGTACTGGTCATTTAGAGATGAACTCGGTGTCGCAAACGGGATGATCTTCAAAGGAAGACAGGTATTGGTACCTCCAACACTCCAATCAGATATCCTTGAACAGCTACACACAAGTCATATGGGCATAGAGAGAACCCGCAGACTAGCCAGGGACACAGTATACTGGCCAGGCATCAGTAAGGACATTGAAAACCTTGTCAAGACTTGTCCAGCATGCCAAGAGAACCAGGATCAGCAACACAAGGAACCTCTAGAGCCACATGAAGTTCCACTGACGCCATGGACAAAACTAGCCACAGACCTGTTTTGTCTCAATGGAACGGATTATCTTCTCATTACAGACTATCACTCCAAGTTTCCTGTAATCCGGAGGGTGCACAGCACCTCGAGCGCCTCAGTTGCCACAGTCATGAGGGAAACTTTCAGCCTCCTTGGAGTGCCTTCGGAAGTTATATCTGATAATGGACCCCAGTTCATTGGCAAACCCTTCAAAGACATGTGTGAGTCGTGGAATATCAAGCACATCACCTCATCGCCAAGATATCCACGCTCTAATGGACTAGCAGAGCGAATGGTACGCACTGTGAAGTCCATGATTAGGAAGTGTAGACAGACGGGTCAAGAAGTTCAAAAGGCACTTCTTCATCTTCGAGCAACGCCCCAGTCTGACCTACCATCTCCAGCAGAAATGATGTTCGGCAGGCAAGTGAAGACGACTCTTCCCGGTCGCCATGATAGACACCGAATGAGCAATGTGCATGACCAGCTCCAGCGAAGACGGGAAACAATGAAACACGATCATGACAGACGTGCTGGTCAAGGACTGTCACAGCTAGAAGTCGGCCAGAAGGTCCGGACTTTGAATCCAGATGACAACTCATGGTTACCGGCTGAAGTGTCACGAATTTGTGAAGAGCCAAGATCCTACGAAGTGACCACACCAAACGGCAGTGTGTTGAGAAGAAACAGGTCACACCTGAGAGAGATCCACAGAGATAGCGCACACAGCGAAACTGGAGCTGCAACAGCACCCAAACCAGATAAGATGCCCTTTTCACGAGAAGACGGTCAGATTGACAACCATGCAGGACAACATGGTTTAGATGATTCAAGCCCTCAGTCGGGGTCATACGCCTACGTCACACGCTATGGGCGCAAGATTCATCGACCATCTCGTTATCAGGAATGAACACTCATAATTTTTTTTTTTTCATGTAAAGTACAATTTCTTTTTTTTTTTTCAACTCATAAATGACTTCATGTTCATCCAGTGTATCCTACTGATTAAGGATCAAACAACTCTCATTCTTTGGGTTTTATATATAAGATGTTTTCGAAATATATACAACTCGGTATTATTATGTCGAGCTTTAGCCACAGATTGATATTCGGTCAAGATAATATCTCTTCTTGCATGATTCCAAAGAGAAATGACCTAATAAGTACTGTACTATAATGTTGAGAGCAGTTGTTTCATATATATATATATATATATATATATTTGTGAATGATATGACATGTCAAGAGCAAACAAAAAAGACAAAAAAAAACAACAAACAAACAAACAAACAAAAAAACAAAACAATACCATGACAGGGTATAATGGTATACTTAGTTTTAGGATTGCGAAAATTCTTGTTATTGAATGTACAAAGGATGGACAATGATTCCGGTGAAAAGAAAGAGGTTAACATGGAATGAACATGGAATGATATTTTTTTTAACAGCATTACTTTTACGTAATGCTTCGAAATTGTTACGAAGCAGACAGTAATGTACAGTATGTTACGGTACTCCAGAATCAGTTATGGGAATGATCCAAATTTATATTTACGTTGTAAGCATATATGTACCAAGCGACTTAACCATAGTTGATACTGCAGAAGTTATTTGATATGCCTTGCGAAAAGGTTCGTTAGAATAGTTCATGAGTTTCTCTGTTTTACTGCTTTTGAACAGTTTTATTGTACTTTTCGAACCAGTTACTCGAAATATTTCTTATGTCATGTTGGACATTGAAAACTGAGTTAATGTTTTAGTGGTCACATTTTCACCATGTAAAGAGCTTGATAGGAAAGATAATTGATGTGAGCACCACCAACTTATCATTGGAAGAAGGGGGATGTTGTGGTACTATATTAACACCGCCCATGACGTATTGATGTACGTACCGAGACCGCGATTGGCGGAGGAATACCTAAATAAAACACTTTGAATATGGCTACTTATACATGAACAGCGCAGCGTCTAAAGTGAACTCTCATTTATCTGTCCATCTGATCATTCAACAGTTTTAAAATTGGAAAAATGATGAATCTTTGATGTATAACATTCTTTCTAGGATGCATTCTAATCTAATTTCATTTGTGACATAATAGTTTTTATTACTAGCCCATGCAGCAAATGCACTGTATCAATATAGTCTGGAAACTTATGATGTTTATTGAAATTCATTTTACGACTAGCAAGGTTACACTGTACATCCTGAACAAACTTATTCAAGAGAAAAGTAATTGGAAGGCCCAGGATGTTTCACACTTACAATTCTGCTATCAAATCATATGACTCTTAACGACCTCTATCATGAAGACTTTTCACATTCAAAACCGTCATGTCCACAAAAACTTTAATTTCTTCCACTATCGGATCCCAGTTGGATAATATAGCGTGTGGTGAGTTTAGAGGATTTGATACTTACTGACACATTTCTTGACTCCGTCAGCAAACACCTTGCCTTCCGGGCACTGGTTGAGAACTATAAATGTACATCATAAAATAATGAGAGTTTTAACGAGATTTATACAAATGTACATCATAACATAATGAGAGTTGTAACAAGATTTATACAAATGTACTTGTACATCATAAAATAACGAGATTTATACAACTCTGCATTTCATATACATGGTTTGCTACTAACCATTGTGTGATCACGTTCATGTCATGTTGTCACATTACATGACCTTTCGTGAATATTAAGCCCTAAATTCATGAAGGGTTGGGTGTAACGTTTGTGAAATACCCCCCTCTTATTGATGAAGTGTCGGGTTCGAGACGAGAGTATTCGTAGATTTGCATACTTTTTATACAGTGTCGGGTAAACTGGACCACACACTTTGCCAATAGGAGCGGGTATTTCACAAATGTTACATCCTACCCTTCATGAGATTATAAAAAACAGTGTTATGAATTTACAAGAAAACTTAAAAAGTGTTAAAAACATATTTTATAGATGTATGTAGTTCATATTTCAAATGTCTAATCTGAAGACTGAAAATAGAGAACTTAACTGATTCTAATAATAAAAGCACATTGAATTTATACATGTTCAACACAATTTGTGAAAGCTATGAAAGAGAAAATGTTACATGTGTGAGGAAATTTTAGTAAGTACAATTAATATTCTTTGAAAGAAAACCAATCTTTTTTTTGTTTTAGAAAAGTAAAACACTTACTTGAAGGGTCAGGAATGATGCCTGAGGAATAAAAGTGAAAAGAAAACGACATAATTTATTTCCCTTTTAATTCTAAAGGAAAAAAGACACGTGAAGACAGTGACATACATGTATTGTACATTGATCAAGTATTTCACAACATGAATATCTTCCATCCTCCCCAGTTCACTGTTGTAATTTTGCTTTTTTTAAATGGGAAAAATGATGAATCTTTGATGTATAAAAACCATTCTTACTAGGATGCATTCTAATCTAATTTCATTTGTCACATAATAGTTTTTATTACTAGCCCATGCAGCAAATGCACTGTATCAATATAGTCTGGAAACTTATGATATGAAATCTTTTTGGTGAATGTTTATTGAAATTCATTTTACGACTAGCAAGGTTACACTGTACAACCTAAACAAACTTATTCAATAGAAAAGTAAATGAAAGGCCCAGAATGCTTCACACTTACAATTTTGCTATTACATCATATGACTTTCAGCGACCTCTATCATGAAGACTTTTCACATTCAAACCATCATGTCCAATAAAACTGTCATTTCTTCCACTATCGGATCCCAGTTGGATCATATAGCTTGTGGTGAGTTTAGAGGATTTGATACTTACTGACACATTTCTTGATTCCGTCAGCAAACACCTTGCCTTCCGGGCACTGGTTGAGAACTATAAATGTACATCATCAAATAATGAGAGTTGTAACGAGATTTATACAAATGTACATCATAAAATCATGAGATACCCCCCTGATGAAGTGTCGGGTTCGAGACGTGAGTGTTCGTAGATTTGCAATACTTTTTTATAAAGTATCGGGTACACTGGACCCGACACTTTGCCAATAAGAGCAGGGTATTTCACAAATGTTACACCCTACCCTTTGTGAGATTAGGGCTAGTATTCACAATATGTCGTGTAATGTGGCAACGTGACGTGAACGTGATCACTCAATGGTTATAGCAAGCCCATTTACACATGTATGTAACATGTAAAGACAATGACTTCACTTTGCTGAAATGTTGAACTACAATTAATATAAAGAACCATCTAATTTACAAGAAAACTAAGTGTTAAAAACATATTTTATAGATGTGTAGTTTATATTTCAAATGTCTAATCTGAGCACTGAAAATAGAGAACTTAATTGATTCTACTAATAAAAGCACATTGAATTATAACAAAATTTGTGGAAGCTACATGTATGAAAGAGAAAATGCTACATGTGTGAGGAAATTTTAGTAATATATTTAATATTCTTTGAAAGAAAACCAATTTTTTTTTTTTTTTAGAAAAGCAAAACACTTACTTGAAGGGTCAGGAATGAAGCCTGTGGAATAAATGTGAAAAGAAAACGACATAATAATTTTTTTCCTTCTAATTCTAAAAAGAAAAAAGACACGTGAAGACAGTGACATACATGTATTGTACATTGATCAAGTATTTCACAACATGAATATCTTCCATCCTCCCCAGTTCACTGTTGTAATTTTGCGGCATGAAACTTTTGTGAATTTGGATCACTCTCAAAATTCCTCCAGGTTTCTTAGTACGTCAATTCAAATCATGGATTTGTTTACCCCCCGCCCTCTCCCGCAAAAAAAGAAAATGAAAAACAAATAATGATTTAAATTAGCTTTTTTTTTTTCTTGCCAACCCTGCCTGGTAGAGAGTAACCTGGATGGACTTACGGTCGCAGTCTGCACGAACACCATGGACTTCACTATCGGGGATGACCACTCCAGTCCGAGTGTCAGCACACCAGCAGTAACTCCCATTGCCCTCGTAACACTGCTCCATAGCGTAGTATCCATCTTGAGTACACTGTGGAATGAACACTCCCGCCTTGTCGCCGCTTTCTTCCATTTTCATCCGTCTTTCATTTTCACATGGCCTGGCATCACCTGTCGAGATCAAAAAGTCAATATGGGTTTAGGATAATATAGATTTTAAGAGAATATACATGCTAACGGAACTGGATGACTGGATGAAATTGAAGTACTCTTTACTGCCTTTTCCTTCCCCAACAGGTGGTAGTCTGAAATGCTTGTGTCAGTGAGAGCATGTTAAATGTTATAACAAATCTAAATAAGGATAAGTCATCAGTCAATATCTGCTCATAGCTGGCTGCGTAAATGTATCATCTGTGCAAGCATCAACTAGAACCAGGTTGTTTCTGTATTAAACCTACAAGAATTCCATTCGAGTTTCATCCCGAGTTATCTGAGACTGGGCATTCCACCAGTTAAACCTACGTGACTCATCCTCTTCTGGGCAGTTTGCATCGTTAGGCCCTTCAGCATCAACTGCAACACAGGTGTCGCTCTCCATAGAGACCCTCAATGTTCTGGAAGGACAAAAGCATCCAGGCATGCACTGCATGGTGCATATCTGGGGGTCAGGCTTATGACAGGTCTCTTCACAGACTGTCCCACACTCATTAAAGACAAGGTCCCCTGTACATGCGATACTCTTGGGTTCAGGCTCTAGACATGCAAACATAAATCAAATCAATCAAATCGATAAGTCATTCAAAGCAAATCAAAACAAATCAAATCAAATCAAAACAAATCAAATGAAATGATATGAAATCAAATCAAATCTAATATTAAATCAAATCAAATCTAATATCAAATCAAATCAAAGCAAATCAAAAACAAATCCTGACATTTTCACCTCAACAGAAAAAGGGAGTACCAGGCATGTACTGTAAATCAGTGTTATTCCCTTTTTACTTTTGATGTGAAAACATCATAGTATTACAGTGAAATCTGTACATGGAGACCACTCAAGCAAGGGAGACAAGGGAGTCTTGGTGCATTTGTGTGTGTGTGTCCGTGTGCGTGTCTGTGTACATGTATACGCATTCAAACCGATGACATTGAACAAAGAGAACAATGGGTCATCAGTAGTAATTCAATATGTCATCGGTTGTCAACAATTGGTGAGGTTTTTTCCGTCAATGAATTTTGTGACGCAATTCAATAGTGGAGTCATCGGTTGAAATTCAAACAATAGCTTACAAACGGTTGTGTGTGTGTCTGTGTGGGTGTGTGTGTGTGTGGGGGGGGGGAATAACTGCGGCATGTCTGTTCTAGGTTTTAAACCCACATATGGTACATTGTAAGTATCGTTACCTGGTATTGAAGAGCAGGATGAGACGTCGGCAAAGCATCTGTCGCTGTCCAGGGACTCTCTAATCATTCCATTAGGGCAGTAACATCCAATACCGCACATCTTGATACAAGGTCTCATATTCGGCTCGTCACAGGTAAGCTGACAAGTCACAGCGCAGTCATCAAACTCAAGGTCACCTGTGCACTGGGGATCGCCGGTCTGCTTGTTTGGACCTCCCTGGTCCATCCCACCATCTACTGATACGGAAGGAAAAAAGGAAAGTATAACTGCAAAGGAATTTGTTTGTGATATATCTGGCAGACATTTACATAATTATAAAACATGCTTTAATGTTGCTGTCCTGTGACCTTCAATCATATGAACCTTAAACCTACCTACTGGATAAGATTTATGAATATTGGCCAATAAGTTAGTTTGTAATTACAGTTTGCCATGTGCAGATAATGATCACTTCTACGAAATACAAATGATCATGCCCATACAAATTAGGGGTCATAAGTACCGTCTACTAATTACTGGTTTAATTATTGGTTAAAACTTATTTCTTTAGAGGTCATGCAATTCTGAACATGAACTCCATACAATCTACATGTAACTGGGCAGAATTAGGTTCATGTATTTCTACAATTTATTATTTAGGAATATACACCCTGCCCTTCTTTTAAAGGGTATAGTTATTTGAAAAAGCCCAGCTAATTTCACTTTCTATCAACTTCAGCAAAAATTATATTTTTCTTTCACTCTCAAATTCTTTGAGCACATTCTATGAGCACATTCATTTGAGTACATTAAGTAAACCTGTATGGATAAAACTACATGTATCATTATGAATTTTTTGCCAATTTGAGGAACAGTGATTTTTATTTTTTTTCCAGAGTATCATCTGCAATTGATAGACAGTATTGCAATATTGTTGCTGACATGTGAGTCTGAAAACTGATGGGTTAATACCATTTTGGATCAAGAGAAAATACCATTGTGCTCCGAAAAGTGACTTTGTGACCTGATGCATTATCAAAATGAGTTGAATTTAATCATCACCTGGACAATCATTCTCAGCGACGCAAACGTCCGAGCCATCGCCCCGGCGGATGGTTCCTGAAGGACAGCCACAACCTGGCTCACACATCTGCATGCAGAGAGCGGCCTCTGGGGATCTGCCGCAGAATTCGGGACATGCCGAGTTGCATTCAAGGTAGACCAAGTCTCCTGAACACTCTTGGAGAACTGGTGGCTCTATAAAACAGAGGTGATTGAAAATAAATATGATTAACAATGAATGCAGTGAGAAAAGGCTCTAACCTTCCTTCTTCAAGAGTAGCAAGTCTAGCCAGTAAAAGAACTCAATAATGCTGAATACTGTGGTTTTCAAAGTGTGGGCATGATAAATCTTTGATGTACACAAGAGAAATCCTGGTGTGACGGTACACCTACAGAGCCATATCCACTGTATTTCGCATAAGATTAGCCCTTGAGTAAAGTAACCAGAATATTTTATCAAAAGGGATGAAGGGAACCACGAATACTGATTTCGCCTGAACAATTCCTCCCATCTCAAAGTGAAGGGTGCTCTCTTACCATCCGGGAGAGCGGTTGTACAATGGAACCCGCAGGCACTGCCACAGCACTTCTCAGACACGGAGCAGTCACCATCCTGGACGCACTCTGCATTACCACATGCTCCCTCAGCCTCTACTGAGGGGCACTGACCGAGGTGAAGTACAGGGAGGGGTGCAGGCACTTCACAACAAACACAAATAAATGATGATGATAGCTCCTTTGAAAGCACTTATTCCAGTTCACAAATTATTATTGAGCCTTATAAATAATATTGGTACATGAATGCATATCTTCACCAAGTTTTCCTACTTCTCTTATGTACAAAGATTTATCATGCCCACATTCTGCATACCGTAAAACCCAAAACGGTCGTCACATGAAACATTTGGGAATTGTAAATAGCAGCATATTTTTGCAGCAAGAAACTTTCTTGATTTGCAAAAATTTTAGGGTTTTGTCAATTACATGCATGATTCAATGATTTTGTGACATGAAATTTTTGCGAATTGTAAATGACAGCATTTTTTCACAGCAAAAAACGTTCGCAAAATTTACAAAAATTTCAGTGTTTTATCAATAAGATGTATGATTCAATGATTTTGCTGCATGAAACTTTCACGAATCTGAGCCACTTGCGAAATTTGCGAACAATAAATGAGCGCAAATGTGTCTGGTTTTACAAAACCCCCATCAATGAATTGGTACATGTATACGATGTATATGAAATGAGCAATATTGCTTGTTGAGAGCCAGAAGGACGTTAACATCAAGCAAAGGATATGAATTAGTGCCTTTTTATGCTTTTGGCGGAGGATATTAATAGCAAAATAGGTACATCATACGACTCTTAATATGTTTCTAAAGTGGTTCTGCAGTGCAACTGACTGCATAAATTTTGCACTTTGCGTAGAAATATAAAAGACTTCAGGCTGCAAACTGATGAAATTTTTTGCCTCAAAGAATTTTTCCAAAATATACCACAATAGCGCTATATTTTCTATTTCTAGTTAAGAGGGGTGAAAAGAAATTAAATGAAAAGAAAGGAAAAGGAGGCCTGCCAAAAAAGCCCCAAGCATATTCACTTGTCTATGTTTTTATATGATATGGAAACATGAAGTGCATTTTGCTTAATGTGTATATATATATATATATATATACATCATTTTATTTTGCAGCAGGTATTTTATTTTTCATTTAACCGCACATGTGAACAAGGCTTAAATGTGTTATAGATTGACAGTCTGGACTTACCAATGACGGCAACGGTGCAGTGATATCCACAGGCACTTCCACAGCACTTCTCATTATCAAAGCAGTCTCCATCCGTCAGACACTCCTGACCCTCACAGTTACCCAGCTCTATGGGTCCTAACAACGGACAAGAGCCCGACCGAGGTTGAACGGGAGGCACAGGCTCTGCAAGAATATGAACAACATTGATACACAAGCATATACCAGTTTTCCTTGGTAAATATCTGTGGATTTGTGATTGCAGAGAGTTCACTACAGATATCCAAGAAAACAATGTGAGGATGTGTATCAGAAGACCTCTCATGGAAATAATAATTGAACTTTTTTCTGCCGAGAGCCTGTTTCCATTTTTTCATTTTTTCCATGATCAGATAAGTACTATTTTGGTATGGGTTGCAGCATCCTAGCGGCGTACGAATACCACGCTGTGTTACATGTACATATCATTTCAAGTTTGTCATGTTTTTGATAGAAGGCTGCCATAGCAACACACGGCCCACACCCACAATCAATTTCCATGACTTTGCTGAAGAATTTATTTTTCCATGACTTTCCAGGTCTTTGCATGATTGTGGGAACCCTGCATTCCATACACACCGTTTTCAGAGCATTTTTCAAATTATTTTGAGAGAGGGGCTTTGACTTACGGATCTGAGGAGCTGGCATACAACGGAGCCCATCTCCGCATGTAGCGCTGGAACAGCACTTTTCTCCAGGATCACATTCTCCATCGTAGATGCAGAGGGGACCATCGCAGTAGGGGGTAGCACCAACCTCATCGGGACATGAACCAGACCGGGTCCCTGGTCCAACCGGAGGCTTGGGGCCCAAAGGTACATGTACTTCTGGAACAGGTTCTGTACCAAAAATAAAAGGAATAAATGGAGACAGGGAAAATATTACACCCATCTTAGTTCCAGGTGACATGTTTCGAGCTGGGCAATATGTTCTGATATCCCACTCAAGACTAACCATTATTATTTGGTTATTCCCTCAGATAGAACAATTATGTGAATGGATGTCCTATTTACATTAAAATATGACTGCACACTTCGTAAATGAGAAGGGGGAAACCCCAGCATTGTGGTGCATCTGCACATCCAAATCAGTTATACTGGGAGGAGAGACCCGAGGGTTATAGCACCCATTTTCCAATCCTACATAGGTACAGGTGATGCTAAAATCATTCAGGTAATTCATAATAAGACATGTCAGTCCTCTAAACAGGCTTAATAAAAGTGCTTAGGGGAAAAAAAAGGCTTCAACATTTCTGATTTTTACTCCAAAATAGGTAAAAGTTTAAACCCCTTGAACAGACTTCACCGGAATGTGTCTGTATGCATGTCTTTACAATGCAGCACATCATGGGTGAGAGTGTTGCCTTGCAGCCTGTACTTACGAATCTGAGGGGCTGGCATGCAGCGGGACTCTGCACCACCGCACTCAAAATCAAAGCAGCACTTCTCAAAGCCTTGGCAGTCACCATCATTGCTGCAGGTTGTTCCTGTGCACATGGGTCGATCGCCAACGTCCATGGGACAAACCCCGGGATGTTCTACAATCTCTACAGGGCTGCCACCATCTACTTCAGGACCCATTGGCTCTGTAGCATGTGAGAGATACATGTAGACCCAATAAGCACAACTGCATATAGATTGATATCAAGGTTTCACAGAAGAGCCCATGGATTTTTTTCTTAGACAATTAGAAAACAGGTCTGGGGCGGAAAAGAATTGAAGGATCCGGCACTTTTTAACCCATAGACTACGGGAACTGGGTGGATCCTGTGTTAAGCCTATGAGAGTTAAACAAGTCAGTAGTCTACGGGTTAAGAGAGAGAGAGAGAGAAAAGAAAATGCAGTCTTCTCACACAGGTTCCCTTAAAATCAGGTGTCAATGGCTAAACTGTTTGAAGGAAAACAGACTGCATGACTAGTGTTTTTAGTTAATAGACTGGTGGTTTCTTTTTACAGGTCTTCACGAAAGCAGCTTTGACTACATTATTATCAATGCTCACCAGGACTCTAGGTAACACATTTTGAGTGCTGGATGGCTTCTGATGAAAATTCACATACTTTGTTTTCTGTCATACAATTTCACTTTGGGGACGAATTTGACATAACATGAATTTTTGACTCTCGAGTGGTGGGCCCTAGCACCAGAACTTCTGGTTAGCGGTGGGCTCTAAACCCGTTTGGTGGTTTCTGCAGCGAGAACTCTGATGCTTACCAACTTCTCTTGATACAGGCATGCAGAGTTTTCCACAGCTCCTCTGGCAGCACTTGTCATTCCCGGGACATTCCTCATCACCACGGCAGGGTGTTCCTCCGCAGATGCTGAATCCTCCCGTTTCTTCAACAGGGCACATTCCTGGCTTGATACCTGATAAAACAAACAATAAATGTGATATACATTCACTTTGTATATCTACATGAACACTCATTTGGAGGGGAACCAATCACCAACCCCAAAATTTTCCTCTGAATGCTGGGCTATGCTTCCATACTGATGTACAAGAACTTCCTTCAAAATATCAGCTTCAAATAAACCCAAATTATGCTCCAAATAACAGGGCTATAAAGAAACACTGCAGATTAATCCTCCTCTTCTCCTAAATTTATTGGAAACATGCATACACTTCTCGATTACGGTTCTTTAAACATACTGCTACTGCAAATCTAATTCATTTTTTAAAAGACAGCCCTAACTTTACCTTTAAATAAACGTGATGATCTCATATTAGCATAGCCTTGACTTTAAACCTCAAACCTCTGATTGAACTACCAAACCACTGACATGATGAATGTTTATCCAATCCAGCCTACCACAAAATATTCTCCTAACATATATATGAAGGAGTCATCCATCCTGCCTCCTAGACACAACTACTGCATGTACAATGCAACAGAATGCCTATAGTTTCAACAATTCAATCCCTTAAAATATCTTTTCTAAAGGTATCTGCTAGAGTAAAATAGAAAACAAAGAAAACCAGGCAAAAGTGTTATTTTACAAGGGCAGTGATGAGGTTCCTCTGCCTTCTTCAGTATGTTTTCCCATGACATGTATTAGTGATATGTTCCTACTCACCACTATATACATGTAACAACAATAGGGTCATTTGATAAATTTGCTATCACATGAAATTTATAGACCTCAATTATCAAAGGCTCATATGTTCAAAAGGTATAAACAGAATTACTAAAAAAATTGCCAAATTTAGTTCATCAATCTTTCTAAAAAAATTTCCTTTTAACATTATAGCCAACTATAAAGTTTGTTCTGCTCTTTGTGATGGATATATAAATTGCAAAAAAACAGGTAAAAACTCATTTTAGATAAATAACTATTGATCAGGTTGTGAAGATTTTTTGTCCATGTCGTATCGCTTAATTTTCTCTTCTGATACTCTAAATGATAAAATCCAAATTCTTTGCTCCTTTTCACACATTTTAAAACAGCAAAACAGGCACTAGTAAAAGACCCACATGAAACATTTAAAGCTGATTTTGACAAATATGCCCTTTACATCGTATCTGTTTTTACATGTGTAAATTATATGTCTATAAAATGGCACTCTATGGTAGTTTAATTGAACTGATGAGGATTGGCTCTTTGCCATCAGTCAAAATAGATAACCTTAAAGTTCGACCCTGCCATTTTGATAAGTCCTAAATAAATTGTGACTGCAACGGAATTAAAGGCTCCTGACAATCACCGGAGAAATATACTGTGGAATTCAATAACAGTGCACTATACAGAACCTGTCTTTTAAAGATTGCGAATGATCCAGATATATCAATCGTAAACTTTAATACAAATTCATATCTCTTCAGTAGAAAGTTGCAATTGATATCATGCTCTTTATAAGACAGGGCCAAGATCTGTCAAATTTGAAGGACTTTTAATGTCACTCTACCAAATTCAACAAGAAATCAAACAAGAGCACTGTAGCTCTGTCATATAAGAAAGACTTTTTGAAAACAAACTACCATCCCCCAAACTGTGTCAAGTTGAAAAGTCCACATTCCTTGATAAAGTCAATATAGGCTGACAAATCCTTCTTCAGATAGAGGTGAGTCCTTTACCAAGTGCATGTATGAAAAATGATAGAAAAAGACTTGATCTTTGACTGCACATGCATGTTTTCATCTCAGACACCAAGATAAGGACAATTTTGCAAGCGGATCAAGAGCACCATTATTTGGATAAGATTTAAATTGCATATATCCTACATGCTCACAATATGTTTTCATCAGGTTGAAGTCGTCATTTTACCTCTTTATGCCCTCTAATTCTTACCAATTTAAATGTCTCATACAGTTTGGGGGTGATTTTAAGTCTTCGATACATGATATACAAACTCTTTTTGTTGGTTATTAGTCATGAATTTGACTTACCTCCATAATCAATGATTGGCCTATCTCTGTCTCCATCACCACCGTGTCCACCACCGTGTCCTCCACCGCCTCCCTGTCCTCCTTGTCCTCCACCGTCACCTGGTCCTCCTGAAACGGATAAAAAGATGATAATAATGAAATCAGGCTACTGGAACTTGGCACAACTTGTCACAGCAGGCCCCACCGCCCCCCAAAAAAATTACCTGAAAAATATCATGTAAAGTATGATGTCATACATGTATGTCATATATGGGTCATATGAAAATGAGCTTAATCGATATACATGTATGCTGGTATGAAAATATGTTAAATTCTCAAAAATTACATTTAATTGCCCTTTGTTCTCCAGAGGACATTGAATAAGATGAATAACATTTTTGAAAGAATACAAATACCAAATAGCTCATGCAAAAACCTAAACTCGATGGCACATCTTGAGGGATTGGCCCATTCCGCGGAACAAACCTCCCCATGCGATGCAGACATACCTTGCTGAACTGTACCATCCCCTCTTGTTGGGACATTGTCTGTACCCTGATCCCCATCACCAGGTGCATCTGTTGCATTGATTGGTGCATCAGTTGCATTACTTGGAGCATCTGTTGGGCTACTAGGTGCATCCGTAGCAGTACTAGGTGTGCCTGTTCCTTGCTCACCTGTAGTTTGCACAGAAGTAGGAGTAACTGTCTCTTGTTCTCCAGCAGTAGTGTTTGCTTCTTTTACAGCAACTGGCGTTACAGACCTTGGAGTAACTGTATCTTCTTGCGGACTCTGCGTCGAGGAGTCCTGCTCCCCTACAGTATCTGAAGTATTTGTTTCTTCTGCTCCTGGCATAACAGTAGCAGAATCTTGTTGGCTTTCTTCTGGCATAGTAGTGTTCTGTTCTGCTGGAGCTGATGTACTAGTGCTTTCAATGGCACTCTGTGTAGAACCTTCCATGGAGGATGGTGTAACAGAACTTGCATTTCCTGCACTTGGTGATTCTGTAACTTCTCTAGTTCTTTGTATGTCTTCGGTTGTACCTAGTGCAGCAGAATCTTGTGTTACAGAGCTTCCTCCAGAGATTTGTGTTGTAGAACCTTCTCCAGTAGCAGGAGTGACTGAAGCTCCATCCACAGTTGGAGCAGCAGTACCGTCATTTGTACTCGGTGCAGCTGAATCACTTGTAACTTCCTCCACTAGACTTGATGTAGTGGTATTTGCTTGGGTATCTTGTACAGTGGGATCTAATTCTCCTGCACCTGTTGTGGATGGGTCTGAATCTACTTTGGATGTAACAGAACCTAAATCTGGTGCTGCAGTACTTTCAACTTCAATACTCTGAGTATTAGAGACATCTCCAGGGCTCTGAGTTACAGAGTCACCTGGTGTTCCAGCCCCTTCACTTGTGTTTGATGCAACTGAATCAGTTACACTCACTGTAACATAACTGTCATTTCCAGCATCTGAAGTGGTGGCTCCTGCAGTCTGTGTAACAGAGCTGTTTCCAGTGCTTCCTGTCACAGAAACTTCTCCTCTTGCACTACGAGTGACAGAGTTCTCTTCAACTGGACTTGATTTGGATGGTTGAGATGTTACATCTTGTGTTAATTCTCTTTGAGGAGATACACTAGCAGTTCCTTCGGTTGCATTCTGCTTGGCTGGAGCACTTGTAGTCTCTTGACCAATTCTTTGAGGTTCCCGGGTAGCATTAGCTGTTTCCTCCACTTCTGTTTAGATAATGATAAGGCAACTTGCATCATTGGTATGAAAAATGTGACACATGATTGTGAGTACTTTCCGTTACCTGGGCCTGAATCTACTTACCAAATATGCACCATCTTTGTTGCCTGACACCACATGCAATCAACATACAATCTCATGTCAGAGCAGAAAACACTCATCATCAATTCATAATCCGCAAAATAAAGAATACAAAGAAAACGCAGAAGGTAAAGAACATTTTTTTAATAGAAATATTGTAAGTTTTTATTTCATCATGACAATAGACACATTGAGAATAAAATATAGATGTTTTGTACCTTCTGTACATGACATGTATTGACATGTTATTAACATACATTATTGTCATATAGTATATTAGTCCTGGTCCTAGGATACATAACTTTAAAAAGTTAAAATAACTTCTGCTCCTGTGAAAAAAATGGGACCATTTTGTACTGGCCAGCACAACAAACAGCTGTATGTTTTTAAGAAAAGAAAGAAAGAAAGACATATAAGCAAAGAAAAAGAATGTCTTTAACTTCTGATCAAGAAAAGGCAGCTAATACTAACAATCTGTTGTAGATACCGGTATATAATATATTGATGAAACAGGTGTAATGAATGGGTCATGGATACTTAATGGTATCATCAAAGTCTATGTCAAAAGTCACTAATACATTATACAAGCATGACACTCCTTTGATTTATAAATACAAATTGGTGCAACATTTGTGACTTCCCCACATCAAATTTACCTCACATCTGTCCACTGAGGCTGTCATCTGGAAAAAAAATCTTCGTAATTTATGATGACGTTATTAAATATCCTGTTTTAGATTCTTTAAAAAATTACATACATGTAACTGGTCTAACACCCTCAGGAGCAAGATTATATGTGACCCTCCACCATAAAACAACCAATAAGTCGGAAATTTGGGTTTTTAAAATTTCAACAGTTTGAAAGCTTAGACCCCGTTTACAGTGCAGGGACGGGCCGAGCCCGGCCTCGGCCCGGCCTTGATTGCAGTGCTCGGCCCCTCAATTTCGTGTGTTTACAGTGCGGGTCTCTGGCCGACCTAAATTATAAACTTTCAATATTTTGTCATTGTGGCGCTCTGCATGTAAACAAACGTTTATTTTGGTGGGCGTAGTAGGACTCAGCAAACCCTTGCAAATTACAATGAGAATGTCAACATGTCAGACAGGCTAATGACCAAAACAATAGAGAAAACTGGCTGTAGAGAAGAGTACATGTAACTATTTAAGAGCGCCTAATCTGTGTCCTATTGTTTGTCGCACAAAAGGTTGAGTCAAAACTCCCTAGCATACACAGTGTGAAGTACTAATTGGATTGGGTTGAAACTTTCCACACCTTCAAAATAGATATACATGTATTTCTTTGTTTCTTTTGATTTGAATATCAGACAGCGCACAGTTTTTAAGCTGTACATGTACCAGAAAAGCGACGTGAAGTTCAATCCCCTGCAGCAAGTTGACACACAGAGTTTGAATGTCCAGGAAAACATGGCCATTTTGAATGAGAGTAAAAACATATTTCAGCAAGGTATTTTAACCCGAAATTTTGTCAGATGGTAGATTAATAAATGAACTTTCAGAAAACACAAAAAAGTTAATATTAATAATTTCAACCCCAAACCACCCTTTTCTTCTGGGGGGATGCTTCTGGCCGGTGCCATCCCCCCCCCCCCCCCGCCCCCCCCCCCCCCGTTCAATGGCAGGAAAGTATGCATTTTGACCATAGACGATCCGCCCTTTTGTTGATTGTGCCCCCGCGCCCTTTTAGAATGAAACCTTCTTTTTTTTTGCTTGTCAGAGAATTATGGAGGGACCCCCATAACCCCCATAACCCTCCTGAGCGAATTTTCTAGGTTTGACAAAAAAAAAATTCTCGCCACCCCCACCCCCCCCAGGTCTGCCTTTTCCAAAAGTTAACAAACCTGCACTTGTTTTCCCCGCCTTATACCAAATTCTGGATCCGCCCCTGATCATGTGAATATGTCTTATTTATCCAAAGCTTGCATGAGTTCTGAAGAAAATTCCTTTTAATCTTGATGAAAATTGAGTAACATCCATAATTAGCGGTACGTCCCTTGTAAAGGGTGCAATAATGAGAAAAAATGAATTTGTCATTTTATTTTCAGGGGGATAATGGGGGGGTCTTGGGAGGACCGACGGATTGACTTCCCCCCTACTAACCCCCCCCCCCCTCCAGCTTCCCCCATTCCATTGTCATCCCATCACCCCCAGGGCGTGGGGAGAATGGATTAATATCATTATACGTATTCATAATCATTATGGAAATATTTTCGAAGGAATTTTCTTCTCATCAGATTCTCTGATAAAGTGTCAAATTACCGGTAGCGAACGTCGTGAAACATACACATTAAACTGTGTGTGTGACCATGAAGCTTCAAATGATGTAACTCTATACCTGTATGATGACCTCTACACGTACGTGCGAACGATCTAACACGTGTGTATAATACTGTACTGTACACTGAAGCCATGCGGATATATGGCCATCCTGTTCCTTGGCATAGCTCCCCTTCACAGGGAAAGGTATATGGGTTGGCTGGGCATGAAGCTATAACCCGCTTCATGGGTTGGTAGAATGATTAGGCCTACTCCCTGCGGAAATTCAATGTTTCAAAAATGATTTTATGAAATATGGACGGGACGTCAGCCCTTAAGAAGTGCCTCCCACCACTCTAAGAACCCTTCCCCACCCGTGGGTACCAAAAGGCGGGGACCGAAAGGGCCAGGGGAGGAGCCTATTTGAACCAAAAAAGAGCCTCAAATCCTTAGTGTATTATATTATAGATGAAGTATTGCGTTGCATAGCTCAAACTATTTTAATATTTAACCAGTAAATCACTGAAGTATCTTGTAAATTCTACCTTTTGCAGTCTTTCGCCCCCCTCCCCCCCCCCAAAAAAGAAGCGGCTGGATTGAAGAAAAAAATCTTCCCGCCATGTTCTTAAACGGTCTGCTCGACGAGCAGATCTGACACGTTGCTGTCGCATATAATTATTGATCAGGATATTCCTATTCCGACGTAAAATCATACGAAACCAGATCAAAATGACTGCGCTTACAATACTCGCTACCGCCATTTTGATGTCACTCGCGGGGTTTTCACAAATTTAACCCGGAAGTTGATAATCACGATATTCCCACCAAGCGAGGGCGTAATCAAGTCGATTCACTTTCCTTCTGAATTCGAGTTCGTCCAACGCTTGGTGTAAACAGCCCACCGAAAAATAATTTATGCTAATCCAAGGTCGCAATTGAATTCGCTGTCGAATTTGAACTCGAGTTCACTCTGTGTAAACGTGGTCATAGACTAAAGTCCTTAATCTTTAAATAATCAATATTAGGTTCCAATGGAGGTGTGGGAAGAATGTAGTTTAACATGTAGTTTAACATGATGCAACTCAAATCACAGGCATGTTACTTCCTATTGCCATGTAAATGCTGAGAAAATGTCTACAGCTCTATCATCTTCATTCTAATCCTCTGAATAGGACTAACTGAACAAGATGCTTCCCAGGATGCTCAGACTTGTAAATCCTCATCTACTAATGGAAAGTATCTCTTTTGTCTTGTTATGAGCTCTTCCAAATATCTTGTAGCTTTCTTTACATTGAAGTTAAATGATTTATCAAACCTGCTGAAAAGTAGCAGCACTACGTAAAGGCTACCTAACTCAACACTAAGACGTAGAAATACTAATATGGCATTTCAGATTTGTTATAAAATGAGCCACTCTGTTATGAAACCATGCTCAATTTGTTTCCAAAGATTCAATACTAATCATATTCATACAACATGAACTTGAGGACTAACTTTATTTGTCTAATGCTGTGGGGTTTGGGAGGGTCAAATGTGGTGACATGGTAAGTATCAAGCTGACCCCCTTGTCTACACCACTGTTTGGCAGTTTTTGCAATTACAAAGCTTGCTTGTCCCTCTCCTATAGAGGCATCCTTACATCCTCACAAAAGAAAGGACAAAAGAAAAAAAAGGAGATAAAGAACCCCCCCTAAGACCACTGGATTTACAAAGTTTATATAGCCTAATAGCAGCACTGCCCTGGCTCTAACAAAGAACTGTTACTTTGTATGCAAATTATATCTACATAGAGTCAACCGGTTAATGCTTGATTAAACATGTCCAGGTCTGTCAACATCTGACCCAGGCATCTCACCAGGACAACTGATTAAACATTACCTCTTCTTTGTACTGATAGCATGGTCTGGAAAACAAGCTCTACCTATTTTCACAATCTTTTTCAGAGAAGAGATTTATATAAAAACACCCAAACAGGTAGCAAGGGCATGCTGTATTTGCATACAAATTTGATTGCTGTAAGTTTTATCCAAAGCCCAATTTGAATCATTGAAGTAAAAACAGGTCAAATATGACACATCTAAATCAACATGTTTATTTTTTTCATCTTATATAGTGCAATGTATTTTTGATTAATCAATTTTTCATACTTTTTTAAATTTCATTTTACAGGATAGAAAAAAGTGTATTAAAGTTATAAGGGAAAGGCAACTTTTCCATGTCAAATCATAAAGATTTACTCTGTGCAGCACAAACATATAATTTGCAACTGAAAACACACTATTGGCCTGGGATAAAAACTACTGTTTCCCTTTAATAGGTTAGCAATACATATACATGTTATTATTTTCTTTATTCATCTCTTATAGGGTAACAAAGGTATATAAAACTAGGAATTAGCATACAATGTGCTACAAGTGATGATTCAATGAAACCGAAAAAGGAAATGAAACAGCAACCTTGAATTTATGTTTAAGGAAGTGTTATGATTATAAATGGACAGCCATAAAATAATGGTATTGCCAAATATTGTGGAGGAAATATATCAGGTAATATATAAAAGCCTATATCAAATAAAAAGGCATTTCTACACAGAACTGCAAAATTTTATGTTTACTGATAAAATTGATTGCTTTGGTACACCAATCAATTAAATAGTATTTGAGACTACTATATAATTATATATACAAAAGAAGTACATGTATTCCACATATAAAAATAAAAATAAAAGGTTTGACTGTATTCCACATATATATAAATATATGGTAAATATATATATATATATATATACCTACATGTAGATTCTACTTTTTTTTATTGTAAATATGAATATCATCGCAAAAAGGACGTTACAGAGAATTAATGGATTCAAAATATTAGTATATGTTAAGAATTAATTTGATTCAATTTGCATTTACATGTATGGCAAAAAGAATCGTACAATAACTACCTTTTGTGATATAATCAAGAAAAACAGATATCGCCCCAAGTCCAACTTAGGACGTTAAATACCCAGGAGGCAGGAGTTTTTCCACGTTATATTATACGAAAATGAGTTCTCCCTACTGAACAAAACTTTGCAGTAATATAAGCAATTTGGCACCCTCTACGTTCATATCCATAGAATGCCTCCTACCCCTACGGAAATGGGAAAAACAGTGCCGAAAAACGTTAAGGCGAATCAAAAAATTCGACTTAACATTCATTGGCTTCCCCATCAGTCGATTTGTTTTGCACAGAATTTCGCCTTAAGTAGGATTTAGGTATATATACATATACATATAAACTCATAGAAATTTTTACATTTTTAATTAACGAACTGGCTTGTGCTCTAATACATTTTCTACATTTTGAATGTTCAGTCTCTGTATCTCGCCAAACATTTAGTCATTTAGTCATCCACGAACATGTGAATGTGACATCATAATATACACGTTGGAACCAACAAAAAATAACCGCATGATTAATAGCTCAAAGAATAAAGATCATCAAAGCAAAGTTCACGAAGAGTAATACGGAAAGTAGAAGTAAAACATTGTGTACATATTGGTTTGTTTACCACTATTTGCAGTTTCCAATGAATTCTACATGGTATTCTCTGCCACAGATGAGTTTGAAGGAAGAAGACATTGTGAGGTGATTAGCTGAAGCCTAAAAACTAAATTATTATGGCTGAATTGAAAGATTGAAATGATCAATTTTTGATAGGGAGGCAGAAAAGAATGCAGGATTGTGTAAGAGTGATAAACATACATGTATGCAGAGCTTGCAAGACATCTAGATTATTTTTAGTTTTCTTTTTTCTTGATGTGCTGCATACATTAAGTACCTCCTATAATATTGCATTTAGGGAAAAAAAAATGTAATATATCTATAAGAATGATTATGTGGATGTATCACTATTTGCTCACCCATTCCCATACCAGGCATGCCAGGTGGACCATGATGATGGTCTCCGGAAACAAGAACCAACATCCCAAACAGCACAATGGCTGTCCATGACAAAGACATCTTCACAAGTGTTCCAACTCCCAATTCAGGCACAAAACAAGTTTAATGAAGCAACAACAAGCGACAGAATCCTCTCCGCTTGCATGTACCAATCAATCGCAAACAATTCCTAAAGGTTTCAGGCAGACAACTCCAGAGACATATACTGGATTGAGCAGGTGAGGGCAAGAGGCCAGGTTTTTATACACCAGACTCCAAGACCTTGTCTCCGCCCACAGGAATCCTTTTACAAGTAACCCTTAGTGCAGAGTTTGCTCTGTGGTTAATCAACAACTGCCACCACGAAGATGAGTGAGTGAGGGAGGGAGATGGGTGACTGGTATTAAGAAGGGGTGCATGGCTGGTATAATTGGTAGGAGGATGTGGTAGGAACAGCCCTTTGTCAGGCTCTTAGTAAATGCCAAGTGAAGTGGATAATTGGGGCCTTTGTCAACATGCACCCTTCATGCCCTGGTCATGCCCACAGTAACAACAATAGAAACACTCTAGACAAAAGCTAACATAACTCCACACAGTGGTATACACAGACAGCTAGGGGCTGGGGTCCCTGGGATCATGAGGAGTGTCTTTTGGAGTGGAAAGCTTGGACAGTATAATAGTCTCTTGCACTTATACATAGAGATGAATTAAAAGAACACTATTCATCATAAACAAGATTATGACCTCAGACTTGTTGGCAAGTCTCAAACAACAAGCATAAGTAGCCTATATGGCTATATTAGCAGATGGACAACATGTGTTTTACATATTGTCACTTATATAAATGGTATATGACTTTAAAAGTGAGAAAATTAAGAAACCTGGATTCAAACTACCAGTACCACTTTTCATATATTCACACACTAACAGCAGGTACATGTAGGAAGGAGGCATAACATCAGGTTTATAGAATATCTGAATCATAGCCACCAAGTCATGTTTGTGAAAAAAGTATAACTTTTATATTTAACCAAATAATACAACCCTATTATACTGCAGAAAATATCAATACAAGCATATTTCATGCAAATATAGAGTTAAAAGGTCTGCAGTTCTAGACTAGTATACAACCTCTAAAGAGCCCCTGTGATTGGTCAATTGTGGTAGCTATTGTCTCCACTCTGATTCCCTTATTGATAATGAACTTCCGATGACCTTTGAGATCTGGTATGGTCTCATGGGGTGACCCTGTGTACATGTACGTCAAACACGTCAACATCATAATTCTCAGAATTCCGAAGTTTTAAAACTTCCAATTCTGAGCAAAACATCCCAGAGCAAGTAGGAAATAGTGAAAAGGATAGCATTATGTGTTAAAACTATCACATCCAAGGCAGCCTTGAAAGTGATATGTCATATATTAGGAAACACCAGAGAACTTGTGAAAATAAATATAAATAAGGAAAATCAGAAATTTATGGCAAAACCATGTACAAAATTTATTCATCAGAAGTTTTCAATACCTATATTAGGTTCACTGAAAAACAAAACACAATAACCTTAATCTCTTTTAAAATATATTTTAAACTCAGAATTGTAAAATCAGCACTGATTTTCTTATTTACTATATAAATCTATATACCTACCTATTATGCCTGTAGTCTTGACTACGGGACCCCTTCGAGAATTATCACACATGTGTCACAATATTGTGCGCACCCCCCGTAATCCTATTGTCCCCTTCGCCACTCACGCGCGTCAATACGCTACGGCCATCTTCCTCTTTTGCGAGCAACCCCAAGAAGAAACATGTTGCTTGCAAGGAGCGGGGAAGGAGGGAGGGTCATAGGTAGGTATATAGATTTATATAGTAAATAAGAAAATCAGTGCTGATTTTACAAATTTACTGCAATAAATCATATATACCTACCTATTATGCCAGACCAGCGCCAACTCAAAGACCGGGAGGCATGTTTCGAGCGGAAGGAAATAGGATTACACCAAAGACTACAAAGAAGACACAGCGGCCTTCAAGGTGGCTGACGCAAACAAAGCTTCACCTGCGGGAACATCCCTAAGGTAGCAAGAAATGAAGGAATTGGGCGAACGCCAATAAGCAGCCTTCAAAATATCAACCAGCGCCACACCTTGAAACAGAGCCCAAGAAGTGCTGACACTACGAGTATCATGAGCACGAGGCTTACTGTCGGATAAAAGAGCCTCTGTGCCAGCGGCCCTAATAGCTTCAACGATCCATCTAGAAATGGAATCAAGAGAGGCAGGAGAAAAAGGCTCTCTAGTGATCAGGAACAACTGATCATCCTTACGATAAGACTTAGTCTTATCAATATACCATTTGAGAGCCCTAACAGGACACCAAACTTTGTCCTCACGCACCGAAGAAAAGTCAGAAAGCGGACAAAGAAAAATCTCAACAGGACCGGAGGAAGCTGTCTGATTCTTGGCAACGAAAGAAGCCCTAGGAATCAACCTAACACCTTTTCTCTCCCAGCGAACATGACCAGGAGTAAGACAGAGAGCATGAAGAGTACTGCGCCTCTGCCCAGAAGCAATAGCTACCAAAAAGAGCGTCTTAACCGTAAGATGATGAAGCGAAGCTTCACCTAACAGTTCAAAAGGAGGTTTCGCCAAGGCCTCCAGGACCTTAGGCAGACTCCAAGACGGCACTAACTTAGAAAACGAAGGTCGTTTCAGAAAGAACGAACGAATCAAACCACTTAGCAGCGGGGAATTGGAAATCCCCGAACCATCCGAAAAACCCGAATGAATGGCCCCGATCGCCGAACGGTAGCCTCGGATAGTAGAAATAGATCTCCCTTTGTCAAATAACGAGATTAAGAAATCCGCAATTGAACCAATAGGAGCCTTAGAAGGGGTTTGATTTCTCTCTTTGCACCAAAGGAAAAAGACCGAGAGACGGGAATTGTAAATTTCCCTAGTAGAAACCCTACGACTGGACATTAAAAAGTCCGCGGCTCTATCAGAGAGACCCGACTGTCTTGCAGATTCCCTGACAGGGGCCAAGCAGTCAAATGAAGAGACTCCGGATTGTGGTGAAGAATCCCCGATAGGGGCTGTAACACCAGATCCGCTCTTAACGGGAGAACTAACGGTTGAGCCCTTAGAAGGCTCATAAGTTCCGGAAACCAATTCCTCCTGGGCCAAAAGGGAGCTATTACAAGCACCCTCGCCCGATCTTCCCTGATTTTCCGCAAGACACGCGGAATCAGTTGGAAGGGAGGAAAGGCGAATCCCTGAAGGTTCTCCCAGCTGAGGGAGAAAGCATCGAGAGCCCATGCTCCCTGATCGCGAACACGGGAGCAATACTTCGGCAGCTGGTGATTTAGCACCGACGCAAATAGATCCACTTCCAGTGGACCTAGGCAACTGTGAATGCGGCAAAATACCTCCGGATGGAGCATCCATTCCGATGGAAGATACCTGCCCCGGGACAGAAAATCCGCAATGAGGTTTTCCCGACCGGGGATGAAAGAGGCCACGGGTGTGATTGCCATGCGACGACACCACCTCCACAGCTGAGCTGCTAGGGCATTCAAGGCAACCGAACGAGTGCCTCCCTGCCGATTGATATATGCCGCCACAGTAACGTTGTCCGTGAGAATCAGAACCGAACGACTGAGAAGTCGACTTCTGAAATGGAGCAAGGTCAACAGAACTGCCATAAACTCCAGGACATTGATATGAGGAAGAGTCCCAAGATGAGACCAATCCCCCGCAACCGTGCTGCCGTTGCAGTGTCCTCCCCACCCCAACCGAGAGGCGTCCGTCGAAACCGATATCGACGGAAGAGGGACAGAGAAGGACCTGCCTCGCGCGAGAAACACCTCGCTCGTCCAACAAGCGAGAAGAGACTTGATCTTTACTGGTACTGGAATCCAGACCAAAAGAGAGTCTTTTCCCGGCTTGAAGAACCTGAGGAGATGTCTCTGAAAGGGTCTCATGAGGAGCCGGCAGTCCTCTAAAACATCGACTAGACTGGCTAGATAACCTAGAAACTGAAGCCACTGTCTGGCCGAGACTCTTCTGGCCAGCAAGAGCTTGCGAGCCGCAGAGACAATGGTGAGAATCCTGTCTCGACTGGGCCGAGCTAACTGATTCCTTATGTCTAACACCGCCCCCAGAAAAACTGGGCTGCGAGTGGGGACTAACTCTGACTTTTCCCAATTTATTAGGAAACCTAAGTCTTGAGTAAGAGAGACGAGCAAACGAGTCTCGTCCAACAAACGATCGCGCGACTCCGCAAGGAGAAGCCAATCGTCCAGGTAACAAAACAACCGCAGGCCGCGACGCCTCAGAAAGGCCGCTAGCACCGCTACAACTTGAGTAAAAACCCGAGGGGCCGGGCGCAGCCCGAAGGGAAGAGCCCGAAAACGATAAGTCTCCGAGAGGAAGGAGAACCCCAGAAGATCGCGAGAAGCGCGATGAATGGGAATGTGAAAGTACGCGTCCTTGAGATCTATCGAGACCGCGTAGTCTTCCCTTTTGATCAACGGAAGAATGGAGGCGAGAGTCTCCATACGAAAATGAACCGGAGGAATAAATTTGTTTATCCTCTTTAGGTTCAGTATCAAACGAAGTTTTCCCGAGCGCTTGGGAATAACAAATATTGGAGAGAGGGAAAGAGACGGCCTGTCTCTTACCCTTTCTATAGCCCTCTTTTCCAAAAGAGACTCGATCTCCTTCGAAGCATGAGACCGAGACAGGGCAGACATGGGAGGTGACCGAATTCTTATAGCCCCTCCGGGGAGCGAGGCGCAAAGATCTATGAAGAATCCGTCTCGCACGACGGAGAGAACAAACACGTCCCCGGAGATGGCCTCCCAAGCGGGGAGAAACGCATGAAGTCGGCCACCTACCACATTCGGTCGAACAAGCGCTCGGGGAAAAACATCAAAATCCAGGCTTGGCCTTCTGCGAAGCCATCGCCTTACCACGAGAACCTCTCGAAAAGCCCCTGCCACGACTCCCTCTCCCACGAGACGGAGCTGGCTGAGGCTCAGGAGGCGGGACCCTAGACACGCGACTGCGTTGACCCGAAACAGGACCAGCAGGTCTACGCCGAACAGGGGCCCGCGTTGGCTTAGAGCTAGTGTGAAACTGCTTAGTCATATCCGAGATCTGCTTTCGCGCATCGATCTCTCTTTGAAACACCGTAGCGAATTTACCACCAAAAAGCGAAGGACCCCGAGACGGAACATCTCGGAGAAGTTGAGCAATGCCCGACTCTCTAACACCCAGTGCTGAGAGAGCCAAGGTCCTGCGACGGAACGTAGCCGAAGCAGCTGCTGTGGAAAGCTGCGACCACTGCAGACAAAAAAGAGTATGCAGCAAGTCGTCAATAATCAGCTTGTCACCATCGGTAACATTCAACTCCTCCGCCCTGGACCTAAGGTCAGAGAGAAGCCCTTGAAAAGCCGCCAAACGCATCCCTGACCTAATGTGGTTTTCAATATTAGACCAAATCTTATCCTCCGCCCTGAACGCAGCGGAGGTAAGCGGATTAGTCGCCCGCAAGCGACGACCAACCTCTAAAATCTCAGGAGAAAGAATCTTAGCCTTGAAAAAGCTGTCTTGGTCCTGAGAACAAAAGGCAAAGGCCTTACCCCTGACCGCATTAGATCGCTTAACCAACAGAGCGGCCTCAATGCGGTCATACTCCAGCTTGAAAACCTCCTCAAGAGCAATACCCTCAGAGGAGACCTGCTGCTTGAAATTCCAACGCGAAGTCGAACCCTGCGCGCGGGTTGACTGAACTTCAGGGAGATATTTGGACAACAAAGCAATCGCTTCCACTCCACAGAGATTGAGCGATTGAGACTCCGCCTGCCCAAGCGATTCGGGAACCGAAGCTTGAGAGGACGCATCCAAATCTGGTTCCACCCGAGTGGAATGAGACAAAGGAACGCTAACAAAGGCCTCCGCAGGCGGGTCCCCGCATGGTTCACCAAAAGTCTCCTCGCCCGGCGGAGCCCCGAGGGCCGCGGGAATAGGAGGCACATGCGAATCAGTCTCAGACAAAGAGGAATCAATCACAAAAGGCTGATTAGACTCAAAGCGAGATCCCTGAATAGGGACAGAAGTCAGGGTTGAAGAAGCCGGTACAAAGGACCAACCCTGATTCTGAGCAAAAGCCCGCATCATACTGAACATGTCAGCTTGAGAGGAGCTAGCCGGGTCAGCCAGGCCAGACGGGCAAGAGGCCGGCAAAGCCTTGCCGCTTTTCGCCTTCTTCTTGGCCTTTTTCTTGGCTGGCTCGACAAGAGTCGTAGCCGAAACCCTTTTCTTAGAACGCTTAATCGGATTCGTTCGGATCCCCGAAGCCTCTTCGGAAACACGAACCGATCCCTCCGCGGAGGGACGTTCACTTCCCATAAAGGGATTGGAGCGCTCATGGCGTAAGCCTAAAGAATCGCCCAAATCACCCATATTAGCTAGGCAAGAAGATGCCATAGCCATGGGTTGGGAGCTAAAAGCTCCCAGTGCGTGGGCAGACCGAGATGACTCGGTATGTGCCCGATGACTACTAAAGGCATGTGAACCCACTATTGGACCGCTCGAAAGCGGCAATAGGGGAGCACTAGTAGTCACGCACTCAGGTGAAAACACCTGTTGCTCCGAAGAGCGTCCATAATTGTTAGCTCGAGCATTCCCATCAGCTGGCAACTGAGACAGCCCAGAAAGTACTCGTTCCCCCATATGGCGTTTGCCGGGGGCTAGGGTTTGAGAACCCAGACCAACATGGACTAAGCCCGTGGGTTGCCCTGCAGTAGTGGGGCGCGTCTCCCCTAACGGATCAGAGCGAGTGAACGCTACCGTACGGGAAACAACAGCCCCCCCCTCTGGTCTCAGCGACCGGGGGATTGGATTCGAGATATCCAAACCACTAGAATCTGACGCCACCCACCCCGAAACCACAGGCTTCGGAGTTGACAATCCCGATTCAGTTAACGCCACCCGTCTCGAAGCCGCAAGCCCGAAACTGGCAAACTCTGCAAGGGAACACCACTAGGCAACTTACCTTTAGCCCTCCTCTCTCCCCCGCGTACCGCTGTACTCGGGGGAGTTCTGGAAGGCCGAGTCGTCTTGCTAGACAACTCTTCGGAAGAAGCAGGTCTCCTTGACCCAGCTGCTTCTTCTTCCGAATTCATACCACTGCAATAAAACAGACAATAAAGTATACTTTTCAAATTAAGAAATACTTCAACTGAATGCAGTAAATAAAACTAAAGTTTATTTGGGAGATACGCACTAAAGAAATTTTCACAGCCTAAAAACCGTAAGAACAAACACCGAACCCGAAGGCTCGGTGACAAACGGAAACACCCGCAAACACGGAAATATCTACGTGGGGCTGACCGTGAAAGAGAAAAATAAATGCCAAGAAAGGGAATAAAAAAATCCCTTGCAATCGGCAAGAGTGACTAATAAAACACAAAGTACTATAATCTAAACGAATATAGGTACCTAAAAGTGCTTTAACTATGTGAAAAAGCGCACCAAAAAGATACTATACGACCTGATTTCAGGAGCGCTGTGACTATACGTCCTAACTCGTCGGGGGCGAGCAAGAAAGAGGAAGATGGCCGTAGCGTATTGACGCGCGTGAGTGGCGAAGGGGACAATAGGATTACGGGGGGTGCGCACAATATTGTGACACATGTGTGATAATTCTCGAAGGGGTCCCGTAGTCAAGACTACAGGCATAATAGGTAGGTATATATGATTTATTGCAGTAAATCAGGTGATGGGTTACATGCTTAATGCTGCTGTTTTTTACTACATATTTATTTTTCATATTTCTTATTCTTGCATTCTATTTTCTTGTAAAATGAGTACCGTACTTTTTAGAAGGAATCATGATAGACACATATTACTCCCTTCATCTTGATCGATCTCTCAAAAATATTATGAGGTTGGTTTATTTACATTTATGATGAAAATCCCATTAATTATTGACAATTTATCATCACTTCATAACAGTGAATAAAAAGAAAACTTAAGATTTGATCTCTTCTATCCTATCAAAATAGAATATCTACAGGGAAAATGTACAATCATGATTATATGTAGATATATATTTAAATGTGTATCAGCCTATCAGGCAAAAAAAAAAAATTCTTTGAAATGAAACAGAAACAGAAACAAGATGACAGATACATGTGTAAGAAATAGTTTTGCTGTTACTCCCAGCATTGAGACTGGTGTTAGGATCTGCATATGAATGGAGAAAACAAATACAGCTTTATTTACTAATGAGTCACAATTTAATCAATTCTACTTTCTGTATGAAACAAACAAAACAGCTAATGATTTCACAGATCTTTGAAGCAAAACAGAAATATAGGCTTGCACAAGATAAAAGATATTGTGGAAGCAATTAAGCAAACAGGTCAGACTCATACTTTTTCTCCTTGAAAGCCCTATTAAAGTTAATCACTATGGTACTTGAAATAATCCCTTTGTTTGAACAACAAAGATTATTCCTTAAAGAGGAGGTTGAGTTCTGGGAAAGGTGAAAAATAATTTGTAAGCTTTCTCATTCCTTTTATGTCAGTTTGGAAGAACATCATAATAGAAATGTCCCCTGCAAAGGATTGCTCTTCAAAATGCCCTCATGACGAGAAATAGCTTTAGTGTTTGGGCCGAACATTCATGCCACATGTGTGTGCAGTCCCATATACCTATTTATGTGTGAAGTATATGTGATTTTCAGCAAGATGGAGAAAATATCTTATCATTTTTATGATTCCAAAATCTCACGGTATTCTTAGTCAGACATGATTAACCATTCCCAAATGTAATCGCATGACCAGAACTCAACTTTATCTCTAAGCATTGTTTTTCTCATGATCTTTGGAACTCTATTGACTTCCAGGTTAAAGAGCAGATTAACAATGTACTGACAAGGAAGAATTTGGTGCATTTATAGAATGGAAATGGGGGGGGGGGGGGGGGATAAGCCTACAAAATTAACCCATCAGATTACTTTGTTGTTGTTTATTAACATAAATAATAAACATGTTTGATCATATCAACTAATAAACTTTATATTTCTCTATTTTATTAACCTGTCAGATTCCTTTGTTTGTTTTAAATATAAATAATAAACTTGCATAATCATTTTTTATTCTCTCTTCAAAAATAAAGTAATGACCAGTTAAAAATAGTACCAATATTTTATCATGTAAAAGGAAAAGTTAGCTTTTGTTATATTTTTGACATTATTTTAATTCTTATTGGATATCAAATCAATAGTTGGTATTCTACCAATTTGCTTAGGTAATTATGCATACGCAGCAGAGGCTTAATCCTGTAGACGCGGAACTTCTCGGTAAAGCTCGGAGGAGAAATTTGCAAACAGCAGCAAAATTTGATCAACAAAGTTATTGTTTGGATGGCCTATTTTCCATTCATACACAGGAACACCCCCTCCCCCACCCTCTCCTCTCACACGATGTCACTGTATCACACCCAAATATATTCTTAGAAATAACCTGAAACCATTGATAAATTCTGGAAGTATATAAAATAGTGCCATTTCCTGCCACCCTTCCTTCAAAAAGGGAAGTCCAGGGGTCAATCTTCTGAACTTCTAGGAAGGAAAGAGGGTACATATATTGCACAGTTGGCTTTCATCCAGCTGACTTACTACAAGGTAATGTTCTGAATATATAAAGACGTCACCAAATGGGAATCATAAATCAATGTGCGTCACAGGTGTATATGATCCATCAGAACTCAGGTTACAAAACCTTATTTATGAAAATTAATCTGAAAATCATCAACGGAAATCACAATATCGTTTGAACAAAAGAAAACTGTTCACTTCAACAGGGATTTTTGCAACCTAAATTAAAACTGCTTAATGCAAGGAAAAATCCATGTAAAGAGCACACAAATTTATGATTATACATTATTTACTATTTGTCAAAAAAAAAATTATTATAATAAATGAGTTTCACAGAGGATTTGTGATGATGAATGCTTATGAATTAAAATAAACTTTTAACTGGACTTGTAAAATGCTTCCAATTGAACTCTATTTCTGTTCATGTGGATCCTGTAGAAACCAATAAAAAAAAAGTTGAAACCAATAAACAAGTCTAAACTATTTACATATCCAGTTGAAAACAATTGAAATTTCCCAAAGGATTTCAACTCAAACATATATTTCTGCACATTAAAGTTCTCGGAGATACTGTGCTTATACAACGTATATGTAAAGCACCTTGAAATTTTAAGTTCTTGAAGATATATGTAAAATAACAATGCTGCCAAGAGGTACTAGGCTAGTACCTCCTTGATGCTACATGTACTTGAAAGCAATAAAAGTTTTACATGTGAGGTGCATGCACAGTGATTAGGGAGTGTAAACAAATATTATGGAAGATGATAAGACTGAATGGGGTTTTTTTAACGAAGTCGCTTTAAAATCTTCAAAAGGGAATGGGGGCGTTTTCCTTACTTTGTAACCAATTTTTCTGAAAATGTTGAAAAGAAGAAAAGAGGGTTGTAAGTTTCTCAATATTAGTGATAAGGATTTTTTTAATGTTTTCAAAATAGAGAGAAAATAAGATCCCTACATTTAGGCCTATATTTTTCCAAAGAGGGTAGATAATAATATGCAGACATAATTTTTCAAGGAAAATGGTGTCATATCTCTCAGTATGTCTCTTTAAAGGGAAATCCAAACTTAATAGCAAGTTGCTTTGAAAGAAAGAGGAAAAATCAGAGAAGCAGATTGGTGAAAGTTTGAACGAAATCGGACAAGCAATAAGAAAGTTATTTAGGATTTTTGAAAGTTGTAATCACTATACATATGGGAATTTCAAATTGGCCGAATAGGTAATGTCACTGTGATATAGCTGTGGACAACTCCCCCATTTGCTCCAACATACAAAATTACTAAAATGTTATTTTTTTCAAAATGTATTACTCAATAGGATCTTTTTCTTTCATGAGAACCTATAACACTATGCTATCTCCAATATATTTTGAGTACTGCCTCGAGGGTAAAAGCACCTCGAAGAAAACCGCAAATTAATGATATTTTTGTGTACGACAAACGGGAGAGTCGTCCACAAAAATGTCACAATCTACTCACCAAATTGCCAATTTGAGATTCGCATAGATGTAGTGATCTCATTTTTCAAACATCCATAACTTTTTTAGTCCATGTCCGATTTCTTTCAAACTGTCACCATCCTAGCTGTTTTTCTTATTTTTCTGCTTTCACACAAATCATGTTATTACCAAGGTCGGATTGCCCTTTAACACACCTGTCCTTCGACCCACCCTCCTTCTATCCCATCCCTACCCTCCTTCCCCCTCCCACCCCCTAGGGCTGATACATGTTTTGGAAAGCTATTGGGAGTAATTAGGAAGCACTTGAAGGAGGTATATTGGACATTCTTCGAACCTACCTACAACTTAATTATCAACTGTTATTGGTAGTGAGTGAGAGCAATTTCTATTTGTCAATAATTACAACCTTCCAAGAAGTAAACAGGAAAACTTTATATGTTTATAAAGTTCATACTTTGTAAACATGCTGTATAGTATGACTCATGGAATTTCCAGTTATCGGTCACTTGAATCACAATATCACCACTTCAAAGGAATTGGCCCACTCCCCAATAATGAGTAAGGGTAATGATTATCGCACAGGTCAACAGGCTAAGGTGGACGATATCCCAATAGAGAGATTCAAATTAAAAATTCATTCAAGAGAATACAGTTAGATTTGCTCTAATCTCTAAAGCTAAGGGTACAGGGAAAGTTTATATATCACACAGTGAACATGTAGGGGAGAGTTCATTGTTTTGTTAACTTATAGTTTCGAAACCACAAGTCCCATATGAACTTAGCTTTAGTAATAGTAATACTATCCCAACATGACATAACAACATTACCAGTACTTGGAATTCAATTAAATTACCTAATCAAGTCAGAAGCATTTAGAATAAATGTCAACAGTCAATCCTCAGGGTAAAATTCAAAGTTGAACTTGAAGGGGACTTCTTAAGAGATTTCCAAAACAATCTAGAGACATTTAAAATCACTGTATTTTGCTTGGCATAATTATAGGTTGATAAATTTTATCGACATTCAATGAGTTAGTGGTAGCCAATTCATTTGTTCCCCTGCCTGAAAATTTTATTTCTTTTCTCTTGAAGTACACTTACCTTACACAGTAAAAAAAAACCAACAACAAATAATGAATATCTAATATAAGTGGTGCTACAGATCAAACTTCAGTTTCAATTACTTTCAATATGGTATACAGGGCACCCTATGTGATCCTCCACAACAAAACGACCAATAAGTCGTAACAGGAATTTTAGAGTAAACAGCTGAAAAGGGTTGTTTTGGGTGGAAATTTTCATTTTAAAGGACAATTAACCCCACGTGATATTCTAGATGCACCTATTGTCTGCTACGTCTTTCCATGGAGGCTGCCATTTTGTGCATGACACGGATCATTAGGTACCATATGCATTGATAATAGCCTACCTTTACAACAGATACGTCGCTTTGTTCTGATTGTATTACGATTGTTATTGGCCATGGGCCTAGATAATTGACGACCCATGAGTTCTAATAGCCATCCTGTAAAGCAGATTCCTCGCTTTGTTTTGGTATTGTTACGATTGTCTCCGTCCTTGACGTCAATTCTCCGTCCTTGACGTATATTTTTTATGAAGTATATTTTTTATGCACAAATTAAGACCTTTTAAAAAATATATAAAACTAAACTTACATTTCAGAATATGTGACTTTATCTAATATATATTTGTCCTCTAAAAATCAATTACAAGTTAACGATGAAGGAAATTTTACTTGGGATGAAAAATATGTTCGTGTACACATAAAGTAATGGCAGCCCCCTTATTATTGCTAGCAGACGATAACTTGGCTGGAAAATAGTGATTTATATCTATATCCTGTGTTTTTACATGAAATTGCATGTATCAAATAAGAGGCATATACTACACCATTCAAAATAAGCTAATTCATACGCTGAGGTTAATTTCCCTTTAAGTCTTCGGTATTTTCTGAAAGTTAATTTATTAATCTACCATCTGACAAAATTTTGGGGTAAAATATCTCGTTGAAATATGCATTTACTCTCATTCAAAATGACCATTTTTTTCCCTGGACATTCAAACTTTGTGTGTCGGCTTGCTGGGGTCGTACTCACATCGTTTTTCTGGTATACATGTAGCTCAAAACATATGCAGTTTCTGATATTCAAAATCTACAGAAACAAAGGAGTATATCTTTTTTTTAGGTATGGAAAGTTTCAACCCAATCCAAGCAGCACTTCACAGTGAATGCTAGGGAGTT
This sequence comes from Heliocidaris erythrogramma, assembly GCA_025617745.1. Classification (NCBI taxonomy): domain Eukaryota; kingdom Metazoa; phylum Echinodermata; class Echinoidea; order Camarodonta; family Echinometridae; genus Heliocidaris; species Heliocidaris erythrogramma. Next base: position 917,171 of record CM046860.1, on the reverse strand, counting down.
TTGGCTCAACCATTTGTGCAACAAACAATATAGGACACAGATTAGGCGCTCTTAAATGGTCACTCTTCTTTAGAGCCTGTTTTCTCTATTGTTTGGTCTTCAAGCCTGTCTGACACTCTCATTGTAATTTACAAGGGTTTGCTTAGTCTATAAGACAAGTTTTATATCATTTTAAAGCTTAGGATCTAAGCTTTCAAGCTCTGCTAAAATTTAGAAAACCCAAATTTTGGAATTATTTGTCGCTTTGCGGTGGAGGGTCACCCATATTTAAAGAGAAAGTTGAGTTCTGGGAAAGGTGAAAAATAATCTGTGAGCTTTCTCATTCCTTTTATGTCAATTTGGAAGAACATCATAGTAGAAATGACCCCTGAAAAGGACTGCTCTTCAAATGCCCTCAAATTCGAAATATGAAGAGAAATAGCTGAAGTATTCGGACTGAACATTCATGCCACACTGACATGTGTGCAGTCATATACCCATTCCTGTGTGCAATGTATGTGCATTTTAGCAAGATTGGGTCAATTTTCTCTTAGTGGAGAAACAAGGCATGCGCGTCGTCTTTAAGTCCGATACCACCATCCGGAAACAGCTTGTCCGCCCGAAGGAACCCGCTCTCCCTGACAGACGCGATGGGGTTGTTTACAAGATTCCTTGCGCAACTTGCGACAAGGTCTACATTGGCGAGACGGGTAGGCCTGTCGGGGAACGTATGCTGGAACATCGCCGGGATGTTAGGCTTAGACGCAGAACATGCTTGGAACTCCGATCATCCGCCAAACTGGGATGAGGTCAGTTGGATTGCGCATGACAAGCATTGGTATACCCGCCGTGTTAAGGAAGCGATTCAGATCTGTTACATCCGAACAACATCAACAGGGATAACGGCATTGACATCCATGAAGAATGGCTGCCCACCATTCGATACCATGCTCCCAAATGCCACACTGTTTCCCCTCCTGGGGACCAAACAATAGCAACGTGACCCTGCTCAGTGATTGGCCAGCAGCACCAGCCAATAGCAGCACGGCTCCCGCCCCAGTGAAGCCAAACAATAGTAGCGCGACCCCGCTCAGTGATTGGCCAGCAGCACCGGCCAATGGCAGGGCGGCTTCCGCCTCGGTGAAGCCAAACAATAGCGCACCCTGGTCCCCTTCATTAATTGGCAAACGGCCCCGGCCAATGGCAGCGCGGCTTCCGCCCCAGTGGAGCCAAACAATAGCATGCCCCTGGGGTTCCTCGAACCCCCCCCCCCACCAGCGCTATATACATGTGCCCAGCACTGCGCTTTGTTGCATTGTGGTGTGCACCTGTAATCCAGCACCTGTAATCCAGTCACGTCTTTGGAATGGTGACGTTAAAGTTCGGTCCCCAGACATAAATAATCATATCTGATTGATACACGTCTGTAAAAACCAAATTACACACACACACACACACAGTTCGTCTTCATTGCCTGGTGAAGGATAGCAGTTGCATCCGAAACGTCATGCATCTCTCCTACGTTTGCTACATCGTGAGACAACAGATCAAATTTCTTTTCTCAAACTTCACAATATACACCAATTCTTATGTAGACATGATCAACCTTTCCCAGTGAGACAGAATATTTCATAATGTAATCGCATGACCAGAGCTCAACTTTATCTTTAACATCAAATCTTGGTACAAGTACATGCATGAACGATGTTTGTACTTTCACCCCTATCTCGCAGTGTTAATGCAATTGTTTTCAATCCGCGAGATACCAAACGATACGAGAAATTTGTGTGACGTAGGTCGTAGAATTTATAGCGCCCTCTACGCCTTCCTATTTGTACTGTCACGGCAGCTGAAGTTTTATGGTGATTGTCTTTGCAAATCAGCTTCAATTTCGAACATCACAATTTCTATGCTCTTCAGATTTGCGTCCTAAGGAGGCAAGAAGGTTAGTAAATGTAATTTGAGATCAGAAATGAATATAACTGCAATATAAGTGAGATTTTACAGAGTTTATTTAACACATAAAACATACATGTAGCTCATACCGTAACATTGCTAAGATGTGTGTAATGTACATAACACGGTGTAAGAAACCGTACACAGAGTGAATGGTTAACCGTACGTTGAAAGACAAGCTGTTATAAGAATGTATGTATGTTTGTTATACAGTGGCCACCCCTTAAATGGGACATGGATACCGGGAACAACTGGTTAATGGGGACTATATATCAAACACCAGTCACATTCTTGCTTATGCTGGTTTATGTAAATCATTAAATGTTTTATTAGATGAAGAGGAAACTGTCTTAACTGGGATAAATTATACGCTCCCTGACCACCCCATTTATCAGGTGTGCACTGTATACTCTATATGAAATATGAGCTACATCACTGATGTAGACACTGATATTAAGTTTGGTATAGTTATAAATGCATATAAAAGGTACACATGACAACTCAGAAATAATTTGACATAATTTGCATAATAATGTATGTGCACAGAGTATAGATGTACATTGTAGTAATACTATGATGTTAACGAGTCTTAAGACGTTTTATGGTCTCTAAAACTCCATTTAGTCCAAGCTAAATTATTAGTGTGCATGATTTAGATTAGTCCCTGCAATTTTAATCTGCATTTATATTAAGTTTAGTCAAATCATAATGACTTCTGAATTAAGTGCACTATTGATGAAGGTTATGTGGTGTAACTGATATTTATTTGACAAGTTAAGGGACAACTATTTAAAGAGAAGGTGGATTACTTGCATAAGAACAGATTTTCATCTTTAACATCGCGATACTCCACATTCTCTTTAAAGATTTTAAATCGACTAGTTATTATGACATGACATATTATATACAATGCCAGCTAAATCATCTGATTTGATTATAATATGTATTCAGACAAATTTGTAATAACGCTCAAGTAAACTTGAACAATTACTTATAAATCTTTCGATTTATTCGATTCATACAGTTTTCACGGAGCAAGTTGACGGGAAATAAACTATGAATCACAACAAATTTTCGATCTCATCGACTACTTCTTCAGCCCAGTAAGACCCGATCAAAGAAATCCAGTCTGACTTAAATGTCCATGTATTAGAGCAAGGCCGACCACTACATGTACAAACATTGTTTGTTTTTTAATCATATGTTATAACCAAAAGGTCATAACGTTCATGACATTGTTCCAGAGAATCTACATGTAGACTATAAGCTGACTCTCAGCAGTAGTCCACCATCCATGTATGTCTGAATACTGAACTTTGGTGGGACCTCCTTTAACTTTTATTATGAACTTTTTCTTTTGTGAATAGCAATTATCTTCCACTGGGGTTTTTCCACTCTAGCCCAAGTTCATTAATGCATGCAACCATAAAATGCACAGTTGAATTTCAGGTTTTCTGCCATTTATGATTATTAAAGCAGTACCATCTCAAAATTAATACTAAATTTGCAAAGAAGTAAACAAAAATATGATTGTATTCATAAGCATTTTAAAATAAAGAAGATATATCGTGTGTTGAGAGCCAGAAGGGTGTTAGCTCATATGTTTTAACACAGAGTTAATGCCCTTCTGGCTCTCAACACACAATATCTTGTTTAAAGTACATAGACACAACAGAATTGCTGGATCGTCGCATCATGTTATTTTTGAAAGAAGTGCAATTCTGAAATGGGATCAGGGGGGATCCAGGATTTTGTAAAAGAAGTGGCCGGAGCCGGAAATTTACACAATTAAGGAGGCATTTTTTTTTATTGTGCAGTTAAGGTATACCAGGTGGGTTTCAAAGGGGGGGGGGGGGGGGGATCTGCCCCTGGCAATGCATAGCATATACTTGTATATGTTATCTAAATGAAGATGATTTGTGGCTTATCATCTCAAATGTGAACAGGCCCATCAAGCTAATATTCTTATCAAAGTATATAATTCATTGGTCACAAAGTTTGATTGATCTTCTTAAATGTGAACAGACCAATAAAGCTAACATTGGTTAGGAAGGGGTTCATCGTGGTGAAATATGAAGACGAAAAGTTAATCAGTTGTCTCACGATGTGCAAACGAGGAAAGCTACTACGTTTCGACCCCTACTGCTAGTCTTCGTCAGCTAACATTCTCATAATAAAATATATTTAATCAACCTATGGTTAGGGTTTTGTAGCTTTTCATTACAACCGTGCCATACATACATGTATTTATTTGTTCATTATTGTTAAATTGTAAAGCGCCATGAGCGTCAGAGCCTGGCGGACACCGGCGCTATATAAATGTTCATATTATTATACGATAATATTCTCACCAATTAATAAAATGACTGGGTCTTGTTGTTTTTCATCTGAAATGTTAATGTATTGGACCCAAACAGTTAGGAATCTTATCAAACTGTGTATCCATGACTAATATTTGTATTTTTTCAACTAAAAATGTGAACATAACCAATACAGCGATGTGTAATATATTCTCATAAAAGTAATGATTCCTCATACAGATGATTTGTGGCTTTTCATCACTAATATGAACAGAACCATATACTGCTAGCATTCTCACCAACCCATGTTACTGACAGCATCATGAAACCGAAAAAGTGCAAACACCTGCCTGAACATAATGTTGTCCAAGGTGAACTTATTTAGCATATGGTGAGGTGGCCCATTTTTCTTTCTTTCCAACTTGACCTCCGACCTTTTCAATCAAATCCCTACAAATCTTTAAATACATTTACAGTGAGATCTACACTCGGTGGATACATGAAGCTCCATGGTGGATATATGAATCATTTCATGAGAATGGTTTTAAGAGGAATTGTTGGTGAAAAATATAATCAAATTTATTAAATCTACTTCATTTCTCTCCTGCCAAATATCTGAATATTGATATTTGAGAGCTTGAATTCACTTCCAAAGTCCTATATTCCTGGTATTTGGAAGGGATATGATTATTTTTCGATGTTGCACACTGTAACATCTAAAACAGAATTTCTAGATCTTGCACACACACTTTGCTGTAATGAGAAGCTTGTGATATAGGCCTATATGTTTATGTTATGTAACTGCCTAGATAAGGCATGAATTACAAACACCAAGCAAAGATAAACAGACAAGGGGTTTGATCAAGGGATTAATTACCCAATCAAAGAAGCAGACAGTAAAGTTTCAGATAAAGGCCTTTTCAAGGATTTCAGACTAATCACTATGAGCTTCACCTAAACAAAGGGCATGGGAGTCTATACCTTTATTTTGTCATTGTGCTCATACACAATTAAAGGAGGGTTAGTTTAAACACATATATCTATAGACTATACTAAAGACCTATGCAACAAAGAAACAAGCTATAAAGTCTACAACAACAACAAAGATAACAGCTACATGTACATATAAGCCTCCCCTCCCATCATTCTTCCTTCCTATACCCTCCTCTGTGTTTGGATTACCCTATACATTTTACAAACTTTGTTTCACATCACAGCAGCAAGAAAAAAAGAGACACATGTATACTGGAACAAAGAAGATGTTCCAGGACCAGGCTTAAAGTAGAACACTCAAGAAAATCACAAATATGGCAATTAATGTATCACTAGAAATTGGGAAGCTTACAGATGGCAATCGTATAAGTTTTATGTCAACTGCGTATATGATGATTATAAAAACAACATAAATAAAAGCTCTTCTCAGCATGTGGAATATCCGAGGATTCGCCAGAAATATAGCGATGTTTTGATGTCGTCATACGAGGGATCGATCCTGCTTAAGCAGACGACGTCCTATAATGAATGAACGTAATTGCAATGCAATTATTTATCAAATTATAAAGAGTTTGGTACATTTAAACATGACCTTATTTCACACCATTCTAAAAGGGAAAGTGAACTGATTCTGATAACTAAAACCGTTTGATTGTAAATACACAGGAGAAGGGTCAATGATCAATGAAATAAACCCCATTTTCAAATTGAAAAGCCCTGCGAATAATAGCTGGATGGTATTCGTTCCCTCTTGAAACGCCGAACATGCCGCGGTGCAAGCAGCTGAAAATACAATGGCGTCTTATTTTGTTTACAAGTGACTGATTCCTTAATTTTTTTAACGCTGCATTTTTCATCAAAATAATACCATACACGAAGATAAGAGTGAGGCAACAGACTAACATTAAGACTGACGCTAGTCAAGTAAGAGAAATAAGTGAAGAGGAGATGACAAAACAGGCACTGAAAAATGTGTATAATGTTATGGGACATCGTCTGCTTAGACAGGACTCGCCCCTCTTGTGTCGTCACACATCTCAGCAGCGTTCAAGGAGCTTTTCAGCTGCTATATCGGGGGCTGTATTTTACCGTTTTATAATTGATAATAATCATTAATTCAAATGTTTCCAAGCTTTAAATTTGGATAACCTTGTTTAATTTATGCCATCTATGCAATAATAAGTATTAAGCCAATATTTAAAATCATTAGTGTTCTACTTTAAAAAAGATTACATCATGTGGATAGACGCTTCTGTAATACTGTATATACAAATTTATGCACATATATTCTCTGAGCACCTAGTGACGAGCTGTTCCATGAACCTGCTTTTTATAAATGAGCCTCAATGCTTGGAATCCAGTTTGCATACATCATTTGTTGCTATGTTTGGCAAGCTTTCAGGTTGTTAAGAACAACCTTTGTTTGAAAGGTGTGCATACAATTTGCATCATTACCGAAGTGGTCTATTGAATGAAGACTGCAAACAACATGCGCTATAAACAGACATTTCAACTCTATGAAATTGTTTTTTATCTAATTGAAGTCAAACCCCTTCTAACCCCCCCCTCCTGAAGGGAGGGAGCTAGGGGGAGTTAACAGCCTCCGATAATCCAGGCTGTGTGCATCCACCTTGGAGAGGTGGATGGGCATTTCTTTGCAAAGCAGAGAGATATTTTCATCTATTAAAGATAGATGGAAAGGGGAAAAACAGGGGGGAAAAAACACTAAACAATATGAAATGAAAACATGAGTGAAGAGTCAAGGGAACAGGTTTGTTTCAGTACTTTGGGAATTCATCCACATTTGAGTTCATTATATAGCTTTATGTCTATATTTTGCAGGTATTATATCGTCTGTTGAGAGCCAGAAGGACGTTAACTCTGTGTTAAAATATATGAGTTAACACCCTTCTGGCTCCAAACAGACGGTATGTGTCCCATCATGTCAGAAAGCTAAAAGTAAGATGATATTTCAGTATGTTCAAATTCATTGACATGAATATTAAGGTTCTTTACAAAAAATAATAAATTTCAAGTTTTAATCAAATCATTTAATAATTGAATATACCACTGAGTACTAAGACCAAATCCATGACCACTGAGCTTCTGTCTAGTCTGCAAGCACAGACCATAATTTGACAATTTATCAGAAAACCACTGTATGTTGAGAGAAGTCTAACCCAGCTACCTACTGGTCGAGGAGCAGCTATAGTAGAGTGCAAGACACACTGTTATGACTAACCAGGGTTTGTGCCTAGCTACTATCCCCCCCCCCCCAAAAAAAAAAAATAGTTTCACAAGCATGTTCAAACAGAGGATGCAACACAGATAACACATACAAACATAACCAAAGTGGCAAGTTTCTGCAGTGATAATCAAGGTAAAACTTCCCGATATGTATATGTTGTTGACTGGAGGACAATCATCCCCAAACCACAGTTTCCACCAGGTTTTGCTCAAATTTGCTAAGTCACAAAATGTATCACTTGTTACTAAACATATGTAGGAAATAAATTCAAACCACAATGTCCTACCTGTATCATACAACTTAGTTAAAGAAGTTTGCCACAATCACCATTTCTCTGTCAATGTATAAAACAATGCTCCAATCTCCCAAATTTGCTTCCCACACTAGATTCAGTTTCACCTCAGTGTTTTGCTTGGACTTCACAATTAGGTCACTCAAAATATTAATGTACATGCCGCTGTATTAAAGGAAAATCCAACTTTAATAGCAAGTTCAATTGCTTTGAAAGAAAGAGGAAAAATCAGAGAAGCAGATTGATGAAATTGGACAAGCAATAAGAAAGTTATTAATTTTTGCCAGTTGTAATCACTATACATATGGGAATTTCAAATTGGCCGCATAGGTAATGTCACTGTGGTAGCTATGGACAACTCCCCCATTCGCTCCAACACACAAAATGACTAAAATGTCACTTTTTTTCAAAATGTATTACTCAGTAGGATCTTTTTCTTTCATGAGGACCTATAACAATAATGCTATCTCCAATGTATTTTGAGTCCTGCCCCAAGGGTAAAAGCGCTTCGAAGAAAACTGCAAATTAATGATATTTTTGTGTACAAACGGAAGAGCTGTCCACAAAAATGACTCACCAAATTGCCAGTTTGAGATTCGCATACATGTAGTGATCTCATTATTCAAACATCCATAACTTTCTTAGTCCTTGTCTAATTTCTTTCAAACGTTCACCAGTCCTGTTTTTGTTATTTTTCTGCTTTCACACAAATCATGTTATTACCAAGGTTGGATTGCCCTTTAACTACGTGGTATAACCGACAGACATAAACAATGACAGGAATGAGAGACATTGAAATCCTGCACCATTTGATTTGTCATTTCCTGGTAAGAACCAGACTACTTTCTTAATAAAAGGAAGTCTGACCATGTGAAAACACTCCTAAAAGCATCTTGGTTTCGTATGTCAAATAGTAAAGTATAAACTGTCTATGGAAAAAAATGAAATAAAGAGCACCTCGAGTTTCAAAGATAAAGTCAAGTTCTGGTCATGCAAGAAACTGTCTCGGGAAAAAAAAAAAAAATCTAGTTTTCAGTGGCGACAAAGAATTAATAGACCTGTTTACTAATGTATTAAAATTTATGCATGGTTCTCTCCAAAATGCTTAGTTACCAACTATTTAGTGCACCTGCTATACATAATGGCATCTCTATGGGTGGAATCCACTTTGCATACATTAGTTGTTATGTCAGGCAAGCCTCTGGCAAGCTTTTGAGTCGTCAAGAGAAACTTTTGTTCAAAAAGTATGCATAAAATTAGTAAACAGGTCTATTCATGTTCACCAAGCCAAAGTCTTGGGAATAATTTTACAATCAAACTTAAAGTGGGATAGTATCCGATCTAATAAAAAGTTGTAATAAGAAGTTGTTTGTGCTCTGTTGCCGAAGTATAGACTGCCGTTAGATGACCTTTTACTGATAAATAAAGGATACATTCACCCGATCTTAGATTTCTATCTATCTATCTATCTAAGGTTTTGGAATAACCCAAACGAGAAGAAATTGACTTAATCCTGCTGAGAGTCATATGCACTGCACACAGAAATGTGTGTATATATATATATATATATATAAGTGTAAGGAATTTAACATATGCAACAGCTTTGGCAAATCTCGTGGAAATAAATACAAATGTGAAAGAAATTGCGAGAATAACGTTGCGTAGCTCAATCAAAGTTCCCCAGAGCTGTCCTCCCTTTTTGAAATTTTTGCAAAGGCTGAAAAAATGTCTCCGCCGGGAATCGAACCCGGGTCGTTGGCTTAACGTTGGCTTAACGTATATGTTAAATTCCTTACACTTGTTAATAATTATTCTAATGTATACATGTATTCAAAGCATTCGCTTGGATCCAGCTGAGGCACGCGGCTTGTCTTTGTTCAAAACTCACCTGCCCCCGACAAAGGAATTAATTAATAAGGTTGAGGATTTGTCAATCTGTCGGTCAACTGAATCTGGTGTCGCCGAAACCACTAACCCGTCTCCGTGGTCTAGTGGTTAAGGCATTGGCGTTCTAAAAAAAATTTCAAAAAGGGAGGACAGCTCTGGGGAACTTTGATTGAGCTACGCAACGTTATTCTCGCAATTTCTTTCACATTTATATATATATATATATATATATATGGGACTACATACACATGTTCGGCCGAACATTTCAACTGTTTCTAGTCATATTTCGATTATGAGGGCATTTGAAGAGCAAACCTTTGCAGGGGATATTTCTATTATGATGTTCTTCCAAATTTTCGAAATGAAAAAGCTCAAAAATAATTTTTTACATTTCCCAGAACTCAACATTCCCTTGAATCATTCTATACAACCAAGATGAAGAATAGGTTTATAGCCATAACATATAGTATTCTGTTCATCTATCCTATCTGTATAGTTCAGGATATTCATTCTATGTTTTTTTGTTTTAAAATGTATATTTTCTGGTCTAAACCATGGCAACTAGTGTGAAATTTGCGCACTTTGCTTATCACGTGCGTTCATTATTGGATCTTTCTAAGTGTACGCGCGAAATCAAGCGCACTTATACCACAAAATCTGCATAAACCATGGTACAAATCTATTACCACCTTTGTGAATTTGGGCCTATATGTAATGTTTAGATAAATGCTCCACAGAGCATTAGAGTAGCTAAGAAGTGGAGATTTTATTTTATCGTAATTTCAATTGTCATAACAAATTTTAAATTGCAAAATTGCATTGGTGTTTGCGCAGATGAATTCCGCGTACGCAGCCACTTTTACGCAGTCATTAACCAATGATGCGGCACGAGTGTACATTTTGTTAAAATTAAAATTATTTCACTAAAAGCAAGATAAAATAAATCTCAGAATACCACCCCAGAAATTCAGTGTTCCTGAGTCACATCCCTCCACTTACGCATAGCTTGTCACAGATAACCACAGCCGGTTAATTTGATAAACTTAACCACATTTTACATCTAAGCTGTCATCATCACTAACATCAGAGTCAGTAGGAGATAAACGCCACTCATTTCATTACTATCATTTTCATCACCACCACCACCACTACCAAAGAGATCATAATTACTGACATGATTTTCATAGTTATCATCATAAGAGCATCTATTATTACATGCATCTCTCCATCTTTAACCCTGTTTACCATCGGCAGCAGACCCTGTGGAGGTGTTGTGGATCAGTGGATAAGTCCCTGGACTGTGAACCACGAGGTCCGGGGTTCGAATCCCACCGCCGCACTAGCGTCCTTTGGCAAGACGTTAATCTACATTTGCCACTCTCCACCCAGGTGTTAAATGGGTACCCGGTAGGATACGAAAGTTAATGTCGTTTGCTTAGCATGTGGCGCTTTACAGCAACTGGCTGGAATACTCCCCAGGGAGCGAATAAAGTGCACACATTGTGTGCGGGCATGTCAGAATCCAATGACCGGGGTAATAATATATCTGTAAAGCGCTTAGAAACACAACCATGTATTAGGCGCTATATAAAAGCGGAATGTTATTATTATTATTATTAAGTCTTTCAAAGTTCATGGCTGGTATAGTTTTTTTTTTCACAGAATATATTTCATGACCAAATTAACAAAGAAATAAGGACTTTCAACTCAAATTTTACTCCTGAAAGTTCATGTTGATTTTTGTAGATTTACTGACAACTAAGTGATTAACATCATCACTACTACAATCTTTATAAACAATACGTTCATCCCTATCTTCGTTATCCTCAGTTATTCTCCTCCTCCTCACCATCATTATTATCATCATTATTATCATCATTCCCATTACCATCATCATCATCATCATCACCGACATCATCATCATCACTATAACCACCATCATCATCATCACCATCACCACCATCATCATCATCATCATCATCATCATCACCACCACCATCATCACCATCATCATCACCATCATCATCATCACCATCATCATCACCATCATCATCATCATTCCCCCATTACCATCATCATCATCACCATCATCATCACCATCATCATCACCATCATCATCATCATCATCTTCTTCAAAATCATCATCAATCCCCATTACCATCATCATCATCATTATCATCATCTTCTTCTTCAAAATCATCATCATCATCATCATCACTACCACCAATAAAATCATGAATATACAGTCATGTCATCCCACACACCTCAATCTCACAACATTTCAGAGGCATGAAGATGGTGCATACAGGTACAGTGTACATGGAATTTACAAATATCATTACATATTTCAAAAAATGTCCATTGTAGAGAAAGTACTCACAATCAATGTCAACACATGTGAAAATTTTCAAAGTTATATTCTATAATATTATTCTGCAAATGAAATATGTTTGCATGCACAATAAATGAAAATAAAATCATGAACATTGCATAATACTCTCAAAATAAGAAGCTAAATCAATTCTCAGATAACATTCACCTTTATTTTTTTTTTAACCAAATGTGACCAGGCACCACAAAACCACCAAAAAGTCGCACTGTGTGATTTTCAGTTAGAGCTCAATGTGTTTTTGGTTGGCATGGTCAAATTTTAGTTTCTGACGTTTCCTAAAAGAGTATACTTTTTTTCTAAGTAATCTAAAAATTTGGAGGCACCAAACAATCTAAAAGTAGTATTTTTGAAAGTTTTTTATTAGACTTATGTGTGTCTTCTCTGGAATTTGTTGTATTACTTTTCTTTGTTACGACCCTGAATACTTGTATCCTTTTGATCTCCCATAACTTTTAAACAGAGTAAGTTCTTGCATTGATACTTGTAAACTATGATGAACAGGATATGTCTAATTAGTATGCCAGGTTTTAGGACAATCTGATAATCCCTTCATAGAAATTTTCATTGAGTTCTAATCCTCCTTCGCCTAAGCATAACACCTTGCAAGTCAGAGTGCTTTAATAGACTGCAAACTTTAAACCCTTATTTCTCACAAGTAACATTCTGAGGGACTGTGCATTCTACTCTTTGCACAGTGAGTTAGGAACATCCAGTCCTAATGAGTTATATATCATTTTAAAGCTGAGAATCTCCTCTTTCAGAATCAGACCTTAACTAAAGATTCATATCAGGTGATTTTTTTTTTTTTTGGTTTTGTGGTGTCTGGTCACAAATGCAAAGTTTGTTCTCTAGTTGCAGAGATTACTATTTCTTACAATTGTCCAAAAAGTAACATTTTTCTTTACAAGGAGCATTTACTTAGAACAAATATCTCTTTCCATTCACACACATTAAATCTTGATTTCATGTATCAACAGCAAAAAAAGAAGAAGAAGAATAGAAATTGAGGACTTACCTTCAATACAGTATCCTTCTTGATCCATAACATAACCTTCAACACAGAAGCATTGATATGAACCTTTATCATTCATACATGTGTACTCTGGTCCTCCGCAAGGCTCAATTCCACTCTCACACTCATTGATATCTACAATAAAAGGAGAAAAAGATGTATCAAACAAGGATCTTCTCACTAAGAATCAGAGTCAATCATCTCTGGTCCTCTGCAAGGCTCAATTCCACTCTCACACTCATTGATATCTACAATAAAAGGAGAAAGAGATAATTATACATGTATCGAACAAGGATCTTCTCACAAAGAATCAGAGTCAATCATAGAGTGTTGTTTGCCAAAGTCAAGGAATTGTGCAAATTAAACAGTTATTAATTAGCTTCAAATCAATCCTACTTGTCAGGAACTACTTACTGCCCGAGATGAAAAAAATGAACTATAGGTATTCTTTTAAAACTAAAACTTAGTGTTTTTGTTTCTACTTTATACAACATCAAAACAGAGCAAAATTGACACTCTGGAATGTACATTTATACCTTTTATTTTAATCTTTAGTACTTTTATAGTATTGTATGATACTGCACAAGATGATATAATTTCATGGATGACAGGGACACAGACATCTTAGACAGATTTTGGGTGAAAATTAAACTAGGGGCCTTACAATAAGCATTGCCAGCTCATTTTCTTTTGGTATTAAAGTACTTTGTTGATGTAAATAGTACTTACCAACACAGTAGTTTGAAGCATCCCTTTCATATCCCTCAGCACAGATACAGTCATAGCCCAGGGCTCTATTCACACACACTTCACCCTCATAACAAGGATTCTGAAGACACTCATCGATATCTGGAAAACAAGAGACAAGCACAGTGTTCTCACGCATTATGCAAGAACGCCAAAGTTTTAATCTACATGTACATGTATAACAACAATCCTTTTGCACTTTCATGATCTATTTCTTCTATCTCTCTCTGATGATTCTCTAGTCATATACAGTGAAACCCGTCTATAAAGACCACTCAAGGGAGACAAGAGAAGCGGTCTTTATGAGCAGGTGGTCTTTATGTACAAGTTCCTTTAATACACGTTTCAATGAGAAAGACTTTTCAAGGGAAACAAAAATTATGGTCTTTCTATACAGGTGGTCTTTCTATACAGGTGGTCTTTCTATACAGGTGGTCTTTCTATACAGGTGGTCTTTCTATACAGGGGGTCTCTCTATACAGGGGGTCTCTCTATACAGGGGGTCTCTCTATACAGGTGGTCCCTCTATACAGGTGGTCCCTCTATACAGGTGGTCCCTCTATACAGGTGGTCCCTCTATACAGGTGGTCCCTCTATACAGGTGGTCTTTCTATACAGGTGGTCTTTCTATACAGGTGGTCTCTCTATACAGGTGGTCTCTCTATACAGGTGGTCTCTCTATACAGGTGGTCTCTCTATACAGGTGGTCTCTCTATACAGGTGGTCTTTCTATACAGGTGGTCTTTCTATACAGGTGGTCTTTCTATACAGGTGGTCTTTCTATACAGGTGGTCTTTCTATACAGGTGGTCTTTCTATACAGGTGGTCTTTCTATACAGGTGGTCACTAAAGCAGGTTTCACTGTACCACTAATAATATTGGAACGATACAGAGAAGACTTTTTCCCCTCACATCCTATTCGCTTCAGGTTGCTGCTGCGTCTCTTTCCCTTCCCCTCTCTCTCCCCTCTCCCTATCCCTTCCCCTTTTCTCTCTTTCTTCCTCCCCCTGTACTATTCAACACTTCAGTGATTGTTTATGACCTCATTCCAACTCTGTATAGGCTTCATTTTCCACTCTTCTCTTTCTGAAAATCATGAATACATGCTTCTGAACATCATTATAAACTGCATCGCTTAAATGAAGTTTAAAACTGTTACAGTAAACATAGTTTTCAGTTTATAACGGCATTGACCCTTTCATGCAAACACAAACCCAAATTTGATTCTAGCGCAAATAATTTTTGCCGCTGGTACTGTCAAAGTTAACCCTCATTTCACAAAAAAAATCCCAACGTATCAACTATGCCCATGGTACTGACCAAGCTAATCCTCAAAATACCACACTCAATCTTAACCCTTCCTCCATCTGGAGCATTTAACCTACCTATGCACTGGAGGTCTTCTGTAAGTTGTCGTCCTGGAGGACATACCACTGGCTCACAGGTGTGTCCAAAGGCAGTACTCCTGCATCGTGCTCCAATAGGACAGGGGTTATCAATGCACTGGTCAATAGCTGGTGGTAGAACAGATCAGCATATATACATACATGTATAATGTCACTGCTGTCTCAACGAGAGAGAGTGGCCCATATTCTTGAAGGCGGCCTAAGCTAAACCTGGCTTATCTTAGGCCGCTGATTCATGGAAAGCCTTTTTTCAACTCAAATTTTTAGTAATCAAATCTATGTAACAAAATTTAAAAAAAAAAAAATTTAATGTGAAATGAACATCAGAAATCAATTTCATCAAGTATTTGTATTTGCATTTTGTTACAGATCTATGGAGATTTGCATAGGACCAAGAGGGTGACATCTGGCACTGCATAATTCAATGGTCTAAATCTGCGCACCACTTAGGCGGGGTTTGAGCCTGGCTTAAAGTTAGGCGGCTTTCAAGAATATGGGCATAGTTTCTAACAAAATATTGTTTCTTATGACATCAGTCACAATGGAAATTCATGTAAAATAGAGAGCTGATCTAAAAAAAAGTTGTCAACTGATCAACACACATTAAATCAGATACAACACAGAGGAGACTAAAGTCAAAATATACCCACAATTATATAATATTCCTGCTGCAGTGAAAAATTATATATAAAATTACTACATGTATTACTACACCCACTTTATATCATATTACAATAAGAGCAATCTACAGTCAAACCTGTCTTAGCGGCCACCTGCTTATAGCGGCCACCAAAAAATCCCCCGCAGGATATTACTGTGTTGTAGACCCTGCATATAGCGGTCACCTGCCTAACGCGGCCAGCGGCCACCCATTATGTATCCCTCGGTCAATATCTGACCGCGTATAGCGGCCACCAATATCGAGTCGAGCTGTAGCTTCATGCACAAAAAGTAGTTTTTGCCATAAAAAGTTAGGCATAATAAAGCCGCGATGTGTTTACCGAGTCCTAGCTCAGTAACACTCTCACACAAACATCGTGAATAGATTCTACAATGGCCAAGAAGATCTAAAAGTTTTACCACATTGCCGACTAATTAGAGATTAAAAGTCTTTTTAGTAAGAATTAAGCACTAGTATTGTTCGTTTACGTAATCTTCGCACCATCCAGCTGCGATCTCCCGCACCTGTATTGTTCTCTTAAGCTATCACGGTCGGCATTGATAGCGATCGCCATTGCGCAATAGCACAGGCTCGTACACTGCAATATTAATTTTTATTTTTTAAAAGATTTATCCAAAAAAATTTGAAGGGTTAAAGCTATCGAAAAAAATAATAAAAGAGTGATTCTTTTTTTAGAAAGTGAAAATAATAAAATACTACCCAGCTATTATTTTTTTAAGGATCAATAATAACGATTTCATGTACGAAATTGTCCTGCTGAAAAACAGCAGGAAAATGTACCAGTACCTATATCAGCGATCCATTGTCGACGTTCGCACTTTCGACGAATCAACCGAGCACCTTCTATCGCCTGTTCTCAAAAACAGTTAAAACTTCTTTTAAACCATTCAAAAGGCAAATATTTATTGAATAAAAATTGATTGCATGATTTTATTCAAGAGATAAACTTATTATTGTAATTTTTTGACAGGAAGCAAAAGCATGATTAGACATCGTTTTTAGACTATAAAAATCAAGAACAGCACAGTCTACCGCGGGCGACTACGTACGTGGTAATTTGAGGGAAAATTCATTTTACAGAGATTGCTCGTATATCTATTGTTTTTCTCATTTATTGACAACAAAGCATATTATTTTGGCATTTTATACATGTATATCATATGACATGTTATACGTCAAATCTTTAGATCTATAGATTGTTTTCCTAAGTGATATACATCGTATATGGATACATGTACACTGACTATAAAGTGATGCGTGTACATGTAGGTATTAGGTATGTGCAAAAATTAAAAATGGCCGCCGACCTGTCTATAGCGGCCACTTTTTCCGTTTCCCTTTGGTGGCCGCTATAGACAGGTTTGACTGTATATTGTTGTTTCATCATGACTTTATTCAAGCTCAAGGTTATTTTGGTGTACATAGACAATCATTACGGAGATATAACCCCCTTCCCCACCCCCCCCCCCCCCTTTGCTTTGTTTTGGTTGTTTTGAGCTGTGAGGTCACATAGCATGTATAAGATATGTGCATGAAGGTACATGTAGATGATTTATATATTCATTGGAAGTCTCCATCAAGCTTTCAATAAAGCTTACAACGTTCCATTCAAGTTTACATAATTTAATTAAATAGTAATAACAATAATAATGATAACATGTCTTGTTTACCCAGGGTAGCCTCATCAGTATTATATTCTGTTCTCCCTCATGGCCCTGGAATCATATTATAAGACACTGTACATTGAATTATGTAATATATATACATGTGCAAGTAATGATGTACAGCCATGGAAAAAATTATTAGACCAAGAATGGTTACTGAAAGTATTATTTTTGCGGTAAGAAGGAAATAAAGTATCATGATAGCAAGGTATAATTGCTGGAATTTGATATTCATTCAATGAAATACAAAGACAAATAAGTTTTATAATTTTGTAAGCATATTATAGTACCCTTATTACAGAAGCTTGGTCTAATAATTTTTTCCAGGGCTGTATGTTCATTGATGATGATGATGATGTGTGTATACATATATATATATGAATAAACTAAATCAAATCTTTAAAGCTACTCACTGATACATCCTCCATTGATGTATTCTTGTCCTGGTCCACATAGAATCTGATTCACGCTTGGATCAGGCATACCTTGGCAAATAAAAAAGAATAAGAATAATCAGATGATAATACAGACTTTATAGACAATTGATAAGGGTGAATGGAGTCATGATATCACTAAGTCACAAAAGAACGTATCCAAACCCAAACACACATTTTCAGCTCAAAATGAGCACAGAAGGATGTCATAACACCTTCTCACACTGAAATTAAAAAAATGACCGAAGTAATAATGTCAATGAAGAGCACCTTCCCAAACACAAACGTTTTCATCAAACACAAGCACTATACGAGGGTTAAACTTCTTATCCCATTGGAATTTTAAAAATCTAAATGACAAAAAAGACAAACATGTTTTTATTTGGGATGTGCCCCCTCCTCCCCTAACTTAAATATCATCATTATAACATTTAAACAAATGATGCTAGGTATAGAGAAGAAGGTCAGAGGTCAGCTTACGGACACACTGATCTGCAACTCCCTTGCGGTAGCCTGGCTTGCAGCCCACACAGAGATGGCCGGCATCGGTATCGATACAGTTCTGGCCTTCTAAACAAGGGCTACTTTCACAGCCATTGATTGCTAGAAATAATGAATTAAAAACATTTCAACATCAATAATAACGAAAAAATATTTGTTCTTGTTTTGCACAGAATATGTGTTCATTATTCGTTATTATACTATTAATACATGGATGGGAGTGCGCTGGTGCGATCTGGCAACACAAAGGTTTTTATCGTGGTGTACTATACGCACGATGCGCAAGCCGAGTGTGTTTGACACCATGATAAACACCTGCGTGTTGCCAGATCGTACTAACGCACGAACTCACAACCACGTATTAATAGTTTTATAAAACGGGTCGGCAATATGATTATGAAGTCTAAAAAAATGGTTACGAACCCCATATAAACGTCAAGAGTCGCACAGTCATGGAGGCTGCCATTTGCTTTCCTGGATAACATCACAGAAGCGCAGCCAACAAAAGTCATGCGCGTTTCAGTGCGCGCATGTAATCCCTGCGCTAAAATGACAATTACGCGATTTCATTGCGTTTTAAGTTTGCACGCACCAGAGGTGCAGCTCAGCCGTGGTTTAGAGGCTTTTTGCCGTGTGTTATCACTTTTTTGTTGCACGGTCACATGGTGTTATTTGACCAATCAGGATGGCTACATTCTTGAACCCGTTTTATAAAACACTTTAACACCCAGTGTTCACTCAAATCAAAATTCATATACAGCCATGGAAACAAATATTAGACCAAGAATGGTTACTGAAAGTGTTATATTTGTGGTAAGAAGGAAATAAAATATCATAAAAGCAAGGTACAATTGCTGGAATTTGATATTCATTCAGTGAAATACAAAGACAAATCATTTTCATTAGTTTGAATGCATAATATAGAACCTTTATTACAGAATTAAGCTTGGTCTAATAATTTTTTCCAGAGCTGTATGTAACCCAACCCACGATACACACAAGTGTTTTGAAGCAAGCTTGTTGAGTATTATTACTATAACATTTTGTACTTAGATATCAAACATCTTGGAGAACCTCTTTAGTAAGTTTCAAATTCAATATTCAATAATTATGAATTTTCATGCGCATTTTAGTACTTTGTGTTTATCTTCATATCCATGGTCATACCCTTACCCCCTCCCAACCCCCCTCCCTCTCTCTCTCTCTCTCTCTCTCTCTCTCTCTCTCTCTCTCTCTCTCTCACCCTCACAGAACTCCAGAATCTCTTTAATCCCAATGAACAATTTTGTTAACTTACGAATGCATCTCTTCAGTCCGTCCACAAACTTCTGACCAGCAGGGCACAGGATAAACACTGAAACAAACAGGAAATGACAGACTGATACATAAACAAATGTCTACATACAAGTATACAAAACAATCAGCATGTCTCCATAAGAAATATCTAGAGGGTATGTCGAGACATAATCTTTATTTAATCTCACAAAAGAAAATTATATTCTTCTTTGGCCTTATCATAACTAGTATCTAGAAATCTGGTATTCATGAATTCATCCAATTTTTAAAAACCATGCTATACAAGTACATTCTCAAGCTGAATTTATATTTCCCTCTTGCTGACAATATTTCCCCTTTGCTGGTGAGCTTTATGAAATAATAATCACTTGAGGACAAATTGACACCCTTGTCAGGCCACATGTTCCTAGCCTAAGTCCAACTTGAAACTCAATATCAACCCTAAAATTAACCCTAACTACACCTCTTTAACAAAAGAAAGCCTTAAACAAATGTAAAGTCACTAATATCATGCAAGTCTGTAAGATATGTTTTTCATCCAACTCACCATCTGGAGGTCCCAACTCTCGAGCAACATCCATGGGATCAATCTCATCCACCGGTGCAATGTCCCCTCCATCACTACCACCACCACCACCACCGGTACCTGCGCCCTCAGAGCCCCCCTCACCATCCCCTGCTGGGTCAATGAATACCAGACCATCCACCCTCCTCAGGGCAGCAAGGACGAAAGGCAAGGGACGCATGTCACCAGCGTTCCCAAAGGACTCGTCCTCAGATGGTTTGACAGGGATGGTGTAGAGCAGAGAGGCATCCCAAGAAGGAGGGGCTTCCTCACAGGTGATGTCGTAAAGCTGCTTCACGTTAATCTCTGTTGGAGGAAGTAAAATATAATAAGAATAGATTATGTGACGACGTCTCCAATATGCCTTCACATATATGCAATAGACCTGTTCACAAAGTTATTCAAATTTATGGATGTTTCTTTCCAGGGGACCTAGTAACAAGGTATTCTATTAACCTGTTATTAATGAATGAACTACAATACTTGGAATCCAGTTTGCATACATTACTTTTTACCTTGTCTGATAACCCTCTGACAAGCTTTCAAGTTGTCAAGAACAACCTTTGTTTTAAAAGTATGCATAAAATTTGAATATATTTGTGAACAGGTCTATTAACTGTCAATTGTTTTTCTTAACATGTAACAAAGTTTCAAATAAGCTCATTGATACATTGTTATATAAAATAAAATGTCATTAAAAAGATAAGGGTTCATGTATTATCACAGATTTCTGTGTAAATTGATCTAAGTGACATTTAACTGTTTAACCTAACTGACTCAAAATCTCATCAAGTCATCTCTCTGATATGAAATGAAGTAAATTCACTAAATTGTCAGATTGCGTCATTTACTCACCCTTATCATAGTAATCAAAGACTTGTACCAATCCTGGTTTGGCATCCTCAACATCAATCTCCTTGACGATGGAGAAGACTAGACAGGTGTCCTCGTTGGTGAGCTTCAGGTTTGAGAGGAAGAAAGAAAAGATAAGGATAACAATAATTTCCTGATTACATAATCAACAACGCAATTGAAGGAGTGGCATATACTTATCAACTAAATATTTTCTTATTTCACATATTTACATGTATTTACACATAATTCACATGAACCCTATTTACTTACAGATTTTACTAACTTTATTTAATTACCTCACTCATCAAATTACTTACGTACAGTACTCTTTAAAATCCACTTATCAATAACTTCACTTAATTTCAAATTTCTTCTGACTCCAATTATTCACGTACATACACGAAAGGGACGATAAACATATCAATGACTTGAAGTTTACCTCATTGAAGTAGAAATAGACGTTCTTGTTATCCACCTCATAGCGTTGGAGAGGCTTGTGTTGTTTTTGGAGTAATCTTAGGGATTCTTTGTCAGGATAGAAGCCAGAGATCATCTTGACTTCTATAATGGCCATATTAGACTCCTCATCACTACCTGTATAACTGTATAGATTATTAAAGATGAGAACGATAATGAAAATGGAAGGACTGATTGACGAAGAAGAAGAATATAATGATGATGATGATGATGATGATGATGATGATGATAATCATTTAGACTTGAACAATAGCGATGTTAGATTCTTCATTACTGCCTGTATACATGTACATGTACATGTACCTGAAAGATACATGTACATAACACAAAGGTTGTATTGAAAGTAATACTCACAGTAATTATAATCATTTAATATTCTCAGGAAAGTCATTTACTAGACAAGGAATGAGGATAATGCCAGGATAGAAGCATATTATAATCTCCACTTGTACACTGCCCATGTTACACTTTTCATCTTTCCTGAAGTTACAGAGTATAATTCACAAACCCAACTTACAAACATTCTACCCATAAAAAAGTGCTATGAAAATTGAACATTTATCCCAAAGTAAGCCAGACACTCTTAGTAATCATACTGAAAATGAACTTTCACCTTGCCAAAATGACTTTATGTGGTAATTTGTGCATAAATGAGCTTTACATGTACACAAATACAAGATGGTGTAGAGTAGGATATGCATGCTAATGCTATGGTATGTCAAACAGGTTACCTTGCACAGACTTTCATATAGTAGTCAGTGCATCTTGTGTTCTTGCTGGACTCATAGGATTCCAGGACCAGTACATCTAACTGAAAGCCAGCATCCTCTGGGC
This sequence comes from Heliocidaris erythrogramma, assembly GCA_025617745.1. Classification (NCBI taxonomy): domain Eukaryota; kingdom Metazoa; phylum Echinodermata; class Echinoidea; order Camarodonta; family Echinometridae; genus Heliocidaris; species Heliocidaris erythrogramma. Next base: position 894,651 of record CM046860.1, on the reverse strand, counting down.
TCTCTGGTATCTCATTGTGAGTGGTGGAAATCTAAACAAAAACGGTATTATAGAATTATTACACCAATCATCAGAAACCACAGGGTCATTCCTTTTTGGAAGGGAGAATTATCTTCCAATAACATGTGCTCCAATTTTTTAAAATGTCAGGTCCTAACTCAGTAAACAATATGATTCTCTTAAGGTACAAGTGAGGCATCTAAATAATAAAAAAGTTATGTGTTACTTAGAATAGATTAGTCATCGAAAAATAATCATTAAAATCTTCAAACTGGCAACACACAGTTAACTGCAAAGTCTTTATTTTCTTGCACAAATTGGCAACTTTTGTGGCGATATACATATTCATACAGGTGCATTTGATATACAAATACATGCTTTGTCACATAAAGTACTGGGAAAATATCAGTATTGCTAATTTGAAGAGAAAAACAAATTCAATAAGCCTTAAGAACATCCTTTTCAGTTTTCTTTTCTATCTCATAAATCTGCTTCACATGTAATGTAACAGCAGTATTCAAAGAGTCAAAACAAGCTCGTGAGCATACCTGCATGAGAGCACAGCCAGAGCCTGAGGCAAAGAGAGTCAGCTGAGCAGGGACACCAGGTAGGATTTCCTCTTCTAAGACCAGCCTGTTGAAGGTGGTGATGGTGAAGGGGTACACCTCCCCTGTACCATTCAGGGGTGTGACTTCCACAAAGGCTTTGATGCTGGTTGCTTCACTGTACGCTACCTTGGCAAACTCTGCCAGGGCCTGCAGGGCTACCACTGTATCCTGCAATGTAAGGTATTCCAACAAAGACGTGACCATCTTTGCACCTTTTCAGCTGATAAATATACTATTATTCACTTTTCAAAAGCACATGTAAGTTATAAGCAACTGTTCGTTTCGAGTTCACAGTTAGTAAAAAAGGAAACAACACAATTCTACATGTATACATAAAAGATGATTTGTAACAGAAAACAGATAGTACACGGTACAATGGTACTAAACATATTCTTAGCCGCGGTTGTAAATTGCATCTACATGTATATGTAGGAGAAAAATGCAATTTTGTTACACTTAAGGTAGAAATCAAGAGGAAATTTGTTCAACTTCATGCCACTTTCATACACATGAACAGTATACTAACTAATCAACAACTTATAATTTCCCTCCATCCAGTGATCTTGAAGTTCACATTTCTCTACCACCTTTCACTACTCAGTTTCTCTTGATTTCTTTGCAGCTTTGGCTCACAGCCACTTGCTATAGCATCAAGGGTGGGTTCAAATTTTAGCGGAAAAAGAAAAACTGGTCTCTGCACTCAGAAGGAATAAGATCAGTAAAAGCTTACTTGAGTAGATGAAAATCCACCATTACTGTTCCTCTGAAGCACAATCCATCTAGCGATAGGATTGCCCTCAATGAGGGCCTGGGTAATGTCAGTGGTCCTCCTGATCAGAGATAAAAGAATATAGGATGTCATCTCGATGTCAGTACTGGGTGCCTGGTAAGCATAGAGGTCCCGGGTTCCGTTGGGCTTGGCTCTGTTGGTTTGCCAGTATTTGAGACCATCTGAGTAGGCAAGGGAATAAATATTAGAAAACCTGGGATGGGACTTGACATCAACTCCTCCCCCCCCCCTAAAAAAAAACATTGAAAAAGAGAAAGCCTCGCACATTTATACCCAGGGTATTATGAGTGACGATATCTCCACATGTAATGCTCCAAAGAATTTACACGTAGTATATGAGAGAATTTTGAGTTTTGAGTTTTGAGTTTTGAGTTGTTTTTTTTAATAGTGTGGGAAGAGTTTTTATAGAGCTGCAAATGTATCCCAAGGTTAAATATCATCTAAATTTATCTTAACCTGTCATTTTGTTTTCAATGAAATTATAGAATCATGATATACTGTGCTGCTTTTAATGAAGTACTTCTTAGAAGGGAAAAAAAAATCCATTCAAGCGAGATTGACATGAAAGGCTTAAAAGTACCTTCTGCAAAAGATATTTTGACATTAAACAACTTTAAAAACCAACAATAAATTCAGCAAAATTCCTTGCTTCAGAGCAAAGAATCACTGGGTGCAGAAGAACATCATGTATACATTATTCACTGACCTTCATAAACTGCCTTAGATTCTAGTTTATCCATGACATCTTGGGCGAGAGGACTGTCAGCCAAAGTCAGGGCATAGACCAGTTGAGCCAGCGTATAGGTGTCTTCAACATCAGGTAGATCCTTGGTCACGCAGCGTAAAGCACTAAGTACAACCTGGTCCTGTGATTACAGCAATAAAATTCACCAATATATCAGTTGCCTTGGTAGCTTAATCATGAGTTCAGGTCATGAAGAAAGATAAATACTTACCCCTAAAATGATATGAACAATGAATACTTACAGCAATTTGAATGGAACTGAATTGAATTGAGTATTCTAGGTGACACACAAATGATATCTGCCAAATAATTTGATAGAAGATTTACATCGTCATAATCATATGATAATCATCATCATCATGATTATACTTACCTGAAGATGAAGTCCAGCCTCTAGAAGAGTGATAAGGACATATGATGTCAGTGTTCTCTCACCATTGATACCACCCTGTTTATATCATCAAACAAAAATTAGGTAACGTGTCAACAATATATTCATGAATGTGTAACAACAGCAAACTATTGACTACCAACGTACATGTATGAACAGCCTCTACAAAGTAATATAATTTTCTTTTGATATTATAAACTCTGATCATCATCCTATCATACATGCACTTAATGTATATGTACTGTATCTCTATTCCATTTAATTCTACAACATTATCAAAATATAAACTTTCTTACTTTATTTTGAAGTTTTAGCTTTAGACTTGTAATTTTTCCATAAAAATGCAATATATATATGTAGATTTTGTGTTAATGCAAAACACTGTCAAAATTTTCCCAAAATACCAAATCCTTTTAAGCTTGATAGACACATATTTTTTGTACAGAGGTAGTTATTAGGGTGGTGATTGTTTATTATCCTATGTAAGTTATTTAACAGAGGCAGCTGTCCTATTAAGTATTAGGATGGTGCTGGTATGTGGAGTGCACACCTACATGTACCAAAGCAAATATCAGGAATCTCTTGAGGCAAAATTATATTTACAGGACATTCTTTGTGGTTTTATATGGCATTTTTCAGCAAAAGAGAGGAATAAAGGTTCTCAACATTAGTTTGAAGGCCAAAAATAGCACTCATGGTTGACAGCTATGGGGAGTGGGTATAAGTCCAGGGAGTGCATGTAGGTGTCCTTGAGATATTTATCCTAGATGCTTCACCTTCATATCTTTGTGGCACAGCTTCCCACGAGACTGGAAGCATCCTGTCTCTGGGCTCTGTAGACTCCTCAGCCACGAGATACTGATCTCCAGATCGTCCTCATCGATGTAGATATAGTCCGAGGCCTGAGCGAAGGAACGCACCACAAACGCTGTCAGCCACGTGCTTCCCTCAGGGTCATTCTCACCAAAAGCAGAATACGAGCCATCTCGATGGCGGTAGTTGAGCTCACGTTGGTAGCCACGCTTCATATTAAACCTAGAAAGAGAAAATACATGCAAGAACTTTCTTTCTCTGCTGTGAGATGCAAAGACATTTATTTTATTTTTCAAATCTCATGGTTTGAATAACACACATGACCAAGCATGGCCCAAGTCTCTTTAAAATCTAATGCTCATGCCTTACTTTGCTTTGTTCTCGACAGAGGGCGTGAGTTGGTCGGTGGTTGTCAGGTAGCTCAAGGCGACGATGTTTGGCACAAAGCCAAGCATGTTCTGTTCTCCGCACCCAGTAGGAAGACGGATCAGGTGATCAAGGTTGGAAAGACTTGGTCCCATCAAGTCACCTGATGAATGAACATATTGAGTATAAACACAATTTACAATCACTTTTGAACTGGACAGCAGCTTTTTTGTATATCAGGCTCCTAACATAGAATATGTCCCATTAAGTAACCAGTATGAAAATGATAACAGTGATATTTGTCAGCTTGCTACATGTATATTCTAAAGATGTATAAGTTAAAGATAGAATGATGAAGTTTGGACAGACTTCATCCCAACAAATTTCCTGATAAAAACAATTAACTTTTTATCCTGGAAAATATCAAACTCAGAGAACAAATGTGGGCAAGCAAAATGACACAACATGTAGAGGTATATTGTAAGTACTACAATGTTAAGATTAGATACACAATCAAACACAAGTACATGACTATCCTTTATCAATGGGCATCATTTTGCTGGATTATATATTTATTTACACATATTTTTAAAATTAAACATTCATGTTGTTTTGATTAGAAAATGTGAAAATTAAAACTACCAGTGTTGCCAATTTGCAAAAGGAATAACTATAGATTAGAGCCATCATACTGACCTGTGATCGAGACTTTGCCTCGAGCTGACCCTTCTACAATGCCTTCAGGTAGCGTTACATTAAACACCTTCTCATATTCACCCTCTGCTACTATAATAACAAATTACAGGAAAAAATGAAATATATACATGTTCCTGGCTCTTGGCAATATTCTGCAGATTCGATTATGCAATGCTTTTTGTGATTCGAGATAAGAGAGATGTTATGGCTAATGATACATTGCAGTATGCTGCAAAAGTTTCAAATCAATACTCTCTATAAATATAATCACATTTTGTTGAATTTGTGCAATCAATATGGAGCATGCATGTATCAAAAACAGAAATCTGCTCGCTATTCACAAACAATCACCACAGAACGTAGGAACAAGATCTCCTCTGTAATGCTTTCATTCATTCTATTAGGGTCCCAAATAACTAATTAATAAACCTTCACTTAATAATGTCTACATCAAACCACAAAATAATGTGAAATCTATTACTTGACTGGTGGCTAACAAATTTGCCTGACTTAATTGTCCTTAATTTCATCCTGAAACGAGTAGCTATGTCTGCATATCCCGGGGCCTTGTCAGTTATCTGTGTGAGAAAAAGAGAAAACAATAGAGAATAATAAGTATGATGCTCAAACATAAGAATAATATGGATATTATATTATTATATCTATGAATAACCCTAAAGTAAATACATGTGCAAAAGACGAGATGCATTGAGTCTATGTCATAGTACAGCACAAATCTTTATTGATGCTATCGAATGCTAATATAACTACTTCATTGAATCTAAATCATATAAAATTTCAAAATCAATGTCATTCCTTCCCTCTACCTACATTCTGAAATCAGAACAAAAATTATTCCTAAATACAAGTCTTTACACTACTGATTACATATCTCTACATGCATAAAAAATAGTACAAGTTCATGATATGCATCATATTCACATAAACATATATCTAGATAACAGTTTTCTTCCCAAATTAACAGAACATTAGTTAGTACAAATGATGGACATGCTAATTCTATCAGTGTTAGTGTCTGAAAGTAGATGCATTAATTTGCGTAAAATTCCACAACTCTAGGCGTTTGATTGAAACTATACAATCTCACAAGTGCCTGCCCTTTTGAGTCAAGAATGATTTTTTTTTCAAGATCTTAAGAATTTTCAAAATGAATAAAAGAATGATGAAAATAGTATTTTTTGTTACGATTCACTTTCTAAGGTAATCTTTTTATGTCAAATTGAAATTCAAGTCAAGATAAAGATTAATTAACGAAAGATTTTGATTGAATTCTTGGCATTATACTTCATATAGCATATAATTTTGTATTTTTTAATAAAGTGATGCTTATACTGCAAGACAAAAGTTTGCTATTACAGTTTTACTTTTCCTTCTTTTCCTTCTTTGCTTTCTTTGCTTTCAATTTCTCCTTTATTATCCTCCGAACGGCATATCTCTGCTTTGCAATGGACCCCCATACCAACAAAAACACTTCTGTATGATTTATTTCAATATTTAAATCACTCTTCAATAGCGTGTTAGACCCGTTCTTGACTTAGACAAATCAGCTCATCAATAGAAAAACTCATCTGGCACGCCTGTACCGGAAGTAGGTGTCACAACCAAAGTATTATAGCGCCACTGTTGGCGACTATCTTACAGCTTTTGTTGATCCCTCAAATTGATCGGCAAGGATTCGGTTTGGAGCCAGTTTGGCGGTGTGACTGAGGTGTAACTAACTATACACTTTCAACGATGTACGCAAATCAATACAGCTACTTCTCAGACTAGTTCATTGTATATATACATACAGTCTCTGGCATATCTTGCAATGAGTACACAAATCACATCTAGATGCATGAATTTTCATCTCAGGAGTTAAAAAACAAAAATAAACAAGTGTTAAATAGTGACAAACGTGTATGCAAGGCTAACTGTTAGCCTTCAATACAATAAAATGACAAGTATGTACATGTATATGACTGTTCCATACTCCCACAATACTAGTATACAATAGAAAATCGATGAAAGAAAGATTGAGGTATTAAAGGAAACAACTGAGGAACATGTCCCATGCAACATTTCAAAAATGCATACAAATCCATACAGATACATTTGCAAGTGCACATAGTCAGTTTTGAAAGTTTGTATGACTGCAAGGAAGGAGTCATGTAGAAAAAGACTATAAAAATTAATTTGAAGTCATGCTTCTAAACGTGACCGTGGATTCCATATAAAAGTGGTTCGGGAGAAACTTGTAATTTTTAGTTCTTTCAGGATTTACTGTCTATCAAGTTTCCTTAGAAGTTGATATGAAAGTTAATATGTCTATCTACAATGCATGTCAAGTTTGAACAATCTGTACCACGCATCCTTTAATTTTCTTTAGAAACAATTACTTCAAAGGATATTATTCCAAATGAAAGGAATCAAATAATGATTAAAACTTAACAACTTAACTGACAAACGATTCCGTTTGTCTTCTCATCTTATTCCACCATCCATCCAAATATCATGTTATGTTAAATGAACCCCTTCCTTGCTGTTACAAACCATCTGACTATACATCATGCTGTGATCATTCACTGTGATGACATATACGAGAACAGACCGCTCTTTTAATGTATGCAAATTTATGCACATTCTCTATTTAAAGCACCTAGTGACAAGCTATTCCATGAACCTGCTTTTTATAAATGAGCCTCAATGCTTGGAATCCAGCTTGCATACATTACCTGTTGCTATGTCCGGCAAGCTTTCAGGTTGTCAAGAACAACCTTTGTTTGAAAGGTATGTATAAAATTTGCATACATTACCGAAGCGGTCTATTGACATGAAATATAGATGTACACAACCGACTACTGGTCCATGTTATCTATACCACCAAATATACTGATATCCAGAATGCTTTATGTTCATAGAAAATGTATTTCTGCCATTTAACAAATTTTACATCAGAATAGATATAATTAAATTTCAACACAAGAACATGTAAATGAACCACTCTTGAGTAATCAAATTTTTGCTTGAAACTTGGTAGAAATTTACATTTTCTCCTTGGCATCTATCCCAGCTATGAATTCTTTTTTTTTTTTCTTTAAACTTTTTTTCCTGCAAATTGCAGTTTAGATACAGCACCAGCTTTGAATCAAACAAAGACTGACACTTGTGGAATGAATTTCCACCATAGAACAATATCTTTTATAACTTAAAGATAGTATCTGAAAGATTTAAATTTTCTTCCATGAAGAAATGGTAGGAAGCTCATTTGGAGTTGCTGTTTTTATACCTAATTCCAACCAATTCATCAGACTGGATATCAGTAAATGGTTAGCTGACCTGTCTTTCAAAAGGTATGAATTTATTTCCCTCTCAGTGAAAATGAGTTTAACAGAGTCTTGAGTATGCAGACTATCTCTCTTTGTCTTCTCCCTTTTGTTTCATCAACGAATGGTGAGAAGGAACAGTCTACGGGTGTAAATACATCAGACTCTATCCAAAACATTTTCCATGAAAAGAGAAAGAAACTTATACCGTTTGGAATCAAGGCTACTGGCACATGTACCAATCTGATGGGTTGCATGAATATAATGATACAGAACAAATAACTCACCTAATAGGTATGGTCTATCCATGGTCTAGCAAGCGAGGGCTCTCTTCCTACACTATTAAGTGAAATAAGCTACCAATCTATCTGATTAGTCAACTATTATGTTACAATAATAATCTAAACCAGGATAATATGTTCTTATCTTGTGATGCCAGAGCAGATATACTACCATAATATATTACTGATAATCTACTCTCATAGTGAAATAAAAATATTTTGTTATCAAGTCTACGCCAGAATAATATATTCACACCTAAGGAAGACATTGTACAATAATAAATATGAGTACATACAGGATATACATCAACTACCTACTTTTTTGAAAAACTCAAAACCCTGTCTATTTTGAAATTGACTATTGAAATAGGCACTTTGTAGCAATATGGAATAAATGCATGCATAATACATGTAAAAAAAGCTAATAATTACAGGTACATGTAATTGATACAAAAATATAGACACAATAAAAATAACAATGTATAAATATGAAGAAAGAAGATAAATATGAAGTAAAAAGGCAACATATGAGGAAATTAGTGGCAGGCAACATCGAGCAGGGTAGGATAAGGTAGGATACGGGATACATCGTCACACTCCAAACAATGGACATCAACAATGCATGTAATACACACACTATCATATACCAGTCTGCACACATTTCATCACTACATTTCAGATATACACACACTCAGTCACCATTGATCAGCTCCATACATTCATCACCAAACTCACATCACTTACATTCCATGTAAACATGTAGCAGGATAAATAAAACAACAATATCAATTCAAGCATTAAAAACACTTTAAGATATAGATAACATCATTTAAACAAAAGGAAAATAGATAAAAATATTCCATGTAGCAATAAGCATAAGTAAGTAAATCGTATCTTTTCTGAACAATTCACTTTGAAAATATTTATTTTTGTTCAATTAAAATAAAAAAATGTTCTCAAACACAGATTTTTTCGGTCATAGACCATATTCAAAATCTCGTATTCTGAGGTGGTTTTGCAGGCAAACCCACGTAAGATATCAAACATGATGATTTTGGTCATTAATAATTAAATGCTCATGTCTTTCTTTTTCTCTTCTCTGTAAAACTATCAAACATAAAATGAACACTTACCCTCTTCTGGGCAGAAGTAGCAGTTTTGAGTGGTGTCTACCTCAGTTCCCTCAGCCTGTAATTAAAATCAGGAAAAAAGAGAGATGATGATATAATATCTCCCTAAACATTGAAATTATTCTTACATGTTAAGCCAAGCTAATGGCAGCATGTGAAAACCTTTGTAAATAGTACAACTTTAAAAGCATATGGGTGTACATTTGTGTATGTGGAAGATAGAAAGACTGATAAGAGAAAAACAAAGGGAAATGCAAGAGAAAGAGGGATAAGGAATGTGAAGGAGGACAAAGAGACAAGAGAAGACACTTGAGATAAAGATATTAGGGAGGAATAGATGACAATAGCCGGGATTCTGGCCATAGCACAACACCCTTCATGCTAGTACCAATTACATACATGTATATGCTGGACTACAGAAGAAAAAAAAAACAAGCCTAGGGTAAATTCCCCCTGACAAGGGTACAGACAGGTTTAATAAACAGACAGGATTCTGGGTGTAGCACATCACCCTTTATGCAAATACCAATGACATCTATGTTGGACTACAGAAGAAGAAAAAAACCAAGGGTAAATTCCCCCTGGCAAGGGTACAGACAGGTGTAATGAATATGTCAATGACAACTTCCAACATGGAAAATTGCTTTGGTCCTCCTAAACTACCCCTGTGATGCTGCAAGATCACTCAATTTTGACCAAGAGTCAACAAATTCCAGAAGATGCGACTTACCTCTACAAGAAGTTCTTTGAAGATGCTGTCTCTTGCTCCGATGCTGCTGCTGACAAGCTCATTGCCACAAAGAGCATCCTGGTCATTCACAGACAGTCCAAGTGCTTTTCAAAATATAATGAAGAGAATGGATTAAACCCTCAAATATTATCGACTCTATGTAGTATACATAGCATAAATCATTCGGAGATAGGAGTGGAGAAGGTACACACACACACACAAACATATACATGAACATGTTCACCATAGGCAAGTTTCATATAATTTCAATGAGCAAAAAATATAAGTATAAGTTAAAAATAAGTATTTCATTCTATTGTTCATTGAAAGCCAGCATCATCCAAGTCAGTTATTATATCTTGTAGGGCTTAAACCTGACTTGGCAGATTTTTCCTAGCTTCCTAGTCTCAAAGTATGATTAATACAAACAATGAGAAAACACTTTGGCCATTTGTAAATTGGCACTAAAAGCACAAAAGTTATTTCCGTCACTTGCAAACTGGGAAATTATACAAGTCACAGTTACAATTACCTTGTAAAGCAATGTTTCCAAGTTTCCTTGGCTGGATACGGAACTCCACCGACTGTGACTGAGATCCACCTACACACACCTTCTTTCTTGGACGACTCTTCCTGGCCATTCGGAATCCCTCATTCAGCTCCAAAGATACCTCAACCTGTAAGTATATAAAAAATGGATTTGATACAGTTCTGATAAATTAAAATTGCCAGTATTTTTTTTTACTTCCAGCTAAAAACATAAAACTGAACAACCTAACCACCATACGAACTTGAAAACTATACAAACTTCTTGCAAATTGTGATTCTATCGGAGAATAAATTACAAATCTACAAAACATGACCTTTACTTGTTTCAGCTCCTATGTGACCACAGGTTACATTCCAGATGTGGCCTTTCTATACAGTTTTTGTAAGGTAGACTATAGCCCAAGGCCTTTACATAGATGTATGTACATATGTATGAAAGCCTCCAGTACACCAAGGTCTGTCTTGTTTCCTTGTTGCACACTGTTACCAGTTCACTTCACAAGCCTTTCAAAATGGCCAATAATCCAAAGGTATCTCAGGATTATTCTTTAACAGGTTAAAGAAAATCCAACCTACCACCAGACTCTCTGTGAGGTAGTTGAAGACGGTGACAGTAACGGGGACGACCTCGCCCCTCACAACAGAATAAGGTAGGGTGTAGGAGAGGAAGAAAGGCTGGAAGGCCCTGAGCTTGGTGGGAGGTGACACACCCACTCCGTACTCCACAGAGGTACAGAAACCGCTTCCGATCCACTCAGTGACGGTATCTGGTACCTCCATACTGATGGAGGTTTCACCTGTGACAGAACTGGATGGGATAAATAATAAGTTTAGGAAAGTGCTCAATTAAATCATCATAATTTGCAAAAGTTAGAAGTCCTACAGTTGCCATTTATCTGAAAGATTAGCAAGGAATTAGGCAACAAATATTCAATCTGTACTTGGTTACAATATCAAATGGTAAATTTCAGTGAAGAAGTTATCAATTTTCCATCAAATACTGAACATCTGGAATGAACAGAATGGGAAGAAAACATAATGAATATAAATTATTCATATTATAAACATGATAAAAAGTCCCAATGTAAAGCAAATTTTTATTTGAATTGACATGAAATTAACATACATGTAGAATTGCACATTTCTATCAAGTTGTCCCATGTATTCACAAATCAGTCACTGTATCAATCACTGCCGATGATAAAGATTAGAAATGAATTCATAAGACAACAAGCAAATACACAAAAGTTAAAATAAATGGATTGTGCATAAGCACCTTACAAATACAATGCAATATGTTTTGCTGTGAACAGAAGCAAACATTCTTTATGATAATAATCTGTTCTTCTGGAGAATACTCACTCAGTTCTCCTAAGGTCCCACAACCATGTTTCTGGAAAGTATGATCTGATCCTTGGAGCCGTCTCCAAGACATCATTCGGTACCTCTGGCTTTTCCAAGATACCACCGTCATCAACGACAGCATCCTCTTTGTTCAGCAACGGTACAGCAATCGGCCCCTCAGCTGCATTCTCAACTTCAGCTAGGACCACAACAAAATGAGACTATTCAAGTTTCATGAAGAATTTCACTGACTGGGTAAAAAGTACTGATATACAATTAATACATCCTCCTCCCAAAGACCAGCAGAAGACGAGGGTCTCATTCAAATTTGTTAACTCCTTTCCACTGGAAAGGAAGTTCATAAAAATGCTAGTCACATATTGTACCAAATGGTACCCTGCTCCTAGATGTAATGCCATGATCTTAACTTCTTCATCAACTGGGGCTTAGGACTTCCAGAACAATCAAGGCAAGACAAAGAACCTAAAAGCTAGTTCTCCATGTCAGTCGGGTTCTATGACCGTTACCCAAATAAGTAGTACGGAATAGTGTACTCCTCACCTGTGCCTCTGGAAACTGAAGCTCCACCAACACAAGGACTGGTCTCAACATCCATATTTGTGATGAACAGCAAACCCATATCCTGCAGAATACAGATAAAATCTCTTTAAATACTCTTAACTCCACGCTTAAATTGTCTTGTTAACTGTCAAGAAGATTGAGTTAAAATAGGCTTATCTAGGTAAGAAATCAAAAGTTACAAATTAAAGTGTGACCCATGCCACACATGGCCAACCAGACGATTTGACGGGCCACCAATGCAATATCCCTACTGGTGATGATCAAAATAAATCCCATGTCCCGCAGGAAACAACAACTGCATACTCCTCATAACATGAATACATGTACAAATTTGATACATTGCTTCGTCAATATACAACATGCGTTTTAATTCAGTTTCATTTCAATATTTTCAACCAAATAAAAGTATGTATGCAAGTGTTGCCAATTTAACATAGAGAAGGTACATGTACCTGTTCAGCCCTATTTCTTTTCTTCATGACTTTACCTTGAATGCCCTGGACGAGTCTTGATATCTTGCACCATATCCCGGCAGGAAGATGCCACGCTTCTTGCGACCAAGAGGGAAGAACTGAGGGTACTCATCTTCCTCTGGTACGCAATGCGTGGATGGATCGATGTAACCACCAGAAGAAGTCAGTTGGTACTTATCCAGTGAAGCGAAGATCTGCATATACATACACAAAGAGGCAGATTGAGAGTTGAGAGGTGCTTAAAAAGTCAATAAGAGATTTATTCCACAAGAGGTAAGCCCCTAAAATCAATTTGTAATTTTTTTACTTATTTTTAACTGATAAATAACAAGATACTTCCTGTTTTAAATGGCTGGTCAGTTATTTCTTTTATTAAAGTGGAGTAATAGGCAAACAAGAGGTGAAAAACAGATTAATACATTAAGGAAACCTTTTTCAGAATGAGTTGTGACTGATCTGAATCAATTGTACATAAAATCTCTTATCAATCGCATCAAGAACTTTGTAATTGATCTTATCAAGAGAGGGTCCTTGCTATGTTACATTCAGCTTCATTTTTCTTTATTTTTTTTCAAATTTATTATTTTTTTAAAAATTATTTTGACGATGTGAATGTCTATTTACACCATGTATTATCCTAATTTTCAGCCAGTATTGTAGAACTCAACAGTAATACATACTTTTATCTTGACCATTTTTTTCAATAAAAGAAGTACCAAGATAGTACATACTGCAGCAGACATAACCCAATTCAATGTTTGAGACAGAGAGCTGTAAATCTAAAGAACACTCTCTGCTGTCAGTGCATTGGCCTACCTTATCTGCCTTGAGCTGATTATCACCACCCAGAATATGGACACTCCTATCAACCACACCCACTGCACAGAGTGAGCCTGGCGAGGCGTGGATCATAATCTGCGTCTCGGCTCCGGGCATCCTTTCTTCGTCACTGAATGCTATATCAACCTGCAAGCAGGGATAAAATAGCACATGAAAGGAAGCTCTAGTGTTGCCAATTTGAAGGGAAAAAAAAAGCTTATCGATTTATCACTTCAAATTTCTCTCCTGAATGGGTTGGCCTAAGTGGTGGCAGCAGTGGGATACAAATTTGACCAAAACACTGAAAAACCTCAAGATTTTACCATTACTACAGCTTCTGTAGAAATTGTATATTCTTATAAGCATGATAGATTATGCTGTTAGTTTTTTATTTTCTGGGACCAGAATTGTCCTTTATTCTGGTGGCATCAGTGGGATAAAAATTTGACATAATCATTGAAAAATATGACTGCAATATGTAAAAGCTTTTGTTATATAATGAAAAAGGATGGAAAAGCTTGAAAACTTGGCATTTTCCTTGAACTTCATTGAATCATTCCATGAATCTATGTGTATATGGTGATTTTGATAAAGAATGATCTTACCTCATTCTCAAACTTCTTCTGTACTCTGAACGCACTGCTATCTGCCACCACCTCTCCATCCGTTCGGACGTAGTAGGCCAGGATCCTGGTCTCTGGGACCATGTCAGGGGTCACTCGGAAGTAGAGTTCCCTGGAGTAGACTTCACCTGGTTCTACGATGATCACTGGAGCATCCGTCGGAGGGACAAAGCTGAAGTCAGATGAGAAGGATGAGCCTCCTAGCACTGAATAACACAAAGATATTTTATCCGACAACTGTTATAAGCTACTGAAATCCTTGCATCTTATTGGTTGAGAGCAAATTTGTCGGATAAAATATCTGACAAGTCCTTTCATGAAACGCCCCCCAGGAAAAACATATCAGCGATAATTTTGTTAAAGACAGGGAAGTGCAATGATAGCAAGGTCCACAGGACTGCAACAATTCTTAATTCGCCACCACAACATTACACCTATCTTGCATCACAAATATGAATTTATTTTTCCTCTTTTGAAAGGTATTCATATGCACTTCAGGATATTTCTATGTATTCTGCCATTTTTAAAAGGATGTAACAAACTAGTTAACTTAAAGATCTTTACATATGAAAAACCTCATTGATATGGATAGGAATGTGTTACTGTAAAAAAGTCATTATCAATACTTTTTTTCCTAGGAGTATAAAAAGCCAATGCTTGTTATATCATTCAGTAATTTGCTGTATATAAATGTTAGTGATATAAGATACATCTGTATGGAGTTGTTTATTTAAAAAACACAAATAACGCTGATTAACAAGCATCGATTTAGTGTAAAATATGTATGCACAGAATATATACAAAATACAAGCTTGGTATCAAATTTTAGAGAATACGCTTGGATTCAGTAACAACAACTTTCACAACTTTCAAAATATTGTTCATAACTTGGATAATGAAATGGTAAAGCCAAAATCTATTGCAATGAATTAGGTCACAAAATTTCGGTTGCATAAAATAAGAAAGGCATAGGAATTGAGAGGAGAAGGAAATTATATGCACAATTACCATTACGGTGGTGCCAAAATACAACACAACATTTTCAGGGCAATACACAAACTTAACATTGGGCAAATATATTCATTTTTGAATAAATTTATCACCCCAAAACCCCATGAAATGTGCTGATTCAATGGTTGTTTCCACACCATTTTACAGTCACATTCACAATTATTTTAAAGCCAAATACCTCTTCAGACAATACTACCCTTAATGTGACTCTGTGAAGAATAACAAGGAATGATGTCTGTTTTTGTGCAAGTACCAAACTACTTCTGCACATTTTAGAAAAGGTAGCCTAATTGCACTACACATGGAGAATATAAGAGAATTGTTTCCTATAAGTTTAGTCCATACCAGTAATAATACATATATTTTGTTAAAATGCAAGTAAATTATAGCAGATTATATAATATATGCCTGTGCATAGATTTACATAGCTTGAGAACACAGTCATTTTCATAGTTTTAGAAATTTTTGCAAAAGTCTGGCTTTTCCACACACAAGTAGTATATTTCTTTCACTCCACAATGGTCTACAAAAAATATTCACTAAGCAAAATACATGTACCTTACATATACTGTTTAGATACATGTACATATACATATAGCTGGACAAAATTGCATATAATAACATTTCTTATAAGCAAGTTGTTGTTGACCTGCTGCACTTCTGAATGACGCACCAAACAAACAAAGAAACAAAGAGGTTTTTGTCTTTTACATAGATTCTGGGCCCATCTAGCTGTATAAGCATGCATACAGTGTATTTCTAATGTAAAATATCTTTTATATATAAATTATTTTTCATCAGTGTTTAATACAACTTTAGATCTGCAGCGAAATATAAATGCTGATTACTTTTTTGTTATCATTTATGATATATTTTATCTCAAGCTTCATATAAGGCACACATCTAGTTGACGAGACTGATTCTAAAGGTTTACCAAGACTCAGGGGAACAGAAATAAAAAGTAGGCTTGTATCTGCTCCTGCAACAGAACCTAGTTATTGGAATGGAGAGATGGTGAAACAAAGAGAGAGATAAAATGAGACAGAGAAAGATGGTGGAAAAACTGATGAAGAGACAGAGAAACATGGTGGAAAAACTGATGAAGAGACAGAGTAGATGGTGGAAAACTGATGAAGAGACAGAGAAGATGGTGGAAAAACTGATGAAGACACAGAGAAAGATGGTGGAAAAACTGATGAAGAGACAGAGAAGATGGTGGAAAAACTGATGAAGGAACAGAGAAACAACGAGAAAATGAATCAATGAGACTGAACAATGGAACCATGAAAGATGGTGAACAAAGAGGCCCAAATTCAAAAAGGAGGTTTAAACCATAGGTAAGGTTTAAACCGCCGTAAGCGTACTAAAATAAGCATAAATAAGCACACATTCCCCATGCGCGCGCTCAAAGAAAATGTATGATTGGATCGGATTCTGTGCGCACGTATGCTTAAAAAACCCAGGAGGGGGTTTAAACCATGGTTTAAACCAAACCTTCTTTGTGAATTCGGGCCAGAGAGAGATTAAATGAGACAGAGAAAGATGGTGGAAAAACTGATGAATAAACAGAGAAACAACAAGACAATGAATCAATGAGACAGAACAATGGAACCATGAAAGATGAGACAAAGAGACTGTAAAATTTAGAGAAACATTGAAAAAATGAGACAGATAAACAACGAAACAGACAGAGACTGTGAAACAATGAAACAGACAAAATGAGACATAGAGACAGTGGAACAATGAAAGATGTGACAGAGATAGAGAAACTGTAAAAAATAAGAGAAATAGTGAAAAAATGAGACAGAAACAGAGAAACAAAGAGTGATGGTGAACAAAATGAAACAAATACATGTACCAGACACAGAGTGACACTGAAAAAAAGAAACAATGAAACAGACAAAATGAGACATAGAGACAGTGGAACAATGAAAGATGAGACAGAGATGGAGAGAGAGACTGTAAAAAATAATAGAAATAGTGAAAAAATGAGACAGAAACAGTGAAACAGAGAGCGAGTGTGAACAAAATGAAACAAATACCAGACACAAAGAGACGGTGAATAAAAGAAACAATGAAACAGACAAAATGAGAGATAGAGACAGTGGAACAATGAAAGATGAGACAGAGATGGAGAGAGAGACTGTAAAAAATAATAGAAATAGTGAAAAAATGAGACAGAAACAGTGAAACAGAGAGCGAGTGTGAACAAAATGAAACAAATACCAGACACAAAGAGACGGTGAATAAAAGAAACAATGAAACAGACAAAATGAGAGATAGAGACAGTGGAACAATGAAAGATGAGACAGAGATGGAGAGACTGTAAAAAATAATAGAAATAGTGAAAAAATGAGACAGAAACAGTGAAACAGAAAGTGATGGTGAACAAAATGAAACAAATACCAGACACAAAGAGACGGTGAATAAAAGAAACAATGAAACAGACAAAATGAGACAAAGAGACAGTGGAACAATGAAAGATGAGACAGGGAGACTGTCAAAAATGAGAGAAAACGTGAAACAGAGAGAGAGAGAGAGACGGTGACAAAATGAAACAGATACAAGACAGAAAGACGGTGCAAAAAAAGAAACAATGAAACAGACAGAAAATGACACCGAGAAATGGTGAAACAATGATAGAGAGGGGCAGTGAAATGATGAGACAGAAAGACAATGAGACAAAGTGATGATGGACAAAAAAGATGGTGAACTACTATGAGATAGATTTAGTAGATTACGCCATTCTGAGCCCCCATGTTTTTGGACTCATAAATGAGCTTTCAAGAGTGAAGTTTTGACTTTATATCCTCTGTTTCATTCATATATTCGGCACAAGATATCTTCCATTAAAATAAACTTCACAATAAAGGTAAACTGTTTCTGTGTCAAAAGAAAATTTAGAAATTCTTAAATCAAACCCAAGGTTTTAAGACTCAAATTCTTGGGTGTGATTTGCTGCCCAAGGCACGGAACATTACGGAAATCTTATTTTTTGCACCCTTTGATTTTATACAACAGTGCATATTACACATACCTTTAACGAAATATCTTATAAATGTAAATAAAAAGATGTCTTGTGGAACATACCAGATGGGATGAAAGAAGGTATATCCAGGGAGCCCATTTCAGATGGCCCACCAAGCACAGATGGCACTCCATCCATAGAAGGCAAGCCCTCCACAGAACCATCAGGTTCACTCATTGACGGTCCACTCTCTGATGAGCCGGCGCTGTCCCCAGCCTGTCGTTTGGGTCTCTTGTGACCCCGGTAGAACCTGGTGGGAATGATGTTTCCTCTGGACATCACCTAAAAGGCAAGAAGAAACGTCGTCATCCTGAATTCTTGGAGGTGGACAAATTTAAACCTGGTTAACTTACAAGTAGTCACTGATTTAGGGAGTGCGAAGTGTCTACCACTGTATACCGTATAAAGTACTGCAATGACCCAAAATCTATTAGACTACCTTGCTATGAAATATGGTATCAAACTTTTAAAAAACTAAAACAACCAAACAAACAGAAAATGGATCCATCAAACCAAAGTACTGTGACCTTTATTAAACCTAAAGAATGAAAATACTCACAGTAGTTCATCTTACCATAAAGATAACAAGAAATGTAGATGAAGGTAGGGAAAAGGATAGGAAAGACAAACCGAAAACATAATGCCTTTGGTACTGTAAGTAGTCTTAGGCATTAGATGTTTTGCATTCTAATAGACCCCCCACACTTACCACAAATCTGAAGCGAGGATTCTCTTCCGGGTCATTGGCAGTGAAATCGATCCTGAGTGTCTGTTCTGATCCAACGGCGGCCACGCCCCTGATGGGGGCCATCTGGAGGAAGCTTCCGCTGGGGGAGTACTGGGGGCGGGCGTAGTGAGAGGTGGCCGGGTCATGGAGGGTGTAAACGTGCTGCCTGCCATGCATCTCCGGACGAGGGATGTTGAAGCCTGGGGCATGAGCCTAACGTGGGATATCAACAGTCAACCAGATTGAAAACAATGAGATAGATTGTATTAGAATTCCATTATACATGTATGCCAAACCTTAGGTATCTGACCACTTGGTATTCCATCTATGTATTGTACAATAATGCTCCGGCAGCGCATGTCATGCAGTCAATTCTTCACACTAACTAAATTCTTGACTTCAACCCGGGACCTAAAACTATGCCTAACTCTGACCATAAACCTATATGTACATCTAACCTAACACCCAATCGCAACCCAAGCCCTTACTTACACCAGGAGCTAATACCAACCATTGAAAATCCAAGAAGAGTAATAGCGAAAGGAAATTCTCCCCAAGAAAGTAAACAACAAGGGTAAGAAATACGTCAATGCATTTTTCAACCTGCAAATTGCTTTGGTTCTCCTAAACCATTCCCTCAAGATTTTGCAAGGCCAGTTCACCCATATCAAAAGAGAACCCTGGCAAAGAGGGTGTGAACATCACATCATCTCTTGTATGCCAATTGTTACTTACGTAGAGATTGAGACTGGTAGAGGTGATATTGATGTCTGTCACAGTGAACTCAATGGCTCCATTCTCAGGTGATGTTAGGTTCTTATCAAAGATCTGTCCCTGATCAGTGTTGCAGCTGAGGCTAATCAGCTTACCAGCAGCAGGGCTCCCATCGGGATGTGTCACAAATATCTTATGAACAACATTAGTAATAACAAAATGAATAAATTTAGAGTTTGTTACTACAAATAGCAGCTACTGTACATGTATATATACCGGCACAGTTCAGATGAACTGCAGTTTATAACCAAAGACATCTTAATTACAAAAAAACTCCTTCAACCCATAGACTATACAGGAACCGGGTGGCTGCTGCATTAAGCCTATAAGAGTTAAAAAATTCAGTAGTCAAAGGGTTAACAAATCTGAGGGGTGTTTCATCAAGTATCTTGTCAGTGATTTTTACCGACAAATTTGCTCTCAGCCAATCAGCTGCAAGGATTTCAGTAGCTTATAACAGTAGCTTATACAGTGAAACCTGTCTATAAAGACCACTCAAGGGAGACAAAAAAAGCAGTCTTTATGAGCTGGTGGTCTTTACGTACATGTTCCTTTTAATACACACTTTAATGAGAAACACTTTTCAAGGGGAAACAAAACTTATGGTCTTTATAGACAGGTGGTCGCGAAAACGTTTCACTGTAACTTGTCATTGATGACAAGTTTTATGAAACAGTCCCCAGAATAGCAATATTTAAATGAAAACATCACCAATAGAGTACTTGTTTTAAGGTTCAACCTCCATGACTATTCATTTGGTAATGAAGTTGGTTGCAGTAGCAGATCAAGAAATCCACCTTTCCCTCCCAACAAACAGATACAAATCCTAGTAGGAGCATGCCTTTATTTGTATTTTTTGCATGGCAACCCCCCCCCCCCCTGCCCCATAAAAAAATGTCTTGCTACTCCCTTGCTGTACATTTCTACCATTATTGTATCATGTCCCTATGTTTGCAGTACCCCCCCCCCCCCCCATATAAAAATTCTTGCTACTTCCTTGCTGTACATCTTTGCCATTATATTGTATCATGCCCCTATAATGGCAGTAACCCATCCCCCCCCCCCCCCCCCCCCCATGTAAAAATTCTTGATACACCCTTGCGGTAAATGGGGAATAAGTTTACCTTTCCGTAGTAAGGGACACCAGGCTTGAAGATGTTGGGTGAGTCGAACTGAAGCTTGAGAGCATCTCTAGTGATCTGAGAACTCTCACTATTCGCTTCCAACATTACTCCTATTCATACAAAATGACAAGATATGAAGAAAGCAGGTTAAAAACCTCAAAAATTGTTTTGAACAATACTGTACCAGTTATCTGAGCTAACAATACTTTAAATCATTCGCTTGGTCACATGGTTCACCTTTAACTAACTTGAAATTAAGTGATACTTTAAAGTATGTTTTGTTTGCTGAGAGCCAGAAGAGCATTAACACTAAGTAAAATAATATGAGTAATATATGCCCTTCTGGCTAACACTTCTATCTTTAGCTCTCCCACCTATCCCCTTCTGACCCCTCTTTTCTCTCTCTTTATCTCCCTCTCTCTGCCCCAACACCCTCATCCTTCCCTCCCTTTTTCCTCCCTTCCTCCATATTTCCTTCCTTTCCCCTCCCTCTTCCCCTCTCTCCCCTTTTCTTCCATCTTTCCCTCCCTCTCTCTCTCTCTCTTTCTCTCTTCTGTTCCCTAATGACCACATGGGCAACTCCATGGTTCATCACATTACATTTGGAGAGGTTTTGAGTTACATCTTAAGCTCCTGTTCTCTTACTACAGGTGTTACGTAAATGAGTTTTAGTTACAACAATGCACACATATTAGAGTACCTAAATACAGTATCAAATCTTCATCAGAAAAAACCTAGCAACCCTGCAAGTGCTCCGTTACTTTGTGAAATTTTTGTTTTTTAATAATGTAACATTAGTAACTATGGAATTGCCCACATGAACATATACAGTATATTTACCTGTTGATGCTTCTGTATATTCTACATCCACACTAAGTCTTGCATTCCACAATGAGAAGTCTGTGGAGTTCAGCTCTAGCCTACTCAAATCCGTGGGGAACTCGTTGCATCCTGAAGGGCCAGTGTCCTATATTTATCAATATATTTAAAAAACACTTTTTAGCATATTCATAATTATCTATAATCACACATTCATGGACTTAAGAATTTACACATTGATATGCAAGAGCTAATGTCTCTTCTCAATTGTGGCAGCATTTTTCTCAGCTCATCTACATGCAAGATACAAATTGTTACATTTTTCAAGTATTTCTTAATAACAAATCTACACATTTTCAACCCTCATTTCTGGAATTCTCAGCCTCATGATCACAATTCATATGAATGAAACACTACATTATACCCCCCCCCAAGCTAAGCTTATAACCCACACAAATCTTTATCCCCCTCCCCCTCCATGATTAAAAAATTCTGCCTTATGATTTAAGGTCAGATCAATGAACACTATATATAAATTTACACATTATAACCCCCCCCCCATCTCTTGTGCTGAAGTAGAAATTCTTAAAGTCTGACATCGACACGTCTTCTGATTATCTTCCTCTTAAAACCCTTTCCTCCCCCATGCTAAAATCAAAGCCTCACATCAACTCGTCTTGCGATCATCTTCCTCTTAAAACCCTTCCCTCCCCCATGCTAAAATAAAGAAATAAACTCTCGAAGTCTTACATCAACTCGTCTTGTGATCGTCTTCCTCTCTCTAAAGTTCCATCCTGTGCTTTTCACAGTGATCCTGGCTACAAACGACCCCCTCACCGGTTGTCCGTACGTATATCTAATCATTCCAATTTGAGAAACAAACTTTCATTGACTGAATTTCATTTGAAACTGCATACAATGTTCATCACAACAATATATATTTCAACATTCATTCAACATCTTTCAACTCATTCCAAGTTTAGAAACATAATTTCATTGACTACTTTATTCCTCTCCAAATTGAATACAATTTTCAATGCAAACATTTCTTGAAATCCATCATCAGAAGAGGACTTTTATAAGGAGCAACACCAACACAGCCAATCAGGTTTATCACCATTACAAGTCGGTCATTTTAACATGATTCAGTCTTCTATAAAAACTGTAAATAGCAACAAATTTTCTCATACAGTGTATATTAAAAATATATATATTGACTGGAGTGTATAAACATAACATGATTATGAACCCTATTTTACTTTCTGACCATTTTTGAGAAGGGAGGATTCTATAAAACTTATATTACATTGTATAAATGTTTACCTGATTGGGGCAATGAAAAGAGATATGACAGTTAGACATTAAAAGAGACAGATTGATTTAGTATTTTACCTGACTACTCTAAAAGCAAATACGTGTTTGAACATAAATGTGCATTTAAACAACCAGTGAACTTACAGCTTTAATTCCTAAATGACGAAATTGGTAATGGAGGATTTTTATCACCGATTATCATCACAAAGGATGTATAACTTTACTCTTTCCATGAATACAGCAGATGTTTGAAAAAAGTAAAATGGAAATGTCAACAGTACTGACTGAACGGACTGCCAAGAAATCTGCAGTTATACCAAGGAGGTACTAGGCAAGCATGGCTCCACACAAACCTTTTTCTAGGAGCCCAAATCAAAATATTGGGGTTGCGTGTATACAACATGCCCCTTTAAGTTTTCTCATTTCAAGGGTCCGTGTGTATGTGCTGAGCCCTGGGTTATAAAATAGTATAAACATGCAGTTCTATACAAACCTTTTTCTAGAGATCTGGAATAAGAAATATTGGGGGTCGAGAACTATGTACATGTATGTATGCAAACCCGGTTACATTTTCTTATTTCAGGGGTTTGCGTGTACTAGATCCCTGGGATGTTTTTGACCAGGTCTGACCTGTGACTAGACCAAGCTGATATCATGAGTCACCGTCTTGCCTACCACACATCACCAGTAACGATCCACCTGTTCCATTAAACGATGCGCTGTCCAAATCCAGCCATTCATCAGGAAACTGAGGAATTGCAATTAATTAACGTCACCCGTCAGAAAACAGGTCGTTCATATAAACCACAGCTGAAGCAGATCTTTCATTTCCTTAGAATAATGATGATTGGGGGACAGACAATCTACATGCAGGTTTCTCTAGACAGTGAGTACTTCCAGATTCTGATGATCTGAAGACAAAACTTTCAAGGATACTGGTACAGACAATACCCAACAAGAAATAATCCATGCCCAAAACAAATGTGTGGACATTGTATTTGACCGGTGGTTGACCTATGACCAATAGCTGATCCTATAAATGAGAATGACAGGAAACCACATATACATCATCCTGCAAGGCCTGCAGCACCAAAACATCATCTACTCATCATCACTGAAGCTATCATGGAGTTATAAAACTCTGGCTAAAAGTTGCAAGCTACAGTATATGTAAATAGCACATTGATTTATTTTTCATTTTACGCAATTTTTAAGAAATCAATATTTCACAAGGCAAAGGGGGGGGGGGGGGGTGGTTGAAAAAGGAAGGAGGAGTCACAAGGGTCCAAGGACCTGTATCACACATAAAGTTCTAAGAGTCAACAATTTTTAAAAAATTGCTTTCTCACTCTTGATGTTTATATGATACAAGCATATTCCTTGTCTACAAATTAATAATATACTATTCACAACTCAAGATAAAATAAGTTAAAAACTAAAGTTATCTAAAATCAGCTACGAAGGATTGATTTCATATTTCTTTTACAGAAAGTAAGTAGATGTACAAGCAGAAGCGGACCATGCAATTGAAGATTGATGCTCCATTTGTTAAACACTCACATATGTAGCAAAGAACTGTAAGCATCTAATTCAAGAGCATTACCATTTTAATATATTTGTATTGAGTTATACTAATATGTCTGTTTAATTCCTTATGTTTGTTAAATTATTTGATTACACAACTCATTATACCTAGTGTTAATCTTAGACTTTAGGATTTTTACATTTATATAGTTATTCTCATTGTACAGTTTACTTAGTTAACATATTAATTCAGTATATTATACCTTTGACCTGGGGCCAGGCTCGACTAGCACATGTGCTATTTTCTGGTTCCATTTTACCATTAATTTTTGCTTTTGAAGTATTTTTGATTTGTCATGTTTATCGTGTGTAAAATGTTATACCGTTATATTGTAATATATGTATGTTCTTCTTGTTGGTAAATAAATCAATCAATCAATAATGCCAGTTGGTTTTACCAAATTAGCCCGAAAAGAGACTCAAACGCGTTGGAGACCCATACGTTCTGTACAGCATGAAGCCCTAAAAAAGCCTGAAATCTGGCATCCCTGTCTTTTTATTCAAGAAAGCCAGGATCTCCACAGCACTAGGCCATTGCTCTAGCCGATGAACAATCAGACTTCTTCACTAGATGCCCATCCCTAAAGTGATCAACAACTTTCTAGGAATACATGCGTAAGACCAGCATAAGTCAAATCACTTCAGTTGATATTTTGAGAGGTTGATTTGCCTTGCGGCGAACCACAGGAAACTGTGGTCAATAACATTAACTGTACCCCCAGGCGCTCCCTCAACAGGCAGTTAGTATTCAAGGAAATGTGGTTGGAATCATTCACAGTTTATCTTCCTGTATCTCTTTCACTGAGGTGAGGTCTCACCATCAATTCCCAGAGCTCAACAAATTCAGCTAATGAACGATCCCGCAGCTGTAATTCACTTGGGGAATTACCTACTCAAATGTTTACTCCATACCAATAGAATGACATCAGTGCTATTAAGATTAATACCTCGTTTTACCAATTTCAAACAGATTGATAATTAAGTTTAAATAAGTACAGTGAGTGAGTAGGGAGAGTCAGGTTTCCTGTGAAACTAAGGAGGAATGCTATCAACTGGTAAAAGACCTTACAAGGGATGGCATCGTCAGGCAGCAAGAGGGTACCTTTAAGATCTCACTGTGCAGTGACATAATGCAGACGTCGCACCAGAATGAGCGATCTGTGCAAAGTATATGCTTGCTCCGAGATAATGATACCTGAACGTTGCTTGTGAACCAAATTTGTAAAGATATGGTGCTGCCCAGCGATCGATCCTCTTGAAAAGCACCCACCACAACCCAATGACACCATTTCTTTAACTCCACTATACAATAAATATTAGTCATTTTTTATTCATCAACTTTGAAAATCATTTGATCTGAAAAGCAATAGTTATAAATGTATTTCTGTGAGAGGCTTCCTAGAAGGAACACCGCTAATAGCTACAAAACCAGTCCCAGAAGATTGTTTTTGCTATGGTCTAACCACCAACCACCTTCAACCCAATACACTGCAGGGGACCGACTTATAAATAGCCATCGGTGCAAGTTTTTAATTATCACTATGGGTAGGACAGGGCCTTTAGGTCTTGTATTGGTCAAGCCCAAAATTTAGTTGGTCAGCTTTCTGAATTCAGTTAATAAATAAAAGAAGCTACTCTTTCGTAAGTGGAGTAAAAAAGCAAGTATGAAATTGAAATGATTTATCACACCTGGTAGCCATACACACGTACATGTATACAATAGCTTTTTTTTCTCTCTATTTTTTAAATTTCTCTTTGATATTCCGTTTGACGAGAGAAAAAAAATCACAACAGTTTAATATTGCTACTGTCTTGCTATTTATCAATAAACTCACAGAAATCTGACAAAACGTTTGGTGGGCTTTACCAAAACTATAAATGGGCTTCAATGTACTGAGCAGGTGCTCAACATATAGTCAGGTGACAATTTTCTCGGCTTTATTTTGTCAAACTTATAGGGTTAGGGTTAGGTATAGTATATGGTCAATGGTTGAAGTTTAGAATTCGGTTAGGTTACGAAACTGACGTGGAGGTATACGAAGAAAACCACTAACCACTAAGCAACAGAAGAATGATAAACATCTTACCTTCCGCAAATCTTGACACGGATATTAGTAGTGTTGATCATGACGTAAGTGGGAGGAGTGATGATGACCTCAAACTTGGGAAGCACTGAATTGGAAAGAAAAAAGGAGATCATACTTTAGAATCATTAGCCTTATTTTGATTTGAAATCATATGAGAATTGTCTGAGACATTCAATTGCAATGAAGATTCAGACAAGAACTCAAGGTGCTACAGTACTATCTGTAATTCTCATAAAGACAGCTCAAGGGAGTTAATAAAAGCAGTCTTT
Source organism: Heliocidaris erythrogramma (assembly GCA_025617745.1). Classification (NCBI taxonomy): domain Eukaryota; kingdom Metazoa; phylum Echinodermata; class Echinoidea; order Camarodonta; family Echinometridae; genus Heliocidaris; species Heliocidaris erythrogramma. Next base: position 867,648 of record CM046860.1, on the reverse strand, counting down.
AAAGGCTGGTGGATTTCATTTATAAATGTAGGTTTCCTTTATACATGTTTCTAAGACAACAGCTGTTCAAAGGAAACTAAAAATTGGGTCTTTATAGACAGGTGGTCTTTCCCTACAGGTGGTCAATTATTGGGAATCTGAAGTAATTTGGACAGCAAGATAATACTGAAAACAAACAAAAGAGAAAATCCTTGGGCAGGGTTTTTCATTCACAGCTTGGAAAGGGTGTAAGGGAACTACATGTACATGTGTGTATGTTAACTTGTCATTACCATATTCGTCTACTTCAAAGGTCCTTGTCGTCTTCCTTCCCTTGTGAGTAGCAATGATAGACCATGTACCAGGTACAGGATCACTGGTCATCGGCATCTCAAGATCAATCAGTCCATCCGTACTCTCTTGGTTCCTCCATTGCTGCATCCTCACACCACTGGGAGACTCGATCCAAATCTTGCTCACCTGCATAAATTTAAAGAAGGCAAAAGAAATAATACTCGTTGGTTCTTGTGAGCCCTATTTTGGATTTCCTATACAGAGAAGAGTGTGATTTAATGTTGTTTTTTGCTCTACTTTTTATTTTGTGTTTCAGAACACCATTACTGCATCCTGACATCAATGGGAGTGATCTTGCTCACCTGAAAGATTGCAAGGCAGCAGCATAATTAATACTTTGGATACAACTGTACAAGGGAGCTCTACTTGGATTCCCTAAATAGTAAAGTGTGATCTAATGTTGTTTCTTTTATTTACATATTTTTACCAGACCACCTAGGCAGGTCCAAGCTACATGTATTTGACCTGTGACATACAAGATAAATCAGAGCCCTTCAACAATTCTTATTTTAAAATGGAAAGCATAACATGAAATAACGGTCAAAATGTTTAGCTTGTTGGGACCTTTCAATAAAATGATTTTTTTTACATACCCCTGTTAACAAGGATATACATGTATTCTAATTAGTATGCGTCATGATGTACAGGACTAGAGAAAGGTTGATTTATTTCATAAAAATCATTAAGATTTCATGGAGCTTTAATAGTAAGAATTTATATTTTTTTATATATCAAATCTATAGACATTCACGTATTGGAAACCAAGAGAAAGAAAATTATGATTTGTATTATTATAATGTAACATTTGAAAATCGGACGGTCTGCATGTGACGTAGGGGACATTTTGTTCCTATGTGTATGTAAACTTGCATACAAACGGGTAATTTTCTTTTAAAAATGCATTATCAATATACCATGGGATATTGAACTGAATAGTCCATCATGTACAGGATTTACAGCATTCCCAAAATTTATGATATCGGTCATCGAAACTACTTGGTGACAGGATAATGGTCTTGAAATTTGATGTGTCCTTCCATCTCATAAAAGTAGGAATTTCAGTAATAATTCATATTGTTGCATTAAACAGTCATAAAATCAATGGACAAATATTCAGGCCCAGTGATATCAGTCAGGTTATCTTGATGATATCACCCTCTAGCTCTTGCAAGAGGTCAAATTGTTATCCCTCAAAAAGAACTGTTCTTGTCCTTAAGCTACATTTAATGAGAGCCGCCTTTGACCTTGTACAATGTATGAAAACAAGCATACTCCTGTCCAACGGAGTTGTCATCCCATTTCCAAATATATATTTCTGACATTTCAAATTACTGTCTCTCTCAATCATACCCCTCATTGACCCATCTCACCCCACACAATTTATGATATGCAGGTCAGTGAGAGAGGTCACAGCCAAGTTCATTCTCCGGCCCTTGGGGGAATGTCGAAGGGTGTAGAAGGGAAAGAGGAAATGAACAAGTGGAAGAAGTGGAAGAAATTGAACTAATTGTCCCCTAGAGCTGCTTTCAACAGTGTCTTACATACAGGAAGAAGTCCAAGGGCAGCTTGAGAAATGGAGGTTTGTGGGGAGGGTAATGGTTTCCAGAGAGGACACATCAAGTATTTAGAATGTGCCAAAAAGTTTTTCCTTTTGAAAACAAAATTTGAAAATTACACTACCTGTAAAACAAGAAACTTTTACTACCTGGGGAGTGTTTCATCAAGTGTTTTGTCAGTGATTTTTACCGACAAATTTGCTTTCAGCCAATCAGATGCAAGGATTTCAGTAGCTTATAACGGTTGTCGGTAAAAATCACTGACAAAACACTTAATGAAACACTTCCCTGAAACTTATGTGAATCATTAAGGAATGATATTATTGTGGCAAGAAACTATCTGACTTGTGAATATTCCATGTTATTATTCAATCATTTTTTTCACCTTGAAACTTTTTTTTAAATATGGACCACTTTCATTATTCATGCACTTGAATGCTTGAGGCTTTACAGTACATTCCATTTATTAGCACTAATTATATGATTTATCTTAATCTATTTAGAACTTTATAGTCAAGGTGAAACTTATGATAGTGGTGAAACTTATGATAGTGTTGAAAATGACAAAGTTGGGGGAATTACAAGTCTACATTGTACAAAAGTACACCTGGACCCAAAAGGTATAAATGAAGGAAAATCATCAATGACAAAATTGCAACTTTCAAAATTAATCTGATATATTCATCTTTTAATATCACCTACATGAAAATGTGTATATACATGTACTTGAAATTTACATTAGTTCTCTCACACAACTTACATGCTGGTATCTGACACATGCTGATGAAAATTCCAGAAAAACTATTACAACAACAATGCACACTTGAACTGAAATGATATAGATACAGTATGTGATGAAACAGAAGGCAGACACATGCTTTATCTAGCTACACTCTTATGACAAAATTAAATGTGATCTGAGGTTAACACAGAGTCAAATGTTAAACTCTTAAATGCAGTTTCAGATTCGTTTCACGTGTCTGATGAAATTATCCTTCTACCCTTTAGCCATTTCTACATGTAGATCATACCAGTGACTATGGGGTTGGGAGAAAGAGTAGGATTGATAAAAAGGGAAGAAAGGGAATAACAGAGATAATGAAAAGGAAGAAATTAAGTATAGATATAGGAATAAAAAGAAAAAACATAAATACATAAATACATAAATGAATAGAGAATGAAGAAAGAAAAAAAAAATCACTGTTCATAAACATCATACAAAAAACAAAAACAAATCAAAATCTTACCGGGGTAACATCAGGCTTCAAGTCTTGGTTGATATTTAGAATCCTGAATTTCACTGAAATGGGGAAAAAGAGATATCGATTTCGAATTAAGGATAAAGCATAACAAAATAAGGGTTTTATTAAGCATCATTTAAATGTATCTATTACATGTATATCACTTACATAAAGTAAAAAGACTTTTTGAAAAACATTAAGGTAATGACACTTCTCATATATATACAGTATAAATGTTTAACAAATTGCTTATCAATTTGAAATACAGTCAAACCTGCTTTAGCGATCATCTGTATCGAAAGACCACCTGTCTATAAAGACCACAATTTTCGTTCCCTTGAACAATGTTTCTCATTGAAATGTGTATTAAAGGAACCGTCCATAAAGACCACCTGCTCATAAAGACCGCTTTTCTTGTCTCCCTTGTGTGGTCTTTATAGATAGGTTTCACTGTATTTGACTAATTTTTCTACATTTTTTCAAATCATCATACTGCCAAGGAGGACTTGCCTTAAGATACTATTTTCAATACTGAAGGGCTGGACCTAGGAACTCTTTTAACAGTTAAAGCTTTATACTCTACTGGTTTTCAGCAGACCGGTAAATTTTCCTCAATCAAGAGCGGGTCTACATGAATGAGGGTAAGTCATCACACCTGCAGCCATTTTTCCTTTGAAAGGAAGCATTCGGAGCTACTCTCTATCATCGCCTACTTATCTAGGATTTCCTGATTGCCCCTCATACATTACAGGATCCACTTCCAACAATTCTAGGGCCTGCGAAGAGGGAGGATATGGGTGCTCGAGCAACCCCGCTTTATATAACTTGAATTAGTGCCCACAAATAGACTGCTTCTGTAATGTATACAAATTTATGCACATATATTCTCTGAGCACCTAGTGACGAGCTATTCCATAAACATGCTTTTTATAAATGAGCCTCAATGCTTGGAATCCAGTTTGCATACATTATTTGTTGCTATGCCGGCAAGCTTTCAGGTTGTCAAGAACAACCTTTGTTTGAAAGGTATGCATAAAATTTGCATACATTACCGAAGCGGTCTATTGAACCCCATGCCACTGGGCACTTCACACACTTTGAGCACCCTCCCTTATAAAACTGGTCCGCTGCATCAGAATTCTCCCTAACTTTAGGTATTTAGTGTCCAAATATTTAAAGGGATAGCCTACTTTAGTATTTTGAGCTTTATTTGGTTCTAAGTTGTATAAATGCGATTTAAAATGGAAAAAGAAACTGCAAGAAATTTATTAAAGTTTAAAAACCTAATCTGAGAGCATACTTAAGCTTTCCCAAGCTACAGTGCTCTCCATTCCCATGTGTTTTTGATATTCACAATGATGTGATATTGTAAACTTGTATTAAATAACATGAAATGTACAATAAATTTTGCATGATTGAATCTTCCTAGTTACACCTCAGTCACATGGCAATACCCACTCCAGATTCCAAACCAACTGATTCTTGGCCATTCAAGGAAATGAATTTTTTTTTCAGTCTGTTTTCGATCTGGGCCCCATTTCATGAAACTTGATATCTACATGTATAACAAGTTACAATAACAGTTACAAGCTACTGAAATCCTTGAATCCGATTGGCTGAGAGCAAATTTTGTCATAGAAATGTGGCAGTTGTTACTGATTACAAGCTTTATGAAACAGGGCATTGCATGGTGTCAGTCTTGTTGGTGTGACAAAGGACAGTAATTAATGCCTTTTCATTTCTAGACAGATTGATGAACAGAAGGAATGGACATTCAAAACTATAAGTCACTAACCAATCAATCTCTAAATATTCTGAAAAATAAGTCTTGTAAAACAAAGTGAAGAAAAATACAAGTTGTATCTGGACTTGAGAAAGTTTGCCAGGCTACTAAATCTAGCCAATGCAGGAGAAACAGGAGAAACAAGAGACACATATCACACATCATTCACTGCCCGACGGTCTCTGTGTGTGTTAACTAAAGTACAGAGAGGTGACAGAAAAGGTGCATGACCATAACGCAACAAAATAATGTAGTTATTATAGAGGCTTACACTGATGTGTTCTGATGTTTGAAGAAGAATAACAGGACATATTTCCCTGAAGAAGAAAAAGCAGATCAGGTGTGAATATCAAATTGGAACACAGCATTATAGCTTTCAACCATGTTGGCTATTTAGGCATACAAGTACATGTATATAAGCCTATAGATGGGACTATCTCCTCAAACTTTCTCCCTAAACTTTCTCCCTAAACTATTCCAATAAATCTTTATTTGATTTACAAGAGTCAAGGTCTTACACATGTAGGTTTGTGAGAATAGGAACAGGGCGTTAAAAATACAACTCCTCCAGGAAGTCTCTGTGTAACCATAACAACATTGGGAATCAAATAAGGATTTTCACACTTCTAGCATCAACAAGATTAAAAGAGGAGGATGTGTTGAGCTCTGGTTGCAGCATGCTGGGAGCATTTATGAGAAGGTCAGGTGCAACAGAGAACAGGTAAAACAGCAGGGCGTGACACACATATCTCAGCAATCAAACAAAACTAGGCTTACATATACCAGGGAAATGTAACTATTCCCTGCATATACAGTACCATGGGTTAGATTCCACCCAAGCTCATCTCCCACTATCGATAAGCACTGTAACATGAGCTTCAGAACTTGATCTTTATCCCCCGACACAGTCTGATAAAATTAAACACCATGAAGCTAATTTTATAAACCTAAATCTTGATTCAAATATTTTGTGCCAATAAGCATTTAATCTTGAGAACATGATCAGATAATTTGGAGTGAAATTACAGGTAAATCTAACAGAAAGCTTCCCCAAAATCTGCCATCGAACACCACGAAGCAAAGAACATGTCGGGATTGTTTGGGTTTTTTTGGCAGCGAACAATGACTAGAAAACCATGTGTCTCCTTGACTTGGAAGAATTTCTTGCCCAAATGAATAAGGCCAAAGAATATTGCATTAACCTCGTGCCATGGTGAGATGTGCTCACAAACAGTAGGTCCTACAAAGACAAGTACAACAGCATGATACAAGTGGAGAGCATGAGACGATGTCTGGAAGAATATATGTAAAAAGGAAAGTAGGGAAAAGATTTCAAGAAATAACACTTGGGAGAGCAACGGAGGTGAAAGTCGTCTTGAAATCCGCTGGCATGTAAAAGGGTGCCAAAAAAGCATATGAGCCAAAGGTTGGATTAATGACCAGAGAAGTGATTACTTGAGCTTGTCATAGGAAGAATTCAAATGCAGATTAAATAAAGCTAAAGGAATAAAGAGGGCTGTGATATTGTAAATTCTAAAAAGTCAAACAAAACTGATATGCTGAGTTGTGAAAACTTTACATTAATAGAAACTAAAGGTACCAATTGGTTTGGGTTGTGAATAAAAAGAAAGCTGAATAACAAACAAGCAAAGAAAAAAAATTAGACTGCATGTCCTGATCTATGCATAACACATGTACGTCTTAATATAAGTGCTGTGAATCAATGAATATAATTTTTGTTTCACCAAATACCGGTATTAGGTTGTCTGTATTTTGCTTGTCCAAACGACAAGGGATATTGATATTTATGAATTACAAATTACATTTAGAGAAGGCAAGGAAATGAAACTGAATTACAGAGAAAGGCAAATATGCAACATCCTATGCAAGATGCAATAAGTAAAGAATATCTAACATATTTTTCCTTGAAGCTAAATCAATCTCAGCAGGAGTTCTGCAACACAAATGAGGTACACATGGATATTACGAACATTACATTAATATCTTCAATATGCAAATTATGTATTTAACAACTCCTCATTATTTTGTATGAAATAATATATTCAATTAGCAATGGCAGTATGACACATCGTCCAAATGACTTATAATGAAATTTAACTCTTTCAGCGCCGATGGCAGGTATATGTGACAGATAGACTTGTCATTTTCATTCACCAATTGCGCGACCACAGGAAAGGTATATGGTGGTCAATGTATATCAGAATTTTGAGTATAAATCAAGCATTCTACATATATAATTATAAATATATGCTACCATAGAAATTTTCAGAGAAAACTGCAGATTTTTAAAAAGACATTATCTTATTTCAACATTAAACAATAGTAAACAAATGAGAAACCAAAAAATAATGGACAAAAAAGAAACTCAAATGTAATTTTCAATAGTCTTATGCATGAAGTTGGGTAAGGTAATAATGTTTGGTATCATGAGAAATGGTAATAAATTTCCTACAAGTTTTGTATACAATATGTTGTGAAATAATAGATGGTTAATGAAGTGCAGACATTTGAAAAGTAAGCACTGATCACATTTTGGTAACATTTTGAAGAGAGCTAAACCCCTTGGCACAGTAAGAGAATCCACAGAGTACATTGCATTTTTCAAGGGTTCAGCTTTATTACACATGAAGGTAGACCCTAAAACTGATTTTTTTTTTTTGTCACTTCAAGTGACATGGTCTACCAGTAGTAACTATTGACTATTGCATTTGTAACCTTTCTCTATGCATATAGCCTACATGTACCCTGAGCCCTCCGTCCACCCCTTGTATACATGTACATGCATGCAAACGGACCTTGACAGTTCTTGAAAGCAGCAATATCCATATACACTGTACTTCACTGACCATGTAATGCATATAGCCACTGACCATGTGTGACCATGTGTGGTCAAGATACAAGGGGAAGGATTTGTAAAGAGGCAATTAGCTGCACTTTACAAGTAGTTAAGTAGGTATTGATCCTTTAACAATGTTTACCCAACACTTCAATTGGGTGTGATTTCCATTCATGGCTACCTACAACCAGGAAGGGATACTATGCTTCCACTGATCCTTTCTCTGATTAGCAGGTGCCCATGCTTTGTTACTCAACTGATGCAGTTTTGTAACCAGTGATGATGGTCACTCAATCAGATAATTGGACCATCAAACAGGATTTGGAATCTGCATCTCACAAGAGAACTTTTGTTATACATGTACAAGTAATATATTCACAGGATACCATAATGTACACAAAGCCTACATATTCTGGGAGAATTTAATGGGTATACTCCTGAAAGTCTGCTATAAAGAACAGGCTTTATGGGGAATTTTCCTCCCCTGTAAACAAATCTTGAGTTGGGGAAAAGGAATACCATATTCAGAGAAAATATACCGTCACTTAACTATACTCACAATCACGTTTACCATTGTCAATTTGCTTAGTTATTTCTATACATATATATTCTCATGGTTATTACTCTGTGGACCATTCTAGAATCTTTCTTTCGTTAGCCTCGTTTCATTGCCTGATTATGCTGATATTATACATTAGAGAGTGTCAAACAAACTTCATTTCTCAGCTAAATAATCATATACATATTATGTTCCTTCTAAGCATTCAGAGTTTCTTTGACGTTTATATTTACGTCATCAAATGACTTCTAGGTATTCACTTTTCCCACATAGTTAGGAATATTTGATATTCTTCAGCATAATGTTATAAAATACCTTATAGAATTAAGGTAATGGAATTGTTACGGTAAACAGGCTTACTTCATTTACAGTTGGTGTTAGTCCGCTTGCTATAGCAAACGTCTTTATTTTATCTATACTGAAAGGAAATGTAATTTAATTAGCTTTTTTTTTTCTTTATATGACTTACATGTATAAGCTAACATACAAGTCTAATAGTGAGGAGGAAGGGATAGCTCAATGTATACATGTATGTTACTTTCCCTAGACCTTTTTTAAGATATAAAAGATAGTATTAGACTTTTCTATTTCGGAATCAATTTGTCTAATTGTTTCCATATGATTTTTTTACATATTAATAATTACTAGACTGTGCTTTTGTTTATTTAAAGCTATCTTCTTTTCTGCACCCTGCATTTACCAGTAATTTGGTTTTAACCTGGGCTATATTATGTCTCCTTTGTTGTGCAAGTTTGATCGATAAAGTGATGTTTAAAAAAAAGGTAATTTATGTTGCTCTTCTTGTATGCATTTCCGTTTTATATGTAAAAAAAAATGTACAAAAATTCAATAAGAAACTGGCTCAAAGTAATCCTGAATTTGTTATCATGAAGTAGGTGGGATGTGTAGACCAGTAAAATATCAAGAAACCAATGAAAACTGGCTGTAAAAGTGAAAATCACATTCACTTAAGAGCAATCATGTTTGCAACTTTGCATTAATGAGACCACATGTGGGTCGGAACAAGCGGCTCAATTTCCTTATTCTAATATATACAGTATCTACATCTACAAAACTAAAAATAGGGACATTCTGAAACTCTTTCATCTTTTTAATACTTGATTGAAAGAATCTTAATAGTCATAACAATTTTAAATTGCAGGAAATAAACACTTATGATATGGAATATTAAAAACAAATTCTCTTGATGGGCTTTAAACCAGATCAGAAGCCATCTAAATTGATCTACATTTGCAAAGAGTTTCCACACTTTGAAACCTTGTTGTGATTCAAACCAAGGAGTAACCACTATGACCAGACCTTCCAGTACATGTTTTTCACAAATATTTCCCCTGAGGGAATTCTAAGAACTGTCAGGAAAATAAACAAGGAGCCTGTCTCATGCATCATGAAATATAAATATGACTGTCCATGTTAATATACTTTATCAATCGTCTATACGTCTATCAATATTCAACAGAGACCCAGCAAAGAACTGAGATATCTTCCATTTCTACTTATATTAGAGGTATCAATGTGCCTATAAAGACTGATTAAGTGTTTAACTAAGAATATCAACATTCTAATGGTCAAGTTTGAAGCTATGCATCTCTTCTATACTTATTATACTTATTTTATACTTATCTATTAAAAAAAATTACATACAATGTGTTATGCCATGTACACACTAGGAATTCTTTTAACACATGTGACTTTTTGACAACTTTAGAATTAAGCCTATACTGAGATCTCTGAAAGATATTCAGATAATTACACCCAGAAGATATGTAAGGCTGCTATACAATGAAGACTCATATCCTCACTATTCCCGCCCCATTATAATATTTTCCTTCTCAGTACCATGTTCCTTCCTCCCCCCCCCCCCCCAAGAAATGAAACATTAATATTTTGAAAACATATTTATAAAAGCAGAAAAAGTATGATTCCAGAAGTCTTTGTTCTGATAATGGTCTTTCTGTTCCTGGAAATGCTATGAAAAGAAATCAAATTTTAAAAAAAGTAGGAATGCGTCTTCTAAAATTGGACCTTCTAAAATTGGACCAAATGATATTCTGTTTTCCATCTGGACCTTTCAACCCCCTTCACACACACAGACACACTCACACACAAACACACATAAATTGAGAGCTTGAAACACGTTCTGAAAACAAATCTGATAAAAATATGGTAATGGGCCATCCAGAATTGACCCATAACAATTTCTGCTACTGACCTGTTTGTCCTGGCTTGTACACAGGTTTATCTGTCTCTATGAACATCTCTGTGTTGACACCATTGATGGTCACTGTTCTCCTCTCTACCACCTCAAAGCCGCTCTGTGTTACCAACGTCCTCCTCATCTTCACCAACAGGGTGGCATGCATCATCTCGTATTCTATGGCAGGCACCTGTAAGCATGGAGGGAAGGCATACTCTTATAGGTAGTTTTTAACTTTTTGAAATAGTTGATGACAAAAATCCATCCAAAAGCAAATTCATATGGCTGGCAACAATGCTGTGGAGTTTCCCTGAACGTACTCCTTCTTTTGATATTTTTTAATTGGTACTGCAGGACCAATAGATCTCTGATTGTTCTTATTGAAAATGAACAAAAAATTTCTGTGGATAAGTTTCCTTGAAAGTTAAATAATTGTTTTTCAACACATGTTAAGCTACCAAAGTACACAATTCAGCTACTTTAATTCTACCCCCTTAGCAAAATATATCTTTACCATAGATTTCATATTTAATGTCAAACCATGTCCATTTTTGGTATGACATATCAGCACTAACAGAGTAGGTTCAAAATTGCGACTTTGCGTATTCACATACAAAAAAGGCTGACATGTTTGTTGGGACTTCAAGTTTTCTTCACATTCACATAATACTTCATTTAAGTACTACTGTACCTCGATATCATAACAGGCCATTTTGAACTCCATGAACTGTATGGGTAACTTGGCCATGGCCGTGTAGTTGTCCATGAGCCTGATGGCCACCTCGAGGGGGCCGGTCATGTTCTGTAAACTGAGGCATATGGTCTCTACGCTCTCTGCTACAAACACCTTGGGGGCTACAATCAGGTACCCGGTGTCAAAGCTGAAGAGAAGAGAAAAGTCACCATCAAAATAGAAGATTAGAAAATGATTAACTCAGAAATTTTTCCTTTCAATGGGGGTAATCTATTGGTACTAGTTGTAAGTGAATTGCTACTTCATATATAAATTCTGCTGATTTATTCGCTCTTCTCATTCTCCTGACGACGGCCAGAGCATTCTGACCGGAACATGGAGTTATTCCAACTCACATGGTTGTACCGCAAACCTTTTTTCTGAACAATGTAAATAGTTTACAATCCCTTATTTGTATTTCTAAGAAGATATCCAAGCTTTTCCTCTTAATTTCAAAGCATGGAAAAAGTCTTGATTATGTAACCCTGATGAATCATCGCTCCTCTTCCAAAGTTCAAATAATATGAAGTTAGTTTAAAGACTTTTCAAGTGTATTTCTCTGTATCTCTATCTTAGTAAACCACACAAGTGTTCTACAAACTAATCCCATTTCATTATCACCTGAAACAAAATATTTACTCTTCTGAAGAGCTCCATTATAAGTCAAAGTAAATCCTGTGCCTACAACTTAAAGGAACAAGGTTGACATTCAAATATTTGACTTGATTACTAGGTATCTAAGATCACATATTTCCTGCAGAACATTTGAATGAAGTTTAAGACTAATCTTGATTTCAGTTGAAATAATTGTATTCATGGGAAACTGGTTTTGATAAAGTTAGATTATTCTGAATTATCTATTTTGCAGTTTGTGTTATGTGGACCTATAAAATATATCTGATTTAAACAAAAACTTTGTGGAAATTACATTTAATTATTTCACTATATTTTAATTTAAAAATGAAGAAAAAAGGTCAATATAGGCCTATTCCTTACATGTGTAAAATTTTATCTAGGTGCATGTTTGCTTCAAATCAAGCTCCTTACAAGAGTTGACATTTAACAAGGCAGCTGGGATAAAGTGTTTCCCTGGAATATATTATTCACATTACAAAGTTGCTTGCAAGTAGGGTCTATACATATGATATACCTGCCTATTGCTTTATAAGAATATGGGATGTAAATATTGCCAGTAGGCCTATATTCCCCTGAAATTTATAATATGAGTAGATCTGCTTAATAAATAAGTTCACTTCAACAAAGTAATTATTTTTGTTCATGTATTCATTTTAACTTTCGCCAGAATAGGTCCCAGAAAATTCACAATAGTTACGTTCACACGATGGGAGCTAAACTTATAAGTTTTGCTTGTAGTTTCAAAACGTTAAGTTAACTTGTAGTTATCTTGTAGTTTTAGACTGTATGAAAGGACTCATAGTTTCGAAACTTTAAGTTTACTTGTAATTCTAGAACCACAAGCCAGCTTGTGATTAAGGCCGAAACCACGAGCAGTGGGTGGTCCCGGGTTAGTGATGATCTTGCTGTTCATGTTATACTTCCGGGGTCATACCCTTCGCGTGAATAATGAACACAGGATCTGTATGTGTACTGTACACGCAATCGGTAGTACATGTATCTACTTCCAAGGTTAACCACGACGATCGCTCTGCTTGTAGTCTCAGCTCGTTGTTTAGGGCTCGTGTGAACCCTCGTTGCAGTTAGGGAGTCATGGTTTTGTTAACTTAAAGTTTCGAAACCAAAACTCCTGTATGAACGTAGCTATTATTAAAAAGTTTGCTCTCTCAAGGTTAGTCTTGTAGAAAAAAAAGCTGGTCAATCCAATTTGATTATCAAAACTCAGGGGGCAAAGAATAGATGGTGACTCATTCAAGAATTTCTCTCATAAAAACCAGCCATGAATATTTGAGAGTAACTGCATACAGCTGGCCCTGCCAGAACAAGTTTCAGATCCAAGGGGGTAACAAAGAGATCACTTTTCTCTTCATATAGCATACCATACAGTTTATGATAAATGGTAGGGTTGTCTGTAACTAATTGTGAAGACAGATAGATGTCAGAGTAGTTCACATTTAAAGGAACTATTCAAAATATTTGCCCCAAATTTGAACTTCTTTAACTGTGATTTAGCTGTGATTCATTGCTAGAGCTCCTTGGCAAAATTTCATGTCCCTAAGGAAATTTCACTTATCTGGTCACTACTAAGCAAGAGCGCTGACAGCCCCCCCCCCCCCCCCCCCCCCCCCCCCCCCCCGTCTCCGCCACTGCACTCCCTTTTGTTATCTCAAACTAACAGCAATTCAGGAATCGCTGATGAATCCCATTTAATTAGTTTCTTTCACTTAATATCACAATGATGGATATACAATATTATAAGAATGGCAGGTTAAAGTTAGTTTCCAATCACAATCCTTGGTGATACCCAAAATTCTGACACCTGCAGTGTCCTGTACATCGCTTCAGGAATCACTCCAGCCTTTTATTCTTTGATCAAACTTGAAATGTGATCATTACTCCAGCTGACAAACCCAATTTGCTTGAAAATTCAGAAGAATATTTCTTATTCTCACAGATATTCTATTGATGAGTCATCCGTCTACCTGTGACAGGAAGCAGTTGACCAAGTAATAGTGCTTGAATGATACCACCTGACAGAGATCAGAGAATCGGCAGGAACATCCCTCCATTTGGACTCTTGAACAAGGTTTACTAAGACTTGGGCCATGCCTCAAGAAGATTGACAATGTCTGTGTTAAAGGACTATACAGCTAAAGTACATGGTATACTATGTAAATGTCTTCAAGAATCTGTAGATCAGAGTATAATCAGGAATACCTGGCAGGCTGGTTGTACCTGCCAAGGAAGACTGGTTGGTGAAGGGGAATAGATCTGAGAAATGCTACAAGAACAAAACTGGTACCATGTCATGTTTATATGCTTGTATTGAAAATAAAATTTGAAAGCAAGTTTTGGAATTTCAAATATATAATGCACTAGCTCTTTCTATATTCAATGGGATTTATAAGAAATTCATCTGTTGACCTTGCTCTCAAAAAAAACTATTCTCTTATAATCTCTGGATCTACTTCTTTCCTGTTTTACTTAACATCATCATATTATTGGTGGCAAATTACCAAATATTCCACTTGTTGATTTCATAATCATAACCTGTTAAGATGACAATCAATAGTGTGTAGCTATCTTTCAATTTAGTAAAAAGAGCAGATAAGGAAAATTGCACTGTATTATCTTTAAGATGTAACTTGTACCTACATACTTACTTGAATGAAAAAGAAAGATGCTGAATTGTACATAAATCTATCTTAAACTGATTGAAAAGCCAGAAAATAGATTGAAAAGTTTAAGACCAAATTAATCCTGTTCTTTGATTGACAAAACCCTTTTCTGTTTTTCTCCCTCTGTTTGCTTGTTTTCTGTGTGTTTCCTTTAAATTCACTTTTATTAAAACAAAACAACAAACAAACAAAAACAATTTCAATACTAACTTCTTTCTGTATAGATCTTCTTAATTTGAGCTACAATAAAATGAAGTTATAAGGCCCCAAACTCACCAGTTTCCATCTGACCCCATCTGTCTCTATTTGGTCCCCATATTACATCACAATTAAAACATTACATATGGGTCTACCTACAAGTTCACAGATAAACCTGGAAGAAAGACACTATGTGTAACAGAGAACACACTGATAGATGCAACTGTAAAGGTCAAATATAATTTGCGAAAGGACAGTGACCTACGGGAGGATTAGTAGCCTACAGAGTGATACCTGATGAGTAAGATATTTTCCCATCGAACCGATGGTCTTGCTCATTCAACAGTCAGCCAGCACTGCCACAACTGTTTTGAAAAATGCCACTTGTAGACATCAACTCTATCAGGTCGAACCATGTCTTGTACATGTACGATGCAGTTCCTAAAACGAAGGAGTTACATGGTTTAACAAGATATCCTTTCATTCCTTTGCAATTCCATTATAATGGAATTTAAATAGTTGCACCTAATTAGGCCCTACCCTTGTAAGACTTTTTAAACTGAGAAACAACTCTAGCTGTACTACAACTACAACCATAATTATGCCTATAATATTGATACAATATTGAACAACAAACAGAAAAACAAACAAAAACAATTGCAATACTAATTACTTTCAGTATCTTCTTAATTAGAGCTACAATTATCGGCAAGAATTGATAAAATATTGAACAACAAACAAACTAAAATAATTGCATTACTAACTACTTTCAATATCTTCTTAATTAGAGCTATAATAATTTCATATCTTGCTATTCATCAATTCAACTCAAGCAAAATAGATCAGACGGAGATGCTGTTTTGTTTTGTTTTGGTTTGGGATAGAGACTTGCTTACCGGTACACTGCACATGTAGGCCCTATATACACACCCAATTTGATAACTGATCACACACATTTTCCACTGTGACAGAAAAATTATTCTTTTACATGTAGGATCACTGGCTGGCTGAAACCTACATAGTAAAAATTCTTCTTATCTCCAAAATGTAGTTCATGATTAGCAGTGTGAAATATACTTTTTTTTCACAGGAGCTCTTTTTGTTTTCAAACTTTCAATGTTACAAAAGTGCAATTTTCTCACAGAGATTTTTATGTTTTTACTTTACCATAGGTCTTTTTCACTTTACCAGAGCTCTTTGTCAGTTTACCAGAGCTCTTAGACCCCGTTCTCATCTACATCCTTAAACTAGTTTAGTGGAAACCAGTTTGGGGTGTAATGAGAACGCTCAAAGTGGTCTTGGAAGCGATCTTAAGTGGTCTTGGAAACCAGTTTTGAAAACCACCTCGCGATGTGGTTTTCAAGACCGCTTTCGTCGTTAAACTGGTTTTACGTGTAATGTGGACACAACCGTTCTTTGGAAACTGATCTTCACCCGGAAGTACTATTGTGTGCGCGGTATGGTATACGATCCGCGCTAATGTACGTAACGCTCGACGGTTTCAAATTCCGTGCGAAACATTTGACCCCGCTTAGAGTGTTCCCATAGCAACAAGATCACTTTCGGTGAAGTGGTTTTGGAAACCAGTTCAGGGGAGCGTAATGTGAATGCTAACGAAGCGATCTTCTAAACTGGTTTTGAAAACTGGTTTAGTGGAAACCAGTTTAGGAAATGTGATGAGAACGGGGTCTTTGTCAGTTTACCAGAGCTCTTTGTCAGTTTACCAGAGCTCTTTGTCAGTTTACCAGAGCTCTTTCAGTTTACCAGAGCTCTTTTTCACTTTACCAGAGCTCTTTTTCACTTTACCATAGCTCTTTGTCACTTTACCAGAGCTCTTTTTCACTTTACCAGAGCTCTTTGTCAGTTTACCAGAGCTCTTTGTCAGTTTACCAGAGCTCTTTTTCACTTTACCAGAGCTCCTTTGGAGATTTCCTGAGCTAAATCGCTCACCACTCCTGTATATTTCTTCGCTCATGATTAATTAGTGACTGTAACATATTAACATTTTCCCCCTGAAAGTAAGTTAGTAACCAATTATTGTAACTGAGGTCAGTATGCAGTGAAAGGTTATCCGGATCATAATGAGCAGGGATGTAGCTACGGTGGGCGGCGGTGGGCGGGCCCGCCCACCACTCACGTTTTCCGCCCGGCACTCGGGCTGAAAATCAGTCTCCCGCCCACCACTATTTCCCCAAACTTGATGTGTATTAATTGCCCCAAAACACACATATAATGCGCAGAAATGACCTTGTTGTGCTTTGATATTGACCATAAATATTATTTTTGACTTGACTTGTAAGTATAATACACTCGTATAACCTGAAACTAACGTGAAAATTCAAATATAAATTGATTGTAATCCGAACGTATAGCTAGCTAGCTATGTATACGCCTCCGGCCGCATCTCCGGCGGCGTCCGCGACCAAGGGGCCGGTGACATATCGTGTGGGGTTGGTTCGCAATAAGATGATTTCCTATTGCGAAGGCAGTCAAATTCACTCAAAGCGTCATTACTATACTTCGTGTGTAGAATCTAGGCAGTCATACACCTCAACACTTTCAAATACCACTGCACAAAAGTCACTAACATTCACTCAAAATCGGCATTTAATTTACAAAAACCGACACCAACATATACATGAAATACAATAAATTCAACTTACCGATGTTGGAAAAGGTAATTTCAAAAATGAAATCCGTAATTTACCGTCAATTATGGCGAAACGGGGTATTGGAGGTCATTGTGTACATTTCCTGATCGCCGCGAGCGCAGACATCTCCCCTCCAAAATTTGGTCATTAAAAATTCGGTCCTTTTCGCACACGCGTAAAAGTCCCAATTTTCTGCATGCGCGATCGTAGAGATCGATGGTTTGCACGCGATACCGAGTTCCTTTGTGGACAAAATTTTATTGGCCGATTTTAATCTAAAACATCGGCGGAATAAAAACAACATGCGATCGTCAAAAAAAATCTGCGGGAATTTCTTCGGTTTTGGACATGATTTTGACTTTGGATTTTGCTGGAAATATCAGAAGTTCTTCCTAGCGGCAATTTGAGGTAGGAGTGAGATTTTTAAGAGCTGAATTTGATAGGAAGTATTTTAAATATCTTTTTCCTCCCCCATACATTTAGTACATGCGATAGAAAATTCGTAGTATTTTTGCATTAGTCCCGCGCAGTGGTCAATATGACATATGACCACTAACTAGTATTACGTGGTTTGGTCAAGTTGTGGGCACAAAAAAGGAAAGGCGTTACAAAGTGAAAGTGAAGCTGACTTAGGTGAGTAAGTACTAAGTAGTACAGCTGAATGAATGAAACAACACAGCTATATTTTGTTTGTTTTTTTATTGCATTTAATTCACTATCCATTTCACACATTTTTTCAGTATAATGACATTGTACTGTAGACAGTGTTATAATGATATCTACTAACTAATGCAGTGTACGAATTTGTTTCAGTTACAGCCATTCATGTGTGACTCTTTTAAGTCATTTGGGTATCTAGAAATTGGGATTGTGGGCCTTAAATATTGTATAAGGCAAAAGCTTAGGGGGCGCTGCCCCCTGTCATGCCTGTACCCCCGCTGCGGCGTTGCCCGGAACCCCTGGTCGATAGTCGTGAAGCTGAGTTCGCTGCGCTCACTCCACACCTATGCTCCACACGCAGGTCAAAGTCAGTGAGGTTGCAACCACCACTAAAAATGCTCTAGCTACAACACTGATAATGAGAATTGTCAGAAATCAGCCCATGTTTTCAAAGTGGTCATGGCAGCAACAGACTTTCCACGCAGCCTCTAACATCTGGTAAGAATTAATGAAAGTTGTGCATTTTACAAAATGTTCATGTTTCATTTGACCCCATCCACAGAATGTGGTGTGACCATTCCATAAACCAAGGCAACCAAATTTGGAAATTTACTATAATCACATATAGTTCCATAAATGGGAATGAAATTTTAAAAGACTGTAAAAATTAATTTTGATTGTACAAATTGGTCTTAAGAAGAATCAATTATTCATTAATTAATGTAAAATTGTCTAATCTTTATTCTTCCTAGCACTATTCTATCACAAGCTTCCACAAGAACAACAAAATTTTAATAAAGAACAATGGAGCCTAAACCTGTGATATATGACACATTTTTCCTAAATAACACATCTCTCTAGAATGCATGTATTCATCAGTATCTGTTTCATAAAATACAGTGGCAGTACTTACTGAAAGGGCTAACTGCTTTATTTACAAATCAAATTCTGATAGAATAGACAGAAAACAAGTTGGCATAAGACCAATGTGGTTTAAGTAAAAGAAGTTACGTACATTTGTTGTTTTCTGTGATCGTCAAATGCAAGTTTAAAAGTGAGAGAAACATGAGGTCATGAGTGTCAGTTCCCCAGGGGAGTATTTTATTGTGCAATGATCTCTAGATTGATCCTGTGTGCCTCTTACGTTCACGTCTTTCTCTCTCAGCAGGGCTGTCAAAATGTACCAAGATACATGTCTGAAATATCTGAATATTAACACAATACACTGTATTTAAATCTATAAATTTATTTCTTAAAAATACAAGTATCTTGCCACTCTTGTGTATGTTGACTGTTAATGAACAGCATTTCATACTTGTATAGTAGGTAATCAAGGGCTACACTGTAGACATACACTACCGCTCACAGGTTTTGGCATCGGTATCGCGCCGTTAACCGAACCGAACAACGAACGGTTAACGGGTAACGGTATCTTCCCGATCCCCGATGTTCGGTGCCTCACCGAAACGGCACCGCTGGCTCACCGTTAGCTCACCGTAAGCTCACCGAAGGCGAACCGAATTAGTTTCGGTGAAGAACCGATGCGTGTGCTGAGTCTGCGAGCGCGCATCTGAACTCTCGAAAGTCCCGCCCATTATTAACCCCCCAAAAAAAATGCATTGTGACGTCATAATAGCTAACTTGGCAAAGATGTGCGAGATAGCGCGCCACTGTTTAATGACGTTGACTTAAAACGAGCATGCATGCGGGACAGCGAGTTTCACGATATACACTTACGTTTTTTATTCTTTTACCATGTACACATTTTGTCAGAATTTGCGAATTATCGAGCCAGTTATATCTACATGAAAAAAAACCCCAATGCATATGTTTTTACTCAGAATTTCAGAATCGAACATGCAGCACTTTGATATTACAGTTG
This sequence comes from Heliocidaris erythrogramma, assembly GCA_025617745.1. Lineage (NCBI taxonomy): Eukaryota > Metazoa > Echinodermata > Echinoidea > Camarodonta > Echinometridae > Heliocidaris > Heliocidaris erythrogramma. Next base: position 847,663 of record CM046860.1, on the reverse strand, counting down.
TAGTAACACGAAACACTCATTTCATAAATCATACATTATACCTAGCTCACCTGTGGATGTGCATGCATTGCGCGAATTTCTACTGGAAGTGATTGTACATGTAGTAACTTAATATTGCATGTAAGCTGATAGTATTTTTTTAAAAATGTTTATTAATAACATTTGGTGTAAATGTAATCTTAGATATGTCCTTCTTTTCTTTCCACGCATACAGGTCCGACACCGACAGGTGCAACTTATTTATACGGGCTTAAAACGGAACGAGTTGTTTCAATGCCATCTTTGTTACATGTTAATGTTTTATTTTCATGTTGGTCTTCCACATTTTATATCATAAAGATCATAGAGGTTTTCATACTGTAGTTATTGCACAGGGGCGGATCCAGGAGTTACGGGGAGGTGACATTAACCCTAAAATTTTATGACAAGCAGTTAAGGGTAATTAGCATTATTAGGTTCTTTTTCGGCACTTTCCCCAAAAGGGCACAAATGACTGTCCAAAAGAAAACTTCACACATGCTTCTATGAGCTCTTTACGGACCAGCTGTGCATCTCCCCCTCCTGATCCGTCAATGATAATTGTGCATGGTGCACGATATCATGCTCATGACCATCTGCCTTGATCGTAACCACATCATAACATACATGTGTGTTGACCGACCATTTCTCAAGAGTCGCCTTTCACATGCACGTTATCATTTTTATATTCATTTTATAGGCAGCGAATTAGTTTTGTATTATTGCAGAACAATTTATTCTAACCATTTGAATGTTAATCAAAGTGAACATTGTTTCATTGCGTGCATCTACTTACCGCACGTCCATCAGTCGGTCATCGACCTTTCACAATATCCATGTCTTTCATCCATAAATACATGTATGCTGTTTCTTTGTTTACAAAATCAGCATTTGAATTCATTTACATGTGCATGCTCTTTCCTTAATCAGCTTACAGACCGTATTTATTTCTGTGTTTCAACAATAATTCAACATGCGTAACATGCTGTTAAAATTGTTTATTTACTTTGTAAAATGGTTTTTGACGAAATAAGATTGAGATGCATGCAAAAAATGGGCGAGGGAATATGTTATTTTTTACGTGATATGATTCAATGGGGAAAATTACGTGTAGATGAAAGCTCAAGGACGGAAGATAGTCGTCGATGGAAGAAAAGGTAATAGGCTAATGAACAGAACGAGAGAAGCCAGGACAAATGTATTTTATTTGACAAAGGCTCAAACATAAATACAAAGTAAATGCGTGAAAAAAAATAACAGAGGTAGGAAGGGTCCTAAAGCCTAAAGATGCCGAGTAGGAACAAGAGTTAACCGATTACGACTTGAAGGTCTTTGTTATAGGTACATGCACATTGTAAATTTTTTATTGAAATTTCTTTTCAAAGAGGGGGGGGGGGGGAGCAAATAATGATACTTTGAAGAGAAAGAGGGTGACATAATATACAAAAGCGTATACAAAGAAGACTATATTCATGTACATGGACATGTATAACTTGTTACTTTTTGTGACATGAAATTTATTATTACTGATTCGCACACTTTCGCACACGGGGACCTTATTTAATAATGAGAATGACCTGATCTTTATAAAATACGTGCATTATACTTCTGGAATATTATGAGGAAAACAGAATAATAAATCTCAAACATTCAATGGAAATATATCCTCTATCTTGTATTATTTTCAAGATGAGACACATGGAATATTTAATTTCAACTGTAAATCAAAACTGCACATCGTTTTTCCATGATTTAAGGAGAACGAAACCCAGGGATAAAATCTATTTTAATGAAAAGAGAGGATAGATAGAATGAATTGAAAAAAAAAAAGGTCGCATCAAAATCGGTTACGAAATGAGAAAGTTATGAAAGTTTGAAGTTTGTAAAGTCTCAATTTCTATGGCGATCAAATTGGCAATGTTTTAAAGTGACGGGTATATCCAGTATATCTGTACAAAATGTCTTGTACACAAAATTCATATTTCCCCATTATCTCTCAAGGTACAGCTTGTCTCTTTCTTAGTTGAAGATATATCATGGAAAAGTGTATTTGACGCAACATATGTTGACATAACAATGAGTTCAAATAAAGACAAGCAGCATCTTTAGAGATAGTGGAGACAATATGATTTTTTTTTATAACATTGTGAGTTGTACTACCAGGTAGTTAATAGATCCAGGGGGCACGTGTTTCTTGTTGGCGTTTACACCCCCGCCCCTCAAGTGCCCTCTTTTGGGTCCAGCCCCTCGCACTTTAAAAAACAGTTCCACTGCCAATGAATACTGTTTATATTTCTTGTCAAGTTATACTCAGCCGTTGTTAATGGGGAACCCAAACCTAATGGCAAGTTGCTCTGAATGATATGAAAGAGGAAAAATCAGAGAATCAGATTGGTGAAACGAAATCGGACAATCAGAAAGTTATGAAATTGTGCAAGTTGTAATCACTATATATTATGGCAATGTCAAATTATCCGAATAGGTCACTGTGATGTAGTTGCGGACAACTCCCCCATTCGCTCCTACACAAAAAATACTAAAATGTCATTTTTCAAAATGTATTACTCAGGATTTTTTTCTTTCATGAGGACATTATAATAATATTCTATCCAATATATTTCGAGTACTGCCCCGAGGGTAAGGCGCTTCGGAGAAAACCGCTAATCAATGATATTTTCGTGTACGACAAACGGAAGAGTTGTCCACAAGTATGTCACAATCGACTCACCAAATTAAGACTGACGCTAGTCAAGTAAGAGAAATAAGTGAAGAGGGGATGACAAAACAGGCAATGAAAAATGTTTAAAGATGCTATGGGAGATCGTCTGCTCAGACAGGACTGGGCCCTGGTGTGTCGTCACACAATCATCTCAGCAGCGTTCGAGGCGCTCTTCAGCTGCTATATCGGGGGCTGTATTTTACCGTTTTATAATTGATAATTATCATTACTTCAGATGTTTCCAAGCGTTGAATTTGGATAACCTTGTTTAATTTAAGCCAATATTTATTTTGATGGAATGTGATCTTTGTAATGTGATCTTTAAATATTATATTTATTAATTCGATGTCAATCAAAATTCTTGACATCCCAGATATGCTAGAAAATATGCATATATCGAAATATTGAAAATCCTGATTCCTCCGGGGAAGAATTGGAAAATATTCTTGTTCAACATGAACAACTTACCAGATTCTAGGCCTCGGACGAGTGATGGTATAGAAAAAATCTTCGGTAGGTCTTGAGAGTGATGATCTAGTAGAGTACTGATCAGATCTGGTGATGGGCTAGGCGAGATGAGCTGTATTTAAGACTTTCTGGAGCAACAGATGGAGCTTTCCCGAGGCTCGCATGATGCAACGTGTTGGGCAAAGGTGAGGAATCCACGTGACAAAAATTCAGTCGATACAACATCTTATATTTATATTCTCTCACTCTCTTTCTCTCTCTCTTTGTCTTTTATTTCTATTGTCTCCTTTATGTGTGTTCAAAGAGCGATTCGAGCAAGATTTTTTATTAATATATTGTCTTTTTTATTATTTTTATTTGTACGTCCTAAAGGGGAGGTCCGATCCAAGAATTACTTGACTTTAATAGAAGCAGAAATATAAGACAAGCAGATCAACAACAACAAAAAATGATTGTGGAAAATCGGACAGCTGATAAGAAAGTAAAGAATTGTTTAATGACATGAAAAACTATAGGGAAAAGAATGAAAATCACTGGACAAATTGGAAAACCTGTCGTTAGCTTGTGACCTCATTCCCTCACAACTCACAAATATTTTTAAATTTACATTGATAATACAAATTCTCATTTTGGCCAAAATATGATTTCCACATAACCAAGTTCAATAATTATAGTAATATGTTTTTGCATAAACTAAAAAATATCGAGTTTTTCTTTACGATACCATACAGTTTCATAATCACCCAGTTTATAGAGAAATTCATATTTTAACTATTTTTAGAGAAACTTTTGTGAATTTCATAATTTTCAATAGTTCTTCATGTCATTAAAAATGTCATACCTTTCATAGCAATAAATGGTTTCAAAAAGGAACTGTACTGTTTTGTTTGTCATGTTTTGGCAACACTTCATTAATCATCATAATTATCATTTTTGTTTGTTGTCATTTTTGTTATGAACCGTTGTTAGTATCATTCATTTCACAATAAAAACGAAATATGCATACAGAGTAATAGGTAAAAGAGATAAAATTATGATTTAAAAAAAAATGAATGGCATGTGGGTCAGGGTCCATAAAATTGAAATTCTTCCATGCTGCCTGTAAAGAGTATGTGAATATTCTTTTTCCATACGAATGGTAAACTTGTCTATTTGTTCATTCATGGCAAGAACATCCAAGTGACCAAAGATGGGTGAATGTGCTTTACAAAAATCTCTTTTTCTACATGTATGTGACTTCTCGAATAAATTGGACTGGGTCGTCACTGACTGGTAGAGAAATTGTTAGTTTCATAATTCAAAACGATTGCTTCCGTATAATTTAACATTCCCAATATATATATATTTTTTCTAACATCCTTGACGTTCCTCTATCGCTCTTTCTCTCTTTCCTCTCTCAATATCTCTCCTCTGTTATTTTCTCTGCAATTCCCCTCTCCCTCATATGAATGTAAAATGGAATTTCAAATAGAATAGAATCAATTTACTTTTTTTTAATAATCATCATACCACTTTCTTTCTTGCCATCGCTAACGTGTGTGTGTGTGTAATTGGGTTTTTACAGACGTGTATCAATCAGATATGATTATTTACGTCTGGGACCGACCTTTAACGTCACCATCCGAAAGACGTGACTCAGTCTCGAACCTGGGTCCGATGAATCAGTTTATAACTTCCACTGGTAGCTGGATTACAGGCGCACGCCACAACGCCCAGTTAACTCGTTTTCCCTCCCTTTATAAGGTCCTAACAAAATTAACATCTTTTTCTTTTTGTTAATAAGTTAATAGTGGGAATATTCTTCTCCCTTTACCCCCCCCCCCCCCCCGAGTAAATTATCTTATCTACCACTCTTTCTCCTCACTCGGACTTATTTCTTACATTTTACTTTATTCTCAGACTTTTTTTCCATCTCCTTCTCTAGACAAAAAACTCGTTCCTTTACCTTCTCATTTCTTTCTCTCACCCCCCCCCCCTCTGTAAGATGATTGAATGGTTAAAAATGATCGTGAAAAGTGAGGAGTTAAGGACTGAAGATGAATTCAGGGGCGTATCCATGGGGCGCAACAGGCGCCCCCCCCCCCTATTGGCCGTCGTAAAAAAAAAATAGCAAAAAAAAAATCCTCATACCAATTGAAAATATTGTTCATTAGTAGGCTTCAAAATTGGTCACATATAGCACTATTTTGCATCTCAGCCCTTCTTCAGAAGCAAAAATTTTCCGAAGACGCCTCCCCCATGACGGCGATCAATAATTCCTGCCCCCCCCCCTATTGGGAAATCCTGGATACGCCACTGAATACAAAACACATAATTAGGAAGAATATGGAAGACGGCCACTATCAGACTGAATAATGAGGAACCAGTGGGAGTCGGTGTTTGAATAAAATAATTAATTGAAGCCTCCGCAAGGAGAAGATGAGAATGAAAAATGTGTCGAAGGTCATGCTGAAGCAAACCATTAAAACAAATTTAATCCCCTCCCCTTTTGATCATGTAATGACTTATGATCGACTACATAGTACTGGTCTTCCCTACTAATATACCCACTATGAACATGACGAACAAAGAAGCGGACAATTTATTTATGCTGCTCCTCATTGTACCCTTCACAATTGCACTGGTTAACAAAAGAACATCCATTCATTGCTATCCTGTAAAAATATGTAGAACAGGTGTCACATAATAGCAGTGAAGGGATGTCCTTTTGTTTACTAGAGCTATTGTGGAGGGTACAATGAGGAGCTGCATAAATTGTCCGCTCTCTTTGTCAACGTGTTCATAGTGACCTCGCATAACCTCAATTTCGATCAAAAAACAAAGTCACGTGACATACATGCACACAGGCACGCATGCACGCACGCTTATCTTGTCTGCTATAAAGTCGAGGCAAGTTAAGATCTGGGGAGCGTTTCATGAAAGGAAGTTGTCGGATATTTTATCCGACAACTGTTATAAGCTACTGAAATCATTGCATCTGATTGGCTGAAAGCAAATTTGTCAGTAAAAATCACTGACTTGATGAAACGCTCTCCAGACTCTGTATACGAGCTCCTTGGCTTATCAATCTGATACTGGCATGCGCATAAACGGAGTTACATACACGGGATCCATAGGCTAGGCTTATACTGTGCGTGCAGGCAGATATCAACCAAAAAAAAAAAAACCCAACTAGATCTAAATAATTATCACCATTTCCCTGTGACCATTTTACTGTGAGCCATACAAACCACCATCGGAGTTTGCTAAGTGGGTTACCTTCCAGGATCAACGGAGATTGTAAAAAATGAATGAATAAAAAAGACAGAAAACGGCAGGTTTTTTTACCTCGAAATGAAAGTTGTATTACACATGCAATGTAAGATTTGTGTAGTCCCATTATACAAGTTACACACGTGTGCAAGGTAAGAAATAAACCTGCCGATTTTTTTTTTAATTCATTCAATTTAATAAGGAGCTCGTACGGCTAATTAGATGAGACCACACAGGTCGAAATAAATCTTGCAAGTATCTAAGGATTTTACACAATTGCATTTGAATTCAATGCAAGTATAAAGGAGTGTGAATTAATACGCTGTACATGATGTTCTTATTTTCATGTCTTTTAGTTTTACAACATTCTAAACCGGCAATATAGTACCGGGATATTATCACGATCACGAAGTGGTAGTGTGTGGCTGCTGTAGTAAAAAACAATCGAGAAATGCGATAGGAGTATAGTGCAGAGAAAATGCAGTTTTAAAATGTAGAGTTGTTTACAATATGAACTGTACAACGGGTTGATCAAATTCATATTGTAAAGAATTTGTTTAAATATTAAACAGGTTGTATTCTTCACGATTATTATGATAACCACTACCAACCTCCAATCATTTCATCAATCAACACCATCACTGGAATTGTTTTATTTTTTAAAGTGTTGTCATCATGCAGTTCACAATCGTCATTTTTCTTCACGATCATTTTGATAACAAACACCATCCTATCATTTCATCATCAATTTCATCAATCAGCACCATCACTAGATTTATTTTAAATGTAGAATAATTTGTTCATCGACCTAATAATGGAAGAGCAAACGTGGTTCTTGCATGCGCTACAGTTTTACAAAGTCAGTCATTGTTACGTCACAATAATCGTTCATCGCGCGCGCGCTCTCTTCACACGCTTGTGGGCGTGTCTTCCAGACTCCAGACCAAAAGAAATCCGCGTGTGCGCGCTCGGTTGCAAACCGTTGCCTCACCGATGCCTCACCGTTAGCGAACCGTTAGCGAACCGTTAGCTTCCCGCGGTTTCGCGACGAAGAGCAAAACCGCGGGGAAGAAACGCGGGAAGCAGCACCGAAGCCTTTGCATACATTACCGTTACCGAAAACCGTTGCCAAAACCTGTGAGCGGTAGTGTAGGAAGAAAAAAAAAAAATCGAAATTCAAAAATTCACGATGACTACCCCCCCTCACATTTTTATCCCATTATGACTTCTTGCCGACAATATTCTTGTAATGGATCCCTTACCTAACAGAGCCTTGTATATTCAACAAAAAATGTTCTCTTTTTTATGAACTGTTTTCTCTTTTTCATATCTTTATGTCACACTCACTTCTAAAATCACAAGTACATTCATTCACAAGTACATTCATAGACAGGTACCACCATTTTTATTTCCATAGTGTACACAACATGATCCCCCTAAATAATCACAATTCATAAGAAAAAGTCCATTGCGGCCGGAAGGGCAGTGACTGTGGTTGCAGACCAAAAATGAGTGCATCTTCATCTTATTCTTCTTTCATGATTAGATTCACAGCCGATCTTACAGTCCCAGACTTGAGAACAACAAAGAAGTTTGTGTACCCTTGACCATATGATCTTTCAATGAATCTGGTTCCGAAATCTAGGATCTGATGTCAGATCTAACGTCATGACAACGCATCAGCGATGTTGTAGTCTCTATTTAGCTAATGGCTGTCAGAAATTAGATTACAGACAATCTTGAAATTGTGGGTCGTGGGTTAAGTCCTATTACATGCTAAGTACAGAGACGCTGCATGGGACACAATGAGAATGCCTTGGAGAAACAAGGATGTCTTTTCTTATGATGTCATTCTGGATTTCCAATCAAATTTCCTAAATATGTGGGATGCATGTTACAACATGTATTAGATCATGGACCTACTAGTTCTTGATTGCTATTCGGGATGTTGTCATCACTGATTCTATTTCCTTTGTATTCAGGTCTGCATATTTTGTAACTGCTTATTTTTTTTATTTTCATTTCTCTGTAGGTCCTGAGCCAACTTCATTCTAAAACGCATCATTGATTTTCAGAATGCAATTGGACACTTGTAAAGTTTCAATATATTTCCTAGCAACATTTCAAGACAAAGACCACGCTGGTATTAAGTCGATTTGAATAAAAGAAAAAAATGAGACAAACAGATTAATGGAAGTGTGAGCAAAATCCGATAAAAAATAAGAAAGTTATGAATTTTTAAATTTGCAATCAATGAAACACAAATTAACAACTCTGTAACATATCTTGTGAGTTCCTCTCCTTTTCCTCAGTACAGAAAATTGTATAAATTTTCACTTTCTCAGTTTTTGATGAAGGAATCGATTTGTTTCATACAGTTTTTGTGTAAAAAAACAAACATTATGAGCAATCTAAGGTGCATACATACATGTACGACTGAAAATTTTCTGGACAGAAAATGGAAATTAATCATTTTTGCCCACTGAAGTGGGGCAAGTACAGGTGACACCACCATCCCCCCCCCCCCCCACCCAATCCCAAGATCTTGGGCATAGACTAACTGAAAAAAAGGTTAACTTGGCAGTTTGCTTTGAATACATGACTAAGACAACTTACAAAGTAGCTGAGCTAAATGTGATGGCACATAAAAACGTGGGAAAGACGAATAAAAATTATGACAAAATTATTGAAAATTTTATTGCATAGAGGCAGAACCAAAATATTAGGATGTAGAATTAGTATTTAACTCTTTTAAGCAAAATAAGCAGAAAATAAGCAAAATAAGCAGAAAATAAGTCTTATATCCAGAAGTGGACGTTGCTGAGTACCAGAGTAGATGTAGATAATGTGTAAAAGGGATATTCAATTGCAGATTGTGGACGTTTTTATGCCGCGAGAGGGCACCGTGATCGTTACCTGATCATGCCGTTGCCCCAGGGGGCGCAGGCTTCGGACAGACTACTCGCTGCGTAATATGCACGATCCGCCTGAGCTCGAGCTCTCAAGCTCTCAGATTCGGTCGGCTTCATGCAGTCTGAAATATAATCCCAGTAGTCCGACGGACGCGTTCAACGCAAAAAATTTGTGTACGAGTGAATGAGGCTTACGCAATCCTGAATCTCCCCAAGGCTGCCTGGTGGCGTATCCCTTCAACTTTGTTTCAGACATGTCTGATTGTAATTTTAGATGCACAGACAAAACTACATTGTAGCTATTTTGCTCTAATTATGTGGGGGCTATCTACATCTAAGTCCCATCATTTGTACAGAGTTAACGGCCTTCTGCATCTCAAAGTTCAAAGTACACTTGGGCATGTTGGGGGGGGGGGCATTTTTTTAAGCCTGGTGTGCCAGTTAGGTTTCAAAAGAGGGGCATGGCCATGGGCCGGTTCCCCCCCCAAAAAAAAAAAACTACATTGTAGCTATTTTGCTCTAATTATGTGGGGGCTATCTACATCTAAGTCCCATCATTTGTACAGAGTTAACGCCCTTCTGCATCTCAAAGTTCAAAGTACACTTGGGCATGTTGGGGGGGCATTTTTTTAAGCCTGGTGTGCCAGTTAGGTTTCAAAAGAGGGGCATGGCCATGGGCCGGTTCTCCCCCCCCCCCCCCCCCCCCCCTCAGATACGGCCAGCTAGAATAGATGACTGATTAAGATGTTTCATATTCTCATACAAGCCAGCAAAACCAAGCAAATCCAAACAAACACAAGCTTCCAAACTACTGGTATAGCACACACTGTAACTCTAACTTTACATAAAGAACACACAACGAAAGCCCAGTGCAGTGACTGGGCGTTCGTCCAAGCCGGGCGGTAGCGAACTTACTCGATCGCCGAAGAGGATGATTCTTCCTCCACCGGGAGGCTGGCGACACTCTCAATTAGGAGAAACGATGACAGCACCAGGACACAAACTCCCCAAAATCGCGCCATGGCGAGTGATTGTCCAAGTGAGTTTGTGTTCCCTTTTTCTTCAGTTAAGAATGATTTCACGCAAGAAGACACAAAGTATAAAATTAAGAAGCAAAGTATGTTAAACTTAAAGAGCAAGGACTTTCACATCAGCGTCCGTCGTGAGCGTTAATTTGTGGCTATAAAAAGTTACGCCGGTGTGTATGCGGTATATATTGCCGCGTATTGTATACGCACGCTGAATAGAGAGACGAGTGCATTGCTCTGATAAATGGCCAAGGCGGCGCTAAGCCGGATAAGGCGATACATAAGCCTCAGTAATGATTGGACCAATTTTCTTCCACCTGTTGGACAAACTTGTCCAAAGTTTTGGTATTCGTTACATAAGTTTGGATGGTTTCAGCAGGGAGGTGGAACCGTGGAAGAGATCACTTTTCCACCTCCCTGGTTTCAGGGGACGGTCTCGGAGCGTTTTGAAAGTGCGGGAGGGGGGGGGGGGGGGGGGGGGGTCGACCCGGCCCTCCCCCCACTCGGAGGTCGAAGGGACCGCATGCGTGTTCCCAAAATCTCCGGTAAAAGGGTATTTTTTGGGCGACACAATCCGGCCCGTGAATTGTAAAAAAAGGGGGTGTTTTTTTATCTTTCACCCGGAGATTTCACTAAAAAAGGGGGTGTTTTTCTTTCTCTCTCTCTCTCTCTCTCTTCGACACCTGACAAATTAAAAAAGGGGGTTATGAAATATTTTGAAAAATTGATCAAATCCCAGGATCAAATTCCTGAAATTCCTGCTGGTTTTGATAGCTCATTCAGCCAGGATTATACCATTTTGAACATAAAAAACATCTCTTCCAAGGTATTGTAATGACAGCTTACTTGGGAGGGGGGTTGGTGTCTGTCCTGAGATATGGGGTTGGAATGAGAGCTCACCTGAGATAAGGGGGTACATTGACCAGTGTTCTGAATTTAGGAGGTCTCTAAGGCAGGAAAAGCCCGCGCAAAGCCCGCGATAGGGGGGTTCAGAAATTTTGGCAGCCTTCAGATAGGGGGGTGCTTTCAAAGGGAGGGAACAAGCATACGCGTACCCTAAATAATACTGAGTGGAGGGGGGGGGGGGGGGGGGGTCGATTTGAGATATCACTCCTTAATGACAGTCCCTTTTTTTCCCCCGAGATTTAATGAAACGTGTCTACTCAAAAATGTGGTTCCGCGGGCCATGGGTTTGGTGCTTTGATGCAGAAACGGGGCTCTGAACAGTGTTCCCTTTCTCCCTGATAAGTGCCCTTTTTACTACTACAAGTGCCCTTTTCCTTTTTAATAAGTGCTCTTTTCCCCTCTGATAAGTGCCCCTTTTCTCCTTCTGGTAAGTGCCCTTTTTAAAAATAATTATAGTGCCCCTTTTCAGATCTAATAACTGCCCCTCTTCTATCTCTAATAAGTGCCATGTTCTCCTGAGAAGTGTCCTTTCCCCTTCCTTTAATTTCTCCTTTTCACCTACTAATAAGTGCCCCTTTTCAAATCAAACAATTTCCCCTTTTTCTCTTTGATATGTATCCCGTTTCCTTTTATAAGTGCCTTTTTATTGATAGGTGCCCATTTAATTTGAGTGCCCCTTTTCCCACTAATATGTGAAAGTTTGCTCGCTCGCACATTACTCATTAGGCCAGTGCACACAACTGTTAATTAGTGAAGCAGAAGCAATATCCAGAACCTCGTAAAGATAAAAACAATAAAAAAGGAAGAAGATGATGCTCGATAATATATTAATTAGAATGTATATAGGGTAATACCAATGTCACAAAGTGGTCTCTTTTTCGCTTTGTGTTCACCCTTTGTATGAGCCCCTTTTTATAAAAAAGAGCCCATTTTAGCTGGTGCCCCCCCTCCCCCCACTTTGAGAAATGCTCCGCCACCCATGGTTTTATGGTTTATTTTAGTTGAATGCTAAGAAAGTATGTGCAAATATATCTACTTGTCAGTAAGCAACCATGCAGGCCAGGGAACCGCGGGACTTGGTAGAGAGGATTTATGCCTTCCAAAGGTGTGTAAGTCGGGGTGTAAGTCTTCCTGCAAAATTAAATAATGATTGTATGCTTCACAGTGGCGGATTAAAGATTTTGTGACGGAGGGGGGCCAATATTTTTTTTAATTTCTGACGAGCAACAAAAAAAAGAAAGGTCATCAGCATTTTGGGACGTTTGTTTACTCCAAAATTCTCTGACAAGCAACAAAAAAAAAATGGTTATCAGCGTGTTTTGTTATTGTTTTTTTTTTTGTCTTGTTTTTCTTTTGTTTTTCATCTTTTCTGAGGGAGGTAAGAATAAACTTTATGGAATTAGGCCGGGTGCCCAGACCATTTTATTCATGTGAAAAGGGTCAAACTTTTTGATGGCCAGGTCATGTTAGGATGTGGTCAAGGGTCATTCCTTAAAAAAGGTCATTTTCTCATTTTTCTGCTTTTATAATGTTGTACTAAAGTTGCCAAATGAATAAGTTGGTATTCAAGTTTAGGTATTATATCAACATATTCGCCGACTGTGTAAATTAAACTTTTTATACATGCATAATGATTGATGCAGAAGTGCATATTAATTGACCTGCAGGTGCAGGTCACAGCCTGCGTTCTTTTGTGTTTGTTTTTATTCACCACGTTCTTGCAAGGAGTGTAAAAAGACATTACTTATATAACGGCCTGTAAGTCCAGGTAATACAGTGATGTTAAGTACAAAACTTGAATAAGGATATATTTTCTTTTTTTGAAGATACTTGTTTGTTCTTTAGTGTAATATTTTAATCATCACGTGTTTTCAAGGCGTGTAAAAGAAATTTACACTGTAAGTCCAGCACCAAACTTGAATGATGATAGTTTTCCTCCTTTAAGATAGCTGTTTGTTCCTTTGTTTAATATCTTTATTTAATTAACAAGTTCTTTCAAGGAGTGGAAAAGAAATCATTTACACAATGACATGTAAGTCCAGGTATAGTTTTTCTTTCACCTCTACGATATTATGTTTTCTTTTCCAGACTGTTATAATTATGCATGTATAGTTAGTCCCGTAATAGTAGTACATGTCTTCTAACTCTTACTTCGAGATTACATTCTGTTTATTGCTACTGCTCATGACAAATTTCCTCAGCGTTCATATCTTATATGTATGCGTACGGGCATGATGATTTACACTCAGTGTTGACCTGTGGTTTTTTTTGGTAGGGAGGTGTAAATCTTCCTGCAAAATTAAATAATGATTGTATGCTTCACAGTGGTGGATTGAAGATTTTGTGAGGGAGGGGACAACAATATTTTTTTTTAAATTTCTGACGAGCAACAAAAAAATAAAAATAAAAGTCATCAGCATTTTGGGATGTTTGTTTACTGCAAATTCTCTAACAAGCAACCCCCCCCCCCAAAAAAAAAAAATGGTTATCGGCGTGTTTTGTTGTTGTTTTTGTGTCTTGTTTCTCTTTTTTTTTAATCTCTTTTGGGGGAAGTAAGAATAAACTTTATGGAATAGGGGCCCAGTTCTTTATCTTTTGCCTTGAGGCAGCAAAAATCAAGTTATCCCATTAAGTTGTCTTGTAAGAAATCGTTGTTTTTAATGAAAGGAATCTCTCTCTCTCGCTCTCTCTCTCTCTCTCCCTTATTCTCTCTCTCTCTCTCTCTCTCCCTTATTCTCTCTCTCTCTCTCTCTCTCCCTTATTCTCTCTCTCTCTCTCTCTCTCCGTTTTCAGATACAAGAAATGAAAAGAATCATTTTCGTATAATATGTGTTGAAGAGATCGATGGTCCAATCTGGCCGTTTTATTGACAGGACGAACGCCATCTTAAGTCGTGTTTGAAAGTCTTCTTTCATTATGTGTAAACTTCATCCGAAAACTTTCATTCACTGAAAGACATGCATAGACACTAGGAACAAGATGACAAAAGAGAGCGGACAAAATATACAGCTCCTCATTGTACCCTCCACAATTGTTCTGGTAGACAAAAGAACATCACTTCATTGATATTATGTAAAATAAATGGAACGGGTGAATATGCATGTGACACCTGCTCCATATAATCTTACATAATAGCAATGAAGAGTATTCTTTGTCTACCAGAGCAAGTGTGGAAGGTACATTGAGGAGCTGTATATTTTGTCCGCTTCTTTGTTTGCCATGTTCATAGTGAGATGTGTTGCAAGGAAGGGCATTATTATATTGTATTCTCTGACTGATATTAGCGAGCCAAACGATGGGCAGCAGAGGAAGAAACCAGATGGCATCTTTTCTACATGTACTGCATGTATGATCACTTCACCTAATACCGGCCATGTCATAATACCGACCATTAAGCGTTATCATGGCATCTAGCGCGCGTCTTGCAAATCAACCCATGGGACTACGCGTAGAATGCCTAGCAACGTTGAGAACAGCCAAAATAGAGCAAGATGAGGAATAAAAACGTAATTATTATCAATTTATAGTTAATTTTTAATATTTTCATTAAAATAATTTCTTTTCATAAATTGCCATTGACTTATGTGCAGGGGTCGGAAATAAGACGCAATTCTCGACTATGCGTAAAATGAGATGACTCTATTGCGACGTCATTTCAACAAGAACGCACAAGTATTATCGCTCGTCAGTACCTGGATCTTGTTCCCCAGTATTTGGGTAATAGTCTGATGAATTTTCATTACGTTTCATGAAAAATCTTTCCCGTAGTCGTTGGAAACATCGTTAAGAGGTCGGTATTAGGTAAAGGCATCATACTATGTAGCTTCATGGTTACGGGGAGGGAGGGCATATCACAGTAAAGCCGTTACATCAGGCATCATCCACGTACAAGAAAATGGATAAAACGGGTACCTTTTCAGCAATAAGCGCATAACCCGGGTTACGCGTTTAGGATATTTAAAAAAAGCAAGCAAAAATCAAGAAAAAGGGTATCAAATTCAGAGATGAAAAGAAGAAAGAAGACGCTCCGCTGAAGGGGGGAGGGATACAGTTCGGTAACGGTGTTCCAAATTAGATCAATTTTTTAACGGTTTCTCTCAGTTGGCTAAATAGAGGTCTATGATGATGATGTAATCCTCAAATAGGTATAGGATGTAAAATACCAAGCAAGATATAAAATCGCCATTAAAGGGAGCGACAAGTCACAATCTATGGGCGGTTTTACAGTTGGCTGCTCCTTTCTCTGGATCAAAGTTCAAAGCGACTTCAATTTATCGCGCGCAGCTAATAAAAGTTCGCACATTGACCCAAATTTGAGTAAACAAGATCGCGCGTTCTTTATTCCAGTATTTGAATCTCATTGGTCGGTTACGTATGTAGGGATTCGAGATAACGATCACGCGAGGAATTCGGCAATAACATTCCTTCGGTAGCGCACGATTGGACCTGATTGTATCCGAATTTCCCCGAGTCAGGCCAACTGGTCAGGCCCATGGATTACGACTTGCCACTCCCTTTAAAATGGTATAAAAATCAGAGATACTGCAATCTGCTTTTAAGCGGATGATGTAGAGGTCTCAATGAGACATCCCCCGGGAGCGGTCGTCGCGATCGATTCAGGTGCCTGTAAACCTTTCTGTCTTCCTTTGGAAGTTTGATCAATGTAAGAATTCATTACTTTATAAACTGAACTTTCAGCATTTTTTTTTTTTTTTTTTTTTTGGGGAGGGGGGGGGGGGGGGGGGGGAGGCTGTTTCTTGGTTGAACTTAATTCCTTCTGTGCTTCAATCGTTTTTGTTTTTTATTATGGGGATTGATGTTTGATGAGACGGGGTGAAGGGGGGCACATGTACCCGATAGAATGTAAAAAAGGGGGATTTCGGCCACTAATTCGAATTTAAGGATTCTTTATTTAAATTTAATCTATTTCTACTTTTTACTCATATCATGGGATCATATACTAGGGTAAACTTCCTTGTGCGACAGCCACCCAAAATGAAAACAATATATAGGTTTAGGGTTGGGGTTAGTGTTTAGGGTTTACCTAACCGCACATTTGGATGCCTGTCGCATAAAATCACTCCTATTATCAACAACTAAATTGACATGAATGGGGAGAATGGCCCTCATACCGTTGGAAACATGTTATTTTATATCGCCTCAAATATATTATTCATTCGCTTAGGACAGACTAATCAGATCTGTAGACATCATTCGGGGGAGGGGGAGGTGTAAAGAAGGAGCGCCCCCCCAAACCAAAACTACCTTCGAAAATATTTCCACTATGATATTACTCCCGTCTCCCCTCGCGCTGCGGTGACGGGAGGATAGAAGGGTAAAGTCAATCCGTCGGTCCTCCCAAGACCCATATAAGGGGACCCTAATCCCCCTGAAAAGAAAATGACAATAAATTCAACAATAAATTATTTCAAAGGAAATCAAACTTTTTGAAAGATTTGCCAAGTAGGTCTGGTAATGTCGATGAAGCAATTTTATGCTCATTTACTGTTAAATTGTTACTGTTGCCCTATACTATATTATGTACATCGCAAAAAATATGTCTCTCTTAATATATTTTGCCTCTAAATTGATTTATCTAAGAAACATTCATTGCTAAATATCTTTTACATCTCATTCCAGTGGCGTATCCAGGATTTCCCAATAGGGGGGGGGGGCGCCAGGAATTATTGATCGCCGTCATGGGGGAGGGGTCTTTGGAAAATTTTTGCTTCTGAAGAAGGGCTGAGATGCAAAATAGTGCTATATATGACCAATTTTGAAGCCTATTTAATGAACAATATTTTCAATTGGTATGAGGATTTTTTTTTTTTTTTGCTACTTTTTTTTTTTTTACGACGGCCAATAGGGGGGGGGGGGGGGGCGCCTGTTGCGCCCCTGCATTCCAAGTCCTAACTCTCTCTCTCTCACTCTTTATACTGTATATCATGATTGCAATACTCATTCTTACTTTTTTTTTTTACTTTATTTTACTTTTTTTTACTCAATTGATTCATCTGTCATTATCATGCACATTATAATCACAACCACAATCAAATACAAGAAATGAAATGAAATGATATATACTGAGAAAAATTGAATATTTTTATTTCTCACAAAAATAAACAAGCACAAGAACAATTAAATAATTTACTACAAATCCAGTTATACCTATTATTTACAAAAACAAATATGAATTATATATAAATAATAAAACTATAATGTTTCCATTTGCATTATCCAATAGCAAAACGATGTTGCGAAATTTTTATCCCCTTTGACCAAAAGCCCCAAACTGGATACATGTATTTGTATCCTCTGTGATCTAATGCCCCGAACTGGAAATTTCTATCCGATTTGACCAAATGCCAAATCCAGTATCATTTATTATTTACAAAAAAAAAATCATAAATACATTTATATACAAATGATTCCACTTGTGTAAGCCAATATATCAATACCTTGTCACCCAAACTGGAAATTTTTATCCGCTTTGACCAAATACCAAACCTGAATTTTTATCCGTTTTGACCAAATGCCCAAAACTGGAAATTTCTATCCGCTTTGACCAAATGCGCAAAACTGGAAATTTTTATCCCTTTTGACCAAAATGCCAAAAAACAGAAATTTTATCCGCTTTGACCAAATTCCCTAAAATGAAATTTTTATCCGCTTTGACAAAATGCCAAATCAAGCTTCATTTATTATTTACAAAAATAAATTCATAAATACATTTATACAACTAATTCCACTTGTGTAAGCCTATATAGCAATACCTTGTCACCCAAAACCAGAAATTTTTATCCGCTTTGACCAAATGCCCCAAACTGGAAATTTCTATCCGCTTTGACCAAATGCCCAAAACTGGAATTTTTTATCCGCTTTGACCGAATGCCCTAAACTGGAAATTTTTATCCGCTTTGACAAAATGCCAAATCAAGCTTCATTTATTATTTACAAAAATAAGTTCATAAGTTCAAATAGATTTATATACAAATGATTCCACTTGTGTAAGCCTATATAGCAATACCTTGTCACCCACAACCGGAAATTTTTATCCACTTTGACCAAATGCCCAAAACTGGAAATTTTTATCCGCTTTGACCAAATGCCCAAAACTGGAAATATTTATCCGCTTTGACCAAATGCCCAAAACTGGAAATATTTATCCACTGTGACCAAATGCCCAAAACCGGAAATATTTATCCGCTTTGACCAAATGCTCAAAACTGGAAATTTTTATCCGCTTTGACCAAATGCCCAAAACTGGAAGTATTTATCCACTGTGACCAAATGCTCAAAACCGGAAATATTTATATGCTTTGACCAAATGCCCAAAACTGGAAATATTTATCCACTGTGACCAAATGCCCAAAACCGGAAATATTTATCCGCTTTGACCAAATGCTCAAAACCGAAATTTTTATCCGCTTTGACCAAATGCCCAAAACCTGAATTTTTTATCCACTTTAACCAAATGCCCCAAACTGGAATTTTTATCCATTTTTAAGACCTAATGCCCCAAACCGGAAATTTTTATCCGCTTTGACCTAATGCCCCATACAGGAAATTTTTATCTGCTTTGACAAAATGCCAAATCAAGCTTCATTTATTATTTACAAAAATAAATTCATAAATACATTTAAACAAATGATTCCACTTGTGTAAGCCTATATACCTTGTCACCCAAAACCGGAATTTTATCCGCTTTGACCAAATGCCAAAAACCGGAAAGTTTTATCCACTTTGACCAAATGCCCAAAACTGGAAATTTTTATCCACTTTGACCAAATGCCCAAAACCGGAAATTTTTATCCACTTTGACAAAATGCCAAATCAAGCTTCATTTATTATTTACAAAAATAAATTCATAAATACATTTATACAAATGATTCCACTTGTGTAAGCCTATATAGCAATACCTTGTCACCCAAAACCAGAAATGTTTATCCGCTTTGACCAAATGCCCAAAACCGGAAATTTTCATCCACTTGCCCAAAACCGGAAATATTTATCCACTGTGATCAAATGCCCCAAACCGGAAATTTTTATCCGCTTTGACCTAATAACTCAAACCAGAAATTTTTATACCCTATGACCTAATGGCCAAAACCAGAAATTTTCAAATTCCAAAACAAGTACAATTGATTCTATATGATTTCAAATATGAGATTGGTAAATTGCATAGAATTGCATCCCTAAAATATAAGCTTGTCAAATACAGTGGATGAAAATACCATTTGAGAGTTTGAGACACAGATGCTGCAAAATAGCTCTCCATGCATCAACCATTCAAAACTGAAATTAGCACAAGGTCACTTCAGATTTCACACAAATGTACACACACCCATGCATGTCTGCATGCATTTTCTTATCTCATACATTACTATGACATGTTAAAGAACAACAAGATAGTACACGATGCGATGTCGCTGTACTCATAGGGATCACTGTTGTACCATAAGTGTAGATTTACCATCAAGTTGAGTTTATTAACAACACATCACATGAATGACAATATAATCATTAATATAAAGAGTAATAATATTACATGAATACATATACATAAAAAAGTACTTATCTACATGAAATTGATATAAATGGATTTACAATAATATGTAGTCGTGTTTATAGATCAATGAATAATCAAGTACGTGATTACCCTTAACTGAATGTCACACAGTTGCACTATTTACACTAAGATATAGTTGTTAATTGGAACTAGAAGTTAGCACAAGTGCTAGTCGAGCCTATCTCCTTCTCAAAGGGAGGGGCACGTTATTTGCGAGTTCGCACATGTTGACAGAGCATAAAATATTTTGAGACAAAATACATAGGCCTCTTTTACGGGTGCATATTATTACGTCTGAACTACGACTGAAAAATCGGTTTGGAAGCTAGTAGGTGAAGGATTTGCCAAGCTTTCCCTATGTTTATTGTATGGTAATTGTGCATTACAGTCAATTGCAATATACTATAAGATAAGATAATCATAGTGATATAAACTCGCATGCGGTATAAAAATGGTGAAGATGTGTAGATGGTAGCGTCGTGTGTTTACCGCCTGATCATGATGCCACAAAATACCCATTGCACTGTGAAGTGGATGCATTATTTCGGAATTCCCCGGCGTTCCCCGGCCAGCTAGCTAGACGTTCATCATTCATGCAGTTAGCTATGGGGCGCCAAGTGTACCCTGTCTGCTTCTATTACAAAATCAATGATTTTGTTACAAAATCACCCTGGAATTTTACTTTTGTAACAAAATCAATCCCCACTAGTGATTTTGTTACAAAATCAACCCACACTAGTGATTTTGTTACAAAATCAACCCCACTAGTGATTCTGTTACAAAATCAACATGCACTACTGATTTTGTTACAAAATCAATCCTCCTCTAGTGATTTTGTTACAAAATCAACCTCACTATTGATTCTGTTACGAAATCAACATGCACTAGTGATTTTATTACAAAATCAATCCTCCACTAGTGATTTTGTTACAAAATCAACCCCCACAAATGATTCTGTTACAAAATCAATCCGCAGTACTGATTTTGTTACAAAGCAATCTGCACTAGTGATTCTGTAACAAAATCAATCCGCAGTACTGCTTTTGTTACAAAAGCAACCCGCACTAGTGATTCTGTAACAAAATCAATCCGCAGTACTGCTTTTGTTACAAAAGCAACCCGCACTATAGTGATTCTGTAACAAAATCAATCCGCAGTACTGATTTTGTTACAAAAGCAACCTGCAGTATTGATTCTGTTACAAAATCAATACTGCGGACTGATTTTGTAACAGAATCACTAGTGCAGCTTGCTTTTGTCACAAAATCAATACTGCGGATTGATTTTGTAACAGAAGCACTAGTGCAGGTTGCTTTTGTAACAGAATCAATGGTGGGGTTGATTTTGTAACAAAATCACTAGAGAAGGATTGATTTTGTAACAAAATCACTAGTGCATGTTGATTTTGTAACAGAATCAATGGTGGGGTTGATTTTGTAACAAAATCACTAGAGAAGGATTGATTTTGTAACAAAATCACTAGTGCATGTTGATTTTGTAACAGAATCACTAGTGGGGTTGATTTTGTAACAAAATCACCAGTGGGAATTGATTTTGTTACAAAATCAATCCCCCACTAATGATTTTGTTACAAAATCCATCCCCACTTTTGATTTTGTTACAAAAGTAAAATTGCAGGGTGATTTTGTAACAGAAGCAGACAGGGTGATTTTGTTACAAAATCACCCTGCAATTTTACTTTTGTAACAAAATCAATCCCCACTGGTGATTTTGTTACAAAATCAACCCCCACAAATGATTCTGTTACAAAATCAATCCGCAGTACTGATTTTGTTACAAAAGCAATCTGCACTAGTGATTCTGTTACAAAATCAATCCGCAGTACTGCTTTTGTTACAAAAGCAACCTGCACTAGTGATTCTGTAACAAAATCAATCCGCAGTACTGATTTTGTTACAAAAGCAACCTGCAGTATTGATTCTGTTACAAAATCAATCCGCAGTACTGATTTTGTTACAAAATCAATCCGCAGTACTGATTCTGTTACAAAAGCAACCTTACTAGTGATTTTGTATCCGAAATAAATAAACGATACCTACTTGCGATACTTTTCACTCGAACTGCATGATATCGATATCACGAAGGAAGCAATTAACAAAAATACTGGTTCTCATCCCCAAAAGTTTTAGTAATTGAAAATAAAATAGAGTAAATTACCACATTAGAACATATTTTTAATGAAAATATGACATATCATTGCACAAAATATATTTTTATTTCCAATAAAATTAACTGAAGGAGATTTTTGGTGGAAAAAGTGTCTCATGTTTATGCCCATTTTCCTTGCCGTGAGAATAGGCGTCTCTTCAGTTCAACGCGTACGGCGGATCGGATCGTCGAATCTACAATTGATACGGCACGGTATCGTACACGTGCATCTTTCGTCAGCTCAGATTTGCATCAGGTCTGTATGATTAATAATGTCACCCAATAACATCCAAAGAAATTAAAATTGAATGATGATTTATTGCTCAAAGCCTGAAACAAATTGATGGCACCCCTGCCCTTGAGTTGAGGATTGACCGGCCTTGCCCTACTGGCACTGCCACTGGCGCTGCACTGCGACGCAGCTGAGCTGAGCTGAGGGTGCGGCGGGTGAGCTAGCTGGCTGGCCGGCCAGGCCCAGCGGACTGGCGCCCGTTTTTGTTTTGTTGTGATCTCCATTTTAATAGTCTTAAGTTCTAATAAAACTTAATGTGGGTACATTGGACTTCACTATCGAGAATTTTGTTACAAAAGCAACCTGCAGTATTGATTCTGTTACAAAATCAACCCGCACTAGTGATTCTGTAACAAAATCAATCCGCAGTACTGCTTTTATTACAAAAGCAACCCGCACTAGTGATTCTGTAACAAAATCAATCCGCAGTACTGATTTTGTTACAAAATCAATCCGCAGTACTGATTCTGTTACAAAAGCAACCTTACTAGTGATTTTGTATCCGAAATAAATAAACGATACCTACTTGCGATACTTTTCACTCGAACTGCATGATATCGATATCACGAAGGAAGCAATTGTCACAGGAAAACCAGGTATAAAATGGAAACAGTATTTTAAATTTCTAATGAGACCGATTGGTGGTATTCTTATTTTTTATTGTAATTATTGGGAAAATGCAGTGGACATTATTTTGCCTAACTTTTATAGAAGCCCACTGGAAACATGGGTGGAAATGGAAAGTTATGTTAAAAAAGAAGAGAGGTATAGGGGAAATGAAATTTCGTACAATAATAAATTTATTCGGATAGACGACCGAACTCTGAAGAAAACCTCTTTTTGAAAAATATATATCGACTCCACCACATTTGTGATGAACAAGGGTTGTTAAAGAAAGAGGCACATTTTATCACTCTCGGTTTCGGTAAAGAAGAAATTACAAAAATTAATGAAATATATTCAATAATTCCTCATGAATGGAAAAAGAACACTCAGCCGATAAGGAAATCTATTCATTGCGGTCTCAGTTTAGAAATAACATTTAAGAAAATTTAAAAATTTGAAGAAATAACTTCTAAGATGGTGTATAGAACTTTAATTAAGAAGAATATAGAGATTAGCTCAGCATGTCACAACTTAATGGAATTTTATAATATTACAATTAAAGATGTTGAAAAGATTTTTGTGCAGCCAAGACTGTGTACATTAAATAGCAAATTGAGAGAGTTTCAGTTTAAGTTACTGTATAAAATAGTTTACACAAATCATTATATAAATTTAAATTTCGAACGAATAACCTCCGTTCATATTGCAATATTTTGGATGGGACATATCAGCGCTTATTTTTCGAATGTAATATGATAAAAAGATTATGGGGAAAATGTGCGGATATGCTTAATTTACCGATTTTAAGGAACTATCTTGGAAACAGATCCATATTGGAATAAACGGGACTGACATGAAAATGGAGCAATTATTGAATCACATTCTAATTTTGATGAAATTTATGATTTTTCATGGTAGAGAGAAAGGGGTACCTCCAAATCCAATTGAAATTTTAAAAAAATTATTTGAAAATAGAGAAGAAGAAAAAGACCTGGCAATTGGTAGGGGAACCTTATCAATCCATCTGGGGAAATGGGAACACTCAAGAGCAGGCAACCTCCCAATCCATTCCGTAGTTAGTGTGTGTTTGTTTGTTTGTGTTTGTTTTTGTTTTTGTTTTTGGTTTTGCTTTGTTTTGTTTTGTTTTGTTTTGTTTTGTTTGGGGGGAGGAGGGGAGGTATGAGAAGGGTTTTTGGGTGTCAATGGTGCAGATGTGTGCTGGATACTGTTTTTTTTTTAAATTTAATACCTTCCTCATATTTTTTTTCTCTCTTCAAATGAATTGTCTAAAGATGTGTAAAGATTTAATTTTAAAAGAAACGTATTTTGTATGATTTAAATTTATATTATTGATTTATATACGTATTATGAAACTTGTGTTTTGTGATTTCATGTATTATGAGGAAAGAAATAAAAATATCATTTAAAACAACAAAAAAAATAACAAAAATACTGGTTCTCATCCCCAAAAGTTTTAGTAATTTAAAATAAGAGTATATTACCACATTAGAACATATTTTTAATGAAAATATGACATATCATTGCACAAAATATATTTTTATTTCCAATAAAATTAACTGAAGAAGATTTTTGGTGGAAAAATTAGTGTCTCATGTTTATGCCCATTTTCCTTGCCGTGAGAATAGGCGTCTCTTCAGTTCAACGCGTACGGCGGATCGGATCATCGAATCTACAATTGATACGGCACGGTATCGTACATGTGCATCTTTCGTCAGCTCAGATTTGCATCAGGTCTGTATGATTAATAATGTCACCCAATAACATCCAAAGAAATTAAAATTGAAGGATGATTTATTGTTCAGAGCCTCAAACAAATTGATTGCACCCCTGCCCCTGGCACTGCTCGCCTGCCCTTGACTGAGGATTGACCGGCCGGCCCTGCCCCACTGGCACTGCCACATGACTGGCGCTGCACTGCAACGCAGCTGATCACCTGAGTGTGCGGCGGCTGGGCTAGCTGGCCAGGCCCAGCGGACTGGCGCCCGTTTTCGTTTTGTCGTGATTTCGATTTCCCTCTTAATTTATATTAAGTCATATATACCGGTATGAATATTGATATTATTGTTGTGAAATAATGACGATTTAATATAAATAATGGAAATTTTTAATAAATGCGAAACTTTGCATTGAAATCGAAAAATAACTCTGAATTCTTTGCTACAATTACTCACTTAAGTTATCTTATAATATAATACACTAAGGATTTCGGGCTCTTTTTTTGGTTCAAATAGGCTCCTCCCCTGGCCCTTTCGGTCCCCGCCTTTTGGTACCCACGGGTGGGGAATGGTTCTTAGGGTGGTGGGAGGCACTTCTTGAGGGCTGACGTCCCGTCCATATTTCATAAATTCATTTTTAAACATTGAATTTCCGCAGGGAGTAGGCCTAATAATTCCACCAACCCATGAAGCGGGTTTGTAGCTTCAGGCCCAGCCAACCCATATACCTTTCCCTGTGAAGGGGAGCTATGCCAAAGAACAGCATGGCCATATATCCGCATGGCTTCAGTGTACAGTACAGTATTATACATACGTGTTAGATCGTTCGCACGTACATGTACAGGTCATCATACAGGTATAGAGATACATCATTTCAAGCTTCATGGTCACACACACAGTTTAGTGTGTATGTTTCACGACGTTCGCTACCGGTAATTTGACACTTTATCAGAAAATCTGATAAGAAGAAAATTCCTTCGAAAATATTTCCATAATGATTATGAATACGTATAATGATATTAATCCCTTCTCCCCTCGCCCTGGGGGTGATGGGATGACAATGGAATGGGGAGCTGGAGGGGGGGGGGGGGGGGTAGTAGGGGGGAAGTCAATCCGTCGGTCCTCCCAAGACCCATATAAGGGGGCCATAATCCCCCTGAAAATAAAATGACAAATTCATTTTTTCTCATTATTGCATCCTTTACAGGGGACGTACCGCTAATTATGGATGTTACTCTGAGTATTAATAAACCACAGAAACATGGCAAGATCAAATCGCTCCCTCTACATGCTCTAGGTCTATGCATGGATATTCTACTCGAACATTATTATATCCATATCAATTTTCATCAAGATTAAAAGGAATTTTCTTCAGAACTCATGCAAGCTTTGGATAAATAAGACATATTCACATGATCAGGGGCGGATCCAGAATTTAGTATAAGGCGGGGAAAACAAGTGCAGGTTTGTCAACTTTTGGAAAAGGCAGACGTGGGGGGGGGGGGGGGGGGTGGCGAGAATTTTTTTTTTTGTCAGACCTAGAAAATTCGCTCAGGAGGGGGTGGTTATAGGGGGCCCTCCATAATTCTCTGACAAGCAAAAAAAAAGGTTTCATTCTAAAAGGGGGCGGGGGCACAATCACCAAAAGGGTGGATCGTCTATGGTCAAAATGCATACTTTCCTGCCATTGAACAGGGGGGGGGGGTGGGGATGGCACGGGCCAGAAGGACCCCCCCCCCCCCCCGGGTCCGCCAATGGACATGTTGTAAATACTTCTTGGTACAAATAACTTTACCCGACTTTTTATTTATTCACTTGATTATTGTAACAAATATACGGTACGGTGATTAATCAAAAACACAGCTAGCGCCCGTGGATGTCCACGGGCTGCTTCTGCTAGTAACTTATAATGCATAAACAAGAAAGATATTCGAATAAATGTTAGGCCTAATTGCTATATTGTATATTATTGAAAATATCTGCCAAAATTCATGTTGAGTCATGCATCCGGAACTTCCGGATATATGTCTGGAAATAATCAAACGCACTGCACTTTCTGCCTTTGTAACGAACACACAGTTTTGTATCTTTTGTCTCTCGCGAACACGTCATTCTCGATAGTGAAGTCCAATGTACCCACATTAAGTTTTATTAGAACTTAAGACTATTAAAATGGAGATCACAACAAAACAAAAACGGGCGCCAGTCCGCTGGGCCTGGCCGGCCAGCCAGCTAGCTCACCCGCCGCACCCTCAGCTCAGCTCAGCTGCGTCGCAGTGCAGCGCCAGTGGCAGTGCCAGTAGGGCAAGGCGGTCAATCCTCAACTCAAGGGCAGGGGTGCCATCAATTTGTTTCAGGCTTTGAGCAATAAATCATCATTCAATTTTAATTTCTTTGGATGTTATTGGGTGACATTATTAATCATACAGACCTGATGCAAATCTGAGCTGACGAAAGATGCACGCGTGTACGATACCGTGCCGTATCAATTGTAGATTCGACGATCCGATCCGCCGTACGCGTTGAACTGAAGAGACGCCTATTCTCACGGCAAGGAAAATGGGCATAAACATGAGACACTTTTTCCACCAAAAATCTCCTTCAGTTAATTTTATTGGAAATAAAAATATATTTTGTGCAATGATATGTCATATTTTCATTAAAAATATGTTCTAATGTGGTAATATACTCTATTTTATTTTAAATTACTAAAACTTTTGGGGATGAGAACCAGTATTTTTGTTAATTGCTTCCTTCGTGATATCGATATCATGCAGTTCGATTGAAAAGTATCGCAAGTAGGTATCGTTTATTTATTTCGGATACAAAATCACTAGTAAGGTTGCTTTTGTAACAAAATCTCTAGTGCATGTTGATTTCGTAACAGAATCAATAGTGAGGTTGATTTTGTAACAAAATCACTGGAGGATTGATTTTGTAACAAAATCAGTAGTGCATGTTGATTTTGTAACAGAATCACTAGTGGGGATTGATTTTGTTACAAAATCTCCAGTGGGGATTGATTTTGTTACAAAAGTAAAATTGCAGGGTGATTTTGTAACAGAAGCAGACAGGGTACACTTGGCGCCCCATAGTTAGCAAGGTCGCATAATAACGCAGCGCTTCCTGTACTGTGTGAATTAAATAGGTTCAATACAAAACGGCGTTTCAGCTTTATATTTATGACATTTATGCATTTATGACACCCTTTGTTGAGTCTGCATTGCATGTTGTCCTGGAGTCCACCATTTCATCTCCAGGTAACCTCGTACTAACCCAAACAAAGGCATTTCAGGCTGCAGGGGGCAAAGCAAATTGCCAAGAGAGCACTGACTCATATTGGTACATGCTGGAATATAAATTATAAGCAATGTTTTCCTACCAGGTTCTGTTGGAGACATACAAATGAATCTGGTTTGGCGAGGAGCAAGAAGCAGGATCAAAAGGAGGAGAGGGAGATAAATAATTTAAACTTAAATCCCGGACAACAAGATTTTTTTTTTTTTACAAACAGTAAGTATATTATTATAGTTTATGTTTTTCGGAATCGGTTGATAAATAAACGTCCTCAGCCGCAGATCTACTTAGCCCTCGGTGTTCACTTAAGTTAAGATCAAACTGGGTAGGCCTAGCCGTAGACCTATTACTAATAACTAACTGACTTTTCTTTGAACAGGGACCGCGGAACCGGGGGGGGGGGGGGGGGGGGGCTGGGGGCTGTAGCCCCCACTTTTTTCAGTAAACACGTGCAAACGTATGGCAGTGCAAAAATGTGGTTATACACGCAGCCCCCCCCCCCCCCCACTCAGCCCCTCCGATTTCCAAGACGTTCCGCGGCCCCTGTTGAAAGCTATGGAAAAGGGTAGGCTATAGGGGCCTAGCTTATGATTAGTATTATTTTTGGAGGCCAAACGCGTTTATTTAGCACACCAGGAATGTCTAGAATTAGGGTTCTTTTACAACAAGATTCAGATGGTGACGTTAAAGGTCGGTCCCCATACGTAAATAATCATATCTGATTGACACACGTTTGTAAAAACCCAATTACACACGGTGTCAGTGGAATAGTACAAAAAAGGTGGAGAAGTACACAAATTCCGCGATATAGAAATTCAGGGGTGCTTTCGGAAAGCAGATCCTCAAGTCTCCATTAAGCCTACTTGAAACATGAAAAATAGGTTTCTTTGATAATGAACCTCTTTAGAAGTGTAAAAGGGTTTGCTTTACAATGAACAGCTATGTCTTACACCATAATTTATACACAGAAAACACCCCTAGGAAAATTTACTGTATTTCATTTTAAAATAATGTTTGAAAAGTACAGGTCTGTTTCTAAACAACTATTAATTTTTAAAGTGTTTTTTTGTGACTCGCTCCGTAGCTTATTCATCTTTTGCTATTCACACAGACAGATTTTCTTGCTAAAGCACTAGATCAGTTGTGGTTGCATTCATATTAACATGATAATAATAGGCCTTTTCTTGTGTATCACTACACCTTAACATACTCTATTCTCATTCTTATTCATACCCTTCAGATATGTCATTTGCTGGAATCAAACAAGAACGAATGAGGAAAACATAGTTTCATGCAAAACTGAGCTATCATCATCGATGAGGCATTTCGGTTTCAACTCAGTTATAGGAATAGGCAAAGGAGACTCCTCAAAAGTCAAAAGAAACGGAGAAAGCTTGAAAAAATTATTCATGTGACATGTTCCAGTATAACTGTATAACCATCATCGGACAAAGGATGGCCTTGTTAATTCCAGAACATTGCCTATCTACTTTCAGCTAATCTATAATGGATTTTGGTGGACTTTTAGTTATCACATTTGGTAAATGTCAAGTATCCAATGTAAATTTCAACTGTTAGTAAGAACGTCTGTTTTGGTTGTATTGCCCTGGTCTGCTATCTATCCCAAACCCTAATAAATTAAATAAAAATGGGGTTTGGACGCCGTCGTGATTTATCTGGCAAAGGGGAGACTACACTCCAAATATATAGAGACATCCAACAAGTACATGATAGCAGAAGGTCTGATATCACATACAAAAGAAAAGATGAGAAGGGAGAAGAGAAACTACTGCCGTCATTACACCGTGCTGCATTAACAGGTGAACTGGATACTGTCAAATATCTCACCAGCCAGGGTGCTAAGGTGGAGCAGGGTAGTGATGGCGGATTCACTGCCTTACATCTTGCTGTGCAGGAGGGGCATCTCGCTGTCACAATGCATCTTGTTGAAAACGGAGCTGAAATCGGTGTTTGTTCTGATCTCAATGCCTCTGCTTTTCATCTTGCTGCGAGAATGGGTCACCTGCATGTCTTACAGTATCTGGTAGGGAAAGGAGCTGAAGTAGATATTGGCACCAATAATGGATTCACTGCCTTACATCTAGCTGCAGAGAATGGTCATACAGCTGTCACAGAATACCTCCTGGATCAAAATGCTGATGTGAACAAGAAAACCGAGGATGGGGTGACTGCTCTACATTTAGCTACACTTAATGGTCACTTCGATATCACAAAGTGTTTGATCAGGAACGGAGCACATGTCAATGTGGAAGCGAAAGGCGGGTTAGCTGCCGTACATTTGGTTGCATGGAAGAGTCATGTAACAATCTTAAAGTATCTGCTTGATCATAATGCTGAGATAAACAAGAAAACGGATGATGGAATGACTGCTTTACACTTAGCTGCATGTAATGGAGATGTCGATGTCATCAAGTGCCTTATCAGTAGCAGAGCTGAGGTAGATGGGGTTACTAGTGCGGGGGAAACTGCCTTGTATCTCTCTGTAGAGAATGGCCATGATGATATCACAAAGTTCCTTCTTGATCAGAAGGCAGAGGTAAACAAGAAAGAAAAAGATGGGGTGACCGCTCTTCATTTAGCTACATTTCATGGTAACCGTGATATCAGCCAATGTCTGATCAGTGGTGGCGCTGATGTGAATCTGAGCACTAATGAAGGAGGAACTGCGTTACATTTCTCTTCAGAGAATGGACACTTCCGTATCGTCAAATGTCTAATTGGTAGCGGAGCTAATATTAATGTGGTTACCAATGATAAAACAAGTGCTCTACATATCTGTGCGAAGCGTGGTCACCTCGATATCACAAAATATTTGCTTGATCATGGGGCTGACGTGAATAAGGAAAGGGACGACGGGTGGACTGCATTGCATCTAGCTGCATGTAATGGTTACTCTGATATCACTAAATGTCTGATCGAAGGGGGAGCGAATGTGAATGGAGATACTCATATCGGAGCTACTCCTCTACACCTCTCTGCACAGAATGGTCACCTTGATGTCAGCAAGCACTTGATCAGCCACGGAGGTCGGGTAAATGTAATTGCGAAAAATGGATCAACTTCCTTACATCTATCAGCCAAGAATGGTCACCTTGATGTTACAAAATGTCTGATAAGTCATGGAGCTGAAGTGAATTTGGGTTCCAATAATGGATCTACTCCGTTATATCTCTCTGTCCAAAACGGTCACCTTGATATCGTCACCTATCTGCTTGATCACGAAGCTGATGTGAGTAAGAAAAGAAAGGATGGGATGAATTCTTTGCATATCTGTGCTCAGTATGGTCATCTCGATGTTGCTAAGTGTCTTGTCAGTCGTGGAGCCAATGTGAACATGCGATCTCAAAACAAAGCAACTGCCTTACATCTATCTGCACAAAATGGTCATCTTGCCGTCACAGAATATCTGATTTATCACAAAGCTGATGTAAATGCAGAAAGAGAAGATGCATTCACTGCCCTACATTTAGCAGTAAAGAGTGCTGACCTTGATGTTACCAAATTCCTCGTTGGCCATGGAGCAAATGTGAATAAGGGTACCAATGATGGAGCAACGGCCTTACATCTATCTGCACAAATGGGTCACCTAGATATTACAAGGTATTTGCTTGAAGAAAAAGCTGATGTGAATATAAAAGAAAAAAAACATGGATTTATGGCACTACATTTGTCTGCTCAGTTTGGTCACCGTAACATCACAGAATGTCTAATAAATGGTGGAGCTATAGTGAATGTCGATACCAACACAGGGGGAACGGCCTTACATCTCGCTGCACAAGATGGCCACCTAGGTGTCACAGAATGTCTCCTCGATCACAATGCTGATGTAAATGTAAAGGAATCAGAGGAAGGATACACGGCCCTACATATTTCGGCTCAGTGTGGTCACCTTGATGTTATTGAATGTCTGATCAATCATGGAGCTGAAGTTAATATGGGTACTAATGATGGATCAACGGCTTTACATATCGCTGCTGAGAGTGGGAACGTTGATGTGGCCATATGTCTTCTTTATTATGGAGCTGATGTGAATAAGAAGAGAAATGATGGCATGACTGCCTTACATCTAGCTGCATATAGTGGTGACCTTGATATTATCAAATGTCTGATCAAGAACGGGGCGATTGTCGACGAATATACGAATACTGGAGCAACTGCTTTACATCTATCGGCGCAGAGTGGTCACCTTGATGTCACGAATTGCCTAATCAACCACGGGGCTAATGTCAACGAACATAAAAACACTGGAGCAACTGCCTTACATCTATCGGCGCAGAATGGTCACCTTGATGTCATGAATTGCCTGATCAACCTCGGGGCTAATGTCAACGAACATACAAACATAGGAGCAACAGCCTTACATCTATCAGCGCAGAATGGTCACCTTGATGTTATGAATTGCCTGATCAACAACGGGGTTGATGTGAATGATCACACCGATACTGGAGCAACTGCGTTGCATTTCTCTGCACAGAATGGTCATGTTCACGTCGCGATGTGTCTCTTTGACCATGAAGTTCATGTAAATAAGAGACGAAATGATGGGATGGCTGCCCTACATCTAGCAGTAGGGAATGGTCATAGTGATCTCACACAATGTCTGATTGGTCTCGGGGCTGAAGTGAATATGGGTACTAATACAGGGGTAACAGCCTTACATCTCGCTGCACAGCATGGCCACCTTGATGTCGCAGAATATCTGCTAACACACGAAGCTGATGTGACTAAAAGGGATAGGAAGGAAGGATACACGGCCCTGCATATTTCGGCCCAGTGTGGTCACCTTGGTGTTATTGAATGTCTGATCAATCATGGAACTGCAGTTAATATGGGTACTAATGATGGATCAACCGCTCTACATCTCGCTGCTGAGAGTGGGAGCGTTGATGTGGTATCATGTCTGCTTTATCATGAAGCTGATGTGAATAAGACAAGAAATGATGGGATGACCGCCCTACATCTAGCAGCAGAGAGTGGTCATATCGATATCACACAATGTCTAATGAGATATGGAGCAGCTGTGAACATGGCTACTGATACAGGTGAAACTGCCTTACATCTCTCTGCAAAGAATGGTCACCTTGATGTTACAGAACATCTTATCGGGGACGTGGCGCATCAGGAATACGAACACAAGGTGACATCATTTTTTGTTTGAATTGTATGTACATTTTTTTAATATAGGCCTATATTATGCTTTTATTGACCTCTCCATCACCAAACGTTTGAAAAAGCATTCATTTATTTTTCTATATATTTATTAATTTGTCTTTTTTAAAACCAAGAGTAGCCTAGTCAGTGATTGACACACTGTTATACTTTATAACCCTGCCCACAGAAACACATGAAAATATACGAACATAACCAAGAAATGATACAGTGCAAATGTTGAATTATTACCATAAGTGAACATTACAAGAGAGAAATATAAAAACAAAAAATATAGCTTTTTGTAAGTCTTGAGTAATACATGTAAACCGATTTTCATATGTACATTATACGTAGAAAGTTTAATTCAGGTTTCAAAAGCCAATATTAATCTTTATGTCAAATATATTCAAAAGAAATAAGAGGGGTGTATTTTATACGTGATAATCTAGATGTCATTTCATTTAACTTTTCGTTGCTATATCATTGTAAATTTCTAATTCTTCCTGAAAGGATGTTCAAACACTCATGAATCAACCTGATCAGAATGGCTTCACTGCTATTCATTTCGCCACACTTTATGGCCGGACTGCCACAATAGATGCTTTGGTAGCTCATGGAGCTGACCTGAACATCCAGTCACATCTAGGCCAGACATGCCTCCATCAAGCAATCATACTAAACTACATTCATACCATTTTGCGGAGTGTGCAAGCCACATCCACGACACGAATGGTAGGTGGTCATCATTGGCTTTAAACGTTTGTGTTTTCAAACATGAATATAGTAAGGTACAGAGACCATGATCACTAGCTGAAGAAGTAGATTTCTAAGAAAATATTGAGACAATCGTTATCAAATTTCAAATTTCAAATATAGTGTTTTTATTCGGGCAGAAATGCACGTACATGAAAGATTGATGGGAAGAGGAGGAGAAGAAGAAGGAAAGAAGGATATTATGCTGGATGACCTTAGCTCAGTGAAGAAGTGACCTGAAAAAAGAGGAGTGAAGGGTGAGGGGGTAGAACTGATGTAGAAGGCAGGATAGAGTTGTGAACAACATGATCGTCTATGGATACATCACCTAGACAGGGAGAGAGAGAGCGAGGGAGACTGAAAATTTCCAACTTTCATTCAATTCAGTTTCCTATAAAGCTTTCGTTTATCTTCCTTACAGATATCTGCGCCATTACCACAGGACACATTTCCTCGTGAAAAAACTTTAGTCCTTAATCTCCTGAAGTACGGTGGAAGCGCGCATATTTTTGACGTCTTCATGAAGACGCCCATGGACTATGTGTGGGACAACGCCTTTCAGCGAGTGATAACATCAAGGTAATATAGCAGACCAGATCATTGTTATCGTAATCACGAAATGATCAATATTCATTCATTCATTTGTTCGTTGATTCATTTGTTCGTTTATTTATTTCATTTTCATAAAAATACAATCAAAGCAAATAAACATATATCCATACATCAAAAGAATGAAGTAAATCAAAGTAATTAATATCACTGGCAGTGTATAAAGAATCTTTAAAGTAGAACTTTATTGATTTTAAATGTTGGTTTAATACTTATTATTGCATAGATGACATAAACAAGGTTATCAAAATTCAACTCTTGGAAACATTTGAAGTAATGATTATTATCAATTATCAATTATCAACGGTAAAATACAACCCCCGATGTAGCACCTGAAGAGCTCCTCGAACGCTGCTGAGATGTGTGACGTCACACGGGGGACCAGTCCTGTCTAAGCAGACGATGTCCCATAACATCTTACACATTTTTTCAGTGCCTGTTTTGTCATCTCCTCTTCACTTATTTCTCTTACTTGACTAGCTTCAGTCTTAATGTTAGTCTGTTGCCTCACTCTTAACTTCGTGTATGGTATTATTTTGATGAAAAATGCAGCGATAAAAAATAAAGGAATCAGTCACTTGTAAACAAAATAAGACGCCATTGTATTTTCAGCTGCTTGCACCGGGACGCGTGTTTTTTTACCGTAACCCTAATGCGTCAAATTGCTCATAATACGGTTTATTCCGTCAAGCAAGAATAGTCGGCATGAATATTCAATGAAACGAATTGTAGCGATATAAAACGAACAAGGGCATCGAGCAGCTGTTCTGTGTGGCGCAATTGGATAATCCGGTGATCTCTCGATGAAAGGACCACGAATTCGAATCTCGGCAGAGGTTTATATTACGAAATTTTCTTTTGCCGATTTAAAAATAAGGTGACTGAGAAAGAAAATACAAGTCCGATACTTGTAGTCTCTTTCAAAGTCTTCAAAAAGGGGTTTCTGACGCGTTAGGGTTACGGGAAAAAAAGACGCCACCGGGACATGTTCGGCGTTTCAAGAGGGGACGAATACCATCCGTGCTATTATTCGGAGGACTTTTCAGTTTGAAAGTGGGGTTTATTTCATTGATCATTGACCCTTATCCTGTATATTTATAATCAAACGGTTTTAGTTATCAGAATCAGTTTCACTTCCCTTTTAGAATGGTGTGAAATAAGGTCATGTTTAAATATACAAACTATTTATAATTTGATAATAATTGCATTGCAATTACGTTCATTCGTTATAGGACGTCGTCTGCTTAAGCATGATCGGTCTCCGGTGTGACGTCATCAAAATATCGCTATATTTCTGGCGAATCGCTCGGACATTCCAGATGCTGAGAAGAGCTTTTATTTATAATATTTTTATAATCATCAGATACGCAGTTGATGTAGAACTTATACGACTGCCATCTGTAAGCTTCCCACTTTCTAGTGTTACATTATTTGCCATATTTGTGATTTTCTTTGAATAACCACTTTAACTTTTTAAATTTATAAAAAGTGATATGGGATAACTTTTAAAAGCCTGTGGTATAGTGTTCGAAATTTTCGGTACAGGATTTCTAACAGATTTCTTAGAAAATTCAGTTTTATTTTCCTGAAATGAAATAAGTTATAAATCGTAGTTTTATGGGCATGAATTGGGTTATTGATTGAGAACATGGGTGATATCTGTAAATGTAACCTGATATACAGTGAAAAGAAATAAGGTGTTTTGAACTTTTATTTCTTTTAATTCGAATAAAGCGATCGAGACTTTAGATAAATTCATTTGACAATATGGTGGAATGATGTCTCCTGAAGTTTTGTGTACATTAGAATCTTATAATAACAGATTACCATCTTGGTTTAATTCATTCTGAATTTTAGCTGGCAAGACGGGAAGGTACCTGCGAAGATATCTCAAGGTAAATTGACTTACATGAACATTACACCATTTTCATGTTATTGTAATAATTTACACCAAATTTTCAATGTTGATTCAATGTATGAAACATTACGTAGTCATACAAAGTTTAGTCTTCATGCTACGTACTCCCTCCTACTGACTAGACCAGAAAAAAACATTTTCAGTAGAAATTGGTGCATTAAATTGCAGAAAAATTCTTAAATATTCCAAAATTCTGTGCGGGCAGCAATTTGCAATTTCGCCACACTTTTTTATGAAATTCTCGAATCGTCACTGACTTTATTTGAACGAAATGAATGATTCTTAAACTCTCTCTAAAGATAAGCCAACAGAAAGCATTAAGATGATCCAAATTATTTTAAGTTAAATCTACTGATTAGGCCCTACTCTGTGTTGTCTAACGGTTCAACCAATTTATAATGTTTGCGCGTATCTATAATTAAATGATTAATATCATTACATTTGCCAAGATTTGTTTGTGCTGGAGAAAATACGATTGTGAATCGTCGAATCTGTAATATTTCAGCAGCAAACCTCTATAGACATAAACTGTTATTCACAAACGTATTACAGACATACCTGAAGACAAAGAGTTTGTGGTCCACCGAGAAAGTGGTCATATCAAAGTCAGCATCCCGTCTGCAATAGCCATTGACCCCGATGATATCACAGTCCAAGAACTGGTCGAAACGCCACCTGAACTGCACCTAAAGGATGACGAGATGGTGATCACATGTGGGCTGCGATTGACATCACGTCATTTGAAGTTGAGTGCGCCAGTCAAGATCACCATGGCCCATTGTGGAAAATTCACCAAGCCAGACAGTGCTGAGACTGTAGTCTACACGAGGACAAGTAGTAAGAATAAACCAGGGTGATCCATTTTTTTGCGTTGGTATTTAACTTTATTCTTTTACTTCCAACAAGGGAAACATATTTCCTCTGCCATAAGAATTTCTGAACCGGGGCATCACGTCATCACGGCATCACAATTTTCTAAAGAAATTGATTTACAAAAGCTGTTGCACATAGGCTCATGGGCAACATTTCGTCAAGAGGCATGTCAACCGAGCAGAATTTCGTGAGACAATTATGTCTATACTTTATTTTAGGTTTGGAATAACAATTGGATAATTATTGACATTGTAAATCTTCAACGCGTATGGTGGGATCGCTTCTTTCTTCTCCCTTCTTTTTTGCGGGGCGGGGGGGGGGGGGGGGGGGGGGGAGGGTGGGTGTTTCCCTTTCCCTTTCCCGTTACGCTAGTCTTAAGCAAACGATTATCATGATAAAGACGAGTGAGAGGAAAACAATGCAATAATTTGTTGATGTCCTTGTAAAATGTTTGCTTGCTGATGAGATTGGTAAGAGCTGATATCGTCATTCTCAAACGGTACGACTATTAACTTTCACGAGGTTGTCGGATATCCGATATATGAATAAATGAATATACATATCTGTGTGTGGGTGTGTGCGTACGTGTATAAGTAGGCCTACATTTATATCATTTTGATTTCTCACAGTTGTGTATTTATTTCCAATAGAGACGCCATTGATGTTTGCATTTGTCCAATTTTCTTTCACTGCATTGTATATATTATATTTTATATATACATGTAAAACACAAATGTGGGTACAGTGGGAGCAGTGTGGTATATTGGTGAAGGCTCTTTGCTCTCATACGAGAGGTCCCGAGTTTGATCCTCGCCAGGTGCTTACATCCTTCACTCTTAAAATAATTGGGCAATAAAATACCCAACTTTTAACCAACACTGGGAGACATACTGTCCACACAACTATTGGTTAAAATCTGCCCAACTGATGTTGGGTATTTACACAAATTGGTTAATTCATTCATTATTCATTATGAGATTTGGGCAAGAGTTACACAACATTGGGCCATTTTTAATCAACCAACCATCAGTTGCCCATCAAAATATACCCAACCTTTTAAGAGTGTTGGACAAGATCAGTTTTGCCCACATTTGTCCCTTTCCCTTTCCCGTTACGCTAGTCTTAAGCAAACGATTATCATGATAAAGACGAGTGAGAGGAAAACAATGCAATAATTTGTTGATGTCCTTGTAAAATGTTTGCTTGCTGATGAGATTGGTAAGAGCTGATATCGTCATTCTCAAACGGTACGACTATTAACTTTCACGAGGTTGTCGGATATCCGATATATGAATAAATGAATATACATATCTGTGTGTGGGTGTGTGCGTACGTGTATAAGTAGGCCTACATTTATATCATTTTGATTTCTCACAGTTGTGTATTTATTTCCAATAGAGACGCCATTGATGTTTGCATTTGTCCAATTTTCTTTCACTGCATTGTATATATTATATTTTATATATACATGTAAAACACAAATGTGGGTACAGTGGGAGCAGTGTGGTATATTGGTGAAGGCTCTTTGCTCTCATACGAGAGGTCCCGAGTTTGATCCTCGCCAGGTGCTTACATCCTTCACTCTTAAAATAATTGGGCAATAAAATACCCAACTTTTAACCAACACTGGGAGACATACTGTCCACACAACTATTGGTTAAAATCTGCCCAACTGATGTTGGGTATTTACACAAATTGGTTAATTCATTCATTATTCATTATGAGATTTGGGCAAGAGTTACACAACATTGGGCCATTTTTAATCAACCAACCATCAGTTGCCCATCAAAATATACCCAACCTTTTAAGAGTGTTGGACAAGATCAGTTTTGCCCACATTTGTCCCTCTCGATGGGTACCTGGCAATGCTGGGGTAATAATAATTGCAGGGCCCGCTGGAAGAGCAGTATTAATACTGATGTGGCTACTCTGGGTAAATAAGACCAAATTATTAATTATTATTATTAGCTTTACAAATATAAGAACGAATGTGTCATCATTGATAGGTTCTGGGAAATTTACAGCGATAGCTTGTTTGCGTGACGGGATCCCACGTTGTATCGTTAGGGAGAACGACCTAGACCTTTACATAGACCACTTCTCGGACTGGTGGATTACTGCTGTCGTCGGATCTCATTTCACCGGAAAGCGTCTGATTTGCACTCCTTACATACCAGAGTCCCTTGCAATGGATAAACCCCACTGTATCTATCTGTTCCTGAGAGATTACATACCTGGAGCATCGAGAGAGGTATATCTATCCTTTTATTATTTTTTTTTTTTACATATACCAGGTTCACAAATCAACCAAATAACCGTGGTCATTATGGTCAAAGAACAATTGTGTTTAACGAACAGTGACAGATCTTGTAAACAAAATATATATTGACGAGCCCAACCAACTATTGTCTAGGCCTGTAGGCCCTATGCTTTGCTTCTCTAAACAACCCCATACAGTATAAGCTCGGAAATTGAATTTGATGAATCGATGATCTCATTTTGCTATAATCATGAAAATATCATTTTTTAAGTTTGTTTATTTCCCTTTGGAAATGGTACACAATTTGCTATGATACAAAAATCCTGCGAAATGCTTTGATATTATCTTCATTTAGTGTACAACATGAAGAGGAAGGCCTCCTGCGGTTGTCACTGAACAAAGTTTGTTTGATATGCATGCATAAACTATAACGTTAAATTCTCCTCATCCTCTTTGCTGAGAGAGTTACACATTCTCTAACACTGGTTTGAGACTCACAGTGTAAATATAGTTACTATCCCAATGTACTGTATAGGCAATGTTGAATTCTGAAACTTTTCTTGATAGGCTATTAACTATGTTCATGAAACAGACAATCATTTCTGCCGAGAACCTTTTTGAAGGTTTGAAGTATATACTGGGGATATATATCTGCTTCATTGACAATTTTGAATAAATTTAGACATTATTTTTGTATTTTAAATTTAAAACTGGACATTTTGACCTGGCCATTAAAGTACCTTAATTGTTTATTTGGGTAGTTTGACTTAGACTGGAAAAAAAAACATTTTTTTAAAGAATATTGATCAACGTTTTCGCATGGATATATTCATGTTCACTTTCAATTAGAATAATTGCGTACCACGGTATGAAAAATTAAAATATCATAAATATAACTAATGGAATTAATTTCAAACGGATTATATACCATTCCATTGTCACAATGTCCATGGTCACAATTCATAAGCTTGCTTCGTCTCACCATGATCACCATTTTGGACTTATTTTTCACAGAGTTTTAGTGCAAATACTCGAGATGACCGTAAATTACTTTATTTTTATAGGAGGGCATACCAAAGTACAAGAAAGCTTGCGAGGGAGAGGAGTACGTGATGCGATGGGGAATTGCAGGTATTTCCATCAAATATATGGAAAATAAAGAGGAAGTAGAAACAAAGGTAAGGCGTTTGATACAATGCTTCCTTAAAATGTATCTGTCACTGAGAATTTAGCCATTGTGTGTATATACCATAGAGTTACATACCCCTAAAACTAGAGGGCTCAGTAAATAAATTTCACGTCCAGATTGGAAAGTACCGCCGCCATTTTACAATAGGGCTAGAAAGTACAAAGTACAGGCAGTCTCAGTGCTATAGACGCGTTGACTTTCGAGAACCGCAAGGGGTTTTATTTATTTATTTATTTATTTCTGATATTTATACAGGGTGACTCATTATCACCAATATTGGTGATCTTCCATGAGGCCCTGATAGCAATAGTAAGTAAAAATAATAGCCAACAAAATCATGAAAATAAACTCATAACCAAAAAAAAATAAGAACAAACATAAATATATATATACATGTATATACAAAGAATATGGTATCCTCGTAATCAAAATTGGTTTTACGAAAATGTTGAAATTGTTGCACATTCCTATCATCTTAATTCATAATGTATAGACGGTGATATTTTCAAAAATCTGTTGAAAAATAACCATTTATATATGGGTTATTTTGAAATGGCATTGTATAATTTTGAAAGTACATACAAGAAGTATAAATATTTACAAAACATATTATAGGGTAGTATACTTATTCAAAGATTACACAATGATTGCATGTAATATAGTATAACAATCGACTGTACAGTGTCTCTTATGAAACAATAAAATGCAAATTATTTATTGATTATAAATGATATGAAATCATTCATACATTTTGAAAAGCATTATGTCATCGTACATTTTTGGGCAAAGAAACAAACCATCAAACATATTTTCCAAATCAGGGCATATTTTCCTCCCCCCTTAGCCATAATTTCAAATTATGTTTTACTATAAGCTTGGACCCTCAGCTTTCAGAATCTGCTTGTTTGCCATAAAGTTAATGATGGGTGCATTGGCGGATCCAGGGGGGGGGGGCACTTCCGGCCCGTACCCTTCCCCCCCCCCCCCCTTTTGGAAGAAAAGTATGCATTTTGACCATAGACGATCCGCCATTTTCTCGATTGTGCCCCCCCCCCCCCTTTTAGAAGGATGGAGGGGAACTGAATTCATTACACTGATAGTCATCGTGATTAAAATTGCTTTTTTCCTTCCAGGCATCCTTTAGGGAGCATGCTCAGGAACTCATCTGCACTTATATTCTTGTGTTGTTATATTTATTATTGTTACACATTTTTTTTGCATTGTCAAGTACTAGTATATAACGATTTGCCAAATAATAGTAATAATACATAATAGTAGTAATAATAATAATTTCGTAATACAAAAGCATTATAACTGCATATACAGTGCGTCCCCCAAAAAAGTATTGTCAGAAAAATTCTCCCCAAATAAACATTTCAAAATATTTAAAGCAAAATGAATAGCTTAGGGTCTATTCTATTATATAACAACTAAAGATCTAGAAATAATTATGTTGTGCTCGAGTGAGCAAAGGCCACTTTTGTGAAAAGGTGAAAAATCCAGACTTGACAATAATTGGTATTTGTTCTGGCTGGTATCAGCAAAGTTGAGAGTCATGAAAAGGCTTATAAAGATTCATATTTTGATCAATCATAGACAATTTATGAAAGAACAGTTTCTGTTCTCTGTATGTCCTTACATATCTCATCAATATTTTTATGCTTCATTGAGCAATTAACTACTTTATCGAGTGTTTTGAAATATTAGTTTTGGCAAGGTTTTAATTCAAGCTGGCTTTCTCAGTCAACCATAAAGTGTTTTTTTGATATGTTAGGACAACAATCTCAAACCACAGCCATATTAATTTCCCCTTTTCCTTCTGAAAAGAATAAGTGCAACAAATTTCAAGTAGAACAAGCTTTTGGTCCCATGAAATATCCTTGTGGCACGCCTCATATAATTCTAATCAGTGAATGTTAATATTTGAACTGAGCAAAGTGTAGGGGCTACAAGGGCCTCCAGGTGATTTTCATCTTCACGTAGACTTAGTTGAACTTATAGGCGTTATCATCCATTACAGTACTATAATTTCAAAACTATATACATGTAAAGACAAATAACATTTATAGTTACAATGATATAAAAATATTAAAAATATAATGATATAACTGATAATTAATAACATTAATGATAATATCTTAATAAAATGGATAACTATGATAATTAAAGTTGATTATTTCATACGTATACAATGTGACATGTTTTGAATGATAGAATAGCACAATGCGTATTGACAAAACAACTTTCATGAATTTTTAGTATATATAAAGGATTTTAGTGCAATGACAAGAGTCACAGTTACCATGATCACGAAGATAGACATTCATGATTGTGCATGATATTTCACTCTATTGCTTAAACGTTCACGAAAAGATTAATGCAGGATTTTGAAGCAAATAAAGTTCTGAATTTCACATAATGCTTTCGGAGGTGAATTAGTTGCTTTTCATGAAAAGGAAAATAACTGGAATTTCCTTTTCGAGACCTCCATTTTTAATTTTTAGTTCATTTCAATTTTTTTTAAATTTTCAGCGCCCTGTTGCAACAGATTTAATGACCCTTTTACACAGAAATTCAAAAATTCCAATTTTGTGTCACATCTGACCTTTTTAGAGCCTGGAAGAAGAGATATTACGTCTCCATAAGTGCCACCGCATTGCATTCATGTTAAAGTCACGTGAGACTAAAGAAACTCGAGCTGTCTTAGAATTCAACTTTGTGCAAAGCAGATCCTGGCAAATGGGATTTTCTATTGATTTTGAAGGTAAACTTTTAAATATCTTTTTATAATCACATTCGAAGGATAAGCCATTAAAGGGTCACTAAAATAAAAAAATAATTGCCCATTTTTCGTAGGAAGGTGCCATCAGGAGCCAAAAAATATCCATCACACAATTTTTCATGCATTCAGTCATATTTTATAATCATTTGAAAAGTACATTTTTGCTGATTTACACAGTCATAAGCCCCGCCCCTAAAAAAACCCATCGAAGCGACATCGTAATCACGTGATCTGTGACGCATGAGAAGTAAGGGAAAATATTCCACTAACCTATACCGTGCGCGCCCGGAGGCCCCCGGCAGGCCCAGCCCGGTGCCGAGCATGATATTCACCGCATCGACCATTTGCATTGCGTATTTTAGTGTGTTTAATTCCTCACAATAACTTTTATTTTGGGACACAGTTTCATCAATAATGCCTAATCGATGTATAGC
Source organism: Heliocidaris erythrogramma (assembly GCA_025617745.1). NCBI lineage: Eukaryota > Metazoa > Echinodermata > Echinoidea > Camarodonta > Echinometridae > Heliocidaris > Heliocidaris erythrogramma. The sequence continues at coordinate 803,701 of CM046860.1, read as the reverse complement.
TGCGGGCTGTAGCAAGACCCCTAAAGATGGTGTAAGCCGATATACATCATTTTCCTAAAGATGAAAATCTACGGAAATTGTGGGTCGCAAATGTAAAGCTCACGCGGGCAGAGTGGCAAGGGCCGGCCAAGTGAGTTGAGTACAATCTGCAGGGGCGTATCCAGGGGAGGGGGGCGCAACAGGCGCGCGCCCCCCCTATTGGCCGTTGTAAAAAACTTAAAAAAAAAAAAAAAAAAAAAAAAAATCATACCAATTGAAAATATTGTTCATTAAATAGGCTTCAAAATTGGTCACATATAGCACTATTTTGCATCTCAGCCCTTCTTCAGAAGCAAAAATTTTCCAAAGACCCCTCCCCCATGACGGCGATCAATAATTCCTTGCGCCCCCCCCCCCCCCCCCTATTGGGAAATCCTGGATACGCCACTGATCTGCAGCGATCACTTTGCCGAAGATGATTTTGAGGATCCTGGCCTGTATTCGGAATTTGGCATGAAGAGAAGGATAAGCTAGCTAAAAGATTCAGCTATTCCAAAGATCAGACTTGAAGTCAAGTCTTCCAATCTGTTTTTCAACGACAGCAGCTGCAGCAGCTTCACCCGTAGACCGAAAATTCTGTCTCTCGTTCGTTAGCTAAGACAGCATTTTCGGTCTACTTCACCCGTAACTCCAGGGAGCTCCAACGCGTTGGAGCTCCCTGGAGTTACTTCACCCACGGCCCTTCACCGTATTCTGCGAGGGGTTCAAACATATAATATGGTCGAATTTCCCCTTGCCACTCGAGCTTCTTTGCCTTCGGGGTCTGATAAATCAGAGTTCGTATCTGCATGGCTCAGAAAAGTCCTCCAACTCGGAATCGCGGGCACTTTTCCTCTCTCTATATTATAAGTTACTCGAATTCAGCCAAAATCTAAGTCAGTACTAACGTACATGTACTATGTAAAGCGAAGTAAAAAAAAAGCCGTAAGTGAAATAAACAAAACAAAAGCGTTCACCAGTCGCTATGTACGAGGGGAACACAGTCACTGCCGTAGGACATAGTACATACAGACGCATAAAACGGCTGTGCACGCGTTTATGACCAATGCAAAATTTTCGTTCGACAAGCTCAGATGGATGAGAACATTGTTCACAAGAAAAGCTAAAAAACAAAACAAGAGCTGTATATTTGGGAAAAAGCGTTTCTGATCTTGTAGAAAATATATTGCTAATGATTATTCACTCCTAAGATTATATTGATTAATTTACTTTTTTCATAAATTGCCGTTGAACAGAGGGGTCAAATACCGCATTCTGTGTACAATATTATATGCTGCAGCCTGCAGATCTTGTGCCTCTTACTTTTCATACGTCACTTGGGGGTTAGCCAATCAGCTCACGAGTTTTAAGGAATGGTCCCAAAACCCTTACTTTTCCCCCTTTTTCGCCAAAACGAGACATAATTTGGACAATCGATTGGCAGATTCGTGATTAGAAGGCAAAACTACATGGAAAGAGCACCCATTACCTCTCTAATTTAGTCAACCTTTAACTGTTATAATCATTTGTTCAAATAATTTTTTTCCTGTTCATTCGTAAATTATTAGGTGAGAAGAGAGGTGTAAGGGCGACTACCCTGATAGCAGAAAGAGGAAAATGACGTGATATTTACGTCGTCGTTGACGTCTTTTTTACGTCCTGTAATTACGTCAATAAGACGACAACTTGCACCATCGCAAGACGTCATGAGGACGTCTTATTTTGACGTCATCTCTACGTCTTGTACACTGTAAACACTAAAGTGCTACTTTTAGGGGCATGTATAGTGACTGCACCTGAAATGCTGTTTATAGCACTTGTAGTGTGCTAATTTACCAGCAAAAAAAAATGTGAACGTGGCGAGCCTCGAACCAGGTTCCGCTGATTGAGAGGCGCTGACGTTACCGATGGACTAATGAATGCTTCTTGCAATCCAATTTAGTCATAGGAGTCAAGTAGATAACATGAACTATGTGGTGTCGTAAATTCACTTTGTAACAATATGCTCTGCTCTAAATCGTACGATGTGAGTTAGTCTAGCGGTAATGCCAGCAATTCTCAGCGGACCCTGGTTCGAGGCTCGCCAAAATAATTTTTTTATGAATGTTTAGCAGTTTAAGGAGCCGGTCCAGCTCCCGTGAAAGTGCTGAAATAGCACGCTGTGTGCACTCAATAGCACCCTGAGTGCAGTCCCTATGCATGCCCTCAAAAAGTGCTACATACAGCACTTCAGTTTTTACAGTGTATAGATGACGTCAAAATATGACGTCCTCTTGACGTCATGCGTTGGTGCAAGTTGTCGTCTTATGGACGTAATTACAGGACGTAAAAAAGACGAAAACCACGACGTATAATATCACGTCATTTTTAACACTTTCTGCTATCAGGGTAATTCATTTTTGTATGGTATTAGATATAATTAGATTAGATATGGAAAACTTAAACTTAATTTGTGCAATTTCATACCTAGTTCATTTTCTTTCAAAATAGTTGCAGTCAGGTCGTAAGGTATGTGATGTCCTTTCGAGAGAAAAGATTTGATATGTACATTTAGATCTGAATTAGATGGAGAAAATAATTTATTTCTATAGAAAGGTCAGAAAAATTTGCAGCTATTAAACATTAGTTATTAGCAGATAAATTGGCAAAAGCAAAATTGTGCAGGTCTTTTAATCTGAATCTTTTAACTCGTAGTCAATCAATACGCTGATTAACCATCAACCCTTGCTTTCACTTGAAATATTGACTTCAGAAAGGAATTTGTATTTGATAATGTATTTTTAAAAATTAATGATTCAAGTTGTTTCCTTTACCATAGAACATTCACGAAATATTCGGTTTAATATCAAGCATTTTATGGTTATTAAAACATATGCATGTGATATTTTCATTTTTCGGTTCACCAGATCCTTCTCCGAGTATGCAGATACCGTGGTAAGAATTTCCCTTATCTAGTTCTCGACGTTCGCGTTAGCGTTTACAGAATAGAGGAAGCCATACCACTGAAAAGAAAGGGCGCCGGGGCAGATTAGTGGGAATATAGCTCCATCGATGGGTAGAACCGAACAAATTGAGTATAGGGCAAGTCCAAGCTATTTTGTGTCCCATATACATTCCTGATCATATCTAACACTGTATTATCAGATTACTGTATCAAACTGATAGCCCTCCTAAAGATTGAATCAGACAAAATAATCAAGTAAATTTATATTTTGATGTCAATTCATGTTTATGATTCCATACTACAATTCCATAGCACTTGGTAATGTATTTATAATTATTTTAATGTATTGTAAGCGCTTTGGGCCTCATGGGAAAAGCGCGGTATAAGTAATAATAATAATAATAATGATAATAATAATAATAATAATAATAATAATAATAATAATAATAATAATAATGCGAAATACCTCGGACTTGTTACCTATAACATTTCGATCATTGTCTCCTGAATCACAGCTGTTAATTTCTATTGCCATGAAATCAAAATTCCACATTGTCCAATAACTTTGCAGCACCAAGGCCACTCGAGCAGATGACCGCAGTCAGAGCGAAGAACATTTCCCAACTCAGACTAAACAAACTAAAGAAGTTGTTACCAAAACATCAGAACCGAACGATGAAAACCCTCGTGACGTTGCAAGTATTCACAAGGTTACTACTGGAGATCCAGGGGCAAGACCAAAGATTCGCCACGATAGAGGTACAAAACATGATGTTATTTGCCCTATACATGATTTCACTTACCATCAGGCATGTCTGGCATCCCTATTGAAAGCAGATTTCGAACAGTGTTGTGATTCCCAAAATTGACATAAACACACACACAAATAACATGATAAACATGAACGGAATAAAAAAATCGCTGAAAGTCCTTTTGATTCATTATTAGCGGTTTTGTATTTAATTCTTCAGACAGAAGAATTGAATACAAAACCGGTTAAAGTGAATCAAAAGGGCTCTCGACGAGACAGAAAGAAAAATAAGGTTCCTTGAATTAAACTTTTGAAAAACTTTTTTTCTAACGTTGGTGAAATATTATTTTACAACTCCCTCTTTCTTTTCCTATGAACCTATCTAGAAACCGTAAATTTGTCAGTAATTTTCGACACTATTTATTTAATCATTGGAGGATCCAGGGGGGCACTACCGGCCCGTGCCCCCCCCCCCTATTTTTGGAAGAAAAGTATGCATTTTGACCATAGACGATCCGTCATTTTCTCGATTGTGCCCCCCCCTTTTAGAATGAAGATCCCTTTTTTTTTTTTTTGCTTGTCAGGGAATTATGGAGGGAAACTGAACCCCCATACCCCCCCCCCCCCCCCACTGAGCGAATTTTGAAGGTCTGGCGAGACCAAAGAAAATACCAAAACTTGACAAACCTTCATTTGTGTGCCCCCTCTTTTACTCAATCCTGGATCCGCCCCTGATTTAATTGTTATAATTGTTTAACCAAAGTTCTATGATGTAACTAAGTCTTTGGGGCATGCATCATATAAGCATTGCTTTCTTAGCATGCCCCTGGCCCTCCGTTTCATTGTATGTGTTAGGTGGTTCATAATTCCGAAAGTGAAATAGGGTTCACAATTCCGACCATTAATTTTTGTAGCATTATTCCGAAGATTCATTATTCCTAAGGTTTATTATTCCGAAGGTTCGTTTATTCGAAGATTTATAATTACAAAAATGAAATTGGAGCTCATAATTCCGAAAATGAAATGGGGTTCATTATTCCGAAGATTCGTAATTCCGAAAATGATGCAGGGTTCTATTGAATTTCGGAATTGTGAACCTGATTTCATTTTTCAGAATTCCGAACCCTATATCATTTTCGGAATTACGAACCTTCGGAGAAACGAACCTTCGGCAAACGACATGCAACTGTTTTTACACTAAGAAATTAAAGACTATGAAAGGAAAACACAAACAAACAATATTAGCCCAGCTATGTGGCATGTCCTTTTTATTCGCATTTTATGGGACGGGCCATCAGTTTTCCCGTTATTACCAGATTAAATGAAAGAGAAGGAGATGTACTTGTCCTTACTCCTTTATCATTATGGCACAACAGTACTTCTCAATGACAGTATGAACATTACTGTGAATGTTTCAGTTTACATGAATGAATATACTTTTCGTTTTTACACTGTCCAGGACGCAGCCAATCGCACTCTTCTCAAGACTCATCAGTATCTGTGCCAGCGGATGATAACCCAGGCCTAGCTCCACTAGTACGAGACGTGCTTCATTATTATCCAAAGAGGTACTAAACAATGAGCAGTTCAGTATTACCTTGAATGACACGGCACTTAAATTTCAGTCTTGGATATCGCTGCGTTATTACATGACAATAAAAATAAACTTCATCCAACATGACCAAGCCTATAACAAAGAGTTTAAATACGAAGAGTGCTCACTCCCGAATTAAAGCACGCGTATATATTGTGGCACATGTCGATCGGCCCAGAGGGAAAGGTTATAGTCTTAATCAAGATGTTTGTATTTTTTATTTTCTTTATTTTTTTCTTCTTTTTCTGGACATCGCTTAGTTTTGCTAATAATCTTGATATTGTCCCTTCAAATACAAACTTATGCCCAAAAACAGATAGGAATCAACTTATTGCTTCCCCCCAATCTTTCAATTTAATGAGATAGACCACCAACATTATGCAATCCTATTCTTCACATCCATGAGAGAATAGCAGGGGCGGATCAAGGGGGGGGGGGCGAATCGGCGGCGGCCCCCTTTTGAAACCCAAGTTGACATACGGGCTCTTGCCTAAAATGTTGAAAATCCCGGATCGAGCACCAAATTTAGTTTGGGAGCCCACGAGGCTAACAATGTCGTTCTATTAACCCTCCAAGAAAACTTGTAAAAATGCCCACCACCCGGCAAGACTGACGTGATAGTCCGGGCATGGATCAGTGGTGGATTTAGGGGGCATTGTTTAAAATTGTATACCCCCTTTTAGAACTGATAACTTTTTTTTTGCTTGTCAGAGAATTTGGAGGAAAACTGGACCCATAACATCTGATATGGCGAGAAGAAAAATACAAATTTCCCTTCAAGCAGTTCCCTAAAGTTGACAGCCCTGCATTAGTTTTGTGCCCCCACCCTTTTACATCCTGCATTCGCGCCCTTGTCATAGATTGTCAGTGTCAGACTCATATCCATAACAGGGTTCAGAAGCCCCCCTCCCACTACATTGTCGGTCTCTCGGGGCTCTCGGTGCCAAAGACAAGTAAACGACGAACAGTAAGCAAAAAACCTTGATGAGCCAAGTTTTGGCAAACTGACATCGGCAACGCTACCGGCAACGCCACCACCTCGATCGGGATCGCAGAGGGGTAGACCGAGGGTAGATAGTGCTGGACACCTATCATGGTCCATGCACCTATTCCGCTCAGCTATTCCATGCTGCTTGCAATGATCTATGATCAGCCATTAGGCTCGGCGTAATGCGGTGATAGAACATTGATTATACGAATTTATGAATTTAACACTTTGAATTTCGCATCTGGTACTGTGGTACATTAGAAATATAATAGTGAACTGGAATTTGGTTAGAGCTTCTTCTAACCGGCTAGGCTGGGCTTGCCTTCGGGCGGACGTACGTCTGCTTCATGGTCGTCTGCTAGCGCACGATCTCATTGGATGTCTTCGATCTCACGTGATCGGTTAACGCCTACATTAGGTCATCGATAACAAATAATGGAATACACGTGTAGTATGGCAAATTATTTTTTTTGGTCAAAAGCATGCATATTCCCGGGGATTTATGCGGGGTCTATTCAACTAATTGAGTCTTAATTATACATTTTCAGAGCTTTAAATTTTATTCAAGGCACATTTTTCAAAATTTTGATTTAATTCTGGGGGAATTATAATCATTAAAAAATCCCCGTTTTTGCGTGTTAACCTATGGGAGATTGAAGGCCAAAAGCATGCATATTCCCGGGATTTATGCGGGGTCCCTTGCACTTTTTGAGCCTTCATTAAGCCTTTTCAGAGTCTCAAATTAAATGTAAGCCACATTTACACTAAATTCAAAGTAATACTAGAGGAACTATAATCATTTTTAAAATCCATGTTTTCACGTGTTAACCCTACGGCAGATGACTTTGTCAAAAAGCAGGCATGATCCAAGGGATTAAAAAGATTCAAGAAATGTTTTTGAACTATCCATCCTTTTTCTCGTGCAAAAATCAGACTTGAAAAAGATAGAGTAAGATATGAAATATCAAGAAAAATTGAGACATCTTTTCTCATGTTATACCTATGGCGAACGTATTTTTCAGTCAGTTTTTAACACAGCAATTTACGCCTCCAAAACTTACTACGGAAGTAGGTCAGAGTAATCTGTCTTGATACTATTTAAATTCTTTGCCTATAACGATAAGAGAACACACAGACATTGGACTTTAGAAGAAAATATAGATGGATTTTGTAAAAAGTTGACAACACTCAAAGAATTACCAAATTTAAAATTTAAAATTTGATTTTAAAGTTAGTGACACATAAATGCAGGTGTATTTGATTGAATGATTGAAGTTTTGGGTTTAGAAGATGAATATTTGAAGAAATTCTTGTAGGGTACTTGTGTGTTGCAGAGTTTAAACAAAACATATAATCAAAAATTCTCTAAAGTTGACGGAAGGGAACCAATACATGAAAAAAGCAGTTTGAAAGTATGAATATCGTCAATTTTCAATTATTGAAATATTGAATCAATGAAATAATGGGTCTGTATGATCATAAAATTCACCACCTGCACATAAACGAATAGCTTTCTTTTGCAACAAAGGCATGAAAGGGATGTAAAAATGATCCCCAAACAATATTACGATATTTAATATGTGGTTGTGAATATCATTTATAGTTCGCTAAATATGAGTGTAATTCGATGTACATTTGCATACAGTGATAAAATAACATTGTCTAAGATTATCACGGTCCCTAATGATTGATGAATTTCAACAGTGAAACTGCCGTTCTAAATCTGCTCTCAGAAATAGGGATGCCAGACATACCTGATGGTAAGTGAAATTCTGTGCTCATATACTAATTTATTTTCCCACCTAGTGCTATATAGCTACATATATATTTTAAATCTAGTTATTGGTTTTCATCAGAGGACGTCTTTGTAAGCCGTTTCTCAGAATTATCGATATATATTAACATAGTTTGGCCAACTTGGTTAAAGTTGGACGCAATACGGCGCACGCAAGTTGCTTTTTTGGGCAGCAATCACCAAAGACAATGCGTCAAGGTGTGTCCAACTAAAACAAGTCGGCCAATCTATGTGTGTAATTGGTGGAATATGGGATATAATTATCACTAATTTTAGTGGGCCTAAATTTCAACACTTTCCACTACGTTGATTTCTTAGAACTTTTTATACGTTATTTTTATGATGCTAGGAAATTTGAGACATTTTATGTTGCAATTAGTGGAAGTGTCATGGATTGCCCTTTTCACAAAATGACTGTATTATCTCATTGTAAGGTCCAGTATTAGAATATTTCTCTTTTTCACCATCAGATGACCACAGGTCCGTCTGTAAAAAACTACTAGACATACTTCAAGATCCTCAACCAAGGTATGAATTTTGATATTGTCATCCTAGGACCCAAATGCTTTAGTACTTACAATGTAATTTTAGAATGTTATACTTCCTTCATTGCTGTAGTGTTCTTATATTTTAAAATGACTGGTATTTCCAAAATGAAAAGCATGATAACAGCACTGTTACAAAGATATACAAGCGTCTGCATTTTTATTTCTTCATTATCATCATCATCATCATTTATTACAGTCAGCATTTTCCCTCTTACATGATGACATTCCCTCTTTCTAGTTCTTTTTGTCTCTAGCATCCTCCTCACTATTTAAGGTTTGTATATTTAAATGATTCGTTCTACCTCAGCATAAAATATTCTTAATATTTTCTATAATTCATGGATGGCGTGGTCTAGCTTTATAATATATTCATTCGAGTTCAAACTCGAGCTACTGCACTTGGTATGTCTTTTGGAAAGAAAGTAATTTCCATTATACAAAAAATGTACTGAATGATTACTTGGTAGTAAGAATTTCTTTGAATGATGCATGTTTATAAGCACCTTATTTTGTAAGCGCGGCTGTAATGAAGTCGAGTAACTATAATGGGGCCTGTCATGCATAATTATGAACATGTACGGCCCTATGATTAGCTACACATCATCATTATTCATAGCATAAATGAGAACAAAATTATTTTGTCATTTTTTAATAGTGACGATCTCGGACATACTAAGAAACTTTCCGACCTTGCGGATGATCTTGGAGATCACCGCAATCTTCGAAAACTGGCACTCAATTTAGGTTTCTCTTATTCTGAATGGAAAATGTTCAAAGCCTCCAATACAGGCAGAGAAGATCAGGTGTGTTGTGAAGGCACATTCAGCATGCTTATAGAGTGGAAAATGAAAACTCATTCTTCGTCATGGAAACTACAGTTGAGGACCGCTTTGGATAATGCAGGGTTTGCAGCGCTGGCAGAAAAGCACTGTCAGTAATTTCCATGTGTTGTATTGATGTGTTTGTTTTTGTATCATCTTGCATGTAACTCCAGTGACATTTAATGATTAGTACTACTGTTTCAAACGGACCATAATAATATTATGCTCATCTTTTGTCCTGAGCCTCCAGATGACAAATTAAGTATTTGGAATGACACGATTTATCCGAGTCACATCCTCATGCATGTACTCCGTGTCGAGAGGGTGCATGGCTGCGCCACAAAAGTTTTCACTATACTCAAAACCCCGGGCACCCCATGACCCTCACCGACCTACAGCCGTACAGTATAAGTATTACCCAACGTTCTTATAATTCACGCAGATGGTTCACATTCACATTGTGGTTTCATCAAGATTTTTTAAATCGGTGGGGGTTGGGTGGGGAGGGGAGCATCTGTGCCATGACAGTGGCAGTAGACAAAAAAGCTGTTTCTCTCGTACTGTAGGCAGTACAAAATAATTTGCAAAAAGTATTATATACTGTGCAAAGTATTTGATTTCAGTAAGTGTTGTGGATTTACTTTTGTACCCGCGAAATCAACACAATTATTTACGTTATTGCTATATAATCGTATTGTAGGCATGTTGCCTGCTTGTTCCGTACTTATTACATGATTTAATATTCTTATTGAGACTAGTATAAATAAAATGGGAAAAAAGCCTTCGTCACTATGTACTTACACAGAATATTATTTATGTAATGCATATCTTTTATGTCGATCATTGTATTTAATATGTGTTTTGAATACTTCATTTACATAGTATGATCATCGCCATTGAAAAGTGTAGATACAAAAATAATAAGGAAATAAAGATAGCACACTTGAAAAGCAATCAACTGAATAAATGTATTTATGGACCATTGCCCATAGGTCGGACAAATCCAATCTAACATAGACATTTAATTGAGATCCGATGTAGTTTCTTTACCGTCGCATTATATAAATAACATTTAATTTGCAATTTTTATTTTTATTATATTACATGAGGATGAATTTTTTGCTCATGAAAGTTGAAGTTTATCAGAAAAGTTTATATGGTGATTTTGTCAGGCTCTGTTACACATTTTACTCATGGGCCGTATTTGAGGTAACAAAGTTATAAGCCTACAGAAGTGAAACCAGAATGACAAGTAACTTAGTTATCACAACATTTAAAATATAATTTTGGCTACATAATGAAAAATGTTTTGGTTTTTAGGTTAATAATAAGGCCATCTATTAATTATATTTCCCCCATTAACGTTATTGTTTGAACCAACGAGGTTTTACCACATATAGTGTAAGAAAATACAAGGAAACGCAGTAAAATCAAATTATAATGCACGTGCACATATCATTGGCGGATCCAGGGGGGCACTTCCGGCCCGTGCCCCCCACCCCCTTTGGAAGAGAAGTATGCATTTTTACCATAGACGGTCCGCCATTTTCTCGATTGTGGCCCCCCTCCCTCCCCCACCCACTGAGCGACTTTTCGAGAAGCTGGCGAGACCAAAAAAATACGGGTCTACCTTTTGACAAACTTTCATTTTTGTGCCCCCTCTTTTACTCAATCCTGGATCCGCCCCTGCACATATGAATACATTTTAAATATTAGATGAATTTTATTAAGAACACTTAACTGGTCTACGGTATTGTAATAACCAAGCTTAAAAGCTGGATTATTAAAATACCAATAAATCTAAATATTTTGTGGAATTTCGTCGCAAAAACTGGCCTTGAATTACCTAGACTCATCTCATCATGAGCTGAAGTAAAAAATTTATCTTTCCAGAATTGACCAATTCAGTCATAAAATATCATTGTAAGACAATCTTCGAAAACGGAATTTAGCAAAGAAGATTTTCACATAATCAAGTGGCACATCCGTCTTTATAAATGTATAATCACTGTAGTGACTGTACACAGCTTTGTTTGATAATTGCATTCACAGTTAGTGGTTATGTAGATGTACCAGGTAAATGTATTATAAATGAAATAAGGTGAAATCTTTGAAAACATCAATTACGCATGTACGTAATATTCAACTTCGCATGGGTGATAGTGTGAGTTTTATTGCACCTTAAACATGACAATGTAAATAGCAAATTGCTCCTTCATGCTGAATGAAGACACCGACAAAAGAAGAAGAAGAAAAAGAAGAAGAAGAAGAAGAATAAATAAATTAAAATTTAAAAATACCAGGGTAATGTCTGTCTGTATATACATGTATAAATGTTCACTTCATTTTTGCAAAATAGCTCGTTATTACAAGTAAGGTTGTTTCCTTTTTTGTGTATTTTTTTGCAAATTCCTGACATTTACATGAAAAAAACGTTTTGGGGATGTGTTTATGAGGAGGCGGATGTGAGGGCTGGTGTGTGTCCGGGTTTTGTTGTTGTTGCTGGGTTTTTTTCTTGGGGGGGGGGGGGTTATTATGTACAAGAATATTCAATGGAAAGGTGAGCAAATGAATGAAAGATATTTTTATTCATCATTTATCTTGACAAACATCGGCATGTACTAGTAACCCAAGGGTCATTGGAAATGAAGTATGGTGAATGAACTATAGGTCAATTGACTCCTTACTTTCGACAACATTGTAAGCATACATCCTTTATAATCTTTTCTTTGAATATGAGAATTTAGCCTGAAACTGAATTAAATTTGCTATTGGAATACGAAGCTCGATCACCATCTCAATGTAGATATGATGACATGTGCTTTGTGTTAGCTTGAAAGGCTTAAAACCAGCTGTCGCCTAAGTAGTAGCTAATCATACAATTAACACAAAAATACTTTGAGTAAGAGTAATACGATCAATTTATTGTCATTTTCTTTTCAGGGGGATTAGGGCCGCCTTATATGGGTCTTGGGAGGACCGACGGATTGACTTTTCCCTACTATCCTCCCGTCACCCCAGCGCTAGGGGAGACGGGAGTAATATCCTCTATGTATTAATATCATAGTGGAAATATTTTCGAAGGAAGTTTTGGTGGGGGCGCTCCTTCTTTACACCGCGGCAACTGATATTCCTAAGTGACGTGATCTCCTACACCTCCCCTCCCCCGAATGATGTCTACAGATCTGTTTAGTCTGTCCTAAGGGAGTGAATAATAAATTTGAGGCGATATAAAATAACACGTTTCCAACGGTATGAGGGCCATTATCCTCATTCATGTCAATGTTCTTTATAATATATAGAACTCGTGCAAGATATATAACACATACTCAAATGTTGTAAATACTTCTTGGTAAAAAAGAAATAACACTTTTACCCACATTTTTGTATTCACTTTATTATTTTGACAAATATACGATACGGTGATTAATCATTTATAAACACAGCTAGCCCTTGTGGATGTCCACGGGCTGCTTCTGCTAGTATATCACTCTAAAACTTGCACGCTCGCTCGCAGGCACATCTTACTTATCTCATGATTAAATCAAGCAGACCGCTTTAAATGGGTTATTAATCATTTTACCATGAGATTGTGCTTAAAAATACCAAGTGTGGTTCTTTATTCGAAGAAAATGTGGCAGGTTTTAATTCTGCTAATCACTTAGATTTTAATCATTAACAAATGCATTGGAAATTATTATTAAATCAACGATAAAGAAAAACGAAGTGTTTACGGTATGAAAATAAGACGAGATGATTCAAATTTACTATAAGATACATCAATGCAAATAGATGAATAATAAGAACAACCCATGGCCTTCAGCATTAGAAAAATATTTTTTCAGAATTATTAGACCATTACTCACAAATACATAAAGAAAGCAACCACAAAATACAGTGAAACCTGTCTATAAAGACCGCTCAAGGGAGACAAGAAAAGCGGTCTTTATGAGCATGCAGGTGGTCTTTATGTACAGGTTCCTTTAATACACGTTTCAATGAGAAACACTTTTCAATGAAACAAAAATTGTGGCCTTTATAGACAGGTGGTCTTCTATACAGGTTGGACTGTATTGAGATGATCCTTTTGAATTATCAGATAGGAGGGGTAGACACGCATAATTATCCATTGTTGGTGGGGGTGATCTATTCATCACCCCCCCCCCCCACTAACAATAGAAAGTGCGTGCGTATCTATACGCCACTGGGCCTACCGATGCCTCATGCTTGTTCACTCTTTGTAGCCCCCCTCCCCACTGGCGTAGACAGGGGGCACAAGGGGGCCATGGCCCCCCTATTCAGCCACACAAAAAAAGCGAGAGCGAGAGCGAATAAGCGGGGAAAGTGAGAGAAAAAGGCCTAAAAATTCGCTATACAAGCCGTTATCTTTCTCTAAAATTTTGCTAAAACGTCAAAGCTTTCGCGCGGGAAGGGGGAAATAGCTCTCCTCTCCCTGCACCCACTGTTACATACAGTGAAATGTTGAGTCCACGTAATAAAGCAGTCCAGGCGTCGAACTTTAACTTTCTGCCTAAAAATATGTTTTGCTACTAGCCGTGTTCTTTCTCTCAAATTTGATAAAACGTCAGAGGTTTCGCGATTTGCGAGGGAAGGGGGAAACTCCCCCTCCCTGCACCCATCCCTATTACAGCGCAGTATTACGTCCAAAATAACTGAAAAGCAGCCAGGGCGTCAAACTATCCGCCTAAAAAAAAGTATTACGAGCCGTTATCTTGCTGTAAACGTAGAGCTTTCGCGCTTCGCGCGGGAAGGGGGAAACTCCTCCCTCCCTGCACCCATCCCTGTTACAGTGCAGTATTACGTCCAAATAACTGAAAAGCAGTCCGGACCTCGAAATAACTTTCCGCCTAAAAAGGTGCTACGAGCCGTTAACTTTATCTCAAATTTGCTATAAAACGTCAGAGCTTTCGTGCTTCGCGCGGGAGGGTGAAAAATTCCCCCTCCCTGCACCCACCCCCTGGGGAGCTTTGCGTGCTCATCACCAATTTCGCACTCTTCGCGTGCTTAACCGCCCCCTAAAATGAAATCCTGGCTATGCGGTTGGATCCTTCACGTCTGGCCCCCATGGGTGTCGATCCCGGGGGGGGGGGGGGGGGTGGCCTTATTATCATCCCCCAATATAAATATGATACATTAACTTAAAACTAATAATTATCCAAACTCATTATATTTGACCTTGAAATACCATCACATTCTTTGATTATTAGAAGTAAGGAAATAAGAAATGCCATAATTTCAATGCGAAAATATGGAAGAAAATTCGTTCGCTCGCATTGTCATTCTCAATTGAGGGGTTCCGTCCATTGGCGTAGATCTGTGCATTCCTTTTATTCATTAAAAAACATTTTGGGATGCTCTAAAATGGAAGTTTTATAGACAGAATCCCTGGTGTGGGAGGGGGATACCCCCTCCCACACCCTCCCCCGCTCGGTCGCTTCGCTCAGTGGCGTATCTAGGGGAGGGGGCAGAAAGAAAAATCATAATCTTTATACGGATTACGCACCCCAAAATCCGCAGGGTTAATGCACTAGAAATCTAGTTTTTGAAGGTATGAAATGTGAAAATTTTCAAAAGCTCGGTCGCTTTGCTCCCTCGCATAATTATTATCTTTCAGGATCTCGTAGTTTCGCGCCCCCAGTAGGCCTATATAGTTCTTGAATAGCTTAAAGGGTTCAAAAATTAAAAAATAAAGATGTAATTGCTTAGCTCGCTATATCATATATGTTTCATATGACTGCTGCTAAATACTGGGCCCCCGACGTAGGATAAAGTATATATAAAAGAGCATTTGCAAAGGTTCAACTTATGAAAGAAATCTCAACTTAAGGTATAGCCTTGCTGAATTTCTCGACTCTTTCTCAAGCCTTTCATGGATTTCGTTAGTTTTGCTCCCGATTGTAGAAGTGAGTGCATAGAAAACCGCTTATCAATGTATAAAATTCGAGTTTCTCTATATACTGCTCAATTGCAGTGGTCAATTATTGCAAAATTTCCTGGATAAAATGCACAAGAAATTGCGGTTTTTAGGGTTAAAAATTTGCCGCTCGGTCGTTTTGCTCCTTCGCTGAGGAATATAAGTTTGGGCACTCGGCAGGGGGGGGGGGGGGGGGGGACTTCATTTTTTGCCCCGGGTGCCATAATCTCTAGTATCATGAACACTGATCGACACCCCTGTGGCCCCCTCCGTTGAAAAATCCTGGCTACGCCTGTGCCCCTCCCTTTTCCTCCCTTTTTTTAAAACGCTCTTTTGTTTGTGTTATCACCCGTTTTCAGACTTGAAGACGCTCCGCGGACACAAAACTCCTAAAGGAGATCTGTGTCCGCCCCTACTTTCAAAAACGCTCCGCTACCCCTGGAGATGAGTGAAAGGTTGGTAAAGAGAGTGAGAGAGAGAGAGAGAGAAGGAAATGGTGGAGAGGAGGAAGTAGTCGAACGTTCCTAATTATTAGTCTAATCCAGGGGCGGATACCGGATTTTCAGAAAGGGGGCACACTGAGGAACCCTCCGTTTGACGAAGCCCTTGCGCCCCCCCCCCTGGATCCGCGCCTGTAATCATTTTCATAAATCGTACATGTGGATCCTACTCATCACTTTTAGCAAATACAAACATTATGAAACAGATGATTGGCAGAAATGTGTACATGATTTTTTTTCGTTATCAGCCAGTGCATTCGGAAACGCCAACAATCTAACTCTCTTTTTCAAAATGGATGGGCAATAAATTATACTTTACTTTGGGGACTATATGAAAAGCGAATCTTGGAACTGAAAATTTCTGTAATATAAACTGCAGCTCCTCTTTAGCCAAATGAGCAATCATGTCACGAGATGGCGCTCAAGCACTACACGTTTGCGAATGCACGAGTGAGCTGAACAAGCTTTAGGTTTAACGCCCTCCTCGGCAGTCCCACCTAGTAAATATTATTCTCCATATACTCCATGTGATGTATCTTAGGAGGTCCTTTCCCATTTTCCATGCCTTTACCAACAACAAGAAAAAAATCGTTAATTTCCACTTCCTCGAAAGAAGATATTGAACTGTAAATGCACCCTAGATATGATCAATACACATATGTTTTACACATCAACAACAAGAAAATGAAAATTTATGAAATAATCTGTACAGACCAAATATGACAATATTGACTATTGGTCATTTCGATATTACGGTACTACCATTAAGCAATGGTTATATTTTATGCATATAAATGGATATAAGACATAATGTCATGCGGGACACATTGCAGGGAATCGCCAAAAAGTTATTAATGTCCGGAAGACTACGAAACGTTAAAGGGCAAGCCAAACTTTGTAAGAAGTTGATTTGTGTGAAAGCAGAAGAACAGGAGAATGCATGAATTATGAAAGTTATGAATGTTTGGAAAATGTGATCACCAGATCTGAAATTGGCAATTGGGTGAGCGAATTGTTACGTATTCCCGGTCAACGCTCCCGTTTGTCATTTTACACTGAAATATCATTAATGTAGGGTAGCGCCTTTTCCCTCGGGACAGCACTCAAAATAAATTGTGGATAGCATAATATTGTTAGAGGTCCTCCAAAAAGAAAAAAAGATCCTACTGATTTATACATTTAGAAAATTTACATTACCGATTTGGCCAATTTGAAATTCCCAGTATAGTGACTGCAACTTTGAAATTCATAATTTTCTTATTGCTTGCCCGATTTCGTTCAAACTGTCACCAATCTGCTTCGCTGATTTTTCTGCTTTCTTTCAGAATAACTTGGCATTAAGGTAGGATTTCCCTTTAATTGTGTCGTGGTCTTGTGAGTGTAAATTTTGCACTTACGCCATCCACGATGATCGCTAGAACATTTTGAATGGGGAGGGGGTGTGACACACAAATTTGCAGAAAAAAATGCTACACCGTCACCTCTCTTCCCCCACAAATAATATTAAGATCTGTAGATCTGTAGTGATCTTGATCACACGGGCCAGTTTTACGCTCTCCTTCCCCTCCTTTTTTGCGTCGACAGAGGTGGCGCATTTTCCGATAGCAATTTTGAGTGTATGTGTGTGTGGGGGGGGGGGCGGGCGGCGTGACACCCCACCCCCCCCCCCCAGTGACGCTGCTGACGCCATCCACCATCAGCTCCCTGTCAGTGAAGCAACTGACATTTCATGATGTTGTTCAGACACATTATATAGCAAATTGGTCAATGCGATACTCAAACTGTCATGATAGTTCTCCAGAAAAGAATCATTTGACAAAATGCCAACAGCTTAAGGATTAACACATAATACGTGAAACCCATCCAAGTTTTCCTTTCTGTGGCATTCTTATCGCCAATGCCACAATTCCAAACGTTGGCTGGTTATTAATCCATGAATAAAGAGTTTGATTTTGACTTGTGTAGTGAATGGTAAGAATCACTACAAGGACATGTACTTTGTAAAGGAATCATTCCAAGTGTGATCGCGGACAAACCAAACTTAAGACTTGAATATGGCATTAAAATGGATTTTTTTTTTACGTCTAATAGTTCTAAAAAACATTCATTAAAATACTATTCATTTAACACGCGTTATGAAAAGCGGTCCTTATGAATGGAAGTCCTTATGAAAAGCGTGGTAATTCGTCTATGGCTTGCTCGCTATTTATAAGGACCGCTATTCATTTAGTCACGCGTTATGTATAGTGGTCCTTATGAATAGTTATGAATAGTGGTCCTTATGAATGGAGGTCCTTATGAATAGCGTGGTAATTCGTCTGTGGCTTGCTCGCTATTCATAAGGACCGTTATTCATTTAGTCACGCGTTATGGATAGCGGTCCTTATGAATAAGTGGTCCTTATGAATAGCGGTCCTTATGTCTAGCGAGGTTACCCATTATTTACATGTTCATGTATTCTAGGATATTTTCAACTACTCAGTACTTTTTTTTATACCAGAACACCCTTCATTTTTGTACCAGAATGAAATGTTATTTGTTGATCAGTGTATAGGGTTTAAGATTTTCTTTAGAGAGGCTTCTCGTCGCTAGAAGGAAGGAATGGACAAAATTAATTCATTGTTTGGAATTATGAAATAAACTACATGGTACTTTATACTGACGGAAATACCATAAACTCATAGAAAACGAACATGATATAATACATGTAGACTTTGAATTCTTAAACTATTTAAAAATATATACATATTAAAAGGACAAAAAAATAAGTAACATAAAGAGAATGGGAATGAGAGGGAGAATGAGAGAGAGAGAGAGAGAGAGAAGGGGGAGAAAGAGAGAGGAAGAGTTAGAGTTGTATCTGTGTGCAGGAGTTGGGTTCTCCCAATTTCACTCAACAAAGAGAAATAAAATAATGTCACCGAAGATGTCAGTCTGTGAAAATCGTGTTTTTTTTTTGTTTTTTTTTTACCAGGTGAATGAAGTTGTATTGGTATCGAGGATGTAATCGAATACTTCCTCTCTCTGTGATCTGATTTCCGATTCTCATCGATCACTGCTGTTTCGGCGTCACCAATACAGTGCGTCCCAGAAAAACCCCGCTTATTGTGGAAAAACATGAGGTTTCCCTGCCGGAAAGAACAAAGTGTCCCACAGTGTGTTCACAGTGTGAAATACAGTGTGAAATCATCTTCACACTGTTAAATTCGAGCGTTTTAAAATTGTGAATAACATCTAGTATTTCTAGTATTTATTTATCTTTCTTCAGTAGCCTTTGTACAATACAGATCATACAATTGTACATTACATTTTATAAATAGCAGGAAAAGAGAAGAGAGATGAGGTGACCAGGAGAAGCAGAGCTTGTAAATTGGGTCCCTCAGAAGAATATAGCAAATTACTTTGTATAAAAAAGTGACTTAAAGTTAATAAGGAAAAAAAAAATAACTAAATTAATCTAATAGTAATACACAGAACTATTAAACGTATCTACAACATTCACAAAAATATATATAAGATAAAGATGCTTAGGTGATCGATGAATCAGAAGGAGGGGCAAAATCGAAACAGGAGTCAGAAGTGAAGAGGGAGAGAGAAAATAGGGCAAAGATAAAAAAAAAACAAGTGAGAAAAGAAGGGGAAGGGGTCAAGGGGTTACACAACATGACATATACATACACATAGACACACACGGACAGAAAGGCTGGCTGGCTCTATACATGATGCTAAATATAATATATATCTTCACATTGTGAGCCAGTAAATCCACACTGTGAAATTCGAACATTACTATGTGAACATTCTGTGGTCAACCACACTGTGGAGGTGTCCACAGTGTGAAATCATCTTCACACTGTTAAATTCGAGTGTTTTAACATTGTGAATTGCATCTTCACAGATTCGACTATGTGAACACACTGTGAACACACTGTGGGACACTCTGTTCTTTCCTGCAGGGATTGAATAAAATTCTGTGATTTTCTTCAAATGACACATTAATGACATTATATACGCTTAACAAAGGGAAATGACAATGCTTTTGTCCCAGATTTGTGTAAAACCGTGAAAACTATAGTATCACATGCGAACATGACGAAAGGAAAATACAAGCTTTAAAAATGGTACACAAGACTTCCACAAGACTGGTAATATGCATTTAATTAGCAGTTACATAAAATTGGGGCGAATACCCATTTCCTGGACGGCAGGGGCGTACACCCCGTAATTTTCCCAAATCAAGGAATGTCCCTCGAGCGATAAAAAAGTGCCCCTCATGATTTTTTTTTTTTTTTTTTTTTTTTTTTGGGGGGGGGGGGGGTTAAACTTTAACCGCCACTCGATGACGAGCTCACAAAGACCAATACAGTCAATCGAAACATTATTGATGGCTTCTCCCCTCCAAAATATGGATCAACGCCCCTTTCCAAACATTTATCACAATCCTGGAAAACCACATGTAAGCTTGGTTATGCAGTCAGTCACCGCCAAGCGTCGGTTCGACCTCTAACAGTTGTATTGGCATCACGCGTTCATTGTCTCTCAAGGTTTGGCACGACGATGTGGATTGTTTATATCAGCAGGAAAAGTAAAGCAAGTCGGGTTAAATAGGTTATAGAGAAGTAGAGAATGGATGAATCAATGTCAAAATTGAAAGTCTGTGAGGTTATTTACTGCGCCTTGACTTGAGCAGTGGAGCTGTCCGGGAAGTTTCTAACTTGAGTAAATGACATCTAATAGTTTGTCCGCAGGCATATGATAATTTTGGATTTAGATTTAGATTTAAACTTCGATTTAGATTTAGTCTTTTGGACTTGACCATGTATTTATGAAAATTACATTTCTTGATCTTGTAATATACATTCCATACTTATTTCACTAGCAGGGAAAGTCGATGACGTATATGCTAAAGAGGGGTAGAAAAGGGGCGAAGGAACGTCAAACGATACTTTGTTAGGTAATTTATTGAGATCTGAGTTGTCAGAAACGTTTCTCATTTTTCAGAATCCCATATGATATAAGGTAAAGAGCATTGTGGTTTGGGGCCGATGGACACTTGCCCCCATATTGCCCTGAATCCGACCCTAGTATAAAAGATGTTTTTAAATCAGAGGGCAGTGGGGGCTGTGTATTTTGTTCGCTCTCGTTGCCGTCGTTTTCATAGTGATTACGTTCAACTATGCTGTTGTGAAAACGCTTATGAATGTTGACATTCATTATGTATAACTTATTTGCTGTAATATACATTATTCTTTTGTATTCAATTATGTTTTTTCAAAGATTGATTTAAAATAAAATGGCCTGTCGGAGGGTCAAACAAATTTTGAAAAAAAAAATGTTGCATCACTATTTGCTGTTTTCAAATAATGTTTATAATATAGTTAAATTCCATATGCATCATTTCGATTTTACATAATATGTCAAGTTTTAGTATATTGTATTAGTGTTGATTATCAAATAGAAACAACAAACATTGGACGCTTCATTTTGTCCAGTATGTTAGTCAATAGTATAATGTACTTTTAGTCCATTATGAATATTATATCATAATATCATAATATATATTTTACATGTTTTGTGTCTGCTAATTTTCAAGTGCTCATAGTAAAATCTTGTGGGTTGCAAATTTTCTACGAATGAAGAAAATATACAATTGATTCACCATGCACGTGTTTCGTTGTACATGTTCAGAATTTTAGACATCTTTAAAGGTAGCCTCTGATGTGAAAAGGCTATTCATGTATTGTTTGGTAAAAACGTTCTCTAGATAAATATATTGTATGTTGAGTTCCGTAATCATAAGGGTATAATATGGTTATGGGGTTGAAGTTTCATGCCCGTATATCAACTTTCAGGTTAATCTAGATTTCGAGAGCGAGAAAATATTAGGCACACTTTTATTTTTTAAAATTTTCTTTTAATGAAATGTTATCATTCAAATATAACAAAGTAAATATGAAAAGAATTTGCTGCCAGAATTTGAGGTGAAATTTGCCTGAATATTGGTCGTTTGAAGAGCCTCGCGGGGTGGGAGGCTGTACCCCCTTCATTTATAATTTTGTTAATTGACATATAAAACAAATAAACACAAATCGAATATTTGGAATGGAGAATCCGAAATTCATGAAAAGGACATCGTCTCGTTGCCCTTTTTTTAAATTCTGGGCCTTCGAATAGACCGGGGGGGGGGGGGGGGGGGGGGTTGGGAGGGTACCCGGCCTCACCCTATCCTGGATACACCACTTTGTTCTACAAATTATTATTATTTTTAAATTATGAAATTGGTGATAACCATAGCAACATGTTAGTAATGTATTTGTTAACTGTATTTCATGTTTTGAATGATGAAAACAGTAGAACTGAAATGTTCACCTTGCAATGGGCGAGTATTACATAACCTGGTTCAACGCTGGAGAACTTTCAGGTGTGGTTTGGCCGAGTGTCTCCCGTCTCAACGAGTTGCCAAGTCGATCATTGACATAAGGTCTCCGCCATCTTTGGAAAGACATCTTGAAGTAAGAAATTAAAACAAATCGTCCTACACCATTTTCACAGAGCCAACTACCGAAAAATCGCGAATAAAGATGCCAGTCACGCTGTTTGCATCTGCCCTATTTCTAGTACATACCGAGTTTCCTGAATAGCATATTAATTAAACTGATGCTTTTGACTTTGAAGAAATTTACGTCAGACAATCACATCTTCAGACAATCTGTTTTCTTGCTTGGACTTGATTTGAATATTAGATGAGTTTGAGTACCAATTGCCAAATATTCTTTCGGTACCACTTCTCTTGTTTGGTATGGTGAGTCCAGATGTTAATTTAGATCTTTAAAAATACGTTTGAGAAGTGTATAAAAGGTAGAGAGGAGAGGGTCAGAGGCATCAATCAGCTTGCAGGCTCCTCAAGAGATCTACAACAGCTCCTCTGCTCTCGAGACAGATATTGGTCCATGCTTAGAGCAACGAAGATATTTCGAACTGTTCAGATCTCATCATCATCTCAATTTGAAGCGAAAGACGTTGAAGCAAGTTGCCATCACATTTACACCACTCAATCATCACCTGCAGATCGGGTTTTTGCCTCATTAGAGACTCATCTTAGTTGAAATATTCATCCATCTCCAATCATGTCATCATTTACAAGCTTCATGGGTCTTCTCTTCGTCTTTGGTAAGTTCATGTTTTATATCGTTACGATAATGTTGAATAAGCGTTCTTCGTTAATCGTTAATACTAGTACTTAGTTTGTATTTTTCTTTCTTCAATTCATGCTCAGGCTAGGCATAAATTGAATGGTTAGTTATAATACCGTCTATGGAAGGCATCGAATTACATCATTCTGTTTCGCTAAGTTCTGTACATTATTTTGATTGGAATTGAACATCGTTTTCTTACATCAGGTATTAGTAAGCACATTTACAGTTTAATACGGACATTAAACTAACAGACTTCCATCGTATTGCATTGAGATTGCACGTGACGTTTTGCGAAAATGCATCGTCCTATGACAAGTAGGTCTACCTATCTCAACTCATTTAGGGTGCATCGTCTCGAGATGAATAAACATTAGGACATCTTATATTTTTATTTTATATCATCAGGATATTCTGGTAGGAGAAGAAATGTCGTAACAGTATCATAACTTTACCTTTAATTATTGATACTCAGATATACTGTAGATTTTATTCCTTTTATATTTCTTTTTTTAAATTAAAAAAAAATGTTTTTCTTCCAGCCTTCAGCATGGGCACCATGGCCAACCCGGCCAACCCCACAGGAGAGAAGACAATTGTAATAAAGACATTTGCTGATCTCCAGCAACAGCCAGCCGAGCAGCAGATCGAATCCTTTGACGAGGCCCCCGCCAACCAGGACGCAGCCCCGACAGACGCAACAGGAACCGATATTACAAGCGACAGCGCATCATCCGAATCGTCAGAGGAAATGACCAGCGATACGGCCGATGGTAGCACGGCTGCCTCCATATTCAACGGAGGTCTTCCAAATCCGAACGTCGAAACCGAGTTGGTCAACAACCCTGCCGCCCCCGCCTCTGGAAACCAACTCCCGATGAAGGGTAGCAACTTGCCCAGTAATCAGGGGGTGAGCATGGCGTCATCGTCGTCCGTGTCCAGTGCCGGCATCGCCATTGCCGTCATGGCCATGGTCGGATTCGTGGTGGGAACAGCCGTCTTCGTCATCAGGAAGTACAGACACAACTTCCCAGTCTTTGTGCGAGAATAAGTTGATAAGAAATTAACGTACTGTTAAATATCAGTTGGGGCGGGGAGTTGGAGGGGCGCCGGTGAGAGTTGAAATTGTCCTATATGGTTTAGTCAAGCCTAAATGACGGTCAGTGCGCCGTAAGAAGGTTACTTGATATCTGACAAAATAATGATAAGGAAGTTAGGAAGATAATGATTACACTAATAAAAGCAAAATTAATTGATGGGCTCAAAGTGCAGACAGTATACAGAAGATGCGAATAATTCATGTTTTTCCCAAAAAATTCTAGACATAGATTTATTTTTCATAAACAGGTGAATTCTGAAATTAGGACGTGGAAAGAGGAAGGGCGTTTCCAATTTATTTTTTTTAACGACCAGCCCTGTCAGATATTTTTATATATTCAAAATATGAATAAAACATATTGTAATTTTAGTTTTTGTATTTCCTGCTTTCATAACCGTACCAGATTCACTTAAGTGAGTGGTAAAATTGAGGGAATTTATAACTGTCAGAATGTCGATGTACAATATGGCAAATTCTTGCTTTTATTCTTAACTTTGTATAGCATTTTATGATTATTTCTACTATTTATATGTAAGTTATTGCGAAGTAATTACCATTCTAAGAAAATATTCCAGATTTGATTACCTGATATTGTAGTTAATAAAGTTTGTTTTCAAATGTAGGCCTGCTTGTGCAGTATAGCTGTACAAATGTTTTCAATCAACGTATTTATAAACCAACAGAAAATAAATAAAAGGAATAAGATTGAAAAAGTAATCACGTATTCGATTTGTCCGAATATTGTATTTGTATTTCATGTACATGTATATTTGGGAAAGAGTTTGAGGATAAATTCTACTGAAATGAAATGGTGAGCAACATGCAGAGCGTAAAGTAAGAGTTGGCAACAGAGAAAGAGGGGGAGGGGAGAGTGATATATAGAGAGTGTGAGTGAAAGAGAGAATGCCTTAGGGAGAAAAGAGAGAGAGAAAAAGAGTAGAAGGAAGAAAATTGAAGGAGAAGAAGAAGAAAAAGAAGAACAAATTTAAAAAGAGAGAGAGGGACACAAAACATTCCTTTACACAAATAAACAGGAATGTTACAAGAAATAATCATATATTTTGCCCCTCCTAGTTCCTTCCCCCATCTGAAAAGACACCTCCGTATGACCTTTGAAATATTGATATTCGAAGTAAACCATATATTAACTTTCCATCAGGCTCGTTTCAGATTGATTTATAATAAATTCAACGACATTAAAACATTTATTTAAATCAGTTTCGTACACTGTAAAAAATAACTGTAGATTAACAGGTTTTTTGACTTGTAACTGTAGATTAACAGGTTTTTTGACTTGTAACTGTAGATTAACAGGTTTTTTGACTTGTAAAATTACAAGTTTTCTGTTAATACGGTATTTTTCTTGTGAAATGGCAGGATAATTTTCCTGCCATTTCACAAGAAAAATATCGTATTAACAGAAAAACGGCCAAAACTTGTAATTTTACAAGTCAAAAAAACCTGTTAATCTACAGTTATTTTTTACAGTGTAGTAACGTAAAATTGATTATTGATAAAGACGAGTTAAATAATAGGTCAGAAAAGGAAATATAAAGAGGAATTTTATAATATGACAATATCAATTTTCATTATGTCTTTAATAAACAGTTTCTTAGATACCTCTAAGATCTTTGGATAAGAGCAGTTTTCATGTAATATATTTTTCGCATTTCCAAGAGTTATTAATCGATGTAACAGTAATGATGGATATTGACTTTAACGCAGTACGAAACCTATTCAGAGTTAAGTTCAGAGGCATACTGATAAAAAAAAAATATCGGCGCGCAGATAATAGAACAAAATTTGGAATGCAGACGGTATCCAGGTGAGAGCTCTCCTGGATGGACATCCCGTTTGGTGAATAGAATGAGATAGAAATGTATAAAAGCCCGAGAAAAGGTGGGAAGGGACATCAATTTCCTTGGAGTTCCTTTAGAATGATATCAGAGCTCTCGGCTGAATTTCGATTGAACGACAGCTCTATCACTAACTCTTCAGACATCTTCTAGATAACCCTTTCAGCTTGAGGATCAGGGATCACAACTCAACGAAAATTTTCCTCAATCTCAGTCATGTCATCAGTAACAAGCTTCAGAGTCCTTCTTGTCGTCGTGTTGGGTAAGTTAACACCACATTCTTAAATTTTAGATTTACCAGTCAGTCTCCAACCATATATCCGTAGCATTTAATCTCTCTTCGAATTTTCTTAACGAAGCACAGTTTTCACAATTTTGCGTATTTTGTCTAATATTCATAATATTGCAATCTGCAATCTTTCTTTTAATATTATATAAACTTGATAATAAGATATAACCGTTTCTTAGCATGTTACTGTATATATGGAAACCATTCTTTTTATTTTAGATTTACATGTAATTATGCGAAATTTGTATTTGACAAAATATCTAAGAAGCTGCAGAATGTTTTTTTTTTCTTCATTTCATGACATTACAAATGTTTTGTACAATAATGATAATATCATTCTATCGTGGCATGATTCCAATCTAATGCCGAGCTGCTCTAATTACATGTATCAGTATAACTGGAGAGATATCTCTTGATGAGGTGACTGAAGTATTATGATATTTTAAGGGGATCATTGTTTGCATCATACAATTTATTTGTTATTTGAGTTTAATTATTCTGTTATCTTATAAGGAATAATCTCTTAAAAGCCTCTCTCTATTGCTCTGGATTTTTGGTTATTCACAACTTCCAGGATTTATACATTACGAAATGGTTTTGTCTTTTCCTTCAAAAGCCTGTTGTGTGGGTATCTTAGCCCAACAACCAAATACTACAACTCCTGCCGCCCCTGCAGCTGCCACCCCTGCAGCTGTCACCCCTGCAGCTGTCGGAGGTGGAAGTGATCTCAACAGCGCCTCAGGCGAATCATCTTCAGAAGAAATAGGAAGAGCTGGAAGTGCCACCCCATCCACCCCTGCCCCGGCAACTCCTCCTCCCGCTGGTGCCGCTGCCCCAGGCGGAATGGTCAACCCAGCTCTACCTGGCCCAAATATAGGAGTCGAGTTGACCAACAACGCCGCTGCTGGAAACCAGTTGAAGAGGAAGGGTTTGCCCAGTGGTCAAGGAATTGGAACTTCGTCATCGGCTTCAGCAGCCGGCATCGCAGTCGCCGTCATAGCCGTGGTGGGATTCGTCGTCGGTTCCGTCATTTTCGTCATCAAGAAGTACAGCCACGTTTCCCCTGTCTTCATGGAATCCTAAGTTCATTCAGCCCTAAATCAGAATGCTTTCTCTGTTTTCAGGTTTTGGCTTGCAGGATGATTTACATTTTTTCTTTTTTCCCTTTTTCCCCTTCAAAATATAGGCTAATCAGGAACTTATTCGTAGCTCATTCATAGGTGAGAATATGTTAGTTTGGTAATCTTGGGATTATGCCATGTTTTACACCTCGAAAAATGATTAAACCATAAATATAAATTTATTACAAATTTAGAGCGATACTGGTATGAAAATCATTTTATTTTATTATTTTTATTTATTTTAATAGTTGGAAAGAATACTTTGTCAAACAAAGAAATACATATGCATAACTATAATTATGTGCTTCACGTGAAGTTGATATTGCAAATGGAAGGGGAAGGGCAGTTCTAAGTTTTACGCTGGTGACAGGGGCGGATCCCCGATTTTGTATAAGGGGGGGGGGGCACACAAATGCAGGTTTGTCAACTTTTGGAAAAGGTAGACCCGTATCTTTGGTCTTGCCAGCTCTCGAAAATTCGCTCAGTGGGGGGGGGGGGGGGGGGGGGGAGGGGGTATGGGGGTCAGGCTTCCCTCCATAATTCTCTGACAAGCAAGCAAAACAAAAAGTTTCGTTCTAAAAGGGGGGGCACAATCCCCCCAAAAAAGGTGGGGCACAATGCATATTTTTCGTCCAAAAGGGGGGGGGGGCATGGGCCGGAGGTGCCCCCTGGATCCGCCACTGGTGATAGTGCCCTTTCAGAGAAGTGGCTTCACACTCAAAATATCGAATCTGAATTTTTAATTTGTAATCGACAACCTATATAGCCTTACTAAGAGTATAAAAGGTTGTACGGTTGTTGATATTTATTAATATGTTCTCCAATTTTCCTCTGTCACTTTTTTTTCCCTTTTAGTCTGTACGTTTGCTCTCCGGTGTAATTTACATCTTTGGTTTCTTAATGAACTGCTAGAGTATAATAAATTGTTTTTCAAATCAGATCCTCTTTCGTAATAATTCTCTTGATTTAAAATTCACTATTAGTAGAGCTGATGGTAGAAACGGATGATTATAATAAAGTGAATGACATAATTAAGACCGTATTCAAATGTTGACCGCAGCCATCTTTTCTCGGTGTGAATATCATAATGTATTTGAGAGATGGAAGGGAGAGAAAGAGAGAGAGAGAAAGAAATATAGATAGAGAAAGAAAGATAGAAAGAGAGAGAGAGAAAGAAAGAGAGAGAAAGAGAGAGAGAGAGAGAAGAAAGAGAGAGAGAGAGATATAGATGAAGAGGGAGAGATCCGAGAGATGGAGAGTCAGATTAATAGAACACTGTTTTCAAATGCCATTTCTCATAAACTTGCTAAAAACAACACTCTGAAATATTTTTTGGGTCAAATATGACTAGAATCTAGTCAGTCTTCACTAGAATAACTATTTCCGAGGGCACCTGCACTATGCTAGTCAGAACTAGTGAACAGACTCCTTGTCAAAATCAGAATCCTAGTTGGGATGACTATAATCTGAATTTTAAAATGTGACAAGATGATCTTGTAAAAAAAATGACTAGATGTTTTTAGAGTGCAGAATAATCAAAATGTAGGGCTAAACACAGTCATAAATACATTAAATAAACATTTTATACATGTTAAATACAATGCCACATTAAAAGCTATTAAATCAATACATTGTACTCAAGAAAATATCAAGTCAGGACATACTTTCATAATGCTTTTTCAAAAGGTAAGGTTTTTTATTAGATCACTTGATCACAAGCTGCAAAATAATTACAAGTGAGAGACAATATTAGTTTGTTAGCAAGGTGATTAAAACAATATAAAACATAAAACAACGTCCACGTGCTCAAAATATCAGAGCAAATACATGATAGGGCAGTTCGTTAGATGAATAAATACTACGCAGCGATGGGGGCATCAATCTTCATCACATCCTCATGATATCATGAGGTACTCAGCGAGAAATGTTCAAAACATCCTTTTGGGGGTTCACTCTTCCTCTTCGAAAGCTGCCAGGCGCGGTCGATATTTACGGACTGTAAAGTAAGCTCCTACCACTACTACAGCTATCAGCGCAAGAACCGCGAAAGCAATCCCCACACTCTTTCCCGAACTTCCGGATCCCCTAGCGAACATCTGATTTCGGTCCCGGGCTCCGGTATTGGGTAACTGGCGACCGTTCACCGTCTGAATAGGGAGGTTTCCGCCGAGGATACCGCCGACTGGAACCGGTGCTGCTGCGGCTGGAGCAGCGGCTGGAGCAGCGGCTGGAGCAGCGGCGTCGTCGTCGTCGGTTTCTGATGATGTTGATTCAGATGATGCAGAAGCAGAAGGATCGGTTTGGGCCATCGGAGCCTGAGGGTTGTTGTTCATGGTCTGTTTCTGAGGAGGTGCGATATCTCCAGCCATTCCTGGAAATTTCGCTCTTGCTTCGGTCATCAGGCAGAATGCTGTTGAGGAATGGAGGTATACAGAGAGATAAATTAATGTCATAATCAAAATAATGTACACAAGCCGGATTTTCAAAGAACAGCATCATTTTAAGTGATATCAGTAAAGCACATCTAAGTAGGATCACGGTCACAGGAACTTAATTAGGCAATATACAGTATAGGCCTATTCCCCTGCATGTAGACTTCATTCGAGAGTTCCTTTATTGCGTGATTATTTTCTATTTTCTCATATCAACAAATTTAAAGAGAATAATAGTTTGCCTGAAGGGAAAATCTTTTTTTTTTTTAATGTACTTAGAAATCTTATCTTTTCGACGAAATAGCGTTTAGTCTCTGAGAGGTTGATTATGATTATTGGGAAATTGAATAACATTTTGATTTATATCAAACTACTAAAACATGTGAGCATTATCTAAAAGTTTGGCTTCTCCAGTTTGAGAGAGAGAGAGAGAGAAAGAGAGAGAAAGAGATGAAGAGAGGAAGAGAAAGGGAGAGAGAGAGAGAGAGAGGGGGAGGAGTAGAGACGCGACATAATACTGGTGCATAGAAGATTGGGAGACGGAATAAATACGTTTGGATATAGAAAGAAAAGGCAGAATCAGAATAATCAATTTTAGGAGAGAGGGAGAGAGAGAGAGAGAAAGAAAGAAACAATCATGAATACATGCAAAAAAATATATCTTACCAGAGATGAAAGCTACAAGACAGAAGATCTTTGCCGGTGAAGACATGGTGATTCGTTGTATGACGAAAGCAAACCTGAGTTATAAACTTCTACAAATCAGTACTGTATAGTTGCTTGGGGTGGAAACTGGTTCAGATTGAAGCCAGAGAGCAATCTGAAGAATATCGTTTCCTTCCTCTGCTTTTATACCTTTTTCAGCACAACACTATAAATTAATATTTGTATACTTAACACCTGTGCTTAACCTTAATATTGAAGGTGGAATATCAGAGAAAAGTATTTAGAATTCAATCATTTGGCGTCGAAGTTCATTTACTTAACCTTGTTTGAAGTATATATCGTTTGAAAGTTTCCTTGACCAGTAGACATGTTTGATGAAAATGAACATACTTTAGACCTTCGCAGCTTTTGGATTCTTCATTCATCTTGTCTTTTCCTTGACGGTTCACTTTAAGTCCTTCTGCAGCAGACCTAACGCACAACAGATGGGCGTAGACAGGTGATGACAGAATATGAATAAGTATAGAATTATGACATCTGACTGCGTGCCAAGATTTCGGGTGTTCGTACTTGAGCGTGAAATCCATCCCGCCAGAGCGGGTTCATTATGTGTGTTCCTTAATTACCACAGTCTACGTGCGAATGAAAAAATATTAATTAACCTAAAGGAGGCTTCTCTTGGATTCACTTTAAAGTATCACATGCTTGTGTTGTGGGAGGTTATGTAAGTTCTTCCAATTAAGTTTTTGATTTTGGTCATATTTAGGCCTTGGAGAAAACTGATTAGGGCTTACATAAAAAAGCAACAAGAATGATGTGTATGAAGGTCGAGCGAAGGGGGGGGGGGGGGGGGCGGTAAAGACATGAGGACGAAAAATAAGAATGTGAATGTTATTATTACATGACTACATTTTGTTTGTAACAGAAACGTAATCCACATAGATATACACATAAATTATATTAGATATCATACACATTTACAGTTGACATTGCCTACTATGATCTCATTATGTGATATTTAATAATTAATCTCTGATTTTACTGTCCTTTTAAATAAAATATAGTGTAGGATTGCAATAATGTTGAATTTGTATCATGTTTTGTCATCATACCATGCATTTGATCAATCATTATAGATGTATATGTATTTAAAAAAAAGCTTTCGAGACTATATAGCTACAAGTCTTATTTTTAATAAACCGTCTCAATTCATATCAATTCAGTTCGATGCTTGTGAATGTGACAGTATATAATTTCACATGTCAATCTCTATAAACATCTATAAAAAAAAGAAAGCGAGGGTTGGTTGACAGACAATTCTTCATATCTCAAAAATAATTGATATATCGAACCATTTCGAAGAAGACAAAGTCCGGTCAGGGTTAAACATTAAGAAAACATAAGGACAAAGTGAGCGAGAAAGCAAGATTGTTTTCATGCCTTATACTTATTAATATTTAACTAAATCATCAACACCTGTAGGTAAATAGAATAGGTTTTGAATAACTATAACACATCTATACATGTATTGATTTGCAGCTGCGCCATATGCTATACACCATTCCTTACTTTTATCGTGGTGATAAGTTTTAAAAATGGGGGTTTATCGCAAAAATATTTCTAATTCTGGAATATCGCATTCCGCGGAATAAACCCCTTTTCAAAGCATGGATTTACGAGAGTCATACGTTCGCGAGGACTAGTGACTAAAAACTCCCATATGACTGTTATTTGGACGACGTCATTTATTACTCTCACGCGATTGGTCGAGAGTTGTCAAGGATAATTAGAAACTTTCAGCTTCCTATACATGTAAACAATGCTAGGTTTAGGAGTTGTGTGATTCGTAATGCACCTGTCATTTTTTACTCAGGCTCTGCATGTATTCTTCTAAGATTATATATCTCGGCCTGTCTGTCTCTCGCACCGTCTGTCCGTATACTGTCAATCATTTTTTTTCTCTCTCTCCCCTCTCTCTTCCCCTCTCTCTCTCTGTTATTCTTGATTTTTTAAGGCTTTTCATAATCATGGAGGGTATAGCATGCTAGAATTGAAATGAAGACAAATTCTGAAGAAGAAAAACAAGATCGGTTTAGTGTTATTTACACTTCCCCCAATATCAGTATTTGTTACTGATGACTAGAACTATTGTTTAAGTTTTCATAATCTCATTTAATCTGAATCACCTATAGAGAAGTGTCCAGTATAGAATGGAGCCGGCGTCATGCCGC
The DNA here is from genome assembly GCA_025617745.1 of Heliocidaris erythrogramma. Classification (NCBI taxonomy): domain Eukaryota; kingdom Metazoa; phylum Echinodermata; class Echinoidea; order Camarodonta; family Echinometridae; genus Heliocidaris; species Heliocidaris erythrogramma. Next base: position 770,920 of record CM046860.1, on the reverse strand, counting down.
CCCCCCCCTCGTTTGAATGATGATCAATACTAATAATACAAATGGCTTCCCTTTTCCCCATCAGCTTTCTTTAAACTTAGTAATCAAACGACAATATACCCAGAATTCCAGGTGTTTGACCAAACAGTATTTTCTAAAGGAGCATAATAGAAAGCATTAATGAGATTCAAATGCCAGTTGTTTATAAATTTAACTTCTGGGTGCCATATTCATGATATTGATGAGCTTTCATATTTCTTTATTTTGAAACGACTGTTACAAGTTGGATCTCGCGTGTGAATAGTTCTTTTTAAACAGGCTCACATCTTTTCTCAAAATGTTGACACCTGCAATAATTGCACATTAATCTTTATTCAAGCGACGACTTGCATAGAATAGGTTTTGCTGGCAAAAGATAATTAAAAGAAAAACAGTCACGCCTCCTCTCATATAGTATACCTCAAAACACACACCTCCTTCGCGTCAGGTGCAGACATATTCAGTATAACAGCGCCAACTTGTAGATTGATACGTCTTTGCTCCTTCTGCTCAGCATATTAGATTAATAGGGACAAGGACATGCGTTCATAACTTCATAATTTTCTTCTGTCCTGAATAATATGATTTTCTGGGCCAATAATTCTTCCATAATTTCACCTGTTTCACGTATAGCATCTTCGTTCTAGAAGCAATTTATCTCGACGACATAATGAAGGTGATTAATAATTTCATCCTGGTTTTGTATTGCCAATTAAACCCAGAAGCTCAATATTAATTTATCTCTTGGTGCCAAGGTATAATAAAGTTATATCATGAATTATCTTTAACAAGAGTGACAGGTAGTATTATTCTTCAGTGATATCATATATTATTACTCCATTTTTTTTTCTTCTCACATTTCCGATCTCTTGAAAATTGTATAAAAGCTGACGAATCTCACAATTTTCGTCATATCTTTCTTCGGATCAAAATAAGAATATTCTAGCTACAGGCAAGAGTACTCTCTTTTTTGTGCAAATAAATATTTCGTTCGGATTACATCGCATCACTGTCAACATGTCTTCAGCTGGAAAGATGCTTGGTCTATTTTCTCTTCTGTTTGGTAAGTCAATAATCATTCCTATTTTATCATTTCAAATGAATTACAAGTGAAGAATATATTTCCAATAGTGTTATGTTTGCCTCTGTGATTTTTGTTTACTAGTGACATTTTTAAAAGAATGAATACACTAGTAGAAAGAGGATATCAGTGGCCTTGTTTGGAAATGAGGAATAGATTGAAAACCCGATCGACCCTATCGAAAATTTTCCGGCAAATTCGTAATTGTTCTCGGAAAATTGTTATTTTTTGAGATATGTAAACATAATTATTGTAAAATCTGTGGACGGGGCGGGTTGCTTTGCCTGTAAAATTGTGTTAACTTGTTGGAAAATTTGGTACTTCATTTGAGATGGACAGCGTACATCCAGGCAGGCAATGCCCCCAAAATTGCGCTTTACAAAATGTAATGGTTTGGTTGAAAACTAAAATAATCATAAATAGACGCTTAGACATTTGTTCCTAGATGCATGAAATACATCACAGCAAGCTTTAACTTCCAAATTTAAAATTACCGTAAACCCAATACTTAATGTCGTTTCTCCACAGTGTTCTGTGTTATGACCGAGGCAAGTCCAGGAGCTTTAGCGGACAACCGAATCAATGCGCCTCAGAAACAAACCATGGTCGACTTTATCCCTATGAACCAGATGGATGATGGAACCGCTTCTGATGACGATATGGACAGCGTCAGCTCAGAGTCTTCAGAATCATCCGAAGTAGACATGGACACCGATATAGACACCAATACTAACAACGCCGCTGCCGCTATGGGTAATAACGCAGCTGGGGCCCCGGCGCCGGCAGCAGCACCTGCTCCGGTAGGGACCGGGAACCAAGTTGCCGGGAATATGCTACCCAATACCAGAGCTCGGGACCAGAATCAGGTGTTCGGCAGGGAATCTGGAAGTTCGGGACAGAGTGTTGGGATTGCTTTCGCTGTTGTTGGACTGGTAGTTGTGGTCGTAGCAGGAGCTGTCTTTGCAATCAGGAGGCAAAGACGTTCTTCTTTTGCTTGATTCAATTGGCAGAAAATCAATGAGGTCAAAGGAGGTCATTCCATCCTCGAGTAAAATTGCAAGCCTTTATATAAGGATGCATTCCATTGCATTAACGTTGTATGACATACAACTAAACGATAGGCGAAAATAAAACGCTTATATATATAATTATAATATTCTAAAGGTATAACATTATTTATAATTCATATTAGTAGTATTTAAGTATAATTTATCAAAGTGCAAATACCTATATACTGTATAAAACAAGTCATTTATTTGTTACCGACGAGTTGCCCTTATTGATATATTTTACCTCTGTCAACTTCATAACTTCTTATGTCAAGAAAAGTAATAACTAATGTTCGACGCTTAATGATATCGTGTTGCAAGAAATATCAATGTAATTAAATATATACATGAACAATAACTTACGTATATAGTAGTCATGTTTATTTCTAGTCAGTGGCGAAAAGGACAGTTATATGCAGGAATTAATTAATGCTTCAATTTTGAGTGTTGTATGGTTCATCAGTTGTTTGGGAGATCCATTCTGATGAACTTATTGATTGATTGATTGAATTATTGATTGCTTTACCGATGGTTGGTTAGTCTGATTGAGAGGTGAAATGGATCATTGGTTGATTGGTTGATTGACTGGTTGATCGGTTCTTTGGTTCAGTGAGTGATTGGCTTATTTATTCGCTAGATTCTTTCATGTAAACGACTGAGCTGAAACAATATGCAAAAGATTAACGTTCATAATGCAAAGAACCATTAACACATCCAAAGAATCGATCCAATGCATCTCAAATATATCCTATCGTGTATCAGGACATCTACCCCGGATAATTATTCCCAGAGAATTCTCACAAGGATAACTATAACTATTCAGGACAAATACCCCAAAGCACAATTACCCCTTAAGAATCCAGTATCTGGAATTAACCTTTATCAAACTGACGTTCAGGGAGAATACTTACGCTTGGAAACGCAATTTTCCGGTGGCAATCGTTCGGCGAGTCAGTATACGCCAAGTCGATCCTTACCTTTAGGCTTGGACCAAACACTAATATCCTAACCATATCTTTTTGACGAAATAAAGTCAGGAGGAATTGTCGCCTGAGGAAATTAATGTCGGAGGAGCCATTGAATAGTATGATCAATACAATTTCATTTCCTGTTACCTTGTATCTTAAGCCAATAATTGGCTCAATTTATATGATGATGGTTTCGAGAGGAAAGGATGGCGGCAAGCCTAGTGTCCCTGTATTAAAGAGTTACGACAAGGACGTCCCACTTTTCTGGAAACAAAATGGCGTTCGAATTCTTTCTATTGAGAACACCCAGGTGCTCATCGGAATTGAATAGAAATGTTACGTAATAGTGGAAACAAAATGGCGTTCAAATCCCCAGTTGTCGTAACTCTCTAATACAGGGACTAGGCAAGCCAACTTCATAGCTCCCTCTCCGGTGATATATAAACAGCTCCCTTCTTGATCTGATGTCAATGAGTTTCACCAGATCCTATATGAAAACTACTCCTGGAATACCACCCCGGACATCTACATACGGTAATTAGGACAAATACTCCTCATAAATCAAGGCATTTAGTTTTCGTGGGTTACTTTTTGTTCCGGAGGTAATTTTCCTAATAGGTTGTTTTCCGGAGTAGTTGTCAGGAGGGTAGGTTTACTTATCCTAGATAGGTAATCAGGGCGTTGTTGTCCGGGGAGTAGTTATATGGAGTTGATCTTCATGGGGTAGTCGTCCAAATAAGGCTTTGCCTATTATGTCCATCAATTACTACCCCCTCCCCATTTTAAAGGAAATATTTATACAGGTAATATAGCAGGCCCATTTGCCCATCTCAAAACCAATCAATTCAAATAATCAGTCAATCAATCAATCTTTCAAGTAATCAATCAACCAGTCATTATTTCAACCATTAATCAAGCGATCGTTTAATCAATCAATAAATCAAACTATTCATTTACTCTAATAACGAATAATGAAATATCAAAACTCACCATTCTTATAATATTCACCATTCCCTCATTTTAATAATAATCAACATCAGCAAAAATATATAATTATTCGTAATTACAAAACATACCAATTTAAATAACCAAATACATGTACATGTAAAGGATCTAATTGAATGTATTATACAGGAAACTTCGATATTGCAAGAAATCAATGAACAAAGTTTACATCATTTGAATTGTGCTTTTGAATAGAGATAGATTTCCATTCTTTGATATGATTACGAGGATTGTCCATCAAATGAGCTAATTACAACGTATCACATTAGTTTGGAGGGATCATCTGCTGTTCTTCGTATCGTGCCAAAGCATAAGAACGTCTTTGCCTCCTGATTACAAGCACAGCTCCAACGACGACCACAGCTACCAGTCCAACAACTGCGAAAGCAATCCCAACGCTCTGTCCCGAGCTCCCAGATGACCTGTCGAACATCTGATTCTGGTCCCGGACTCCAGTATTAGGCATTTGCCTGCCATTTGCCGTCATGAGAGGAAGAAGATTCCCTCCGATCTGGTTCCCGGTCCCGACGGGAATCGGTGCTGCGTTCAATCCGGTAGCGGCATCGTTGGTGTCCGTGTCAGTGTCCATATCGGTGTCCATGTCGACTTCGGATGATACTTCGGATGATTCTTCAGATGTCTCTGAACTCGTACTGTCGATGTCATCATCCGAACCTTCGACCTGATTCATAGGGACGAAGTCAAAGAGTGTTTGCTTCTGAGGGGCTTGGAATCCTTTGTCTGCCGGAGTTCCTGGACTCGCCTCTGTCATAAGACAGAACACTGAAAGGGAAAACGGAAGAGCATACATATTTAGGAAGCTTAATATAGTGAGAGGCATAACTATATGCTATGAAGCGTAGGACTATGATCTCGCTGATAGAAAGGGTTTTACAGATACAGTCTATACAACTTGACGGAATATCAGGGAAGTGTTCATATCATACGAAGTCCATCGCAAATACAGAGTTTAGTCGAATATCAATCAAATCTGATCCATGCAGATAGTTATACCTATATGTAGAACCAAATCAATAACTGCACGAGAACAAACTTACCAAAGAGAAGAGAGACAAGACCAAGTAGCTTTCCTGAAGAAGACATTTTTGTAATGATCCTGGACAGCGATGCGATGGACAACCAACAAGATTTTGATATGAACAGGCTTATTAGCCTATACTGAGAGGGAATAGCTCTGTTTTGAAGTCAGAACAAGATATGATATAAATGGCAAGATGCAATCGCTTTTATACAATTTCTCTCAAATTCAAATCGCAAAGAAACAATATCATAGAATATATATCTCAACAGAACACCACAAGTGATTCATATGTCAAGTTTGATAAAGGTAACTACAGTCAGCTAAAGGCGAGAAATACCTTGGCACGATTTCCCCTTTGATTAATTATTATTTTTATGAGCGCTAGGACACTATGTCAGTCATCCCTGAATGCTAATATGATTTTGTCATGAACTTATTATATTGTTTAAATGAATATAAATACAGGTGAGCCGTATTTTAAAAAAGTTATATTTCAGGACACATTATGCTAGAGGTCAATCATTCAGATTCCAAAAGTAAGAGATGAAAATATTTCGCTCGTCCAATTGGCAGGTCATTTCGTTCTAGAGAATTTGACCCAATACATCGCTGACATTGACAGGGGAAGAAAATAATTATGTGCATTTAGCATGTTTAGATTTGTTTTCAGTATTTATTTCTCAATTCACTTTTTTGAAAGATAATTACATGAAACATAGATCAGTACAAATTATTAAAGATATATTTATCATGAACACTTGTCTGGTATAATAACAATAAATGAAATTAAATGCATAATGTTTTATCTAGTCTACTTTTTTAGGGCATGCCATTTTCTCACATGATGTTTATGTAATTTTATTGCATTGGGAGGGAGGTTGTGATTAATGTGTCGAGAGGGAAATTGATAGGTCGGCAGAGGGAGAAATACTCTATGGAATCTCCACCCTTGGATAATCAAATCACCAAGAAAAGTGGCATAGAAAATTTCTAGGACTTTTGCCCCTCAGTTAGTATACCCCGGACAAACTCTCTAATGGCAGCGGCGGTCCTATGATTAATAAGAACAACAAACAAAACAAAACAAAAAAAAACCCTTGGGTGGTAGAATCTACGACCAAAGCCCAGACGACTCTCCATTTGAGGCTTCTAAGCTTTGAGTATTTTGAGGTAACACAGTTACAGTGGTTACTCGGAGAAATAAGTAGGCTTGTTGACAGTAAGCAGATACATCTTGTAAAGATGTGGGGGGCATTTGAGATAGTGTAATGGACGAGTAGAAGGAGTGTTTGGGAGGGGGTATTGGTAGGGGGATTCAGCTCTCGAGAGTAGCAATGTTTTTTTCATATTAGATGGATTTAGTGAAAGTTACCCCCTCTTCGTGTATATAAGTGAGTCTGTTTTGTTGTCTTGCAACTTATTTATGAACTTGGGCAAATCTTAGCCTACAAAGCGTACTTTAATTAAGAGAACATTTTGTCATTATTAAGTACTGAAATTTAGAATTCATGTGAACTTTCAAACACAATAGATGCTATTACTGTCAACGTGATTTGAAATACCATTTGCGAAATATTTCATATTGGAAAAAAAAAACACCCCACCAACATCTTGGAGCTTATGCCGAAATTAATAATTGCTCTTTAGTCAAATAAACACGATCGCAACGACTGTCGAAAAAATCAACTCAAGAGTATTTAAATACCTTATTGTATATCCCACAAATATCATGTTTAGATTACGTAATATACTCATTTTAATGATCGCACATTTCCAAATATGATGGAGAAGGTTATTGAAATTGCCTAAGGTTGATTTTTTGAAAGTCTTTGCGATTGTCTTAATATACGCTTACACATTGCTATTGCTCACCTGTTCTCATCGGTCATTTATATAATTATTAAAAATGAAAACAGTTCAGTTATGATTCATAATTCTCCTCGTTTTAGCAGTTCAACAAATAGAACTTGAAACTTACTCAAACGGAAAACTGTGCCAAGTTATTCTCACCTTTGCACGACTGCAGTTACCTTCATCAATATTGGCATATGAAATGCTTGCACTGGTGTCTGTGTTTGACGTCATAATATTGCATTATACTTTAGCAATTTGATGTTTGATGAATTTGTATAAATATCGTCGAATCTAACCATTTCCATCATATCTTTCTCTGATTCTATATAAATTAGAACCATTCTGGTTTATACAACCCACTGATTTTTTTAAATTAAAGCTTATTAGTTGTCAGTCGCATCTCTCTCAACATGTCTTCTTCTGGAAAACTTCTTAGTCTGCTCAGTCTTCTGTTAGGTGAGTTAATTCAAGTGTATGTCTTCATTCAACATGGAATTTACAAGTATTCGTTTTTAGTTACTTACAATAGGGATCGATATGTAATACTCGACTCATATCGCTGTAGCTGTTGGTATATGACTCCATATTGTTGCACTGCATGCGTCTAGGTCAGATTTTATCTTATTATTTTCGCTGTCTGTTTTATTATGGTCATCATGGCCATGTACATGTCTATTTAATCTATATTTCATGTGTATAACTTTAGAGTATGATTTGGTTTCATGCATCCCAAGTTGCGATAAAGTTCACAAGAATAATGTATCATGGGCCGCGGAACCGGGGGGGGGGGGGCGTGCAGCCACCCCACACTTTTTGAGTAGATACGTTTATAAAATCTCGGAAAAAAGTTCGAAAATTGTCATTATTGAGTGAAATCAGATCAGTCCCCTCTTTCAAGAACTTTGTTAGCATGTGATTACATTGTAATCATATTTGCTCCTTCCTTCTTCAGCATTTTGTGTCATGACGGAGGCGAGACCAGGAACTCCGGCAGACAAAGGAGTCCAAGCTCCTCAGAAACAAACGCTCTTTGACTTCGTCCCTATGAATCAGGTCGAAGGTTCGGATGATGACATCGACAGTACGAGTTCAGAGACATCTGAAGAATCATCCGAAGTATCATCCGAAGTATCATCCGAAGTCGACATGGACACTGACACGGACACCAACGATGCCGCTACCGGATTGAACGCAGCACCGATTCCCGTCGGGACCGGGAACCAGATCGGAGGGAATCTTCTTCCGATCATGATGGCAAATGGCAGGCAGATGCCTAATACTGGAGTCCGGGACCAGAATCAGATGTTTGGCAGGTCATCTGGGCGCTCGGGACAGAGCGTTGGGATTGCTTTCGCAGTTGTTGGACTGGTAGCTGTGGTCGTCGTTGGAGCTGTCTTTGCAATCAGGAGGCAAAGACGTTCTTATGCTTTGACACGATCTGAAGAACAGCAGATGACTGAATTGTAGTTCTGAGTCATAATGAACAACACCACAGTATACTTGTGATGACTCTCTCTTATTTGAAGCAGAATATCGTAAGAAGTGATACATACTGCCCCTCTAAAGAATGTTCATTTCAATCTGCAAATATTAGATTCTAATATGAAATTCAAAGCTGGTAGTATCATGTATTTATCTATTGATTTAATCACATATTTCATCGGTTCGGATAGTAAACATTATACATTATTATAGCATGTGTATATATACTTTTTTTTACAAACGCCTGGTCATACACCGTCTGTTGTAATGATGACGTAGAGTTAGTGGTGGTAATGGCAATCTCCCGGATAGAATTGAATTATTCAAAGTAAATTGCTCATCAATAAATATAAATATAGAATGACTGCTGTATTTTCAATCAAATTATATGAAATACATTTGATATATGATGAAATGTATACATGGTTTCACTGTGGTTTATCATAACTAAGATGAAACGTTTGAGAAGAGGGAAGAGTTGTAATTTAAGCTGAACTACATAAGTGAATGACTGATCTATGAATGGATGGGTAGATTGTTGGATGGGTGGCTGAATAAATGATTGTTGTATGATTCTATTGACTTTGATGGATAGATTAATGATTGATTTGACGGTAAATTGACTGATTGATAGATTGATCAACCTATATAAAGATCGATATTTCTATAGGGAAAAACTTTTCAAAAATTGACTCGATGAAATTATAAACAATATTGCAATGACCCTTTTTTGCGAATGAAATAGAAGGGACGCAATTATGAGATACATTCTAGTTATATGCATGTATACATGGCAAAAAATATGCAGGAAATTCTTTTCACGGGGGGGGGGGGACATAAAAGTAGCCCCCCCCCCCTGATGAATAGCATTGCCCAGCACATCTCCGCCACTGCATATATAGGTACACATATCAAAGAGACTGATATTATGAAAGTCATCTTCTCCAACGACATCACTCTTACTTATCCATTCAGGACCATCAACTGACCAATCAATCGGTCAATACGATTATGGCCAATAGGTCACACTGATGGGGTAACCTCGCTAGTCATAAGGACCGCTAGTCATAACGACCACTTATTCATAAGGACCGCTATCCATAACGCGTGACTAAATGAATAGCGGTTTTGTATGAATAGCGGTCCTTATGAATAGCGATCAAACCACAGAAATATTACCTCGCTATTCATAAGGACCCTCGTTCATAGGGACCACTATTCATAACTATTCATAAGGACCGCTATTCATAACGCGTGTGAAATGTAAAGCGGTTTTCTATGAATAGCAGTCCTTATGATTAGCAAGCGGACCTCACACTGATCACTCCATTCATTCATCTTGTATCATTGTGTCAGTAAAGAGAAATAAATCACTTCATACTCTAAATTTATGAATTTTTTTTTGGTTTGAAATTTGTCATGTATTCATATATTTGTCACGTTTTCACCTTCACGAGATCAATCAATATCAAGAATGCTCTTGAATAACTGTATTTCGTTTTAATGAATTTAGTACAAGCGAAAGTGTTGCAACTGAACATATTCCTGAGGTTTTATTTTCAAAAATTCTTCTTCAGTATTCCTGCATGTAAACAATGAAATCAGACTGTATTATATCAAAAGAATACGTGGAATGGAGAACATGATATCACATTTTAAAGTGAGATATATTCAACCTGTCGATGATCTTATTACTTTATTCTCAGAGATTTCAAAGGGAAAAAACGTTAAAAACGGTACAAGTGGGCTCAAGCATGGTCATTATACATTCTTTTCACAGTTTGAAATAATATCATTTTGTGCAAAACTGTGATATCTTGGGGGCTAAAACCAGTAGAATTGTAATAAATAGTTATTTTGATATACATGCACATAATTATGCTGATATAGCAACCGCGCAATGTGTAAAGCTAGATTCGTTTTCTTAAATAATGATACAGTAATATTCAGTCTAGAGTCCTTGTGGTCTTTAAGATGTTGTACCTCATATACGTTCAAAGGTTGCCATGCTATTCCTTTGTTTCCTGATCATAAAGAAAGCAGCGGCTATGACCAGAGCGAGGAGTCCCAGCACACCTAGAGCAATCCCTACACCTCGTCCCGACGTCCCGGAAGACCTGCCGATGAGCTGATCGTGGTCGCCGAAGAAATCGGGAACGAGATCACCTGCTTGGGCCCCAGACATGACGCGCTGTCTACTGTTCCCGGGGAACATAGGACGCGTATTCCCGCTGACCCGATTCCCGCTGACTCGATTCCCGCTCCTTCCAAAGACGTAAGATGGTGCACTGTCGGCCTCGTTGATGTCCACATCCATGTCGGTATCGACGTCGAATTCTTCCTCAGAGGAGTCGGAGATGTAGCTTACGGAGCCACCAACGATGCTTGGACGAACCGAAGCTTGACCACCAATGCTTGGACGCCTCGTGGTTGGACGATCAGGGCTGGGACTGGTCTGGTTGAACATGGTGAATACGAAACCAAACTGGTTCTGAGGAGGTGCAGCTGGGGAAGGAGTGGACTTCGTTGTGGTGTTGGTGTTTGTGTCATTGAAAGCCTCGGCCATGATGCAAAATCCTGTCAAAATGAGATCAAGCAAGATATCTTATGTTATTAATTTTCAGTTATATAGACTGCTTATTGAGTTATACTGCATAAATTATATATTCTTCTTCACCGTGACAACTTTATCAACCGAATACATCCCAACTTACAGTTACAACGTGTTACTTCCAAACAAGGTACTCCTCAAATCATTAAAAAAAAATGTTAACACTATAGTTAATCAAACCCAAATATGATTGTCAGAATCGTTTCTTAAAGATGGATAAAGGAGATAAGAGTGATGTTTTTGGAGACATCGGGAATCTTTCTCTTCAGCCACTGTTAAAATAATTTCAATTTCATTTCTATCTATAAGAACGTGTTATGTTTTTTTATATTACGAGAATAAAATCCCTATATATATCTAATGAACTGAGATGGGTCGAATGAAAATATTTTAACATCTCGTGAATACAAATTATCAACAATCTTATTGAATATTGAAAATGAAGTACAAAATGCAAAGTGAGTATAATTCTTACCAGCAAGAAAGCAGATAATTTTCACTAAAATCGCCATGATGAATGTCTTTGGTATAAGCTATGAAAACGTTGAGAGGTGAGGCTGATATGAGAGATACTGTTAGGTATTCTCGATGCTGTTGATTTTCTTTCGAAGTTCCAAGCTCAGTATAAGGAATGTTCTAAGATTATCTGTTTTTATACTTTTCGATGGATGATACGCTTCTACAAATCCCATTCTTACTAAACGTTAATAGACTTGGGAGTGTCTTTGTCTCTGTCTTTGCTTTCTTCAAGACGCGTCTTGGCATCACTTTGTTTCATTCAGATGTTTTTTTAATCTTAATTCGATATGTCTTGAGAGATGTTAAGAGTTCAGAGAAGATGTGAACCATTCAGGAGCAATGTTTGATGATAACTATGTTTGATTTGCACATTATTAAGAATCATTATCCCGTCAACAGGACTAAAAGTTAATAGACTTGACAGTGCCGTTGACCGTGTCTTTGCTTTCTTGAAGACACATCTTGGCATCACTTGTTTCATTCAAATGTTTTCTTAATCTTAATTTGATATGTCTTGAGAGATGTTAGGAGTTCACAGAAGATGTGAACCATTCAGGAGCAATGTTTGATGATAACTATGTTTGATTTGCACATTATTATCAACCCGGTTAACGTAGATACAGGGTGACGTGTACGACCTGTACTGTGAATTGTGAATGGTGATTAAAGGTATATGGTAATCATGAAAATGAAATTCCTACAAAATTCAATAGAATTAATCCTACACTGACTAGTGAATAATTACTAATCAATTAATAACTAGATAGTCAATAACTAATAATTAATGAATGAATATTATCTAGAATATAAATACGAATAAACGTTCATAATCTAAAAAAAAAAAAAAAGGACTCGACAAAATGAAAGAGTCATGTGGGTATTGAATTTGTATTCTGACAAAGAACGCGATGATGATTGTAATGCAATAGATGATCAGTGATTCAGAATAACAGTGTTTCTCTCGAAATTCGATTTCATTATCAGAACTCATATTACCCTTAAATCCTTTATCTCAGCTGCTCAAGAACAAGCCAAGAAATGCAAATGTATCCCACGCTAGTTGTTAAAGTGCTCGCCTCAGCTCTTGTACGTACAGTACGTGTACGTATGCCAGGACTAGAAAGCACAAAGAAGCGAACGTTTACTGACAACATACATAAACTTCATTACGGGTAAAAGGAAGTGAGAGGAGATCAATTCCTCTCTCATACCTTCATATTAAACTAATTTCATACTTTTTATTTATCAGTTTATTCAGTCTTATTCTAGCAGTGTCCTCGTCAGTTTTTTAAACACATTTTACAAGGGGACCCTGACTTACTAATCTCATCACAGAAATAAGAACATTAAAGCTTTGGAATCCTTAAATTGGCAACACATTGACAGGTTCAAAGTCATTGTTTTTTATCAAAATTGGCCATTTTGTCCACTTTTCGACATATTTCTAACCATTTATATTGTTTTCAAAGACATTACACCTTATTAGAACCATGTAGCACTAAAAGAAAAATATTATTGTTGCCAATTTGAAGAACAAAATGTGATCAGTTTAGCCCTTGAATAACTCTTGTCTTGAAAGGGTTAAAGTATGCAACTCACAATTTGTTTGCGTTATGATTCACGGACAGTATACCAAAAAATCAACCAAGGAATTGTAAATTCTCGATGCGGATTCTGAATATGGAGGGTAATTATCAAGACATCTTCCTCTACAAGTTTTGAAAACCAAAATCCTGATAAAATCCATTTTTAAAATTTTGCTTTGTAATAGGAAATATGTCACAAAAATGTAAACAAGAAACTAAACATGCTAATTTATTCCGCAATCAAAAATTCTTCATGTCAATATCATGCATTTTTTGTTTGTTCATAAGTCAGTTGATTGTCAAGATCAGCTGCAACTTCATTAAGGAATTTCCCTCATTTTTGCGATCTTTGGTAAAAAAAACTCATGATTTGGCTTTTAGTTGCACAATTTGGATCTTGGGCAACCCGCCAATTGTTTCCAACTCAAAGTCGAATCCAATAATAAATGTGGACGTTCTGGTTGCTAATGCACAGTAGCACGATTCAGGAATTGAAAATGGGGGGGGGGGGGGGGGGTGGCTTCCAAATTTTATCTCTTTTTGGGACATTTATCTTTGTTTGGTATGAAGAGTATGGACTCACTCTCCACTGTTGAGTAAAACTACAATCTAATGAAAATTACATGTCAACATAGTTAAACTAAAATTAAGGTCAGTAAACGAAGAAGCTTGATGTTTTTCATTACAGATCGAGCATACGATCTTTAACACTGGGAGTAAAATGCCTAAAAATTTGTTTACAAATTAAAATTAAGGTCGTTTACTTACTCTCTTCAGGAAAAATATTAAAAATACATCAAGCATGTTCTTACTTATAGATTGAATAAGTCCCCCTTTCCAAGATTATGCAAGATAGCAATGTAGATGTAGAAATGTGTTTAATATTTTCGGACTATCACAATGGTTCTAGTTAATCCACTCAACAGGTTGACTTTTGACAGGTAAACCAGTTTAGATTAGCCACGTTTAAAAGAGAATACAGTAAGCAGTCGGGGACCTTTGGAAACCTGAATGATTTGGATTTGAACTGAAGCCAAGTACATAAAAGAATGATAGGCCTAGAGCACTGTGTTGGCTGCTATGCCTTGGTAAGCAAAAGAAAAGAAGAAAAAGGTAGCAGTAGTAGTAGTAGCAGTAGTAGTAGTAGTAGTAGTAGTAGTAGTAGTAGTAGTAACAGTAGTAGTAGTAGTAGTAGTAGTAACAGTAGTAGTAGTAGTAGTAGTAGTAGTAGTAGTAGTAGTAGTAGTAGTAGTAACAGTAGTAGTAGTAGTAGTAGTAGTAGTAGTAGTATAGTAGTAGTAGTAGTAACAGTAGTAGTAGCAGTAGTAGTAGTAGTAGTAGTAGTAGTAATAGTAGCAGTAGTAGTAGTAGTAGTAGTAGTAGTAGTAGTAGTCGTAGTAGTCGTAGTACAGTAGTAGTATGCTCTCAAAAACGTCGTCATATATTTTACATCACCTGATCAAATTTTCCTAATCAGATTCTAGTCATTTTGACTAGGTTTCTCTTCATTATTATTAGGATTCTGTTCATTTTGACTAGGATTCTGTCCACTTCAAACCCGAAGCTGGTAGTTTTGATTAGAATAGTGAAGATGCCCGTGGGAATAGTTATTCTAGTCAAATCTGACTAGATTCTAGTCATTTTTGACGAGATGTTTTATAATGTTGTAGTAGTAGTAGTAGTGATGAAAATCATTTCTTTATTCAAGAAAATGTTTAACATACATTACCAGGTCCACTATCCATTTGGACAGTGGCAGGTATACATAGAAAATACAGATTTGAGAAACATATATACACATACACTTACACACAAGAGATGTAATAGTAGTAGTAATAGAAGGAGAAGACGATGACGACAAAGAAGAGCGAGCAAAGGAATGATGATATATATGACAATATAAATACTAATACCACTAATAATAATGATAATGATAATAACATAGGAGGAGGGGGAGGAGGAGGAGGAGAAGAAGAAGAAGAAGAAGAAGGAGATGGAGAAGAAATTTAAAAAGAATATTTCCTCGCCCGTACAAATTCGGGTCACGCCATCTCTCGGCCTGGCAGCAGTAGTGGGATATCGCGCATTTGGAGATTGCTCTTAAAATAAAATCGTTCAGAATCTGAACTATAGTGAGCCAAGTAAGAGAAGGGGAAAAATCTATGGCAATTAAATCCTTCTTATTATGAGCCAAAGAATAGAACAATGATACGAAAGTTCGGAGATGAAAGAGTTCGAGAGAAGTTCAAGTAGAAACAGTTTTTTTTCTTTACAAGAAGGAAAAGAAGAAGAAGATCAAGAAGAAGAAGAAGAATATACAATACAATACAATACAATAAGCATTTAGTACGCCCTTCCCATAAGGCTCGGAGCGTTTACAAAATATTTAAATTATAGAACACATTATAATTTGTATATAAACACAAATCAGAAAACTCTTCAATCGTCCATGTGGGAACTACCAGGTGGTTTTTTAGGGAGACAAAATGTAATGAATGTACCTGTTACAAAGTTTGATAGCGGATTTAAAATAAATATGATTTCACAGCTTTTTTAAAGGTCTTTATGGATGCTGACTGTCTAATGGTCAAGGGGAGATTATTCCATAGCCTAGATGCAGTAACTGTGAAAGTCCTATCACCTGACAAATTTCGGGTCATTGGGTAGCTGAGCTGAAGGTTGTGATTTGAGGATCTGAGATTTCTACTAGGTGTATATACAGTTAAGCATTCAGATATGTACCCTGGAGCCTGGTTATTGATAGATTTATAAACATAAAGAACTAATTTGAAGATGATACGTTTTTGAATGGGCAGCCAGTGAAGGGAACGAAGTAGAGGTTGGGAAGAATGACTTCTGCCAACCTCAAAAACAAGACGTGCAGCCCAATTCTGTAGACGCTGTAGACGGTTTACATGAGACTTTGGTATAGAGGAAAGAAGCCCATTACAATAGTCTAGTCTGGAAAGAATAAGTGACCTTACAGCATGATGACAAGTAGTTTGATCAATAAATTTACGAATCCTAGATATGTTCCTCAAATGAAAAATCACACTGCGGCAAACATTGTTAATGTGTGCTGACATAGTCATGTTAACATCAAAAAAGGCACCCAGATTCCTTATTGAATCCGATGGATGTATAGAAACTTCACCAACTGACAGTGTCAAATCTGGCAATTTTTTGTAATTGTATGGTGATGCAGCAATGAAAAATTCAGTTTTACTATCATTGAGTTTTAACTTATTTGCTGTCAGCCAGTTCCTTATATCTGATATACAAGATTGTAGTGAAAACATGGCCTTATCCAGTTCCCCAGGAATTTTAGGATCAAATGCTACATACAACTGAATGTCATCAGCATAAACATGATACGAAACATTATGGTACCGGGCGATGTCGCCAACTGGGAGAATATAAACTGTGAAACCAGTGGGACCTACAACTGAGCCCTGGGGTAAACCAAACCTAGAAATGGTTGGATCTGAAAGTTCCCCATCTATGTCGACTTGTGCTGTCCAGCCATCAAGATAAGACTGAAACCAATTCAACGCAGTTCCCCTAACACCAATTCTCTTTGACAAACGACAAATAAAAATTTTGTGGTCAATCGTATCGAAGGCTGCTGATAAATCTACAAGTACCACAAGAACTACTTTGTTTGAGTTCAATGAAAACATAATATCATTTTTAACCTTAATCAATGCAGATTCAGTACCATGTTTGGGTCTATAAGCAGACTGGTGTGGATCAGCAAGATTATTAATCTCCATATGTTCCACCAGTCTTGAGCAAGCAATTTTCTCGATAAGTTTACCAACAAACGATAAATTGGATACAGGCCTATAATTCTTCAAATTGTTTTTATCTAAAGATGAATTTTTCAAAAGAGGTCTTATGATTGCATGGTGAGCCTTCTGTGGAAAGACACCACATGACAAAGAAGAATTTACAAGTTCAGTTAGTATTGAGAAGAAAGAGAAGAAGAAGAAGAAGAAGAAGTAGCAGAAGAAAAGAAGGAGGATAAGGATGATGAGGAGAAGGACTCAGAAAATATATTTTAGAGAATGAAACTAATAAGAAGAAAAACAGAAGGAGAAAAAATAATCAGGCGAAGATAAGAAGATTGAAAACATAAAGAAGATGACATGGGAAATGAAATAGAATGAAGATAATATCCATATCTTTTAAATAAAAAGATAATAATTAGGTGTAAATGATATATAAGGAAAGGCTCTCATATAATATTAAAATCATTACAGTGAATAACAGCCATTTGAGAAGAAGATCATAATAAAGAACACGAACGATTGATAGAGAAAGGTAAGGATATACAATAATAACTGAATATGATATTAAAAAAACAAAACAAATGGAACAAAACTGACTTGTAAAAAGAAAATTATAAAATGCATGAGAAAACACACGATTTATTATGGGGATTTTAATATCAACTTGTTACATTCCAATGCATGCACACGGTATTCCTCATGATTTTTAGAGTTATTTTGTCTGTTCCTTTCTTACCATGATTACCTATTATCTCCAAACCAACTAGATTAACAGACCAATCCGCCACACTGACTGATTATTTTTACGATCATGCAATTTTTGCTCGTAAAATCCGGACTTATCCTTTCGGACACATGTGACCACTACCCTATCTTTGGTAAAACCATGAAGCTACAAACCAATGTAGCTTCATGGTAAAACCAGGAAAGTTTTATTACACTTCCTTGGTAAAACCAAACTCTAAAATAGACCTGTTGACAAACATTTCCATAAAGTTCATAACTCGCAAATTAAATGCTATAAACCTGGAACGCCTCTATGATAATTTGAGTACGCTTAAGTGGCAACAAAATTAAGTCTCAAGATGTAAGTGAATATGGTAATTTAAAAAAATTATCACTGGTCAGCTCGATATTTACATACCACTAGGAGAACGAGTTAGTAATTATTTTTTAAAAATCCAAGATTCCCATAGGTAACCAAGTCGATCTTAAAATCAGTAAACCGGAAAAACAATCCATATTATACTGTTATAGATATAACGCATTCCCAAGCGATATGGCTCGCAGAAAATGCACTTTGGTATATCAATATTTTTACTACTGTACTCCGGCAGGCAAAAAACATTACGACACCATCCAATTTGACAAATTAACACTGAAATACATGGAAAATGATAAAAGGCACCATAAACAGAAACGATAAAACACAAAAAGTAACAAGGATTATTAAATCGCACACTAACACCATGATCAAATATCCTCAAAGCTGGTGCTGCAACCTTCAACTCATACTTCTCCCAAATCTGACAAAATCTGGCAGCAAACACTCCGAGAACCGAACGAAAATTCCATATATTTTTTCAGGAACAAAAATACTCTTTATTATTATTATGTACCGTCAAAACGCGAATAAATCAATGATTTAGTAAAAAATGTTGGAAGGGAAAAGAGTTCAGGGCTCGGTGACATTGATAATATAAATCATTAACTACGGGTGAGTACCAAATAGTGTGGACATAGCCACATAAATATAATATTGAAGAAAATAACAAAAAGGTGGAGGAGAAGAAGAAGGAGAAGGAAAGAAGAAGGATAAGGAGAAGAAGATGGAGAGAAATAAATGAAGAAAAGGAAGATAAAGGTAGAACGAGAAGAAGAAGAAGAAGATGATGATATGATGATGAATAAGAAAAAGCCAAGGAGAAGAAGATACTGATGACGAAGAAAGTACAAAAGAAGAAAAAGATGAAGAAAAAGAGAAGATTATGAAGAAGAAGAAGATAATGAAGGATAAGAGATGAAGAAGGATAAGTAAAAGAAGAAGAATAAGAAAAGAAGAAGGATGAAAGGTCTTAAAAATCATTACTAGTCGATGGGAAATGGATAAAATAGGCCTACATGGACAAGATTTGCTTTTCAGCATGTCCCACCGTTTTCAAACTAAAACTTTCCTTGCAATCATCATAAACTTAAAGATAACATTTAACAAATTCATAGTGACGAAGCTTTTCGACCTGCACTCATCGGGTCACAACGCAGGAATGAGTTAAATGTTATCTTTAAGTTTTGTAGTACCAATCGTCTGTTTGTAAATCATCATAACCTGTTCATCTTGTGTTATGAATTTCTTCAGCACATTTGATGAGGCAACTAGACATTTGGCGCTCTAAAACTCCCAGGATCACTAATCTTTGAAAGATAATTCCCTAAGTTCATGAAGCTCTGTCCTACATCCTTTCACTGAGAAATGTATCTGTTTAATGTACTTCATGTTTAGTTTGATTATTTTCAAAACAGAAATAGAAACGAATTAACGGATTAATAAAGAATTACACTTATGATATGAATTTGATGATTCTATTCATATTGTTTCTTACTCATGCGAGGTTTTTGAGATAGATTTACAAAACGAAATTTGATCAAATAATCAGCTTGTGGTCAATACAATACACAGCGCAATAAACACATTACAAATAAATGTTCTGTCTTCCGAGACCTCACTAATATGTCAACGAAAAACAAACAAGAACTTGACGAAGAATGAAGATGAAGAAGGAACAAAATGATAAATAATCAATCCTTCTGAATATCCATCCATCAATTAATCCAGCATTCATCAATCCGTCCATCTACATATCACAAATCACACAATCAATCAATTCATCTTTTATCTATGCACCAAACACATATTGATGATTCACTCATGTTACCATTCTTAATGTCTGTTTTTTGAAGGATAATCAAATGAGTAGCTCATAACAGGACTAATGATCATTACCTGATGTCTCAGTTTATTGAACGAACTTTACGATATCGTGTACAAAAATATAAATATCAGTAATGCAATTAGTTTATTAATGAGGTATTATTCATAATTCAAATATCTTCATTAGTTAGGCATATACTATTGTGCAGCTGAATATACAATTTTACTAAATACAATGAAATGAAATTTTTTTTACCTATAACTAAACAGTAGTTATTCGAATGATCATGATCCTCAATATTGGACTCATATCAATATTGAAGAATAGCTGGCAGTATAGATAAGGGTCGCATTTGAAAACAAGGAAATCGTTCCTTAAGTTAAGAATGTTCTCATCACATTTGAAGTTATTAGACCCGCACGATAACTGGGATGCTATGTCGGTATTTCCTAAGGGTGAATGCAGCAGCTGCTACTACGACGGTGAGAAGACCTAAAACAGCGAAGGCGATGCCGACACCTCCAGCCGATGATCCCGACTTCCTGCTCAATACCTGGTTCGCGTTCCCCGCTTCAGCGGCCATTCCATTCTCGTCGCTTAGGAATGGGAGAAGGTTACCACCGATCTGGTTGCCGTTTCCGCCGACCATGGCGGGTGTGTCAGCTTCGTTGGTGTCAGTGTTGGCATCGGGGGTATCCATGTCCATGTCGACGTCGGATTCTTCGGAAGAATCGGAGTCACTGTCGACAACGCTCATGGAAGCCCCTGTTGCGGAGCCACCGGCGGCGGAGTCGGCTTGATCGAAGGGTATGTCGAACATGGTTTGCTTCTGTGGTGCTCCTACAACATGGAGGACTTCCCTGGTCTTTCCAAGTCTCCTCGCCTCGGTCACCAGGCAACATGCTGTCAAGTTAGAGGAAAAACACGATTATGTGGAGATGTAAGTTATCTTCTCAGAAATGTTTTAGATGTAAACCATCAGAAGCTTTCTATAATTCAGTAATTGGTACATTTCGCACATCCGACTGCCCCCCCCCCTTACACAAAAAGGAGCTGAGGTCAACGCTACGTCAATAGAAAATATGATGGAGCAGAATTGACAATTCATCTATTTCCAAAGCTCATTCCTACAAACTACAGGAAATATGATCATACTCTACATGTTGCCTGAAAAATAGCATGTCAGTCCACATTCAGGAATCTCTGAAAATTTGGAACTTTATTTTATTACGAAATCTTCTGAGTTGAGCAAATTAAAATTATACAAGTAATATGAACCTAAACTCAATTATCAAGAAAGAAACACACGAAAAAAGTAAATTTACCAGAGATAAGAGCGACGAGGCAGATTAACTTTCCAGTAGAAGCCATTGCAATAGATGTTTAATGAACTGGTTGAGAAACTGCTACTTTCTTCAGTCTCTTGGTACTGGTTTTCTCGTGCCCTTGTGTCGCAGGTTCAACTGAAGAAGCTAACAAGAACATGACCTTTTTATACTCTTTTTTTTTTGCAACAAAAAAGTGGGCGGATCAGGAACACCTTATAGCCGTTCCAATCTGTCAGTGGAGCTGAAGACGGCGTAAGAATACGAATATGGAAGTCTGTTTCCTTCGACTTGGCATCATTCGACTTATTGAGTAATTCGACAAACTCAATTAGAGGTTGTGGTAAGTACGGAAGACTCAATGGTTGATAAGCATCTGTCGATTTTTTTTTCTTCTTAGAAGCATACAATACCATCGCGTAACACAAGTTACCGTTTGACAGGTAAAGTGATTGGATGTAGTGAGCCAAATTAGCAAAAAGAAGAAGAAGAAAAAAAAATACTGTAATTAAGTGCTTCATGAGAGCCAAAGTATAGAACAATGATAAGAAAGTGTGCGGCGGTGAAAGAGTTCGAGGAAAGTTCATGAAGGAGAAACATTTTCTCCTGTACAGGAAGGAAATGCATGGAGGAGAAGAAGAAGAATGATAATTCGAAAGAGAAGGAGAAGGAGAAGAAGAAGAAGAATAAGAAAGGGGAGTAGTAGTAGCAGTAGGAGGAGGAGGAGGAGGAGGGGAGGAGGATAAGAAAAGGAAGAAGAAGAAGAGGAGGAGGAAGCAGAACAACAAAAAGAACAAGAAAGAGGAGGAGAAGAACAAGAAGAAAGAGATAAAGGAGAAGGACCCACACAAAAGTAAAGGAAATAAGAAGGAAAGAAAGAAAAAGAATAAAAAGAAGACAGATAATAAGAAAAAGTAAGAAAAGGAAGGGGATGAAAACGAGCTATAGGAAATCAAAGGAGAAAAGGCAGAGGAAAACGAAGATGGTGAGAAGGATCTCAAGATATTTAGATAAGAAAACGTAAGAGCGAGAGGGAATGTAAAGGCTAAGATGTAATGTAAAAATGTGACTATTATATACATAAAGTAATAAAATGAATTAGAACGGAGATTATAGTCATTGGGAATTTGTAAATAAACCAAACATTAAATTATACTGCTAAAATATTAAATGAAGATGAATGAAGAAGAAGACAGTTTTCTTTACAGTGTTTTTTAAAGCTTTAAATGAATATCTATAATTTATTTTCCATTTCACATTCCGGACAAGGACCTATTAAAATGTAAATTCCATATCTCTCTCTATTTCATTTCTTACCCATTTTATTTTTTTATCTACTCCCTACGCCTCTTTCCGTCTTCCTCTCTTTCTTTCTTTCTTTCTTTCTCTCTCTCTCTCTCTCTCTCTCACTCTCTGTCTTTATTTGAAATTTTCGTTTAATCTCTCTCTCCCTCTTTCTCTCTCTCTCACTCTCTCACTCTCTCTAGCTCTGTCTTACTATCTCCCTCGACCCTTCTCCCTATAGTCTCTCTGTTCTCCCCGCTTTCTCCCTATATCTCTCACTCTCTTTCAGTCCAAAGTATATCTCTGAGTCATAAGTAATCATGTGATTATCGATGACACCTAGCTAGACATTGTTGTCTGAATAGCCTGCTTGGTGCGAGTAAATAATTGGATCCCTACCAAGTTTTTCCGATGATTTTGGAGGGACTCGTATATACTGCGGTACGACAAGAACTATTACGAGATAATTGAAAATCAACATGGAATTTTGTTCTTTCTTAACGTTGATCATTTTTATTACAAACTTACAATGATACGTTTCCTTATATTTTAAGAAAATTGATGAACCATTCAGCTTCTTTCACGATATTATGTCAAAATGCTAACAGCGCCATTAAAAGCACATTTCGTGAGTTATTATCTAAACCTATAAAATTTATCTTTTAGGAGTAGATCCAGTTTGTTTTAATGGGGAAGGAGTGTTACTTCGAAAGAAATGCATCCCATTTCCACATTTTGGTCTAACTTTTGAAAGTGGGACAAAAACACAATGGGGGGGGGGGGGGGTTGTTTGTTTGTTTATTTACGTTTTAAAGGCGCTTTTCATTCATAAAGAATATTTGGGGTACGTTGCACTTCTTATATTCACGATTGGGACTTAATAGGGCACGGGCAGGTTGAGCCCAGGAAATCCGCATGTGGTCTAATTTGTCCGGCCCTCGGACAAGTTAATAGCAGAAATCATCAATTTTAAAGCTAGCATTGAAGGGCTGACCGGAATTGTTTAATTCAACCTCGGGTTAGGTTGAAAGCATGTATTGACAGGCGAAATACTTGGCCTTTTATGAATGGCAGAAAAAAAGTAGAATACCAAGGTGATTACCAACAGTCTTTTCCTTCGACAATGCCAAGGAAGAAAGACATAAGAGACCACTATATAGGCCACTCTGCCAAGCATTGTAAGCATTCTGACACTGCCAATGGCATTCGTCTGGCAACTGAACTACAGTACCTGAAGACGAGTGATTTGACAGTCCAAGTCGAGGGAACCAGGTTGACATTTAGACAGTGGCATTGCCAGATCTAACACGGTATGAATCATGAGGGTGACATTTTTTTTTCAATCTGCTGTACATAGTACATCGGCTCTATGTCAGCATTTTCATAAACCTGGCTGAATTACAAAAATGGTTTTGCAGCTAGACTAATCCTCTACCAGAAAACAAAAGCCCTCTACCGATATATTTACCTGGAAAAATTTACGTATAGATCAAGATACGCGTTTGCCACTCAAATCTCTTGCAAATTTTATTGTATGCCCTAAAATTTTCTGCGTAATTAAAATAGCTTGTTAAAGTAGAACGTTAATGATTTTAAATATTGGCTTAATACTTATTATTGCATAGATGGCATAAATTAAACAAGGTTATCCAAATTCAACGCTTGGAAACATTTGAAGTAATGATTATTATCAATTATAAAACGGTAAAATACAGCCCCCGATATAGCAGCTGAAGAGCTCCTCGAACGCTGCTGAGATATGTGACGACACACCCTGGAACAGTCCTGTCTAAGCAGACGATGTCCCATAACATCTTACACATTTTTCAGAGCCTATTTTGTCATCTCCTCTTCACTTATTTCTCTTCCTTCACTAGCGTCAGTCTTAATGTTAGTCTGTTGCTCACTCTTAACTTCGTGTATGGTATTATTTTGATGAAAAATGCAGCGTTAAAAAAATAAAGGAATCAGTCACTTGTAAACAAAATAAGACGCCATTGTATTTTCAGCTGCTTGCACCGGGGCATGTTCGGCGTTTCAAGAGGGAACGAATACCATCCTGCTATTATTCGGAGGGCTTTTCAATTTGAAAGTGGGGTTTATTTCATTGATCATTGACCCTTCTCCTATGTATTTACAATCAAACGGTTTTAGCTATCAGAATCAGTTTCACTTTCCCTTTATAATGGTGTGAAATAAGGTCATGTTTAAATACACCAAACTCTTTATAATTTGATAAATAATTGCATTGCAATTACGTTCATTCATTATAGGACGTCGTCTGCTTAAGCAGGATCGATCCCGAGTGTGACGACATCAAAACATCGCTATATTTCTGGCGAATCCTCGGATATTCCAGATGCTGAGAAGAGCTTTTATTTGTGTTGTTTTTATAATCACCAGATACGCAGTTGACATAAAACTTATAAGATTGCCATCTGTAAGCTTCCCAGTTTCTAGTGATACATTAATTGCCATATTTGTGATTTTCTTTGAATATCTACTTTAACAACAGGAAGGTTGCAAGAGCTAATTGTTGAGCCGTTTTACTAACATTAAATTGACAATTGATGTCATTTGAACTGTCATTTGTAGATCGTGCATGTACGTATGTAATAATATTGTATACAAGTAAATTGATGAACTGAACTCCAATAACCCAAAAGGAATTGATGGGTTAATAAACTATTATTAATTTGGTTATATGCATTTATCATATCCAAGGGAGGGGGGGGGGGGGGGGGATGCGGGATGAGGAAGGGAGGCGTGACAGCCCCACTTAGCTTTTTGACCCTTTTTGCATACGGGTATACATATCCTGGATGGATATACTTTATTTTAGTTATATATATATAATTAAAATAAAGTTCACTCAGAGAATAATGACACAGCAGATATATCCACAGGTTGATTTCCACAAGCGCTTTCAATTTGTTTCTTCAGGTGGAGTGATCACTCCATACGTAGATTGGTATTTCGATGTCCTGCAACGACTTTTCTGAAAGGCAGTTTTATACACTCACTGAAATAGGCTGAAAATATTTTAAAATTCATTGTATTATGAAGAATAATAAGAGAGGGAGAGAGAGAGAGAGAACGAGAGAGAGAGAGCGCGAGATAGAGACGATCCAAGATTTGTAATTGACAGGAGTGTCTACACTCTCAAAGAATAATCCATTTTATTTTGGCAAAGGCACCATTTATATAATTCTGCTTCGTCCTTGACATTCTCCTCCCACGCCTCTAATGTACTAAGTTTGTGACAGTAGATTAATGATAATTTTGGGCATCCTCACAGTTTTTAAACGGGAATATGAATCTTTCAAGTTACACCTGATTAATTGGAACCGTCATTATAACGGACAATGTGGTTATTGCAGGATGCTTTACTTTGTTGAAAATGAAATTTGTAATGAGAGAGAGAGAGAGAGAGAGAGAGAGAGATAAGCAGAGAAAGTGAAAGAGCGAAAAAGAAAGAGAGAGGAAAAAAGGGAGAGAGAAAATGTGTGAGAAGAGAGAGAGAGGGGGAGGGAGGGTGAGAAGATATATAGACAGAGAAAAGACTGAGAAGAGATAGATAGAGGGAGAGAGAGAGTAAAAAAGATAGAGAAAGAGAGGGAGAGAGAGAGAATAAGAGAGAGAGAGAGAGAGAGAGAGAGAGCGAGAGAGAGAGAGAGATAGCGTCAAGGAGAAGAGTTCACCGCCTGACACCATTATTTCTTCAAACTACTCCAAATAGAAAAGCAATGATCATAGCCAACTGATGATGTGACGGACATGTCGTGTTGTCAAAATTATGATATGACTGGATATTGACTGGTATAAAAGGGAATATTTTCGTCTGAAATAACCAGATAACCTTAAACGATCGATTCTCAGGTATGTGGTACATAATTAGCAGGGTGTCTGAATCAAACTAATCGCGTTCCTTCTAAGCAAATATCAAGAAATTTGAGATGGCTCCGATATTAAAGTTTTCCATCTTAATTTCTATCGCACTGGCCCTGCTTTGTGGTAAGTAATACTATACTATAGTATCTTTGTTTACCTAATAAATGTTTAAAGTACGTATTGATGATTAAATATATTTTTGTTGTTGTTACTGTTGATGTTCTGTGGAGCTGCAAAAGTGTGTAAAGATCAACGCATCTTTGCGTAGAATTTTATTGAATCATATTGGATTTTATTGGGCGTCTTTGATATTTCCTTCACGGCAACTATTCAACTTTTGGCAACGTTCTTATATACAAAATTATTTTATGCCATTTCCGGATATATCAATCATTTATGACATCAAGAATATAACTATGCATAATCATCCGATCATGCACTATTTGCATAATTGTATAATAT
Organism: Heliocidaris erythrogramma; assembly: GCA_025617745.1. Classification (NCBI taxonomy): domain Eukaryota; kingdom Metazoa; phylum Echinodermata; class Echinoidea; order Camarodonta; family Echinometridae; genus Heliocidaris; species Heliocidaris erythrogramma. Next base: position 744,022 of record CM046860.1, on the reverse strand, counting down.
GACCATATAATCTACATATTTCTATAATCAGTTTTCTACATAATGACGAGTGCTGTTTCTACTGTCAAGCTTTCTACACGTTACTAAGGATTTGTATTCTTGCTACTTTTTATACATGTATTTTGACATTAATATTTTTTTTTGGTTTCATAGGCGCATGCTTGACAGCCGAGGCGAAACCTGCTAGAACTCCCGCGAAGCGGACGGCTATCGACGTTCCCCTCGCTCAGACTCAACCAGACGTGGACGCAGATAACGACGTCCCGGACAATGACACCGAGGACCCGGCCGATAAAGACGTCGAAGAAGTCGACAATGAAAGTGAAAACGATGCTGATACGGACCCTGATGTCGATAACGACGTTGATAACGACATTGATAACGACGTTGATAACGAAGTGGAGGCCCAGGATGCAGGGGAAGAGGCAGATAGTCCGATCCCTATCGATGGAAACCAGATGGGAACAGGTGGCGGAGATGCGCAAGGCCAGAGACATCGCGGTTTATTAGGAGGATCAAACACAGGATCAAACGTCGGGGTGGCATTCGCTGTCATAGGTCTTCTGATCGCGGTGGTGCTCGTAGTTGTGTTCGTAATCAAAAAGCGGAGACAGATAATGAACTTGTCAATCTTGGACAATGAATAACGGATGTAATATTTCTCTAGTTACCTATTGAATATCAGTTTACTTCAAAATTAAGTTATGTGTCTATTTTCAAAGAAATGTTTGAAGAGGTAATAAATATCAAAAAAACATAAAAACTTTACCCAAGCACAGAATCTTATTATTAAAAAATAACATCTGATACTCCAGTCATGATTTAGCAAACGTTCCCACTCTTCATTTGGGTCTTTTCTCTCCGTTTCTTTCCGCTGTTTCTTTGCGAATTTCTCTTTTCTTTTGCACCTCCTATTCACCCTCTCCCTCCCTTTCCCCTTTCCCCTTCTTTTCTTCCACCAATCAAGCTCAGCGGTTTAGGAATGCTGTCCCCTTTTTTCTCTTTATTTTTTTAAAGAAAATTATTCATTATGTACTGTGACGCATAAGAACACCCTCGCCCCAAGCTATTGCTAATAGAGGTGATGTGTCCAACTATGTAGGCCTCTATATACGTACTACGATGAATATTTTGTCATATTTTTGTTAAAGATACATGTACATTATTTTGTTCATTATTTTATTACTTTGTGTACTTACTTTGAAAGTTGGAAATAAATATTTTAAATTGAACAGAACTGAAACGGATCAGAATGAGGAGAGGTTATTTTTTTACCCCCATATGATTGTTTCTAGACCTACTGGTATGGAAAGAAAATAATTGATTAGAGAATCCAAACGAGCAAAAGGGAAAGGAGAGAGAGAGAGAGAGAGAGAGAGAGGGGGGGGGGGGCGGGAGATATTAAAAATAATTTTGTGAATAATCATAACTATACAATAGTGGTTATGTGATCAATGCGATGAATAATGACTGCATGTGATGGACATCATGAATAGCACATCAACCAATGGTGGATTTAGGATTTCTCTTGACGGAGAGGGGGTCGGAGGGTGGGGGGGGGGGGGGGGGGAGGCGGGGCCAAAAGTCCTCTACTGATGATGATATGGTGATGGTGGTGATGATAATGATGATGATGATGATGATGGTGATGATGATGGACGTTGGTGGTAATGATGGTGATGATGCATGATGATAGTGATGATGGCCGGTGAAGATGATGATACTGATGATAGTGCTGATGATCTTATTGTGTTGATGGTGATAATGATGATTGTGATGATAAAGGGGATGATGAATTGATGGTGATGATCAAGGATGGTGATGACGTTAGTGATTATTTGTAAAATATTTAGTTAAAGAATGGTGCCTCTGCAACCCCCGTACAGTCCTGGATATGCCCTGATGATGAATGACGATGACGTCGAAAATGATTGACGAGGATGATAACGATGGTAATGATATCCATGGTTAAAATTATGATTATGACCCCGTTACCAGTGTCATGAAATCGTGCCTGTGGCTATCGAATATAAAAGGGAGTAAAAATAAAAGTTTACGTACATTATTGCTAGATTTAGCTGAATTCCATCCGCTTGCATTATGTGACAATATGTAAACTTTCAAACCATCCTTTCCTCATCCAAATATGTGACATAGGGCTTTTGATCTACTTTTCTTGATTCGAATTCCTCTCTTGATCTCCGTCCTTCGATTTGTTTCTGTGTTTCAATAATGAAGATAATTTTCTCTTTGGATTTATCTGTTCAGCGACACCTCAATTGCTCATTGGGTATTCATCCAACAGGGTTTTTGTGACAGATGCTCTGAGGTAGAAACAGTCAGACATTACCTTATAGTATGTCCGAAATATATTGAGAGAGCAATGCTTCTATCAGAATTAAATGAATCTCAATCAGGGCAAATAATGGAGTATTTAAAAAAAAGTGACCCAGGAATACAAAAAGCTATACTACGTTTCGTTTCCAGAACGAAACGTTTCAGTAAAGAATAGGTAATCTACCATTATTGTATAGGCCTACATGTAGATGTATGTGTTTTGTGTGTAGGTATGTTTAAAAGTATTTTGTGTGAATTAAAAAATTTGATTAAATTTCTAAAATGATTCCTATATATGCATATGTATGCATACGTATGTAATAATAATAAAGATTTATCATAGTTATAAGATGCACATGTTGTTACTAACCAAGCCCACAAGTGTTTTCGCCTTGTTGATAAAATATTGTAAAACTTGTAAAATACATTTAAATATGTAAAAACCCATCTATATGCACAGGTACACGAGCGCCCCCTCGCCCATGCTTGAGTTACCTAGGCTTGACCGAAAAATTGGCGCGACGTACTGCGCCGACCCGGTAAGATTGCATCTTGGAAAGGGCAGGGCAAGTGCCGTTGGAACTGTGCTGAAGATAGCGGTTGTTTTTTCGGGCTTTTCAGTGTAAATCTAGCGAAAAAAAGAAATAAAATTTCTTTATTTTCTTTTATTTTAGCAGGAAAAAAAGAAACAAATAAGAAAGATAAAATTATAGAAAATATATGTAAATAATATCCTTAACAGAGAGAAGGAGGGGGAAAAAAAAAGTCATTGGCGACAATAGTCAAATATGACTGATTGCCAATTAACATTAACGAAACGCGAAAGAAGAAGAAGAAGAAGATTGACATTTTGTTTTTCTTCGACAAAAAAGCATTAATTACCTTTCTAATCATTAAATTGAGTGAAGAAAATGAAATAAAGGCGGTATGTAAGTAAATTTGCACATTTTGAAACATAAAATATGTATGATTAATGTGTTTTGTATCTAAAAATGCTAGAAAAATACCGTCATATTTAAGAGTAACACTCGTACATGTCGTATGTGTCCCACATATACTTTTCTATGTTTGTTTTGTTTTTCACTGAACAGGTCTTGTCATGCATGTGTCTGTGTCTGATTGTGAAACTCTCATGCTCATGCATGTGCTCATGCGAGTTTGAGCATGAACACCGACGTATTGCTTGTAGTAAGTCAGTACAGTAGTATGGAGAGTGAGGTTACGCAGACAAACTTGCTTTTGTGTGAGTGGGTTGCTGTTTTTTGGAATCGGCAGTGTTCGGTTTTGAATATTCATTGATCATATAACATATTTACTCATTTTACACGTTTGGCGGGAAGTTTTTTCATAAAGCGGGAGATTGACATGCTTGGCGGGAGAGCGGGAGTAAGGGCGTGGTGGCGGGAGTCTCCCTCCAGGTGCCGGGGGGACAGCAGGAGAATGAGCGTGGTGGCACACCACGAATAGTGGTCATATTGACCACTACGAATACAAAATGCAAAAATAGTTCGTATTTTCTGTCGCGTGTAGTAAAGGTATGGGGGGAAAAATAAGATAAATATTTTAAATACTTGCTTTCAAATTCAGGCATTAAAAATCTCACTCCTACCTCAAATGGCCGTTAGGAAGAACTTTTGATATTTTCAGCAAAATCCAAAGTCAAAATCTTGTCCAAAACCGGAGAAATCCCCGCCGATTTGTTTCGCGATCGCGTGTTGTTTACATACTGCCGATGTCTTAGCGCACACCGATCTTTACGATCGCGCACACAGAAAATCGGGACTTTTCCGTGTATGCCACAGGGACCGAATTTTTAAGGACAAAACGCTTTTGGGGAGATGTCAGCGCCCACGGCGACCACTCATAGCTACATTCCTATACTTCGTGTGTATAATGTAGGCAGTCATACACCTCAACTTTTTAAAACACCACTGCACAAAAGTCACAAACATTCACTCAAAATCGGCATTTAATTTACAAAAACCGACCACTAAATATCCAAGAAATACAATAAATTCAACTCACCGATGTTGGAAAAGATATTTCCAAAAATCAAATCCATAATTTACTGTTGATTCTCGCGAAACGAGCTATCGGAGTCATTGTGTACATTTCCTGGTCGCCGCGGGCGCTGACATCTCCCCAAAAGAGTTTTGTCCTTAAAAATTCGGTCCCTATGTGGCATACACGGAAAGTCCCGATTTTCTGTGTGCGCGATCGTAAAGATCGGTGTGCGCTTGCGATCCCGAGTTTCTTCGTGGACAAAAATTTTATTGGCCGATTTTAGACATCTGCAGTATGTAAACAACACGCGATCGCAAAACAAATCGGCGGGGATTTCTCCGGTTTTGGACAAGATTTTGACTTTGGATTTTGCTGAAAATATCAAAAGTTCTTCCTAACGGCCATTTGAGGTAGGAGTGAGATTTTTAAGGGCGGAATTTGAAAGCAAAGTATTTAAAATATTTATCTTATTTTCCCCCCATACCTTTACTACACGCGACAGAAAATACGAACTATTTTTGCATTTTGTATTCGTAGTGGTCAATATGACCACTATTCGTGGTGTGGCGGCGACCAGGAAATGTACACAATGACTCCGATAGCTCGTTTCGTGAGAATCAACAGTAAATTACGGATTTGATTTTTGGAAATATCTTTTCCAAAAGATGCCAATTTTGAAAAAGTCCCTGGTGTAGCTATGAGTGATATTGACCACTACGAATACAAAATGCAAAAATAGTTTGTTTTTTCTGTCGCGTGTAGTAAAGGTAAAAATCGGGACTTTCCGTGTATGCCACATAGGGACCGAATTTTTAAGGACAAAACTCTTTTGGGGAGATGTCAGCACCCGCGGCGACCAGGAAATGTACACAATGACTCCGATAGCTCGGTTCGCGAGAATCAACAGTAAATTATGGATTTGATTTTTGGAAATATCTTTTCCAACATCGGTGAGTTGAATTTATTGTATTTCTTGGATATTTTGTTGTCGGTTTTTGTACATTAAATGCCGATTTTGAGTGAATGTTTGTGACTTTTGTGCAGTGGTGTTTTAAAAAGTTGAGGTGTATGACTGCCTACATTATACACACGAAGTATAGGAATGTACATGTAGCTATGAGTGATATTGACCACTACGAATACAAAATGCAAAAATAGTTTGTTTTTTCTGTCGCGTGTAGTAAAGGTAAAAATCGGGACTTTCCGTGTATGCCACATAGGGACCGAATTTTTAAGGACAAAACTCTTTTGGGGAGATGTCAGCACCCGCGGCGACCAGGAAATGTACACAATGACTCCGATAGCTCGTTTCGCGAGAATCAACAGTAAATTACGGATTTGATTTTTGGAAATATCTTTTCCAACATCGGTGAGTTGAATTTATTGTATTTCTTGGATATTTTGTTGTCGGTTTTTGTAAATTAAATGCCGATTTTGAGTGAATGTTGGTGACTTTTGTGCAGTGGTGTTTTAAAAAGTTGAGGTGTATGACTGCCTACATTATACACACGAAGTATAGGAATGTAGCTATGAGTGATATTGACCACTACGAATACAAAATGCAAAAATAGTTTGTTTTTTCTGTCGCGTGTAGTAAAGGTAAAAATCGGGACTTTCCGTGTATGCCACATAGGGACCGAATTTTTAAGGACAAAACTCTTTTGGGGAGATGTCAGCGCCCGCGGCGACCAGGAAATGTACACAATGACTCCGATAGCTCGTTTCGCGAGAATCAACAGTAAATTACGGATTTGATTTTTGGAAATATCTTTTCCAACATCGGTGAGTTGAATTTATTGTATTTCTTGGATATTTAGTGGTCGGTTTTTGTAAATTAAATGCCGATTTTGAGTGAATGTTTGTGACTTTTGTGCAGTGGTGTTTTAAAAAGTTGAGGTGTATGACTGCCTACATTATACACACGAAGTATAGGAATGTAGCTATGAGTGCGTGGTGGTGGCGTGAGACTCCCGCCAAATGCTGGAGGGTTGACAATCCTGCCTAAATTTCCATGATAGGGACTTGTAACATCCGTCCCCATTGATAATTTGGGTAGAAAAATAACCATGATTATATATGATGAGAGTTAGTCTTACTGCCTACTCAGATGAAATTTTCAGGCCATTTCCAGAAAATTTGCGGGTTATTCCTCGATACACCCTTTTGAGGTTGCTGTGCATTGAAGTATTTCGGCGGGATATGCGTTAACTTGATTCAACTGTAGAAGGCTCACTTACTAGCAGTAGAGGCGCATGCCCAATGTGCGGAGACTCTGTCCTATGTGGGAGATTGTCTCCATTGTTAGATACCTTTGTCAAGAATTTTGTTAGCCTGTTTGGGAGACAATCTCCCATTTTGGATAATTTCTTTGTTTACATTTGCTGCGAAGGGATCACCTTATAGCTCAACTTGAAAATTTGATAAGCAGATTGCTCATGAAAATTACTCCTTTTGACCATCTACTTTTAAAATTCACTGTCTACTTTTGTTTTTATAACATTTTTTGTTGTGATCCACACACAAAACAAATCTGCTTCTGACCTCACGGAGGTAAAACTTTGGCTGAGAAAAAGTGCCTTGTTGGTGTTGTTTCTATTGTCCTCTTGTTAGTAAAGTCTCCAATGTCAGAGACTGTCTTGCAAGTTGGAGAGAGTCTCCTAAATCGGTCGTCACACTTGGGTGAGGTTATTTATTTAAATGTGGATCTAAGTCTTAGTTCACTTTGTACATTCCATTGAAACATGTTAATTTAGTAACACCTGTGTGGATGGGATGGGATGGGGATGAATTCCAAAGAAACAAAAGAAAGAAAATCTTGGGTATGTTCGACAGAAAAATCTGTCTGGTTTAGAGGATTTTTAGAACATATTTGAATTTTGGGGCTCTCCTCAATGACGGATTCAGTGGAGCTAGATGTATACTCAGCTTACATTTAATTGCAAGAATTAAATTGAAAAGTGCGGTACCTCCATCAAAAGTTTTATGTCATTTTTCATTTCTACCATTTTGCAGACTATCCTTAACCATGAAGTTCTTGTTGAAAGTATCCTATAATCAGCTGGACTCGGCAGACACTATACCAAAGTTATCCAGCTACGTTAAGACACACGGATTGAATTTTCTAGTTTTCTGCAGGTGAGTAGTAATTTGGAGACACATATATATGTAATACATGTTGTAAGTCTCTTGGATCCTCATCTTTAAAGTAGATATTCAAAGAAAATCACAAATATGGCAATTAAAGGAGAATTAACCCCTGAGTACAAATTTACTTATATTGAAAGGTGTAGTATATTCCTACTTATTGGCCTAAATCATTTTCCAATAAGATATCAGAAAAGGGTATAATAAAGATATTCCAACACCCGGTATCGTCTACTACTCATTTACATGGGGGCTGCCATTTTCTTGCTGATTTGGATTTGTACATGAACCATTGAGAAATGTTCCGGTCAGGAAGATATTTTGAATCCAAGACCTAAATTGATTTTCTTCATTACCTAAAATCCCATATGTGACGAAAAATATAAAGTGGGTGTTTACATGATTTATAAAAATTAAATCTTTATAATGATACTTTTAAATTGTCTGGTTTTGCTTAACAAAAATCTATTTTCTTGGGTTTGCCAAACAGAGCAGAGCATAATATATGCAGCATGCATTCTGACTTTTCAAGTCCCATTATCCGAAAGCAGGTGAATGCATAGTTTGCCGCTATAGATGCTCAGGGAAGAAGCATCCATAAAATTTGAATTAATTTGCTCCGTCCATTGCGTCACAGTATCTAGAAAATAGATTTATATTAAGCGAATATCGATTTTCAACAGAAATATATAAGGAAATCTTCAGTTTAAAAATAAATTGACATATCTATTCTATATTTTAAATCTCAAATGGGTTTTTAATTTTGAAAAAGGCAATTGGGCATTTGGATTAAGAAAATCTTCTTGTACACATAAAAAAAATGGCAGCCCCCATGTATTGCTAGCAGACGATACATATTGCTAGCAGATGATAAATTTTGCTCAGAAAATCTTGATTCGTATCGATCTCGTATATTTTGACGCGAAGCCATATAGTCTAACAAGTAGGAATAAATAACACCTTTGAACACTATCGTCTTTATTGTTTGAGGTTAATTCTCCTTTAATGTATCACTAGAAACCGGGAAGCTTACAGATGGCAATCTTATAAGTTTTATGTCAACTGCGTATCTGGTGATTATAAAAACAACACAAATAAAATCGCTTCTCAGCATCTGGAATATCCGAGGATTCGCCAGAAATATAGCGATGTTTTGATGTCGTCACACTCGGGATCGATCCTGCTTAAGCAGACGACGTCCTATAATGAATGAACGTAATTGCAATGCAATTATTTATCAAATTATAAAGAGTTTCGTGTATTTAAACATGACCTTATTTCACACCATTATAAAGGGAAAGTGAAACTGTTTCTGATAGCTAAAACCGTTTGATTGTAAATACATAGGAGAAGGGTCAATGATCAATGAAATAAACCCCACTTTCAAATTGAAAAGCCCTCCGAATAATAGCAGGATGGTATTCGTTCCCTCTTGAAAGGCCGAACATGCCCCGGTGAAAGCAGCTGAAAATACAATGGCGTCTTATTTTCTTTACAAGTGACTGATTCCTTTATTTTTTTAACGCTGCATTTTTCATCAATATAATACCATACACGAAGTTAAGAGTGAGGCAACAGACTAACATTAAGACTGACGCTAGTGAAGGAAGAGAAATAAGTGAAGAGGAGATGACAAAATAGGCTCTGAAAAATGTGTAAGATGTTATGGGACATCGTCTGCTTAGACAGGACTGGTCCAGGGTGTGTCGTCACATATCTCAGCAGCGTTCGAGGAGCTCTTCAGCTGCTATATCGGGGGCTGTATTTTACCGTTTTATAATTGATAATAATCATTACTTCAAATGTTTCCAAGCGTTGAATTTGGATAACCTTGTTTAATTTATGCCATCTATGCAATAATAAGTATTAAGCCAATATTTAAAATCATTAACGTTCTACTTTAAAGGCCTGTAGGCTTTACTTACATCCATTTTAGCACTTGGGTAAAAAGAAATAGATGAAATCAAGTCTCTTGTCTTGCCTTTTTGAAAATTATTATATCATTGTATCAGGCAAGAGATAAAAGTATGAGTATTTATGTACAAACTAGGACAATGGACAGTACTATTGGGTATCGGGCCTCAATATGTATATCACTTTTGTCAGCCTCTAAAACCAATAAATATCAACACTTACTGGGTCATTATGCCACTTGACACAGACTCTACACACAAATCCCATAGGAGAGTATATATGTGGCAAACAATGAGTTGATCACTGGCATGAAGGAAATATAGCTATAAACAAAATGGAAATTTACAATATTTGGTGTACAAAATAAGACTAATGATTATAGATAACATTCAAACATTTCTTCTGTGGAGACACCAAGGAATTCTCACTGATAACTCCTTGGAGATACATCTTTGAGATTCTACCACTGTGTGGTTATAGTATCATGACATCATGAATTAATAACCCTTGTATATGTGTCAACTGTCTGTATTAAGCTTTTGAGATAAACTCAAATGAGCTTCAGCTTACTGTCAAGTTCGTTATGTCTTTTATTAAAATCTCCAGCACTAATATTTCACTTTGAATAGTCCCATCAATACACTGATCTTTTCTCCCACAGTGTGTTAATATACGGGTCTCACTCAGTCCTCCTGAATCTCTGTAAAGATGAGACAGGTTTCATTCCATTCAACTCAGCAGCTGTCGTGCTTCTGACTGAACTAACAAAGGTAATCCACGCCTTGAAACATTGATGATTACTTCATTCTCTTTGAGATTCATTTGCATATTTTTTTATTTTAACTTGAATTCATGATTTTTTTCCCAACAATTTAAGATTTTCATTAAACAATTGTCTATGGGAACTGGGTGGTTCATATATTAAGCCTGTTGGATTAGAGAAGTCAGTAGTTAATGGGTTAAATAGAAATGATGCAAGAATTGAAGTTCATGCTTCCAATATGCCAGGCTCTATTATGAGTGCTTAGACTGTTCATGTGCTATGCATTTATTGAAGTACGTAGAAGACACGTAAGGAAAATCAAAACAACCCCCTGGAAATGTCTTGATAAACTAGTAGTCTGTATGTTCATTGGCCTTAGTATGTGGATGTAAGTTTTGATGTGCAGTTGGTTGAATATTTGTGTTGAGCAGTATTTCTTTATCTCTCCTTCATTTTTTTTTCTCTCTCTCCTTCCATCTATCCCCACCTCTCCCTCTTCCTTTCTCGATTTCTCTCTCTGTAACTCATATTTTATCTCTCTCTCTCTCTCTCTTTGCTACTCATATTTTATGTCTCTCTCTCTGTAACTCATATTTTATCTCTCTCTCTCTCTTTGTAACTCATATTTTATGTCTCTCTCTCTCTGTAACTCATATCTTATCTCTCTCTCTCTCTCTTTGTAACTTATATTTTATGTCTCTCTCTCTGTAACTCATATTTTATCCCCCCCCCTCTCTCTCTCTCTCTCGCTCTCTTTAGCTCATATTCTCCCTAGCCCTTTTGATTCCGGAGTTGCTTGCCGAAAGAAGAGCTGGCAATGTTGAGTCTAGTAGGATGTTGCCTGTCAGAGATAGCTGGGTGTTTGCCATTCCTGCTGTATTCTATGCTGTCAATAATAATCTTGTAGTCTCCATCCAGCATCACATGGACCCAGCAAGCTTTGAGGTATGTGGGACTATGTTGAATCTGTCAAAGTCATGTCATCACTTGTGATCTCCCATACAGTTGTAGTGCTGCACTACAACAAGTTAGGGTAAATTGTTGTAAAGTACTCTTAAATAGAAATAAAGACTAGATACATGTATACCTTAATCATAAAAGTGAAAAGATGTGGTCATTTGAATGTGATGTTTAGACCTAATAATGAATATAATTGTGGTATATAATTCTTTGCTTATTGTTGATCCTGAATTTTGATTGACATTTCAAGTTCAGATTGTAACATATCAGGAATATACTCAGCAAAGCAAATATCATTTGATTATAGATTGAGAACATTTGGTGTACTTGTTTATGATATTGTTTATGATATTGTTGCTTTAGTCAATTGGATCAGGTTAAATTTGGTATCCCTTCATGCAATGTAGTATTCAGATTTTTATGGGTCTATAAAACCAACTACAGTAAGTAGGGTTGGAATTCACCCGCGATATTTTTTGAATTCTTTGCCTAGAGTATTATGCATCTTTTGATACCAAATTTATAAAATTTTGAACAACGGGTACCGTGCAGTGTTGAAAATCACTGCACTGTACACCACCTAAATTGACTTTTCTCCATATGTATTGTACAAAAGGCAGAATTGTCAATTCACTAATGTGTGAATAATCAATTAACAATAATTAAAAATAGGTTTTGAGATATAAATACCCGGTATGAAATTTTGCAGGCTGATTCTTTATATGGTACTCTATTCTGTGTGCTAAGTTGCAGAAATTTTTGTTACTCCATGGCGAGATCCCGGGGGGGGGGGGGGGATGGCTGAGAGAGTGCCCAAATAACTTGGCCTTTGTAGGGTTAAGGCCTTTTCTAACTCCTTAAACTCTTTCACTCCACAGGTCTTGAGCAAAATCAAGATTGCTACAACGGCTATCCTGTACAGAGTGGTGTTGAAGAATAGGCTCTCCACCAGGCAGTGGTTGGCGATAGCTGTACTCTTCATCGGGAGCACGTGTAATAGGTATATTGTAGGAACGTCATTGAGAGAATATTTGAGAGGGTATGACACCTGCGGTCAGCCACTTTGGTGTGAGCTGGAGGCAAGCAGATTTGTTCTTACATAATCACTTCAATGAAGAAATTGTGGAATTCTTTCATTTCAAATGAAAAAGCAGCGCAACTGTTTGAAAACTGTGGAGTAGTTAATTTTTTAGTAGAGTTACTCAATACCAGTTGCTAATAAGAAACTTTCTCATTTGAATCCAATGTCTGTTTTTTTGAAAGACTCGGTCATAAAAATGTTTGGAATCATGTAATTTTTTTGCGTCAGATGATCCATGTTGGTCCTTCTACCCATATACCCAGCGGTCACTAGTTTGCAATTTAAATACATGCATTTTATTCCAACCAAGTAGTTTGTCTTTATACAGTTAGTTTACATTCTTTGCTCAGATATTGAAGCGCAATGATTTATTCCTTGTCTTTTTCCTCATGCAGTTTTGGAGGTATTGCTTCACAGCAGAGCTTGAAGGCATCCAGTGAAGTTTACATTAGTCTATCAGGCATTCTGCTTCTGCTGGCTTACTGTACCATCTCTGGCATTGCAGGGATCTACACAGAGTATATTCTCAAGAAGCAGAAACAGGTACACCTCACATAGTGAGCTGCTAATGGTTGTTACATACCAGAGTGTTTGTGGAACAAATAGAAACAGATACAATTTTTTTTTTCAGGAGATTGTTTCAGGGTTGTTCTGTTGACCAGGGGGTATAATACCCCATTCATTTTTTTTGGTCTGAAAATTGCAAAATTATTCAAAATATTTTAAATTCTTTTTAAACAGTTGTTCACATATTGATTACTACACATCAATTCAAATTAGTCTAGGGATACCTCTGCTTCTGGTGCTTCTGACAAGGATCATTGAATTAATGACAGTACTATTTTCTAGGCTCCTAATCCTTTAACATATTTGATCATTATGAAAATAGTGCATCTTAAAGCAGGACAAAGGATTATAAAAAAGAAGAAGAAATTCAAGTAAGTCTCTGTAGTGCCACTCACCCCATCCCTCTTCTCTGTGGATCGAATTGTATAACAGTACCAGGTGTACACAGGCTTCTCGGCAGAAAAAAGTTCACACATGGTTCAAATTGACAGAAATATGGCTTTACCGAATCCCATGGGAGTGATCTGAGAGGACCAAAGCAATTTTGCAGGTTAAAAGTATTTATTGTTCCATATTGAGTGAAATATGGCCTTATGACATCCCAGGGAGGTGGTTTGGGAGGACCAAAACAACTTTGGAGATTGAAAATAAGCATTGACTGATTTATTACCTGTCGGTACCCTTGTTTGAGGAATCTACACATGGCTTTTGCCTTCTGGCATTCCTCACCCTTGGTATCAACACCAAGAGTGTTATTATGCCTCTGCCCACCGAAGGTGGGTGCCGGAGACATTATGTTTTCGGGTTGTCCGTGCGTGCGTCCGTGCGTGCATCCGTGCGTCCGTCCGTCCCACTTCTCGTTACCGCGATATCTGAAGAACCATTTGAGGTAAGAACTTCAAACTTGGTACCAGTATGTATCCCCATAGAAAGAGGAACTGATTAGATTTTGGGGTAGGTAGGTCAAAGTTCAGAGGTCACAGAGGTCAATTTACATGAAATTACATGGAATTACTGGTTTTTAGCACTGTTACCGCGATATCTCAAGAACTATCTGAGGTGAGAACTTCAAACTTGGTACCAGTATGCATCCCCATAGAAAGATGAACTGATTAGATTTTGGGGTAAGTAGGTCAAAGGTCAGAGGTCACAGAGGTCAATTTACATGAAATTACATGAAATTACTGGTTTTTAGCCTTGTTATCAAATATTTCTAGAACAGTTTGAGCCATCAACTGAATTTAGGCGGAGGCATATAGGAGACGCAGTCGCATTCATCTTGTTTACTGGCGAGGACGCTGGGTGTACATAGTCTCAGTTAGATAGAAACAATGACATATAACCTGAGAATAGACTCACATTATGAATTTACATTTTCTTGTCTTAGTCTAATATGCTTTATTTTTCCTTGCAGGTTTCATTAAGTCAACAGAATGCTTACATCTACACGTATGGCATTGCCTTCAACTTGTTTGGGTACCTCATGACTACCTCCTCAGATCAAAGCATAGGATTCTTTCATGGCTTTAGTCCTTGGACGTTGGTCATTATTCTTACACAGGTAAACTCCTTATGGCTTGTATTCATAAAGGTGCAATGAGTTAAACCTGGTTTAACTCATTAGTAAATTGAGTTGTGGGATAGGTGAAAATGATTTGTGAGCTTTCTCATTACTTTTACATCAGTTTGGATGAACTTCATAGTAGAAATGTCCCCTGGAAAGGATTTCTCTTCAAATGCCCTAACATTCGAAATATGGCGAGAAATAGCTGAAGTGTTCAGGCCATGTGTGTGCAGTCCCACATACCCATTTATGTGTGCAGGGCATGCGCTTTTCAGTGAGATTGGATTTCTTTATATCATTTTGATGATTTCCAAACTCATTTACGATATGTACCTTGATTTGGAGTAAGATCTAGCTCATCTTCTTTGAATAAGATCAGTTAACATTGTATTAACCTCTGAATTGTTATTGACTGCCAAGCAATTGTCAGAGCATACATGTATATTGTAGAACCCTCATTTGTTTGTTGGCATCGTCTGTCTCGAGATACAATGGAGTTTGCGCTACAGTCAGTCTGATATGTGGTTTACTTGCATCTCCTGCTGTGGCTGTTTAATCCTATTCTGGAAAGACACACCTGGCAGTTGGTGCAGATGAAAGTTAGTCTTTGTTGTGGTGCTGGTGTAAGCATTTCATTTCTGTGTCTTTGTTTTTCCTTCCATTTTTCCCTCTCTCTTCCTGTTGCTCCTTTGCAAACCCATCTACACAACATATCGCCACTTGCTAAGGTTTCTTGCCAACTGATATAACCCAAACTATCTTATACTTTCTTTATTGTAGGCAGCGAATGGATTGATCCAGGCATTCCTCATGAAGCATGGCAACAACATCATCCGGCTCTTCATCATAGCAACGGCCATGCTGGTTGCTACATTGTTATCAGTGGTAGTCTTCTCTCTCCAACTGAACGCATTCTTTTACTCAGCCCTAGTCTCAACGGCCTTTGCTCTATGGTTGTACCATGGACGATGACGGAAGTGGGCGAGTTGCATCGATTAATTACGTGTAGTGTATCTTGAGGCATTGTCAATCTAGACCAATTACATGACATATGCTTCAGCAAAAATTGCTCCACTTTCAGTTTATAACACTTGTCGAAATTCATACCTTAAAAATGTACTAATCACCTGAAAAAAATAATTGTGTGCTGCTAGAAAGTATAAAATCAAGCTCAAATGAACTTTATGTGGCATTCTATAGGTCAACATTTAAGGAGTATGAAAGAAATAAAGGATAACATGAAAATGCTCGCGCGGAACCGAACTCCGAGTTCGATTCCGCACGAGCCCTTATCTTGGCAAGTGCATACGAGTGCGTTGAGTAGTCTACTCACGAGTCACTTTTACACTTATAGAGAGTTTAATTAAAATTGAAATTAAAGGTATCCTATTATTAGAGCTTTTTATTTTGAAGGTTTGTTAACCTGAAGGTATATTGGTCCAAAGTTGTTTCTGTGTCAGTCTGGGATAAGTAAACCTTTTAGATTCTGAATTTTCAGGTAATGCATCAGGTATTTTTTATGTTACATCAAATTTTTGAAATATCAAAGCTTATTGGCTTTTTAAATAGGTATTCCCACTGCAATTGGAAACTGTGTGGTTGTATTTACAAACTTTAGGAATAATTAACCTTAGAAAAATCCTGTGGTACCTATCGAGATATTATACTGTTAATACATGGTTGGGAGTGCGTTGGTGCGATCTGGCAACACAAAAGTTTTTATCGTGGTGTACTATACGCACAAGGCGCAAACCGAGTGTGTTGGACACCACGATAAAAATCTGCGTGTTGCCGGATCGCACTAATGCACAAACTCACAACTTTAGAGCTTTAGAGCCTTTTTGCCGTGCATTAGTGCTTTTTTTTTGGCACGGTCACGTGGTGTTATATGACCAATCAGGATGGCTACATTCTTGAACCCGTTTTATAATGTGGTCTAGTTGTCTATTCATTGGACTGTTGCACAAATGGTTCACATTATGGTGTCCCTTATGTCCTGTGGCAAGACATTAATGTATATTTGCATTAGATAAGTGGGTATACCTGGTAGGAAATATTCTGTGAATGCTTGCAGCTTAGTTAAAGACAGGATAATAGCAGTACTTTGTAGGTGTCTTATGCAACTCTTGGGATAGTTATGTGTGAATATGAATGTAACTATACTTAACTATATACAGGTACTTTTAAAAAATGTAATGCCTCCACCCACCGAAGGTGGTGCCGAAGGCATCATGTTTTCGGGTTGTCCGTCCGTCAAACTTGGTGCTAGTATGCATCACCATGGGAATACAATCTGATTATATTTCTTTTATGTAGGTCAAAGATCGAATGTCATAGAGGTCGATATGGATGAAATTAAAGATTTGTTAGTTTTGTTATCACCATATCTCAACTATTTTGTATACATGACTAGGAGGAGGTAAGGTGATTAGACTTCTGGTTTGTTAGGTCAAAGAGGTCAATTAACATGTAATTTTAGGCTTCTTATTCTGTTTATCACAATTTGAGACATGAACTTACTGAATTTAGGCGGAGGCTTATAGGAGACGCAGTCATATTGTTCATCTTGTTAGACATGACTTTGCTTTTACAATATGTACTAGTTTGTAACTTTCCACTAAAGCAGCTATGCAGGAAGCATTTGTATCATATATATATATATATATCTGTTGGTCGATGTATTGATTATTTATCTTATCGAAAACAAGCTGCTGAAAACTGCTTATCCAATAAGCAGTTATTAAGATTTAAGATTATATATCTTGTTAAACATGGCTGGGAAGCTCAGAAAGCTATTTCCAAGGTACCTTTCTGTTTTTGTTTTTAATGTCCTGTTTGTTATCTTTTGATTGTAAAGAAGATCAGGAAGATGGGCCACATGATCACTGCTTTGTATTCCCAGAATAAAATGCTTTGTCAGCTAGTCCAACCTTATTATTATTATCAAAACAAATTATCCTGCAAAATATGCTGTTGCCAAAAGGCAATGCACTGTGCAATATATTTGTGAAGATTAATTGCAATCATTTTTTTTTGTCATCTGCAATTTTTGATTTCTGAAATAGAAGTGTTTTTTTTCTTTCTCTGAACACAATGTGTGTTATTTGTGAATGCAGGTATATAAGCTAGTCCTATAGTTTGATCTAGAATTCAAGGAAACAAATGGTAAAAACAAAGACAAACAGAATTATAAGATAAGTAGTAAGAGGCGAAGCACAAAGACTGTCAAAATAGTTCTAATCATACCATCATCATTCAAAATATGTTTTATATAATTATGTTTTATTGCCCATGAATGTGAATGGATATTTGTTTTGCTGATGTCCGTGATACATAAATATGCAGACTCGATGAATTGATGGTAATACATTTGATTGACAAGCATTAAAATTTATTATTAATATTCCTGTTTTCTACTGCACTTTTGATTGTATCTGAGACAGAATAATGCACTTTGGGTTTCGTGAAAACATGATTGTGTCTATCGTAAAATCAGAAATTTGCATGACCTCAAATTTCTTGGAAATTGCAAAGAGTCAGTAATGCGATTAAATCTTTTTGTAGAATGGAAATTTTGCGAATCTGGACCATGAGCTAAATTCGCAAAAGTTTCTGATTTGACAGTACTTTACTTTCATTTATCAATTGGATCAAGGATATATTAGGCTTGCCTAGTGAGTGTTGAGAAATTAAATACGAACGTAGTTTTATAAGTATCAAGATGATGAGAAGTCATATAAAGTCATATATGCCTATGTGATGGACTAGTTTTTTTAAGGATGTTTTTTTTTTAACTATTTAGTTTGCCAAGATTGGTGATGATCTTTATTTAAAAAAGGAAAATTAATTTGCTCTGCCTCTTCCAATGTATGAACAAAGGACAATGAATGATTTTTTTGTTTATGTTTTCAGTAACTATGAAATTTCATCTTGTTTCATACTAAATAATGTACATGGAACCGGATTTATCTTTTTATACTTGAAATGTGTGAATACTGTATAGAGAAAACTGTGTTTGATACTGAAATAAAGTCACCAAATACGAGAACAAAATGCCTTGTCTATTGAGTATTGATTTAATATTACATAGTTTTATTATATTTGGGTAATTTTCTTCAAGTTTATTAGAATGATCATCAAAATGCTTTATACTCATTAATATGAAGGGCCATATGGGATTTTTTAAAATGAATCCAGATTCAGTAAAGTGGATATTGACATTGAGATATGATTTGGATATCACAGAAAAATTCAAGCAATTTTTCCCAGTATGATTTCATATTCCTATTATCTGTTCATCCTTTTTTCTCCCCTTTCTTTTTTTTCTTGCTATGTGTATGTCTCTTTCTCTTATAACTGATGAGTGATCATGTTGATTTGTACAATTGATATGTTCATATTATCCAAACATTTGGTAAATGAATAAAACAAAAAGCTATGTCTTTTGCTTTCCTATTGCTAGATTATATTACTACTTTATAAGGAAAGGCATGTCAGACATTTACTTTAGTTTATGGATATAATAAGGTATGCTTCAAATCTTTATTACAATCATATGACAGATGGGTTTCGTATGAATGAAAATGCAATTTCAGATTAAACTATTGCTTGAAGAAAGCACCATTTCTATTGTGGAAGGGCATTTGCCATTATTTTGAAATGAAATAAAGCATCAGGTATATTGCTTTTCAATGAATACATTCAACAATTATTCCAAAAGAATTTCAATTGATGATGTGAACATTGTGAATTTTCTGTTTACAGCAGGCTCAAATTTAGACCGAAAGCTTCAGTCTCTGTTCGTCGGGTGTTCCACTGGACTACGTCTTGCTTCACTACACCTCCTGTGTAGGAGGAGAAGGTAAAAATAAGAAAATGTTAAAGACTCCTCCGAAACAGACGGTTTTCAGCTGTCTAGCTCAAATTAAGATTCCTGTATGAAATTGGAAAGTTGTACAAATTTTCAGAACCAACTTTGAAGTATCGTGTAATACGCTTTCTATTAACTTTCAAGAGGCACTTTCAAAATGCCCCCCCCCCCCCCCCGCAAGGTAGAGATCGATGCCTCGGACCCTCTTCGTTTATAATAAGGTGCATAAACTTTCCCCCCATTATTGATGTGATTTGTGTAGTCGCAAATACCTTATTACAGGCAGAGTGATATTTAAACGATTTCTCGCTCCCAAAATATTGTCCAATTACAACAAGTAGTCGAAACAAAAATCATATGTAAGTAGTACTTAGGACTAAAATGATAATTTCTGTGGTGAATATTTGTGTAATTTATTTGATTTTTATCCCGAAACGTGAGAATTTAGTGTTTTTTCAACCGGTTGTGGTTGGCGTTGGTCCCAGACGTGCAAATTTATGTTGGTTATTTGAACGGATTGGGTTATGAACATTTTGAAAAAAGAAAAATGTGGAAACGCACTCCACACCGAAGGGAGGGAGGGGAGGGAGGGAGGGGAGGGAGGGAGGGGGAGGGGGAGAGGGGGAGGGGAGGGGGAGGAGAGAGAAGGAAAGAGAAATATATATATATGGCTGGGGTCAATGATTTTTTTTATTGGGTCGATCATTACTTGAGGAATGGGAAAAATGAAAATGGAAGGCTAGCTTAGCATTTGCCTAGACTTACTCAATTTATATCAAAGTGTTCTGTTTTATAATCTACAGCACTGAAAGCATTGACAATTGACTCGAGACACCACTAAATGTAGACCTCTTAATCTTTCTTTGTTCTTATTGATTTTAGACCTAAAGTCATCATGATTCGACCAGGGACAGCGCAAGAGAAGCAAGGTGACTTGAGTGATTTAAACAAGAAGACGAATGCAGAGCTGATTGATTTACTTACGAGGCAGGAGAAACTATTAGCCAATAGGTAGGACATATGTGTTAAGAGTTTTAGAAATTGATACAATGCTTGCAATTTTAAGGCATCTGAATGACAGAAATTACCAAACACAGATATGAGAGGAATTGTAATAAAAGAGCACAACGGAAGGTCAATCTTTAAGATAACCCAACTGAAACCTTTTTAATTCGTAGAATATTAGAAATATGTTTCAAATTGAAATATAGGATTTATGACTATTGATGATGAAACTATTTCCAATGTGTTTCAAGACTCAAGTCTCTGGCTATCTTTTACCGAGATTAAATATACTGTTATGCTCCTTCATTATGTCAAACAGTGAAAAAGAACAAGTGTCTAAAATTTGTTTTAACGTAATATTCTATCTCAAAGAATGATGCAGACCCTGTTCATTGTTTTATTTATCATGAATTGAGGAAATGAAAAGGGCCTGCATCATACTTGGAGATAAAATAGAAATGGTCAAAATGCTTTTGCAATTTTTGTTCATATTCATTCTGTTTTATGGTATCTGTTTATTCATAATTCAGGAAATTTCTTTCTCGGTTACAAGACAAAGGGGCTAAAGTGGAAAGCTTAGCTGAAAAGTTGAGGATGTTAATAAAGGAGCGTGAGGAGGTGGAAAAAGCTGCAAGACTCTTTGAGAAAATGGACCTTGGTCACGAGGATTCCACCATTAGTCATGTGACAAAAAGGACACCTGTGGACCAATCAAAAGCTAGAATTGCTGTGACGGAAAAGAAAGATGCTGAATCTGATGCACTGTCCAATTCTGGAGATTCACCCAGCCCAGCGAGGAATGTGAAGGAAGAAAGGCGAGGGAAATTCAAGCCAAACAAGGACTTGAAATCAACTGTTATACCCCAAGACTTACCAAGGCCTGCTGTTGAGCCGTCTATTGTAGGAGGTCCCCCAAAACACAGATCAGCGTTGGAGCAGAGAGATGCAGAATTGTCATCAGCTGTGATTCCACCACTCAGGAATCAAGAAGCTCAGATTGTAGAATTTAAAGAGTCAGCTGACCTTCTTGAAGAACAAAAGAAACATGCTGAGGTCAGTATGTTTGTCATTTTGTATGAGTAGGTAATAAAAGACGTTCAAAATGAAATTCAATTTGTACACTCAAGGAGGAAACCCAGATTTGTAGGGTATACAATAGGTGATATTTCAATTATCACAATGATAAATTTAATCATTATTGATTACTATAAATGTATGGATAATAATCAATATTGCTTGATATCCTGATAATACTAGTAATGCAATTTGTTAAGCATCACATGAGCAACTAATGTTTCTGTCTAGAACTTCCTAAGCTTACGCTTTGAGCACATGAGCTATGTAGAGTTGGCTCATTAGGCATAATACTTTGTCATGATTATTTTTATTATCATTATGATCATTGTTATTTTTATTGTTATTTAATACATTATATTTGGTAGTTTCTTTATCTTTTGAACTTTTTTTTTAGGCTATAGTTGCCCAGCATGCAGCTGATAGATTGACAGAAAGACTCCACATGCAAATGGGTGATTTCATTCCTCAAGTACCTCAAGGAAGGTATGTTTACTATCACCTTTCCATGTTTCCATGGTAACAATAACATTACATCAGCAAAATTTATTCTGTGTAATGCATATTTGAATGAGCTCGTGTAACGTTACAGTAACTACTAAATTCCCAATTTGGTAAACTTCAGATTGATGCCGAGATTTCCAATTTGGGAACGTGGGAATTTTCTGTTTTGCATCTTCCATTTATTTAAGATTTTTTTTTTCAAAGGAAAATTTATATATGTAGAAGGAATTTCAGTGTAAATAACTGAGACAAACGTTACATGTAGATCACTGCCATATGCTAGGACCTTTCCACCCTGACAGCTCCCCGCACAAAGATTCTTCGGGCCTCGCATAGAGACAACATTTGTGTCACTGTGTGTGGCTACTCATTGATTTTACACGTGTGTGTATAGTGTATAGTATATGCTGCCATCGTTTGGAGTTTACGTGCCTGGCCCAGCTTATCAATTATTTTCTGCCTCTCATTTGTTTAATATTAAATTGTAGAAGGCGAAATCTTCTCAGTGTCATATAGTATTGCTATTATCTTGCTGTTTATCAACAAAAATCTAAGAAATCCGACAAAATTTTTTGGAGGGCTTACCAAAACTCTACATTACTTTTAAAGAAATCAAGTTAACGTGATCTTTGTGGCCTTCTCTATCACGTGTAATGTTTAAAGATTTCTCTGATGACGTCCATTTTCATCCTCTTCCAGTTACCGAGGCGGAGAGGCCGACAGTGATGATGATGAGGAGTCTGAAGATGAAGATGATGATGAAGATGGTGGTGTGGAGGAAGATGGTGACTGAGGAAGCTGTATTCCTACCAGAATCAGTAAAATCATTGTCAGAAGCAGTACTCTGCCAGGTGTTGAAGGGAAGGTGAATACACCGAAAAGTGGGTCAGACTCTACCCCATTAATAATGACATGTTATAAACAACTTGTCTGTAGGTCTAAACTACAGACATGTTATAAACAACTTGTCTGTAGGTTTAAACTACAGAGAATTGTTAAGAGGCGAGCATGCCTGAATGTTGAAGGTCTGCCTAATGATGGATACTTGAAACCTTTAGCACTGAAGTACCCTGTAATGTGAGATGCCTCAGTAGATCTGATGACGTAACAGATGCTACGTCAAGAAATTAGCTTTAAAATGTAGCATGCGTTGGAAAATCCACTATGATTTGATTTCTGAAACTGAAAGCAGCATTTTCAAGAGTAAAGATCTTATATTTACACTGGAGGAAAGCCTCAGTTTTTTTCTTTCTTTTTTTTAATTTTTGTGGGGGGGGGGGGGGGAGTGACCCATTAATATCCTGTTGTTATTCAAAACTAATCAGTTGACCGTAATGGACACAACTGAAAAATACCCAAAGCTCCAGAACAGTAAGGTTTGCATTCAATCATTTGTAATATGTGGAGGTGTCGTGGTATAGTGGTTCATTCACGTGACTCTCGGTCAAAGGGTTGAGGGTTCGAATCTCAGCCCGGCACTAGCGTCTGTTGGCAAGACATTAATCCACATTTGCCACTCTCCACCCAGGTGTAGTAAATGGGTACCTTATTCCTTGAAATGCACTGTGCGCTGATTACGGCTGCCGGAGCTAAAGCCAGGGTAATAATATCCAAAACCCTTTGGAAGCGCATAGGGACGTTATATCATAATGTGATATGCGCTATACAAGAATGGTGGTATTAATGCGTATAATTGTATCCCCCGGCAGTATGCCGGAGGATACTTTGGATTCAGCAGCGTTTCGCCGCCGCCGCCGCCGCCGCCGCCGCCGCCGCCGCCGCCGCCGCCGCGTCACATTCTTGTGTGCGCTCTAGCGGTCACATTTCTCGACGAATTTCTTTCAGACTTCCTATGGACGTGTATCTTGGTAAAATCTGGACCCCTATAGTTTCTGGTGATGCTGCCCCCAGTGTTCCGTCTTTTATAGGGTAAAAGGCCATATTTTTGGGGAAAGTTTGTGTGCGCTCTAGCGGTCACATTTCTCAACGGATTTTGTTCAAATTTTGTATGAAGGTGTCTCTTGGTAAAATCTGGAACCCTATAGATTTTGGTGATGCTGCCCCCAGTGTTCCGTCTTTTATAGGGTCAAAGGTCATATTTTGATAGATGTCTTGTGTGTACTCTTGTGTGCGCTCTGGCGGTCACATTTCTCAACGGATTTTGTTCAAATTTTACATGAAGGTGTCTCTTGGTGTAATTTAAAAACCTATAGTGTTTGGTGATGCTGCCCCAGTGTCCCGTCTTTTATAGGGTCAAAGGTCATACTTCAGGACATGTCGTGAGTGCACTCTGCAGGCCACATTTCTCAATGGATTTTGTTCAAATTTTGTATGGAGATGTATCTTGGTATAATCTACACATGTTTAATTTTTGGTGATGCTGCCCTCATTGTTCCGTCCTTTATAGGGTCAAAGGTCATTTTTCCATTTCTTGCACTCTTACTTCTGCATTTCTTGACGGATTTCGTTCAAATTTTGCATGAAGGTGTCCCTTGGTGTAATCTAAAAACCTGTAGTTTTTGGTGATGCTGCCACCAGTGTCCCGTCTTTTATAGGGTCAAAGGTCATACTTCAAGGGATGGCGTGAGTTCACTCTGCAGGCCACATTTCTTGATGGATTTCTTTCAAATTTTGTATGGAGATGTATCTTGGTATAATCTACACATCTTTACTGTTTGGTGATGCTGCCCTCATTGTTCCGTCCTTTATAGGGTCAAAGCTCATTTGTCCCTTTTGTGCACTCTTACTTCTGCATTTCTTGACGGATTTCATTCAAATTTTGTATGGAGATGTATCTTGGTATAATCTACACATATTTAATTTTTGGTGATGCTGCCCTCATTGTTCCGTCCTTTATAGGGTCAAAGGTCATTTTTCCATTTCTTGCACTCTTACTTCTGCATTTCTTGACGGATTGCGTTCAAATTTTGCATGAAGGTGTCCCTTGGTGTAATCTAAAAACCTGTAGTTTTTGGTGATGCTGCCACCAGTGTCCCGTCTTTTATAGGGTCAAAGGTCATACTTCAAGGGATGGCGTGAGTTCACTCTGCAGGCCACATTTCTTGATGGATTTCTTTCAAATTTTGTATGGAGATGTATCTTGGTATAATCTACACATCTTTACTGTTTGGTGATGCTGCCCTCATTGTTCCGTCCTTTATAGGGTCAAAGCTCATTTGTCCCTTTTGTGCACTCTTACTTCTGCATTTCTTGACGGATTTCATTCAAATTTTGTATGTAGGTCCATTATAGATTACACCTCTACAGTTTTTGGTGATGCTGCCTCTAGTGTTCCGTCTTTCATAGGATCAAAGGTCATATTTTAGTGGATGTCTTATGTGCGCTCTTAGGTCATATTTCTTCCGAATTTTCTATAAAAATGCATTATACTCTAATCTACACAAATCGTTTTGGTAATGCTGCTCCTGGTGTTGACAATATTCCGGGCCACTGGCGGCAATTTCTACACCATCCTTTTGTTTGAGGGAGGGGATGGGGGAGGGTCTTTGTCCCTCCTTCAAATCGCTGCCAGCGCCGGGGGATACATTTCGCATTGCGCGGCACGAGGAATGCACATTTCTAGTTATTATTATTAATGTATACAGGCTCTTAACAAGAGATTTCTTGCACAGGATTTTTATCCATATTATCTTTCCTTATTTGATTATGATAAAATAAAAATGTAGGCCCATTGTTCAGAAGTTATATATTTTGTGCAAGCTACAATGAATATACATTTAATTATTTATTCAATGAAAAGGGAAATACTGAGTTTTTTTTCCCTTAACACCATTTTTTCAATGATATGCCAAATTTGCTGCAATTTGTAATTATGCAGGTTGAATCTAGAGGGATATTTCAGTAAGGTTTAATAGAATTATATTCTGCAGCTAGATTACTTATTATAGTGAAACATAAATTAACCGTTTTGAAGAGAGAAGTAATAATTACGTATCTGAAAGCTATGCACTCATAAATTGTATTATTTGTTACCGTTTTATTACCGCCAGTTAGATGCATGTGATTGAAAGCGAGAGTGACAGATTCAGAGAGGCAGAGACAGAGAGGGAGGGAGGGAGAGAGAGAGGCAGTGATAGACAGCAAGAGGAGAGAGTTTGATCAAAAGTCACTGGGCTGCTGGGCTAGAAGAGAGGGAGAGAGAGAGAGAGAGAGAGAGAGGCAGTGATAGACAGCAAGAGGAGAGAGTTTGATCAAAAGTCACTGGGCTGCTGGGCTAGAAGAGAGGGAGAGAGAGAGAGAGAGAGAGAGAGGGGGAGAGAGAGGCAGTGATAGACAGCAAGAGGAGAGAGTTTGATCAAAAGTCACTGGGCTGCTGGGCTAGAAGAGAGGGAGAGAGAGAGAGAGAGAGAGGCAGTGATAGACAGCAAGAGGAGAGAGTTTGATCAAAAGTCACTGGGCTGCTGGGCTAGAAGAGAGGGAGAGAGAGAGAGAGAGGCAGTGACAGACAGCAAGAGGAGGGAGCTAGAGAGTTTGATCAAAAGTCACTGGGCTGCTGGGCTAGAAGAGAGAGAGAGAGAGAGAGAGAGAGGGTCAGTGGGTCAGTGACAGACAGCAAGAGGAGAGAGCTAGAGAGAGGGAGAAAGCTAGAGAGAGGGAGAAAGCTAGAGAGGGAGAGAGCTAGAGAGAGAGAGAGCAAATGGGAGAGAAAGAGAACAGACTACATGTACATGTACTACAAATCATAGATTGGTTAAAGTATATTGCTTCTAAGTTTATTGACAGTATCAATCTCTAAATAATATAGATACATTCTTTATTATGTACTTAAAACGGCAAAAATAAACCTTTAAACATTTTTCTGATCAGTCATATGCATAAATCTCAACTTAGAAAAATAGAAATTTAGAAAGCATTGAAACGTCAAAGAAATACATTATATCTATGCACACAAAAGAGCTCCTTTATGGGATACACACACATTTCCTGTAGATTCAAGGCAGAAAACACATTTATTTCCTTTACTATGTTACAGTGGGAACTCATCATAAAGAGCTCGTAATATAATGACATTCCTGATACAACAAGGTAATTATGCTGGTCCCAGGTCTTTACGTTCTTTTGTTTTTTTACCCTGATATAAGCAAGGTAATTTTCACGGTCCCAAAGTCCTCTTTGTATGTAGTTTCAACTGCATATAGGTTGAATAGCACAACATCATGTTAACTGCTATGATGCAATTCATTTCCACATTGTATGAATAAACCCTCAAAGTCTATCATATTTTTACTGTTTGACGAAGTGTATATTGTTGCAAATTTATGGCAGCGATTAACTTCTGTTCTAATTACCGGTATAAATGAACAATGGTTTATATACACAACTCTCTATGTTGTCCGATGCTGAATAATCACTCTCTCAAAAAAGAGGAATGGTTAAGAATGCTATAAATTGGTCGAATGATTTCTTTGGTCTTGGCAGAAACAATAGAAACCAGAAATTCATTGGCACAAAAAATAAAATATCATTAAATGGTTTTTGTTCAATACATTTTCTATGCCTACATGGCAACTAGCCTTCAGTATATACACTAATCACAATATAATTTAATTTTTCTTAAAGTTGTTGTCACAAAGTGTAATAAAAACACCACATATCAGGTTAGAGTATTACTACTTCTTATAAAAGCATCGTCATCATATATGTCTATTTTCAACCATACAAATGCAAAGTCAAGTAAAAACATTCAATATCACAAATAAAGCCTAAATCACGATTCGGTATTGTTCTTTTTGGCACAAAACTATAGAAGATAAGACCTACGTGTATGAAACAAAATTGTCAAGGAATTGATTAATACCATAATTACAAGTTAAATACAAGTATGTACAATTCTCTTAAAAATTAAATTTATTTTCTTGTTTCAGTATAAGATGATAAAATTCCATTTATACCAAGGAGTCAATATAGTATAATATGATATGATTGGTATCTTTAGTTTTTCCCTTTTTTTATTGCCATGAAAAATAAAAATACACTGGCAATGTTTGCTTCTGTTTTGTCAACTACTAACTTTGACGATCAGGTGCTACATGTATGAAGTACCGGGTGGAAGTGATGATTGCTGATAATCAATGTCTAAAAAAGGCTTTGGGCAGGACAAAATGCAATAGAGGTAAAGAGAGATTGGTGGCAGCAAGGGACAAGAAGTAGTATTGTATTTGTTGAATGTATGCAAGAGAGAGAGAGAGAGAGAGAGGGAAGGGGGGAATCGTGTAGAGTGGTGCAATTTGTGGTGTTAGTG
The DNA here is from genome assembly GCA_025617745.1 of Heliocidaris erythrogramma. Taxonomy (NCBI): domain Eukaryota; kingdom Metazoa; phylum Echinodermata; class Echinoidea; order Camarodonta; family Echinometridae; genus Heliocidaris; species Heliocidaris erythrogramma. Next base: position 715,973 of record CM046860.1, on the reverse strand, counting down.
CAAGGCTTCAGCCTTTTGTGTGTCTATAAATATCTCGTATCTTAAAAACTTACAGTTTACTACCTTCATTTTTTTTAAACACGACAATGAAGATGGGTAGAAAAACTGAATATATATATTGCATATTTGTAACTTCCATGTCTGTCCAGGGTCTGCTCGCTATATATAAAGGACCGCTATTCATTTAGTCACATGTTATGGATAGCGGTCCTTATGAATAGCGAGGTAATTTGTATATGGTTTGCTCGCTATTTACAGGGGCTGCTATTTATAAAGGACCTCTCATTCATTTAGTCATGCGTTATGGATAGCTGTCCTTATGAATAGCGGTCCTTATGACTAGCGAGGTTACCCCGTCTGTCCAATGCGTCATTGTACAATCTACTAGTACACTGAAGAGATTACTAATGACAAGTATTTTAATCATACATCATACATTACATTCTGTATTGCACACATTTGATTGTTATGTACTGATCAATAATCAAAGGCATTGTTAATCATGTAAAGAAACTTCCAACTCCGGCAGTATAAAAGAATTGGATCCCAAATATGAAGTTGCTATGGAAAATAAATAATGCAAATCAATGAAAAAATTTAGAGCTAAAATTATTAATAGAACACTTTGGTTCAAAGTTACTCTATCTGCATAATACTTTGAAAATGTAACAAAATATGTGACATAAGGGCTGAGCACTTTGAATAAAACTTCATACTAAGTGATAAATATCTTAAATGAGATAAAAGAAATGAAATCGATAAAAATTACTTTATATGCATTTAAAACTCTCAAATAGATGCTCAACATCTAAAAAATACAGGTATCGTTCTTAGAAAAAGAAAATTACTTTACGTTCGTGTTACAAATTTTCCCTAAAAGAATCTCATACGTGGGCTTCTACACAGAAGGTGGGTAGAAATACTGGTGGGAGAAACATTTCATAAATCATACAAGAATGTCACCAAAACAATCTCAGATTTTTACTACAACATTGCATGGTATACAGCGATCTAGGCCTCTACCAATTTTTATGTAGAAACAATTGGCCTACCCTTTTGTCCTTTATACAGAATACAGAACTACTGTAAATGGTTAATGCAAGTACCATAACAAAAAAATGACCAACATCGATGTCCTTAAATGGCAATAATTATTTGCTTATCCAAAATAGTTAATATATTTAAAAAAAAAAACAGAATCAAAACCACAATCAAATGAATTTGTTTTCCCTACATTGGTTTGATAATAATATCAATATGTTGGCGTTTTGTTTTTCCATTATTTTCCTTTAAGCAATCACAGCTTTGAACTTTTGCTTTTTTAATAGAAACAGAGCTGCATAACTTTATGTATATGTACGTAATGCTGTACACTCTGAATTCAATCAACTTAAAACAGACATAAATGTAAATGTATGTATATGGCATTTCAAAACCATCTACCATTTTGAATAGACCTGTTTACTAAGTGATTCAAATTTTATGCATACTTTGGAAACAAAGGTTGTTCTTGACAACCTGAAAGCTTGCCAGAGGCTTGTCAGACATAGCAACAAGTAATGTATGCAAACTGGATTCCAAGTACTGTAGTTCATTCATTAATAACAGGTTAATGGAATACCTCGTTACTAGGTCCCCAGGAAAGAAACATCCATAAATTTGAATCACTTTAATAGTAAACAGGTCTATTAGATAACTGACACGAGTCATTATCCATGCACTGAAACATGGCATTAATAAATTTATAAACTGCATCACAAGGACACTTTTATATTGCAATGACCACATACTCATACCCAATAACAGTGTGTTATAATATTTGATGAATATCGTCAGTGATGTGCAATCAGTTATACTATAACAAAATCTCTATTGCTTTTAATTCAAGACTAAACCTAAATAAATGAATAAAATGACTTCATCCAAGGGTTGAGGGTTCGAATCTCAGCCCGACACTGGAGTCTTTTGGCAAGACATTAGTCCACATTTGCCACTCTCCACCCAGGTGTTAAATGGGTACCTGGCAGGATTTATATCTTTACAAGAATGGTTTATTATTAGTATTTTTTATCTTTGGGAATGTAAGGTGTTATTCTAATCAGTGAAGGTTGGCAAAACAATATGAAAAAATTAATTTCAAAATTATATTAAAGGGCAATCCAGCCTTGGTATTAATATGATTTGTGTGAAAGCAAAAAAATAAGAAAAACAGATAGTGAAAGTTTGAAAGAAATCGGACAAGGACTAAAAAAGTTATGGATGTTTGAAAAATGAGATCACTACATCTATGCGAATCTCAAATTGGCAATTAGGTGAGTCGATTGTGACATTTTTGTGGACAACTCTCCCGTTTGTCGTACACAAAAATTTCATTAATTTGCGGTTTTCTTCGAGGCGCTTTTACCTCCGGGCAGTACTCAAGATATATTGGAGATAGCATAATGTTATAGGTCCTCATGAAAGAAAAATATCCTACTGAGTAATACATTTTGAAAAAGTGACATTTTAGTCATTTTGTGTGTTGGAGCGAATTGGGGAGTTGTCCACAGCTACATCACAGTGACCTTACCTATTCGGCCAATTTGAAATTCCCATATGTATAGTGATTACAACTTTCAAAAATTCATAACTTTCTTATTGCTTGTCCGATTTCGTTCGAACTTTCACCAATCTACTTCTCTGATTTGTCCTCTTTTTTTCAAAGCAACTTGCTATTAAGGTTGGATTTCCCTTTAATAAAAAGAAAATTGAATCAAATCAATAAGAACCCACAACACACTATACGCTCAGTCTGCAATCCGATTTTCGATTTTGATATAAACATCAGCTTATATACTTTTGACTAAGGTTCTGAATAGTCATGGATAGTAAAATAAAAAATATGGCATATTGCGAGCTTTCTATTCGGAGGAAAGGCCAAATTGGCTCCGAGTTGTAGTGACGTCACAGCAGTACTATGATTGTCTATGATTTGAAACTGAATTGGCCCTTATTCAGGGTATAAGGATAACAGCGCACTGAAATCCTATGTTTGGTATTCATATTATTGTGCAGAACCCGAATCAGGTACACTTTATTGTTAAAATGACAACATTTAATGCTATTGAGATTTATTTCCAAAAAATTGCAGCCAATCGTATAGTATGCAGTGGGCTTAAGCCTGCTCACGTACATGTATCAGAGCAAATATGGTTCTGTAATTTTGCTAAGGCATCGATTATGGATTTGCTTTGGCCATTGTACAAATTTAAAAAAAAATGAACCAAACTTGCAACGTTACATTCTTGTAGGCAATACTGCCCTAGAATTCTTTGTAGATTGATAAACATGCATGCAACACAGCTGCAAAAATAAGCATACATATAATGGAGTTCTCTGACAAAAACTCCAGCATGCATTTATGCACCAATTTTTCAAATATATATTAATGCTAGAGATTTAAAATAAAATCATGAGTGCAAGCTTGGATCCAAGCCCACGCGTCTAAAAGTTCCAGTCTTTGCTTTCTCCAAGGCAGTATCGTAGTCTGACATTGGGTAGATCACCCCTACCAGCTCTTCAAATGGGTACTTCCTACTGAACTTTGACATGAAGGCAAGCGCCCTCTCAAGGTGCTCTGGGGCGTAGTTGTGAATGCCTGAAAGTGGAATTGGTGAAGAATGTCAACTCCAGTAAAGGTAGAAACACGGAATCAATGTGGAGATAACATCAAAAGCGTTGAAATATGTCATACACACACCAGATAAACAGAGAATTTTAGATTTAAAATAAAGATAGTTGTAATTCTAATTAGCTTCTTTCACCGAACTGTACTGATCAAGTTTGATTACTGGGACTGTCACTTAACAACTCCATCTGATAAACAACTCTCGTTCTGGAAGTTGACCCAGAGACTTCAAGGTCTGAAAACAGCTAAAAGAAACTTGAGGACAGAGCATATGCAACAGCAGCCTAAAAAAACAAACTTTAGACTCACCTGCTGCTCAATGCTAAAACTAATATTCCTTGAACATTGTTTATTTCATTAAATTTGTATATTGTATCTTCTTTATAGCATTTAGTTCAAATTACTTAAGCATCTCATCTCCAAAGATGGATATTGTTATCATTATTACTCTTACTGCTGTTATTATCAGTTTTACTACTATGTATCATTATCATCATCATCATTATCATTGTAGGAGATACATGCTGAACATATGTGACCCTCCACCACAAAACGACCAATAAGTCGGAAATTTGGGTTTTTAAAATTTCAACATAGTTTGAAAGCCTAGATTCTATAAAGCTTTAAAATGATATATATAACTTGTCTTGAATGGACTAAGCAAACCCTTGTAAATTACAATGAGAATGTCAGACAGGCTAGCGACCAAAACAATAGAGAAAACGGGCTCAAAAGAAGAGTGAACATTTAAGAGTGCCTAATCTGTCCTATTGTTTTTTGCACAAAAAATTGAGTCAAAGCTCCCTAGCATACACTGTGAAGTACTAATTGGATTGGCTTGAAACTTTCTATACCTTCAGAACAGATATATTTCTTTGTTTCTTTACATTTTGAATATCAGACAGTGCATAGATTTTAAGCTATACAAGAAAAGCGATGTGAAGTACAATCCCAGCAAGTTGACACACAGAGTTTGAATGTCAAGGAAAACATGGTCATTTTAAATGAGAGTAAAAACATATTTCAACAAGGTATTTTAACCTGAAATTTTGTCTGATTGGTAGATTAATAAATGAACTTTCAGAAAATATAAAAAACTTAAAATCAAAATTTCCACCCCAAAACACCTTTAACAGCTGTTTACTCTTAAACTCCCATTGCGACTTATTGGTCGTTTTGTGGTGGAGGGTCACATATGTAGTTTTTATAAAGCCTTTGCTTTTAGTGCCTTGCCTCACTACACTCACCTTTGATAGTGAGGCACTTTCTGATGATTGCTTCAGCTGTAATATTCATGTAAGAGTCTGGGTGCACAAGGCCAACAAGGACATAGATCCCTCCTGGTTTGAGCAGCTGTATACCTGATTGTACGATGCCACTCACACCACACACCTAGAAGAAAATGGAAGTAGAAGAATATATCATGCTGATCAGAATGTCATCTACTCATAAGCAATGTTTCTTGTAGATGTAGATGCAAAAGAAAGTAGTGGTCAAACAAATACACTTTTACTTGAAAATTATGCAATCATCTGCTCGGAGCCAAAAAGATGTAAACTGATATCATTTTATATTGTGTTCAAGTAATGCAGTGTTTGTAAAATTTATAGGGGTGAAAAAAAATGTCATACATCGCTAGATAGATAGCCTTTACTTTTGAAAAATCATGTTTGGAGTTGAATTTTGGAATCAAAGAACATTAACAAGTGTCGAATATAAGAGCAACTTTGCTCACAGTCAATTAAATGCAAGGATCTCAGTAGCTTATATCAGCTATTGTAACTTGTTATTGATAACATGTTTTATGAAATTTTATTCATTTTTTTGTACTATTTGGCTGATTTGAACAATAATGAACATATCTCCCTTCAATGGTAGATCCAGGTTTCTTGTACAGTCATGGGATGAGTAATGCAGACCCTATTTAACCCTTTTGAGACAACTGAAATCATTTTGTGGTTTGGCTCAATAACTTTTGATTCAGAGCTCTAAAAAATATACCAGATGCAAAAGTAGAAAGAGGAAATATTTCTGCACACACTATGTTCATTTTTATTGCATGCGTTTGATGCCAGGAATTTAAAAAACGAGAATAAGCTTTGAAATCCTTAAATTGGCAACACATTGAGAGGTTCAAAATCATTGTTTTTCATCAAGCTTGGCACTTTTTAGACAAAAATTCCTAACCATGTATATTGTTCTCAAAGACATTACACCTTATTAGCACTATACATGTAGCGCTAAAAGAAAAATATTATTGTTGCCAATTTAAAGAATGAAATGTGATCAATTTAGCCATCACATTTAGCCCTTGAATAATTTCTGTCCTGAAAGGGTTAACTACCAATTTTCTAGGAATTTAAGCACTCATGAGTTGGAAGTTGAACAACAAACAAAAATAATAAGAAAGGGGGGGGGGGGGGGGGAGCATCCCATCTAGATTTACCACTAAATTGTATGAAAGATGATGCTTACCTCTATGACAATATCCAAGTCATTTTCATTGAAGCAGACTGATTCATCTCCTGGGGTAGAAAGAAAACAACACAAAGACATCATACATATCACCCAACAGAAGTCTAAGGTATGCAGTTACCAAGAGCCAACAACTCATGAAATCATTCATTTTTCTGTCTACTGAGAGTCAAATGATGTTAAGTTTAAACCCTCTCGTTACCACAGGACTAAAATACTACACCAGCATTTTGTATCTTTTTGCTCCATTTTATACAAAATTATAATCATTATATTCTCTAGCTGCCACACCTGATTTTATTTCCTTCCTTGCCTTTCTTCTTCTAAATTCTGTAGTTCCTTTCCAGCCTATCCTTACAAACTTATTCTCTCGTGGTCAGCAACAAATCCAACCTTCTGAAAATTACACGATAAGTCTTATTCCCAATGCCATGCGCTCTTTGAATTATTCTCTCATTCCTTTCAATATATCTCTCAATAGAATTATTCCCCTTTCCATTTTATACACCCTTCATTGTTGCCAACACGAGACTCGATCACTTTCCATTGTAAACGTTTCCCAACATTTCCATCCAAAAAAAAAATGCTTTGAGAGTATCACAATCATATTACTGCAAAGAAATACGATAAAGAGTTAAAAATAACCCTCTGTCCACACTGCTTGAAAACCAGACATTGAAAAGATGAAGCAATAGTGGAATGGACAAATAACTGTGTGTCGCTTTAATAGAGGTCAACAATACGGAGCCTTCAACAAAGGAGGAGGATTTACGTCAAATGCTGGAATAAGGTTTTCATTAACCTCACATGACTGCACATGTACACGTCCCTGATAAAAATCAATCCTCACAATTTTTCTTTTACATCCTAAAATTGTATTTTCTCATAAATGGCAAATCTATAGAGCTAAAATATCTACCAGTATATTTCTTAAATATCATTAAGTGTATACCGTTACTGAATTTGTTTATTATTTTGTGCGGTAATAAGATATGCATAAAAGCTATATTTTGCTACAATACATTTTCACCATTTAAATCCATGAACAAGCACATCATACTCAGTCAGGCAATGAGGAGGTTTACAAATTAACAACTTGTTTTGATATTTGCAAAACATCTTTGACCTTAAAATGTCAGGTACAGGCTTTCAGTGCTATATTCGCTTTCAAGTGACAAAATCTATTATTTTTTTCAACTAAGAAAAGCTTGTCTTTCATTTTCAGATTAAAATTTGAAAGGTGAAATTGATAATGCTTACATGTTATCTAGAAAAACAGTGATACTTAAAGACTTGTCCGATGATTTTTTTTCTTTCTAATACACTTGAAAACTCGGTAGCACAAAAAGCCTACCATGGTCATTTAATTTGGCACTAAAATATTTATTATTTCATTTAGTCAACTTTACAGTTTAGTCTGTGTACAGTTACAATTTACTCATAGAACAAAATCAATTGGTTTGATGGATGAAAGTACACAAGGGAGAGATAATATTCCTTGAATAATTCATTCCCCAAAGTACAAGAAAAGTGCTTCAAAGCTGAAGGAGACCTGAATTTCAATACTCTCCATCGCTTAATTCAACTTCTACTTCGTTGAGCGGAAGAAAAGTCACAAACTACATGATGTCAAGAAAATAATCATAAGAAGGGAACTGGAAAGCAAATGAAGAAACATATTCTTATTTATTCTTATTCTTATTACTCCAAAGACTTGGTAAATTAACAGTCACTCATGGAGCATGCCAACCATTAATAATTACTGATATTATGAGAAGTGGAAATATTTGCTATCACTTTCCATCCCGGATGAAATGCATGGACTCGATCAGGCGTATCGGTTATTTACAGCTTTATTTGTCCACTTGGCAAATCTTGAGGGTCTTTTCATGAGTAATTTGAGAGAATCTACCTCAAGGCGATTATGAAATTGCTGTCTATGCCGGCTATTGGAAATGTTTCCACAGTTGTTAGATTTGAACCAGAATATTAAGAACAGAATTGTGAACTTTCCTTCAAGAAAAAACAAAAATTCACAGGCACACAGGTAGATGAATATGTTCTAAGAAAACATGGATATTGAGCCACCTGGGGTCTGTTGTCCCTTTTCTTCAAAATGGCTGCCACAGGTTATCTTTTCTGTATATTTGTTACAAAATTTAAGTTTAATGAATTGTGTTGTAATCGTATTAAAGTTTCCAGGTCTCAAAATTCTGGAAAAAGCTTTAGGTGTCCTTTTAAACAAAAAAGGCAAATTTTATACATAAATTGTTTGATAAAAATATTTCATTGCAGAATATGTTTGAAATTATCCTAATTGTAGTCAGGAAAACATTACCCTATTTAGAATTGACAGAATAGATAGCTGAGGCGTCCATTGTGAGAAAGGGCCCAACTGATATGTTTATAATAAAATGTAATCTTAATCTGAATAGTGCATTTTGTGATAGAAGTACTAAACCTGGCACATATGTACATACAAGTAAATTTGTTAGGAGAGAAAGTGTATCCTTTAGGCCTGTTGTACCCAGTTTTCAGACTGGTTGCCACAGGATACTTTTCATGTATAATTTGTCAAATATCAATATATTACGGCAAATTTAGATTTAATGAAATATTTTGGATTCATAGTTGAAATTTCCAAGCCTCCAAATTCTTGGAAAGTAATTTTTGTGCCCATTTTAAAGTAAGGGCCTATTTGAACACCAGAATAAGAAAGAGTCATGAATCTTAGACTATGTGAAATATGATTCTGATTGTGATCAGGCAAAGATGGCCTTCTTTAAAATTACAAAATACCTGTACGGGGCACGGTCAAACAGGTTCCTATTCTGAAAAAGGGTCCAAAATATACAAATGTGTAAAGAAGATCTCAAATTTTTGATTTCATTCTTAAATTGGTAGACAACTAGTTTTCAAGATCATTGGACATGCCCTCTTCAAATTGGGCACATGGGTCCATGGGATAGATGATGAAAGACAAATCTTGTACAATCTGATTTAGTTTCGTTTATCATCGAGAAGTTAAGGAGTGCCCATGCGTATAAGATGTACTGCACTGTATACCAAATGTTGCGCTTTGTGCTAGTTTGCCTAGATAAGAAATGTTACTTGTGTGGCACAATGACATCATTGGTAATTGATTTAATAATGTACGTTTATGATGCAGGGTATCCATCCTCTCTCTCTCTCTCTCTCTTTCTCTCTTCATTTCACTTTTTTTATCATCTTATCAGCTGTGTCCACCCTATGGCTATGCTAATGTACTAGTTACTAGCTTGTAATTCCAGTATACACAAATAACAGAGGTCATAGATGGGACCTGATACACCCACAACACACCAGGTGTTCTGGGTTTTCTAAAAATTTTTCCATGTTTTCCAATTTTCTAAAATTTTTTCCATGTACCGGTAAATTATTTTCCTGTATAATCGCATTAGTTCACCAGGACTTTTGATTAAATCAGGAGGGCAGGAAGATTATGGGTAAGGGCCACCCTCAATAAATACTGGGGGCGGGTATTAGTCACCGTCACCTGGGTACTCAACTGGTGCGCAGAATGTTTGTGATGTTTTGCCGGCACTCCAAAATTAAGACCGACCCCACAGTTACAAATGGCGCATTGATATTAATTATTTGGTCACTTATTCGTGACCATGGAGCACTTGTTAAAACTGCTGAATATACTGTATGTATCCTACCCATATGGAACATAAAGCTAACCTTGACATTCTGTCAAATGCTGTATGATCATCGCCTTTTCATGCTTTGCACTACGATGAACATACTAATGAATTTATCTCATCGCCATTTATTAAACATGAATATGTTGAATAAATGGCGATGAGATAAATTAATTAGCATTTAGACATTTAAAATTGTAGCTGTGCACTATGACAAACATACTAATGAATTTATCTCATCGCCATTTATTAAACATGAAAAGGCGATGATCGTACAGCACTGGATAGAATGTCAATGTTCCATATGGGTAGGATACATATTCAGCAGTTTTCACGAAAAGAAAGGATAATACATTCCGTTCAAAAATATGAGGTATTTACTTAACTTTACAAATAAGTATGGCTTGGGCCCTTTTTTAAAATATTAATTAGGCACCTGTACAATACCAACTATTTGTCAATTTTAAACGAGGTAATGTTTCCCTGATTACACATATTTTACAATTCAATACTTTTATCTCACGTTAATATATAAAATGGACCTTTATCACAAAAAAAAAATGGGCACCTGGGGCTTCTTTTCCCAACTGTGAGGTCTAAATATAGATAATATAATTCAGTATATTTCATATACCATAAATTTAGTAAAATATCCCAATTTTAGATTAAGAATGCACAAACAAGTACCCTGTGGTAGACATTTTTAAAAAATGGGCATAACAGGCCCCATGGCCCGAATTCCAGGTGGCTCAATATCCAGTTTTAATTAGAACATATTCACTTACCTGTGTGCCAAATTTAGTGCTTTTATGATCACAAAATGCACAATTATATTGGTATGTCGCCCCACTATTTGTAAAAGCGTAAGTGTCTGATAAATATTCACTGCTTGTTATGTTAGGGCAAAGGTTTAAAATGCCTCTTCACCATAATGATCATTATTGATTGTAGTAGATCATCATTGTTACCAACACCACCACCGCCACCACCATCAACATCATCAATCAGTGAGAGAGGGAGAGATAAAGAGGGAGAGATAGAGAGAGAGAAAGAGAGAGAATGGGGAGCCTGTCAAACACTACTTCTTGTGAAAAAATCCCATGAGTTAAAATTGCATTCCGACTTTGTGCCAATCACTCATGTGCAGCTCTGTATTTAGTAATTAATCAACAAGCAGCAAGCAGTCCACAACTTTGCAAACATTTGTCTGCCATTCAGAGGCAGTGGCACGTCTCCAGAAAGCCTGTCACCATGGTAACCATCAAATTAAGACCTATCGTTGAGGCATAACAATAGCTGTGCTCCTTTTCAGAATTTCACATCATATGTGAACAAGGCTTAATGAGAAAATTTAGTATCATCCCGTTCAGGGTTCGCATAATTTAATCGCAATGTAAATTGCAATGAAATACTTGTGGTTGATTTTGTTAATGCCACAAGAGAAATCACTAAAATATCATGGTTTGATTTTCAAAAAAACTTTGGCTACAAATTCCTCCAAGTGAGAGTTTTTATTATTACTACAAATAAGGTCTGAAATTAGATCTACAAAATTAATCTGTTTGTTTTCAATAGGAGCAACATTTAGGGCTATAACTTAAAAAAATCAAATAGATCAATTTAAAACAAATAAATAGTGATTTAAATCAAATAAATCTGATTTTTATTTATTTTTAATTATTTTTTTCCAAACATGATTCTGTTCCTCTCTTGGAGATTATCATCTCAGGAAAAAAAGTTGTTTACCTGAAGTCCATGGTATCAAGATTTGACAAGGTTAACACAAATGAACCAGCCCAAATTGTCTGTGATTGTGTTAAAAAAAGTTGTTTACCTGGAGTCTGTGGTAGCAAGATTTGACAAGGTTAACACAAATGATCCAGCCCAAATTGTCTCACAGCCCATGATGACTATGAATGTCTGTTAAATGGTAGACTGGAAACACAGAACAAGAAAGGTTGTATACCTGCTATGATTGGAGTGCCACCAAAGAGGGGTATGGTGCTCAGTCTCTTCTCATCAACATCACTGACATACACCTTGCCAAAGCCAAGGCTGTGAAGGAGAGCACACCCGTACACACCTAGGAGACCGGCTCCCTGGAATAGTATCAATAGGTACATGGATAATCAATTCATCATGATACTTATGACAATTACATACACTTCAAATGGACATAACTGAAAAGAGCTGACTCAAGGAAAATGGAGATCGATAAATGAAAACTAGCAGGAAAGCGCGAGAGGAGGGAGGGAGGGAGGGAGGGAGGGAGGGAGGGAGGGAGGGAGGGAGGGAGGGAGGGAGGGGGAGGGAGGGAGGAAAGGAGGGAGGGAGGGAGGGAGGGGGAGAGAGGGGGAGGGAGGGAGGGAGGGGGAGAGAGGGAGAGAGAGAGAGAGAGAGAGAGAGAGAGATAGTGAAAGAGATGGGAAGAAACATAAGAGAGAAAAAGAGAAAGAGAGAAGGTTGGAGATAGAGGGTATGAACAGTGTATACACAACATGAATGCAAAATTGTACAACAGAGAGATCGAGAGAGAGAGAGAGAGAGGGGGAGTGAGGAGAGATCATGATATGTTATTTAAAAAAAAATATTAAAGGGATGGAGAATGTGTAAGGAAAAGATAGCAAAAGACAGGATGAGAGATAGAGAGAGAGAGGGGAAAAAAGGAAAAGGGAAGGAGGAAGATAACGTGTGAGAGAGAGACAGAAGCAGAGAATAGGAGAGAGAATAGACAGATTAGATAGAAGAGAAATACACTATGAAAAGATACACATAACCAGAGAAAGATAAAGTAACAGACAGATGACAGACAACAGGAAGAAGAGATTAAAAAAGAAAAAATGGCGATGATTTTATTTCTCTTATACATGTACATCAATTTAAATGGGTTTCAGTCTAAATTCTGGCATAAATTCAGTACAAACATAGTATTGTAATATTGAAGTAAACCCAAAAGAGAAGCTAAAAATAGAACATGGTAAATACATGTAGACTCTATAGAGAATGACTACCTGCAAAAATACAAATCCAATAGACTACAGGCAGTTTCCTTTCTCACAATTGTTTAGTCAAAAGCACTTTGCCAGATTAAATTACAGATATAACATTGCAATTCTAATTAAAGTACCCTAAGGTCATAAAAGAGCTGCGATACAATTCATTATAACCTGGTTCGTAGACAATACAATCTTGCTTGAATTGCTTCCCATCAGCTTCTAGCGATGTTAAATTCACTCATGATGCTGAACACATTGTAATCGGCTTTGTAGACATTTAAAAAAAAAAAAATACCCAGTAGCGTAAGGGACTACCTGGGATTGAAACCAATACCCCTTTCAAACCAGTTTCCCCACTTAACTTCCCCGGTGAAAACCTTCAAATTTTATGAGCATGAATTCCTTACTTCACCGGGAGAAGAACAGGAGCATCTTTCAGACCGACTTCACTTCACCGGGGAAGTTGCCATTGGTTACGAATTCCATGTTCGCTCGGCCGAAAGTCAGGTCAGATTCAGGGTACGCATGTTTGTGTTTTTGCATGACCGGCCGGAAGTGATAATTGATTGCTGACATATTTCACCGGGGAAGTTCACCGCCGACCTTCCAAACCAACCACTTACCCGCTTAAACTCTCTTTCCCCGCGTAAGTTCCCTTGTCCTTTTCAGACCAAACTTTTCCCCGCATAACTCTGAACTTATGCGGGGAACTTCCCTGGGTAAATGCTTGGTCTGAAAGGGGTATTAGTCAAAGTGGATATGCTAGTGCCCTTTGGTTTAGAAGGCATTAATCCTCATTTCCAAGTCCCTCAGAGAGGACCTAAAGCCATCAGTCCCCTGGTTGCTTACTTACAAGCATGTACACATGATTTCTTAGCAGTCATGTAAAATAAACTATCAAACCAACCATCAAACATTTGATACATCCTCATATACATCACTATCACATAATAATAGCAATAACAACACAGGCAACAACTACAACAGTCAAAAATGATAATAAAAACTAACGCTTAAGGTCTGTTGTACACAGCACTCCTGTCATTCCAGTATATCTTGAGAAAATCATACATCATATTTAGAAGCAATTAGTCAGAAACTGGACACATCATTGACGTCAATTCAACCTAAATTTCTGTGGCATTTTATAAATGAACATTTTCAGCCTCCCCTTCTTAAGTTTGTAATCAGCAGTGCTCATGTAATGTACATTTGTCTCTATGGAAACTATGATGCATATATACTTTTACATAAATGATGATGCTGACCTTCCATGCTTATGAAAAGTACATTAGATATAATATGTCACTTTCCGTTACTCAACATTTAATGTGTTGCAAATCATAATGTCCTTCCGAATCTAAAATGTGATTTTCTGTGCGGAAAATGAGCATTTCCAAGTTGTATGGTTTTGTTTTTTATATCCCATACCTTACGATGTATTATGTAATACTGAACAATAATTATCATCAGAAGTATTTATTTGTGCAATACATACCTTTTGTTTTGAAACAGCAATTGATATTCACTCATTCATCCATTAAGATTTGATTTGATACTTCCTTTTTTTTTTCTTACACAATTTTGCAAATAATCTGATAAACAAATATTATATTCAGGACTTCATGACAAAAACATGACAATGCAAAATATTATTTTGATCTGAATAATACTTTGGTTGAATCTCTTTTTATATATTTTGTATAACCTGAACAAAATGACATTCACACATGACAAAAGAACATAAAGCCAAATAAAAAAGAGTAGTTTCACATTCATTTATGCTGCTTCAAAAAATTTTGAATTTGAAAATTTTATTTTTTCAGTGAAAAAAATACATGTATAGATGAAACAATCAGAAAACCTAGCCACATCACAGTAAAATGTCTTGCCATTTGTTCTCTATATGAAGTACACTGTAATTATGGCAAGTTCAAAGGCAGGTCTTGAAATAGTAATGGCAATTGCCCCCCCACCCCCACCCACCCCTCATTAGTACCATAACGAGGACACCATTATTTTTTTTATTGAAACCCACAAATATATTTTTTTTAAAGCTGATGCCCTGCTCTCATTTTTTAATTGGAACATTAAAAAAATTCTTTAGGGGGCCTAGCTAGTCAATATTTTGCTCCCATATGCCAACCCCAGACAAACAGAATTGAATGTACAAGGAATGAGGCCCTACTAACTGTATAAATTGCCCTATGGGAGTAATAATTAATCTTGTTTCTCTGACACAAAGTGCATTTACTTAAGGATCAGCCCTAATTCAAACAATTACTGCATTATGAAAGCATACAATGCTCAACTCTAGCTAACAATAGGGCCCTAAGGGCAACTCAGTGATATTCAATCAAGGCTGTGCATATTACATACAAGCCTAGAAACTAGATAATTAGAACAGCAAATAATAAAAGAGACTTTAATCCTTGTTTTTAAAATAGGAATTTTCTCATCTCAGGTAGAGATGAAAATGCATTGTGACATGAAAGATTAGAAATGGATGCTTTTTTTTACTATAAACCTTTCGTGACATCACTCCACATTTTGTGGTTGGCTCAATAACTATTGATTCAGAGCCCTAAAAATATACCACATACATGAGTAGAAAGAGCGAACATTTCTGCCCACACTGTGTCCATTTTTGTTTTTAAAAACTTTTCGACAAAGTTCCTAACCATGTATGTTAATTTCAAAAACATAACATTTTATTAGAACCATGAAGCATTGAAAGAAAAATATAATTGTTGCCTATTTGAAGAACAAAAAGTGATCAATCTAACCCTTAAATATTTCCTGTCCTGAAAGGGTTAAGTAAGTGTTAAGTATCGATCAGCACAAATATTTTAAGGCAACAATCAACAATGAATTGCAAATGCATGATCTAATGACCCATTTCCAGTTTTATTTAGATCCTAAACTACTGTAAGATCGCATTTTCCAATATCATTACCCAGGAAATCTCAGGATAACTGAAAAGCATATGTGAAAAGCAACTGCTCATTTGGAAAGAGAATTTGGCAAGTAAGGAGCATTTTACTCAGTGGAATCACAATTCTTAGCTGAGAATCACAAAAAAGTTGGAAGCAAAGATTATGACTCTGAGAGAAATATTAGTTAAAGTTTATAGGAGGTGTCGTGGTATAGTGGTTCATTCACTCGACTCTTAATCAAAAGGTTGAGGGTTCGAATCCCAGCCCGGCACTAACGTCTTTTGGCAAGACATTAATCCACATTTGCCACTCTCCACCCAGGTGTAAATGGCTACCCGATATGCTAGAGCGCTACATATTTGGCCACCAAGCTATGACCGGGGTACTAATGTTTAAGTGCCAGGAGCGTCACGACGTGACCGTGAAGGCGACTTCAAAGTTCAAACTGTCGGCTAACTTTCGCTAATTCGCTCGCGGAGGACGTCGCGCTTTACCTGTGCTTTCTCTATGGAAAAATCGTTTTGTCGTTACGAACTGAAGTTTACGATAATATTCTTGCAATCTCTCTGCATTGTCAATTTGACAATTGTATAATTGAACATGATAAATACGGGCATGAGTACGAGTGTACGCAATAACTAATATCACACTCTCATCAAATTGGCAATTACTTCTGAATGATCTATATATGTGAAGCGAAACTGAATCAGACGAGTCACGTCATGAGCGACGAAAAGTTTATTTCGTATTGGGTTTGTTTTTTTTGCATCGAACAAACATCTCCAAAGACAAAGTAAGATTATTTGAATTTGAATCATTGTCGGGTGTGTCGACACTATATTTTGGCTAGCCATACGGACTAGAAATTTAAGATTTTGGCTCGTCCGCTGTGATTTTACTAGCCATTGGCTAGCAAGCAGCGAGAGCCCATTATGCCCGCGATGCCAGCGGACCGGTCACCGGTGCATGGTGCATGCACTGCGTGCAACTGTGTGCAACTCTGTTTTCACCGCACATCATTTATCAATTAACCGGTATTCGATCGAATCAAAGCCGTCGAATCCCGGATTATGAAATATTCAATATGACTCAGGCTTAATTACAAATATAGAAGAGAATTTGAAAAAGAAGAAAGTTTAGTACAAGTTGGAGGCAAGGAACATAATATACTCCTTGAGAAAAATTTGGAGGTTATATATGACTAGATGTGGAAGAAAATACTATAGTATGGGAAGGCAGATAATATGTAATGCCTGATGGGAGTCAGAAGGCTGTTAAAGGGATAGTCCACCCCGATTACAAGTTGGTTTTAAAAGAAGCAGAAAATTTTTAAAAGCAGATCAGTGAAGGTTTGAGCAAAATCAGATAAGAAATAAGATAGTTGTGATTTTTTGAAGTGGTAATCAATCAGACACAAATTGGCAACTCCATGACGTATCTTG
Source organism: Heliocidaris erythrogramma (assembly GCA_025617745.1). NCBI lineage: Eukaryota > Metazoa > Echinodermata > Echinoidea > Camarodonta > Echinometridae > Heliocidaris > Heliocidaris erythrogramma. The sequence continues at coordinate 698,774 of CM046860.1, read as the reverse complement.
CAAGCTCTTCTTCCATTTGCCCTGTACCCCATAAAATCATTAATTTCCATTATTCTCGAAAGGAATATTCAGTCGTACATGCACCTTAGATATAATCATATATGCTGTTACACAAAACCTCAAACAAATCTATTCCTTCATCAAAAACCAAGAAAATGAAAATATATGAAATTTTCTGTACTGAGCAAATGGGAGAGGAGCTCGCAAGATACGTCACGGAGTTGCCAATTTGCGTCTGATTGATTACAACTTCAAAAATTCATAACTTTCTTATTTCTTGTCGGATTTTGCTCAAACCTTCACTGATCTGTTTCTTTAATTTTTCTGCATCTCTTAAAGCCAACTTGTAATCAGGGTGGACTATCCATTTTAAAGGTCATACTATTTTACATAGAATTAATAACCTAGCTTTGAACTGATATTACGGGAAGGAAGATACAGTGGAATCTTGTTATAAAGAACACTCTTATAACAAACTCTCGTTAACATAACATGGTTATTTAGCCGGTCCCACTTCTTTGTATTCTATTGTTTTTAGCCCTGATATAACAAGGTTTCGATATAGAGAGGTTATTTCCTTGGTCCCAAGGAGTTTGTGTTAACAAGTTTCCACTGTAATATTATGGGAAGGCAGATACAGTCATCTCGTTATAAAGAACACTGTTATAACAAACTCTCGTTAAACCAACAAGGTTATTTAGCCGGTCCCACTTCTTTGTATTCTCTTGTATTTTAGCCCTGATATAACAAGGTTTTGATATAAAGAGGTTATTTCCTTGGTCCCAATGAGTTTGTGTTAACAAGTTTCCACTGTAATATTATGGGAAGGCAGATACAGTCATCTCGTTATAAAGAACACTGTTATAACAAACTCTCGTTAAACCAACAGGGTTATTTAGCCGGTCCCACTTCTTTGTATTCTCTTGTATTTTAGCCCTGATATAACAAGGTTTTGATATAAAGAGGTTATTTCCTTGGTCCCAAGGAGTTTGTGTTAACAAGTTTCCACTGTAATATTATGGGAAGGCAGATACAGTCATCTCGTTATAAAGAACACTGTTATAACAAACTCTCGTTAAACCAACAAGGTTATTTAGCCGGTCCCACTTCTTTGTATTCTCTTGTATTTTAGCCCTGATATAACAAGGTTTTGATATAAAGAGGTTATTTCCTTGGTCCTATTAAAGTTTGTTATAACAAGGTGCCACTGTAATAACGTCTTGTTTATAGCCAGAAGAATCGTTGTAATATCATTTACATGTAGATTTATTACCCTTTAGGCTCTGTACAAAATTACGTACAACTTTTTTTTCATACAAATAAAAGAAAAAATATGAAAAAGAAGAGGCACTGTTTTTACCTGTAAGAGAACGGATTTGGTGGCGGAATCTTTGTGGGAGAAAGATGAGACAGCATTCACCATTGTTGCTAAGGAGCAATTAATTGGGGCAGCCATTTTGTCTGTGATGTGATCAGGGATTGGAAAGACGCATGTCCCTGGATGTAGGACCATGTGGGTTGCATAGCAACCACTTAGGCTTCTCTCACTTGTGATCTGACTGTGGCCATACTAATGGATAAGAGATGCAAGAAAATGGGATTGTGTAAATATTTTCAGTGGGGTAATAATCGATATGACCTTGGTGAACTAGAAAAGCCTATCTCCAGTAGAGCTAATTGCGAAACAGTACGCTTTCAAGACACATCATGCCAATTCCTAAGATTTGTTCGTGTATCAAGTCAACTATAACACCTTCTTCATTTAAGGTATGCACTTATTATTTCTGCATTCATTGCAATCTTTTATCTTTGTTTGCCAGTCTGTTAATTAGAATATTGGTAATGACAAAATACAACTAATCTCTCCAAAAATATATCTTTAAAAAAAAATGTACATCCTTTTTCATGGACAACAGAAGCAGGGTTTTTGAACTTCCATGTTTACAGAAAAAAGCTTCATCTACAGTTCTACACAATGTATTAAAATGAATATCACTTTTTGGCTTTAACCCCAATCAATCAACATAATACATTCGACTAACTGATAGAAATATATGTTACAAACTTGACTGAATACCACTTTTTTTTTCTTTTAAAGTTAGGTAATACATTGTAATCTAATGAGAGATGAAAACATTAAATCATTATTCAGGCTGCCATACATATAATTTCTTTATTTCCAACTAATTTGATCCTCAATAATTAAAAAAGCTGCCTCTATAACAGATGTGAAAGGATCAAACTATATTCCTTCAGTATTGTGACATTCTTATTTTCACCAATGTACAATAAAACAAGATTTCATTCATAAATGAAGAAAAATCAAAGAAACATATAAAAACAAAGAGCCAATAAAACAGTTATGAGTTTTCAGTGAAACAAATTGGCAACTCAGTCATGAGACTGTGATGTGTCACTCGAACATTGTTTAATGATCAATATGTTTATTTTCAAATCCTCAACTTTCTATTTTTCCAGGAAGTGATTTGCTAATGCCTTTCCCAGGCTATCTGAGGCCAATTTCATTTTTATTAACGTTTATGCGTTCTATACATTTAATCTTCTTTCAGACACATTAAAAAAAAAAATCCATAAACTCTTTGTTAACAAAAGACATTTATGAATACACATACAATATGCATTCATACTTTTTGTCAACACTACAATGCCAGGAAACCTTGTCAAATGAAACAACAATAGGCCTACCTTAAAGAGAGTAAAACACTTTTGGGGAAGTCCCATTCGACATCTGCTACAATTATGACAGACATCAGCTACAGTGAATGTGATTCGTTGCCCAACACTCAGCTTGCTCTGATTGCCTCGCTTGTGAGCAACAACTTCGAGCACTCCTTCATGGCCGAGAGCACTGCAAGTCAAAGTGGATTTGAAAGTGTGGCGTTTAATGAAATAACCTTGACTGGAATAACATTGACCATGTATCTTTGATTTGTTGATATTTGATGTGGTATTAGATTGGTATAACTTTTAAAGTATGCAAGTGATCAAACCCCTAGTGGCACATCGGAGCGGCAGTAGAGGTGCACAGCCAACATGGGAGACTGTCTCAACTGTTTTGAGACTTTTGTCAAGAATTTTGGTATCTTGTTTGGGAGACAATCTTCCATTTCGGATACCAATTTTCTTTGTTTACATTTGCTGCAAAGGGAACACCTTGGCTCAACTTGAAAATGTGATTTTAAGCAGAGAAAAAAAAATTGGCTGAGAAAAAGTGCCTTGTTGTTGTTGTTGTTTCTATTGACCACTTGTTAGGAAAGTCTCCAAGATTCTCCCAAATCGGCCGTGCGCATCTGCTGAGTGGGAGGGGAGGGGAGGGGAGGGGGGGGGGGGGGGTGGGCTTGGCAGCATCCCCCCCCCCCCCCCAGTTTTGTAACTGCAACTTTTTGATAAGATGGGCCCCTGGGTTAACATGGTTTTAACAAGAAGCTCAAAATCGACAAAGTTAGAACCTTACAAAATAATAAGGTAGCATCAGCAAAAGTAATCAATTCTTGATTGACATGTCAATACCATTGATGGTCATCGATCGCGACATCGTGGAAAATATGACTTGATAGTATGATAGTAATGATACAGAAAAATTAAAGTTTAACTTACCACGGAATATCTGCTCTTCTCTTCCCGTGTATGGTATGTAGGTCAGAGGAGCAAATAGTTGCCAGACGAACTTTAGCTAAAATCTCCCCTGGTTTCAGATTAGGAAGATGGGTTGTTTCGCTGAGGAGCGATGGGCTGCGATCGGCTCCTAGAAACAACACACGGTTACACATGGGCTCGCCCTCCTCCGCCATCACAAACCACCGGGGAACTCTGGCTGTGAGTTACGCTACCCACCGCTCGATTAAGTTTTGAGCGAGATACATGTACACGAGCAAACTGTATACCGTGCACACCTGCACAATTAAAACCACTGATTTTATGCGATATCGATTTTTATATCGCAGTGATTTCCGGATTTCCTTTTGCCTAGCTAGCCTGGCGCGGCGCGCAAGCTCGCCCAGGTATTCCCAAGGCGTTTTGAGTAAGGTACGGTACATAGCAATGTCTCACAATTTTAAAATCTGTAGCAAAAAATATTTATCTTGATTATTAGATATAATTTATGAGGTAAAATAAAATACAAATCATCTTGTTTTAGTCTAAATTCACAAATAATCAGGTAGAATATTTGACGATTTGGACTTTACGAAGGCTATATGGAAACAAATCACATCTCGGCCACGCCCCCTCGATCCTTTTGATGTGCCGACAAGTTTTACAGGTACAGATTGATGATGACGGTTGTGGGATGGGGAAGGTGGGGTGGGGGGGTGGTGGAAGGTGGGGTGGCCGTAGGGTGGGGATGGTGGGGCAGCAGTGGTAGAAATGGTGTCATATTCTCTTCTCTCTCTACCCCGCTTTCCTATTCTCTGTCGAATTCTTTCTTTACTCTCTCTTTCTGCATATTCTTTTCTCTTCCTCTGTCATGCTCTCTATCCACGCTCTTTCATTTCTCTTTCTACTCTCTCATGTTCTCTTTTGCCCTCCCTCTCTCTCTCTCATCATCTCTCTTTGAATCACTCTCTTCTCTTCCTTTCTCTAATAATCCAGTTGGTAATTAGTACATGATACAAATGACCCCGACATGCCCCCAATTTGTACGCGCGCATGCGCATCTGTTTTGGTGGATACACTACTTAACAACTAAAATCACATTTGACATGCGCATCATGGTGAGTACACTATACTATGAAAGCGTATAAAGGTCAAATGTACTCGGTACGAATGACCTTTACTCAAATTGTAATTATGAATTGGCTTATTCTCAGAATCCTATTTTTTTTTCCTATCTGGCTCCATCTCTCTCTCTCTCTCTCTCTTTTCCTGTCACGCCCTTTTTCTTTTTCCTCATCTCTTCATACTCACACTCAAGTCCTATCTCCTCTTCTGCATTTCCCCAACATTGGGAAAACATTACTGCTTTTAACTAGTCTCATGAAGATTTTGACTGCATAAGAAAGCCACAAAGACAAGGAGTACAGTAAGAATGTTTATTATACAAATAAACAGCTACAAAACAAGTGAAATATATTTAATAAAAGTAATATAACATAATTCATATACAGCTGTATAAATATTGAGACATTTCTGATACATTGAAATCTGTATATAAAGAGCTCTCAGGACAAACAAGGGGCCTATATACACAGGTGGCCTTTGTGTGAAGTCTTTGTGTAAAGGTTACTATAATAAAAGGGTTCAAAGAAAAGTCTCTGATGAAGGGGAAACAAATTGTAGTCTTTATGGAGAGTCAGTCTTTCAATGCAGGTAATTGTTATAGGAGTTTTGACTGTATAAATCTAGGAGTACAGTTACCAAAAGTTGTGATACTGTCCCTGGCCTCATGACATGTGAGATCATGAATCTACTTAACCCCTACCATGCCGTGGGCGGCAAATCCCGCCCAAAAATGTGAGTGTTGAACATTTTGTTTAGGCTCAGAATGGCTTGAAAATTCTTCCTCATTTCAGAAAACTGTGCCTCCAATATAATTTTTACTCCTAAGCAATAAATCTTTGCCCAGTTTGCTTAGGAAAAAACTCATGGAAAGTTGATATTGAACTCTTGAAAGTTAATTTTTGATAGTTGCTAAAAGATCTGGTGGCATGGAAGGGGTTAATAATTAAGAGAACAATTAGATTATAATTTCAACATAGCATTATCTGTGAGGTTGGATGCATGACTCGATCATAGTTATAAGAATGTTCCAGGAACATTGATATGCACAACAGTATCTGTTTTCTTCAACATATGATACAACCTTTTTTATCGAATGGTAACTCCCCTTCCCCCAATTGCAACTTACAAGCAATGTGAAATACGATTTATATTCTATGCACGGAGCTTCCGTTCTGACTATCATTTTCACTACTCTGAATCAGTTGGACCAACCTTTAATTACATGTTAACGATTCAACCAATTTACAAATGATGCTCTTCCTGGATTCTGATCTTTGCATTCTAATCTTTTCATTTCTGATTCCAGTTGAAATTAAACTACGGAATTAAATATCTACCTGTTCTCTTCTACCATCAATTTTGGGTATAAATAAAATATTCTCAATATGGTTCTATACTCGTGTGAAATATGAATAAAAAGTACATAAGTAAGATCATAAATAGCTGAAACAAAATATTTTACTACTGTTTCCACGACAGAAAGTTATCAAATAACTTAGAATAGACACAGAGACTATTGCAAGTGTAGATGTAGCGATGTATTTTGTCCACATATACATTGAATTAATATCAGCCATATGTTTATCATTTTTTGAGAAACTGAAGAAATGAGGACAGCTCGAGTTTCCATGTCACTTCTTTTTCCTACATGAAGAGATGGAGATAGAGTGATGGCAAGAGGGAGTGAGAAAATAGAAAGATTGCAAGAGAAAGATAGGGGATGAAAGAGAGAGAGAGAGAGTTAGAGAGATAAAGCGAAAGTAAGAGATAAAATAGTGAGTGAGAGAGATAAAGAGAGAAATCAAGAGAGAAACAAAAAATTCATAACAATTAACATTCATCAGAAAATACAAGCAATGCATCTTACATGAAAAGAAAATTGTTTCATTCAATGTACTTCTCTGATTTACACATTTTCTTTCGCATCTTGATAATCTCAAATTTAAGGAATAGTTCCCAATCTACATTCTTTTTTTTTCACAAAAATCACAAAAAAGACTCTTTTGAAATGAACTGAATGGTTCAATTTATTTTGACATTTTTGAGATAATCTTACAGAAAATCTTGCATTCTGGTAATAATAATAATAATAATAATAATAATAATAATAATAAGCTTATACAGCGCATCATATTCAGTCATCTCTATGCGCTTTACAAATTATGAAAACTAACTATATACCGGTATGTAATGTGTAAAAATACATGACATTAAATTACTTTACACTACATTCAGTTAAATTACATTAGATTACAGTACAGTACATTACATTGAATTACCTAGCACTACATAATAACCGAATGAAATACTTGAAAAGATACAACATAAAAGTGAAATAACGGATAACATAAACATACACATGATAGACGCATTGATGTAACTTATAACATTAAGAGAAAAGGTATGTCTTTAGAGAGTTCTTAGAGTAGTGATATAAAATAAATAATTTGTATTCTGGGACAACGCATACAGGTGAAATGAAAGTTTGGTCCAAACTGGTCCAAACTTTCAGCTGTTCCTCTTGAATAGGAAGGCATTGGAAGAGCAATCCTTTTCAGGTGGACATTTCTTCCACGATATTCATCTTAACCCTTTCAAGACAACTGACCACATTTTGTGGTTTTGCTCAGTAACTTTTGATTAAAAGCTCTAAAAATTATACCAGATGCATGAGTAGAAAGAGAGAAAATTTCTGCACACACTGTGTCCATTTTTGTGACATGAACATATTGCGTTTGATGCCAGAAAATTTGAAAAGGAGAATGAACTTCAAAATCCTTAAATTGGCAACACACTGAGAGATTCAACATTGTTTTTTATCGAAAATGACCATTTTTTCAACTTTTCGACAAATATGTATATTGTTTTCAAAGACATTACATTTTATTAGAAGTAGAACAATGTAGCACTAAAAGAAAAATATTATTGTTGCCAATTTGAAGAACAAAATGTGATCATTTTAGCCCTGAAATAATTCCTGTCCTGAAAGAACTTTCTTTTTAATACTTACTTCTTTCTTGGTGGCATATTTAACTGGATCTTCTTCTCCACAGGGGAGGTGGTATCAACATCCAGGGTGTGGCTTGTTGCCATCTGTGATCCAAGAGGGGATTCCCCAATGACTGTCTCTTCTATCTTCTGTGTGAACAATCATTGACAGAATGAATTGGCAATGGTCATATTGTCTGGTATAATATGTATCAAATGTGTAAACTTGCATAACTGGTGTTAATGGTACAGTGGTAACTCATTATAAAGAGGTCTGATATAACGAGATTCCTGATACAACAAGGTCTTTATGTTCTTTTTTTTAACTCTAATATAAGGAGATTCCGGATATAACAAGGTAATTTTCATGGTCCCAAGGTCCTTGACATGGTGAGTTTCCATTGTATAACTGGTATTATAACTTGTCCAACATATGGTACATGTACCTGGTATAACTTATTTACTATGCCTAACTGGTGTAATTGGTATAACTGGCATAAATGGTACTTTAACTGGTGTAACTGGTATAACTAGTATAACTGGTACAAGTGATCTAACTGGTATAACTGGTGCAACTGTTATAACTGGTATAAACTGGTCTTACTGGTCTTACGGGTCTAACTAGCTTAAGTGGTATATCTGGCATACCCCATACCATCAAGGTAGTTGCCTACAACATACCACGTCTTGTGAATTCTCATCGTCCCCACTCATCAGCTCTCTCTTCACGCTACCCATCCCTGCGGATGCGCTCCCTACATCATCTCCGTTGTCTTCCTCCTTCACTCCTGAATACCAGTCACTGGAGCTACTCTCATCCACCACCTCCTCCACTCCTCTCTCCCCTCCTCCTACCACTGCCACGGCCCCACCAGAGTCATCCAACTCCATCGCACTGAAATTGTAATCAATGGAAAATTTCGGATAAACCAGCAGAATACGACAAATGTAATTTCAAAAGATTATTTTAACAAAATTAAAACTAGTAAATGAAGAAGCTTAATGGGAGGAAATTTAATTTCCTCATTTCCGCATTACTCCCAGGGTTAAAGATCGTATGCTCGATCTGTAAAGAAAATCACAATTCAGAAAAAATTGGAACCAGCGGGATGCGAACCTGTCATCTACTGCTTGCCGGGCAGCGACTTAACCACCAGGCTATTCCGGTTCACGGCCAAAATTAAAACTATGCATCAAAAAAGAAGGGTTATGACTTGACATTCAGATCAATTGCAAAATAATTCCACGAAGTATACATTTCATTCATATACAGTGGCACCTCGTTAAAACAAACTACTCGGGACCAAGGAAATTACCTCTTTCTATCGAAACCTTGTTATATCATGGCTAAGAAACAATAGAATACAAAGAAGTAGGACCAGAAAAATCACCTTGTTATAACGAGAGTTTGTTATACATGTAACAGTGTTCTTTATAACAAGGTTCCAGTGTATTAAAATTTCAATCATACAAATCAAAAAGCAGAGCTTAGGTTTGAAGGGGGCAATACAATAATATCTATTTTTTTTTAGGGAGAGTATTTGTGACCCGGCACCACAAAACCACCAAAAAGTCATATTTGGATAGAACAAAGTCTCAGCTTTAAAATGATATATGACTCATTATAATTGAAACTTTCTAACCCTTTTAATTCAGCAAATGAAAGGAGCTTGTAAGAGATGTTTGCTGTTATTAAATAGGGAGGAAATGAGCTCTAAAGTTGGGGCCTATTCAAGCGTGCAGAGTAAGAAAACGAGAGAGAAAATCGATAGAGAGTGAATCAAAAGGCCATAGCACCCACTATGAATGAATTGTCGGATTAGGTTGATATTTGGTAGGAGTGTTAAACATAGTTTATTCATTCTATTGCCAAGACTTCAAATTGTGAACTTGAGTCATTCGAAAGTTATTATGATGCAAATATACTGGTTTGTTACCTGTGTAGTCCTTCTGTTATCATACACTGAACTTGTAATTTAGCCTATAATTAACTTAAATAGAACCTACTCTTTTTCTTGTTCACATTGATTAACCTATATGCAATTTGTTTTACATAGAACTTAGATACTCTTTCCTTGCTCACATTAGCAACGAAATCCTTTTTCAGACTCTGTTTCGTCATTGAAATGGAACTTAAAACTGCTCTGTAATTTGCTTTCGCGGCTATTGATGAACTGTAATATCAGTATGATGAGATTGCTGAGAATTTATTCTTTCTATCAGTATGAAAATCATTATGGAAAAGGTAATTTAAGGCCCGTGAGATTGCAGTGATTTTACAAGGGTAAGCGGGACCGATTAAAAAAAAATCATACGGGAAGGCGAAGAATTAGGAAGAAACCGAAGCTGTGCGCAAAAAAACTGGTCTAGAAAAACTGTTAAAAACTCATCTTCTACTGTGTTTTAAGCTTCCAGATTTTGATATAAGATACAGAAAAGAACGATCTTTCAGAAAAACCAAAAGTCCGAAAATAAAATTTTCCAACCCATTTCAAGTTCCATTTCAGCTGTTTACACAAAAGCATGTGTTGCGAATTTTTGGTGGTTTTGTGGTGCCGGGTCACATTTGGGGTAGTTTTGGAGGCCTGTGGAATGAAATGTACAGAAGATTATGCGGTTTAGGCTTTATCTGTGAGTGCCTGTCCTTACCCAAGGCTGTGGAATGAGAGCGGTTGATTGGACGGTGTTTCAGAGGAGGATGTCTCACTATGGTTCTCAGCTGTATCATCCTGGGGCTGTGACTGAGGGTCATGGAAGGATGCATCAGACAGAGGCTCTTCTTTGACTCTATCAACAAACAAAACAAAAACACATTCATAAGTACTGATTATGCAGAAAAGTGGTTCTTTAAAAAAAATTCATAAATATCATGGAATGAATGTTTGCAAACATGATCCAGTTACTTTTACTGGTCCTCAAAAGGCAATCCAGTACATAAGTTAACAACAAAATTATTCATACCCCTTGGAAAATTCTAGTTTTTTGTATTTTTCCTAAAAATGAATGGTTAACTGAATTTAATTGCACATCACTTGAATACATTTAGTTATCATCTGCAAATGAATGCTGTTTCTGGTTTCACCTCATTTGCATAACAATAGAAAAGGTGAATTATCCAAACTGGGTGATGTTCAAAATTATTCATACCCTTGGTGATCTATTGACTTTGTCAATCAGTATGAATCCAGTCCTTGTGATTAATGCTCGTAACACTTTCTTCACACTGTCACAATGCTTCTAGAGGTCTCTACTGAGATATCAGGCCAATACCTGGTCTCCAATGGCCCAATCTCCTTGAGGGTGTTGTCCACACATGCCATCACCTGGTCTTCAGGGGATTCAATGGATTTAAAGCAGATTTTGTGTTTGCAGGTGGTGTAGTTTTAGACGTCATGAGGACAGGACTATGATATTGATATTTTTGTTAATATTCCTTACATTTTAATGACAATTCTGTATCTAAGTTGAAACAAAGCACTCTTCCAGGAGAGACTTCCCTAGAGGCATTCACTGTTGCACTGTCAAGGCAAGGTATTTCCCCGATACTTTTGTTCCATTATTATTAAGAATGTTTAGGGAGGCCATGGTAGTTGTCTAAAGCTTGGATGGTGCCAATTTTATCAGTTTATTCAGTTACACTGATTGACACATTTTTGATATGGACACCTGCAAGTGGGTACTCTAGTGAAGCTTAAAATACTGATCTTTATGTTCCAGTGCACTGTCAAAGTGGTAGCATTTTGTGCACTGCAGCTGGTAACATGGAGGGCATATGGTATAAATTTGGTTTACATTCATTTTGATATCAAGGATTGTAGCTTTCATACCAAAGATACAAAGAATATACCATATGAAGATTGATATACAGTAACAGTCAATGTGGGATGTGTATGGTACTCAAAGGTTACATACTGTTATTCATGGTGACCTGACGTTAGAGTCATGAAATGACTTTAATATCACCAACATGGCCTTCCTGAGCACTCTGATCAAGAATGGGGCCAATGAATAAAGGTGAACCCTCCCACAGGCAGTGCAAAAGGGAAGGGCTCTTCAGGAATGGTGCTTTGCTTCATAAGTAGATACAGAATTTTCATTAAAATGCATGGAATAAATGACCGAAAATTTCAATATCATAGTCCTGTCCTCATGACGTCGATAACTGCATCACCTGTAGGACACGAAATCTAATGAACTCCCTGAAGGTCAGGTGAAGGCATGTGTTGACACATCCTCAAGGAGATTGAGCCATTGGAGAACAAGTACTGGCCTGATATCCCAGCAGAGACCCCTCCGGAAGCCATGTGACGGTGTATTGAAATAAAGTGAATTACAAGCATTAATCACAAGGATCGGATTCATACTGATTGACAAAGTCAATAAATCACCAAGGGTATGAATAATTTTGAACATTGCCCAGTTTGGATAACTCACCTTTTCTATTATTATGCAAATGAGGTGAAACCGGAAACGGCACTCATTTGCAGATGATAACTAAATGTATTCAAGTGATGTGCAAGTAACTTCATTTAACCATTCATTTTTAGGAAAAATGCAAAAAACTAGAATTTTCCAAGGGGTATGAATAATTTTGTTGTTAACTGTTCCCAAAATGATATGGCCAAGGATAAACTCTGGTGCCTAAAAAAAACAACAAGGAAACACATTCGTAAGTACTGATTATGCAGAAAAGTGGTTCTTGCAAAAAAATGCTTATAAATATCATGGATTGATAGAATATCACATGAGGAAGAGCTGGCTGAAGCATGTATAGATAGATCCCTTCTACTAATCATAAGGTAAAGACAGCTCAAGTTTGTCGGGCAAGTAATGAGGAGAGAAGGCATAGAAAACAAGAAATGCAGAAGTAAGAGTGCAAGAAATGGAAAAATGACCTTTGACCCTATATAAAGGACGGAACAATGAGGGCAGCATCACCAAAAATTAAATATGTGTAGATTATACCAAGATACATCTCCATACAAACTTTGAATGAAATCCGTCAAGAAATGCAGAAGTAAGAGTGCACAAAAGGGACAAATGAGCTTTGACCCTATAAAAGACGGAACAATGAGGGCAGCATCACCAAACAGTAAAGATGTGTAGATTATACCAAGATACATGTCCATACAAAATTTGAAAGAAATCCATCAAGAAATGTGGCCTGCAGAGTGAACTCACGCCATCCCTTGAAATATGACCTTTGACCCTATAAAAGACGGGACACTGGTGGCAGCATCACCAAAAAGTACAGATTTTAAGATTACACCAAGGGACACCTTCATGCAAAATTTGAACGAAATCCGTCGAGAAATGCAGAAGTAAGAGTGCAAGAAATGGAAAAATGACCTTTGACCCTATAAAGGACGGAACAATGAGGGCAGCATCACCAAAAATTAAACATGTGTAGATTATACCAAGATACATCTCCATACAAAATTTGAACAAAATCCGTTGAGAAATGTGGCCTGCAGAGTGCACTCACGCCATGCCCTGAAGTATGACCTTTGACCCTATAAAAGACGGAACACTGGTGGCAGCATCACCAAACACTATAGGTTTTTAAATTACACCAAGAGACACCTTCATGCAAAATTTGAACGAAATCCGTTGAGAAATGTGACCGCCAGAGCGCACACAAGATTACACACAAGACATCTATCAAAATATGACCTTTGACCCTATAAAAGACGGAACACTGGGGGCAGCATCACCAAAATCTATAGGGTTCCAGATTTTACCAAGAGACACCTTCATACAAAATTTGAACAAAATCCGTTGAGAAATGTGACCGCTAGAGCGCACACAAACTATCCCCAAAAATATGGCCTTTTACCCTATAAAAGACGGAACACTGGGGGCAGCATCACCAGAAACTATAGGGGTCCAGATTTTACCAAGATACACGTCCACAGGAAGTCTGAAAGAAATTCGTCGAGAAATGTGACCGCTAGAGCGCACACAAGAATGTGACGCGGCGGCGGCGGCGGCGGCGGCGAAACGCTGCTGAATCCAAAGTATCCTCCGGCATACTGCCGGGGGATACAATAAAGAATTTACAGGAAAAATTGAAGAATAAAAAACATAGGGAGACAGTGTACAAAATACATGAGCATGTTCATTGGGCTTACTAAAAAGAAAAGTACCAGGACGTTACAAATAACCCAAATATCAAAGAAGGTGGAAAACTTTGATCACCAATGTCTGGAATGGACACAAGCAAGCAAGCAAAAGGTTAGGTACATGTATATCATGTCAGAAAATGTTTTTTATTCTTTTCACATAGATTTTTTTTTCGCAGTTAAATATTCTCAGATGACTCAGGGCTATCTTACAGTATTGTTATGATATTGATGAGCTTTCGATTTGCGATGGGGGAAAATCTAGTAAGGTAACTCGAGACGAAAAATCGATCTGCACATGCGCGAAATCCCGAATCTCTCCGTACTGCGGAATTGGACAACGGCCATCACAGATCGAAAGCTCGCTAATATATTACGACGTAGCAATTGTTTCATACCAAAGTTTGGGCTTGAATACATTGAATAATGTTTGCAAACATGATCCAATTACTTTTACCAGTCCTCAAAAGGCATTCCAGTACATATCTATTTAGAAAAAAATATATATTTTCCAAAATTGTATGGCCAAGGATAAACTCTGGTGCCTAAAATCCCAACATACATCAACCTAATGAATCCTAGGCCCAAGATAAAATGGGCTTAGTTCTCTGGAAATTTGTGTTACACCAAATGAAATCATATCAGATTAAGCTTTCCCTTTCTTGGCAGCTTTTACTTACCGTGGAGACTTGTCATCTTGTGCTTGATAATTGGGGTTCTGTAAAGCAAAAAGTTTTACAGTATTCAATACTAGAATCATTCGAAACTGTCCAAGAGCAAAATTGACCAAAAGGACGATAGTGCTCTGTCAAAGGATAGTTTGATCGTATAAACTCCTTAAAAAAAGTAATTAACACAATCTAGCGTGGTTTTCAAAAATCCAAATCAATCTTCAAGTGAAGTTCAAAACTGTTTCAATCATTTTAATGGAATATCATATAACCTAAAGTAGGGACTCCTAATCAAATAATGCATTCATCTGTTACTTATTTTCCTTTCAGTTCTACTGAACAGAAAATATCCTGTGATTGTGAACGACCCTCTAATTACACTGTTAAGCAATAAATTAATATTTAAAAAAAATGCTAATATGTTTCAACAATGGTCTTCATGTCAATCAATTCTAGAATTCATTATTGCCCTAACTAGGATTTGAACCTCTGATCAGCTAATCGTAAAATTATGTGACACATCCACTAGACCACAATCACAATGGCCTGCTACATACCCTCATATCTTCATATTTCTCTCTAATTTCCTCTGTCTGTCTCAAGATACGGTCATGGTAGTCCTGAATCCTGGTCTTCCAAAAGTTGATAAGAGTCTGTGTGCTTCCAACACCAATCTCATGGAACACCTGGGATAGGGTGTCCTAACAGAGATAAATAAAAGCTTTAACAAGGAATTCCAGAGAATAGTTGTCTGTGTGCTCCACACTCATGGAACAATTAGGACAGGGTGTCCTAACTGGTATAACTGGTATAATTGGTCTAACTGCTATAGTAAATGGGGCTTTGTGCATGCTGTGCCAGAACTCTGGAATAATATGCAGGTGGGCAATTCAAATCTGAAAACACACCTATTCAATTGATTAATATTGCACTCAGTACTAAATGACTTTTTTCCGGCAGATTTCCTACTTGTTTCTCTTCTTTCTCACCTTTTCCTCAGTGCATTGAGACCTTTTTCAAAGGTGTGATGCACTATACAAGAACTGTTCTATCATTATTATTATTATCATTATTAAATGGTCTAGCTTGTATTTCTGGGGTAACTGGTATTGACTGGTATAACTGGCATAAATGATTAAACAGGTCTAACTGGTACAACTAGCATAACTGGTATTATTGGTATAACTGATTTAACTGGTATTAGTGGTATGACTGGCAAAACTGGTATAACTGGTATAACCGATTTAACTGGTATAACTGGTATTAGTGGTATGACTGGCAAAACTGGTATAACTGGTATAACTGGTATGACTGGTATGAGTGGTATGAGTGGTATGAGTGGTATAACTGGTATGACTGGTATGACTGGTATAACTGGTTTAACTGGTATAACTGGTATGACTGGTATAACTGATTTAAGTGGTATGACTGGTATAACTGGTATGACTGGTATAACTGGTAGAACTGGTATAACTGGTATGACCGGTATAACTGGTATGACTGGTATAACTGGTATGACTGGTATAACTGGTATAACTGGTATAACTGGTATAACTGATTTAACTGGTATAACTGGTATAACTGGTATAACTGGTATAACTGGTATGACTGGTATATCTGATAGAACTGGTCCTACTTACTTGAAAACCTGTATGTCCTGTATGGGCCTCCCTGTCCACAGCAACTCTCAATAGTTTACAAGTATTACACAGAAATTCCTGAAGAACATCTGTCAATGTTTCTAATGAAGACTCCTGGCTTGCTACAGATAGAACAACAAAAAATAGGACAAAAGGAGAAGACATAATAAACATAGGATCTCACAAATATTGCCCTGAAACAAAATACAACTTCTCAATTACAGCTGTGGACTAGTCTAAATAGTCCAAGCCCAGTCAATCAGCAGAGCAAGTATGTGAGTCCTAGCTAATTTGTGTTATTATGTTGTTTTTGTTGTTGTTGATCTTATCAATGGAAAAATTCACAAGAGTACTTACTTTTAAAATATGTAGAATTTGATTTGAAACACTCTTTAATCAAGAGGGGTACAACTGCAAAGAAATTTAATATTGTAAATGCACAAGCAAGGAAATTATATTTTTTCTCAATCTTGAATTTTACTAAGTAATAAGGATAGTTACATTTGATTGTACTTCACACTAATGTTTCAAAGTGGTTTCCATTTACATACAATCATTATTAACCCAGTCTAAATTATTTTTTACTTTTCCCAGAACTCAAGCTTCTCTTTAAGCATCATATGC
Organism: Heliocidaris erythrogramma; assembly: GCA_025617745.1. Lineage (NCBI taxonomy): Eukaryota > Metazoa > Echinodermata > Echinoidea > Camarodonta > Echinometridae > Heliocidaris > Heliocidaris erythrogramma. The sequence goes on along the minus strand of CM046860.1, from coordinate 681,989 downwards.
AAACAAGCCTTAACCCTTGCAAATGTGTACAATATTCTGTCTAAGCACTTAACTTACAATCGTATCCACTATGTGAACAGACGGTTGCCACTGCCCTGCAGCTCAGCTGTCTAGCTACCCCAGCATCAATCTCAATGCTTCCATCTGGCAGTTTTAATCTTGGACACCTTTAATAGAAGAGGAAATAAAAAGGGTCAATATAAACTTTTTTAAACATCTAAAATGATTTGACAAACATGAAATCAAACAATGAGTACATTATTTCTAAAAAGCAATTCGTGGCTGACTGCTACAAGTTTGACATCATATTTTCTACAGGTATCCATTAGGCTAATTCATGAACAAGGTAAAAATAGGAAATTCATTATTTCAAACACTTAATACTTATCACTTAGGATAATATTCATTGTAATATTATTTGAGAAAAAATTTACCGGTATGCATAATACAAACACACGAGAGGAATATTATATCATTACTAATTGCATGTTCGAGAGTTCAATATAACAAAATATCATAACTAAAAAACTGTTTATCAAGAGATGAATATAAAACAACATTACAACAATATGACTGCATTATTTTTATCAAAATAAGTCCATGGTGTTTGTCCTCTCATGCCTTGATTCGTCTTTGAGCCATCCCTCTTGATTCATTTCAGATAGCATTCCACAACAAACAAATCATGCATAGACAATATCCATACTAGGTCCGTGCACAGAAGCATGGATCCCCCATATATTTTTTTAATGATCCACATCGTACAATAATATTGTTATATTGCAAGCATGTGCACATATAATTAAGTAGTTATTGTACATGACAGCACTTCAACCATTCCCATGCTTCCTAATAAACATCCTATTAAAGAACAAGATGAATGTGACTGCATCTCCTATATGCCTCTGCCTAAATTCAGTTGATGGCTCTAACTGTTCTTGAAATATTGTGATAACCAGAATAAACAGCCTACAATGAATTACATGTTAATTGACCTCTTTGACATGTGATCTTACACCTCATAACCCAAAAGTCTTATCACTTTATCTCCTCCCAGTCATGAATATAAAATGGTTGAGATATGGTGACAACAAAGCTAAAAACATTAATTTCACATATATTGACCTCTATGACCCGTCACCTTTGACCTACACAAACAAAAATCTAATCAGTTGTCTCACTATCGTGATGCATACTAGTTCAAAGTTTGAAGTTAACAGCTCAAATTGTTCAAGAGAGTGAAAACAAAGCAAAAACCTGAAATTTCATGGTAAATGACCTCCATGACCTTCGACCTACATTTGCCAAAGTCTAATCAGATCGTCTTCCTATGGTGATACATTCTGGTATCAAGTATGCGGATCAAATGGTTCTTGAGATATTGCGTTAACAAGGTTAAAGCCAGCAATTTCAGAATTGACCTTAATGACTTTTGACTTGTGGACCCCAAAATCTAATAAGATCGTCTTCCTATGGTGATACATACTTACACCGAAGACCCAAAATTGCTGACACTGACCTCTGTGACCTTTGACCTACGTAGTTACCCTAAAATATAATCAGATCATATATGGGCACCAAGTATGAAGCTCATACCTCATGTTGTTCTTGAATTATCGTGGGCGGAGTCACACATTTTTTTTTTCAAAGTACCTTTAAATAGTCCTGTTAATGTAGTGACATTGTGAAAGAAACTGCCTGGAAGCAATTGGAAAAGGTTGAATATGTAGTAAATAGGAATTGATGAACACTGTGAGGTGTTGGAATTATCAGAATGATAAGATATTGGCTCGATCTTGCGGAAAAACAAATGCATTGCACACAGAAATGGGTACACATGTGGCATGAAAGTTTGAGCCAAACTCTTCAGCTATTTCTCTTCATATTTTGAAGGGGACATATCTTCTACGATATTCATCCAAACTGACGTAAAATGAACAACAAAGCTCACAAATTAGTTTCGCCTTTTTCAACCTTCCCTTTAATTCTATACAAAATAATAACCATTTCTTACCCTGGTCTCTCTCTTATACCAGTAATGACAGGGATAGATGACTTGTCAGAGGTGTGTATCTGAGGCTGAGGAGGGAGGGGTGGTAGTCTGGCATGGTTGAATCTATCTTCACCTTTCTACTCAAAAAAGAACAAGCACAACAATATACAGTCAAACCTGTCTTAGTGGCCACCTGTCTATAGTGATCACTTATATTGCCTCCCTGTAGCAAGAAACATGTGCTTTAGAACCTGTCTATAAATGCCACCTGTCTACAGTGGCCACTTTTTTGTTTCCCTTGGGTGGCCTTAATAGACAGGTTTGACTGTACTTCTAGAATGAATATTACATTTATATTATGAAAAGTTATAATAATAATGTTATTTTTAAAATAAATAGTGTATTTCTAAAAGTTATGACAGTGTCTTACAAAATGAATAGTGTATTGTGAAAAGTTATAGTGTATTATAAAATAAATTGTGTATTGTGAAAATTTATACACGTGCCTTGTAAAATGAGTGTATTTGTGAAAATACAGGGCATAGAACACTTCTTGTGTGGGGGTGAAGCATTGGTGTAATGGAAGAAATTACTTCTTAAATCTTATACAGATATATTTTCAAGCAACTGATTTCATTAAAAAAAACCAAAAAGTATAAGACAGGTGCTGAGGACAATTTGTCATGCTACAAAACTAATATAAAATGCCGATGTAAAAAGAAAAAAAATGCATCAAACAAAATTCCGTCCTTGTGTAGAATACACAAATAGACAGGTGCTGAGGACGGTTTGTCATGGAACTCATACAAAATCTGATGTGAAAGAAAAAACATTAAATATAATTTCTGTCAATGTGTGGTAATGCATAAAATCTCTGAATGCAATAGTTTGACCGAATAGTATAAATAGAATAAATATTGCAAATAAAGCACAACTTTCTATCCTAATTCAGGTTTGTTACTTTTGCTGATATACAACAACTTCAATACAAGCCTACAGGGTATAATAAGTGAACAAAAATTTAGAAAATTAAAAACCAGTACCGAAAAGAAATTTTATAATTTTTCAATATTTTAGAGTAATTAAAATCAACCTCGTCAGTAAATCTGAATCTACAGTGTACGCTGATGATAGAACTTACAGATGAGTCTTGTTGATGTTGGAAAGTAAGTATTCTTGTTCTGATTTGCCTGCAATGTTTTAGTAGGTCTATGGTGTGGAGGCTGGTGACATCAGGTCGGCATAATTCAGACTGCAACCTGGTGAGGGAAACCAAATGTGAATAAACAGATGATCCAAGAAGATAAAGATTTTTTCCTAATTCTAATTTCATTGTATGTCTGGTTTGAGTAGACTTTTCTTTCTCAAGGCTCAATTTTTCTCCCCTCCCTCCTCCCCATGTATTTCCTGTTCTGAAATAAACCTCCAGGATTCAAAGTTATGCTTTAATGTTTAAATAAGCATTAAATAAGCAATTTTTTTCACATTGTGACATCCCTCCGAATCTTTGGTTAATCAAGGTAATGATTCAAAAGTATGTTTATTCATTGGCTCCAGTTTTCCACCTCCATGTACCTGGTGAGCCCTATCAACCAACATCTTTCAGGCAAATGACAACAACTACAGAGTGAGCAAACTAATCAGAACTAGGCTTAGACCCTGTTCTCATTGCAAGATTGGAAAGTGGATCGGTTATCGCAAGGAGTGCGCCAGGGAGGTACACTGGCATGCCATGGGTTCACACCTGCAGAGTTTAGCGCGGTCTATCTTGGCACTCTCTGCACAGGAGAATGCAAATTGGTGCTTTCTAGATCGGGCAATCTCTTGTGGACCACCCCCTAGAGGTGGTTCAGCGGTCTGCCGTTTTGGATCGCACCGAAGTGATGTCGCCGCATTCTCACCTAGACGTGGCGTCATCTCAGCAATGAGAACGGGGTCTTAGACTGCAGTCATGTCAGTAGCATAGCCTGATTTCTGTAGGCTCATATGAAAGAATTCATCGAAGAAGCATCCTGAATATAATAAGGTAGCTCAGCAAATTAATGTGGCACAAAGAGACGCATCCAGAATGCAAAATGCAAAGCTATTTAATATCACATGTTTTATGACACTGAGATAGTACCATATCATTAGGACAAGTAGTAAGCATCTCTCCTATCTTTATCAGGCTTAATATTACCACAAAATGTCATTCAGATACTGGTTTGTCAAATTATAACTTTTCCTTCACCGATATCACCAACTATTATACATTATGCGCCCTAGAGACATTTTTTCTTGCCACTACATTTGTAAGCTTAGCCTAAATCAAATCCCATGATGAATACTTACTGATGAACTTGGGGCTTCTGTTGAGCAGAAGGCTGATGAAGATGTGGAACCTTGACCTGGACACTCTGTGACTTCATGGCTAAAGCTTCCATGTCCACCATGGTGGAGGTTACCGGGGAAACGAATGACCCCGTCATCTCACCCCAATGCCCACTCATTTTAAACTTTCCAACTCAATCTCAAAACAAATTTTAAAAATCAAATGGACATCCAATCTGAAAATTGAAGACAAAACATCAATGGTATGAGTTAAATGATGAATCCTAGATAGGGTCATGTGTCATGAACGGGTCTCCCCAAAAGGGTGGTAATGTTAAACAGTTTTTTTTTCAAAACCAAATTTTCAAATTTTGTATCTTTTTGATGCTGCAAAGTTTCATCAATGTACATGTAGCATATATAGAATTGAAGTTATAATATTCTAAAGTTAGAAGACCAGGGGTGGTGCAGGAAGCAGAGCCTCCTCTACAAAATCAATGGGAAAGTTCACGATTAAGTGCAATTGTCAAAATTTGGTATAAAATTTATATAGTACTCAACTTTATTGTCTTGTGAGTGAAAAGTTAGGTTGGCAGAAGTAGTGTACGAAACTGAAATACCAGGAATTTTATTTGGAATGTGGCACTGCAAGCACTAGCTTTTTTTTTTTAAAGACACTTTTTCAGGACAGGAATTATTTAAGGGCTAAAGTGATCACATTTTGTTCTTCAAATTGGCAACAACATTTCCTTTTAGTGCTACATGGTTCTAACAAGGTGTAATGTTTTTGAAAACAATACATGTGTACAGGTAACCAATGGGGGCGTGACAACATGGGTGTAACTGGATATCTCCCTCTTACACGTTCAACAAGTCTGACAGCACAATTTTGTACAATTTGCAATTTTTTAATATCTTTCTCAGGTAAACCAGAAAGAAGAGAATTACAACAATCAATTCTGGAAGAAACAAATGCGTGAATAGGTTTCTCAGTGGTTTTTTTATCTGCCCGATTTTTCTAATTGCTGACATTGCTGAACGGCATGTAAGTTTGAGATGGTCTTGAAGTTGCAAATGATTATCGATATATACACCCAGGTTTCTTGCCACTTTTGTCTCGAAGACATGAAGACCGTCAAATACTACAGAGGCAGGGTACAAGGAAGGATTATACCTTGAGGAAAAATGAATCAGCTCGGTCTTTTGGGCATTGATCTTTAATTTATTAATTTGAGCCCATGTAACTATGTCTTTAAGGCAATTGTTAACATTTAGTATGGCTGCCTGCTGATTACATCCAGAGTACGTCACATATATTTGCGTGTCGTTAGCGTATAACATTGAATTCAGACCATGGGAAGAAACAATGTCGGCGATAGGAGCACTGTACAATGTATAGAGGAGAGGCCCGACGACCGATCCCTGAGGTACTCCGCATTTATTGCTGACAGAACTGGAGAGTGCCTCCCTTACCTTCACAACATGAGACCGCTCAGACAAGTAAGAAGTCAACCATTTAAGAACCGTACCATCTTGTCAAAAACGATGTTGGAGATGATCAAGCAATAAGACGTGGTTGATGGTGTCAAATGCCGAACTAAAGTCCAGCAAGACTACAAGAACTTCCTTCCTTTGATCCAAGTTCAGAAGAATGTCATTCTGGACACATACAAGCGCAGTTTCAACACTGTGGAACTGTCTATATGGCGACTGTAGAGGGCTGTGGAGATGGTTATCAGTGAGATATACTCCTGAACTCCTGAATTGATATTTTTTTTTTTTCTAAATGCATGTTCAATGATCGATATATTGTATTTGTTTTCTTTCTAAAAAAAAAAAAGGAGCCTTTGTTCTGTTATTCCGATTTTAAGAAGACCTTATATTGTTTAAAAGTATAATTGGTCTATGTAAACTCTGTTCTTTAGTTCCTTTTTGTCTGAATATTATATACACTGTATTATGATTTAATGTGATATTAATGTATCTTTCAAGACGAAGGAATAATATATTACTTGAAAGAAAAAGCTCTTTATTATTACTATAATATATTATATGAAAGAAAATAGTTATATATCTATGTCCAACGATTGATGCATTGTATTTTCTTTTCATCGAAAAATAATTATGGATAATTTCAGAGAATTTTATAATTTTTACTGGTATTAATGTATTTCATTAAGTTTCTTTTGTATATGCAAATTATTTTATATGTGACTTATCATGATTGTTTCTTGAAATGTAATATTGTTCTTGAGAGGAAGCAATAAAATATTATTCAAAAAAAAAAAAAAAATACTCCTGAATTTGTTTCACTGCTGCTTTTTCGATCAGTTTTCCAAGAAAACAAAGATTGGAGACAGGACGGTAGTTTGACAAATCTTGAGGAGTAGTCGCTCTTCTTCATTAACGGCATGACAACAGCTCTCTCTTTAGCCTGGCAGGCATGACTCCAGAGCCAAGGCTGACATTGTCGCGAAAGGGTTTCTGACTGAGGTTTTCACAGTGTAAAGTTGGAGGCTGCCAAATTTATTTGGAGTAAGTTTCATGATGTTTGTTTGATTACTATTCTTAAAACAATGTTCTGAATATATAGGATTTGAAGATTTGAAGGTTTGCATGGTGAAGTTGTAATTCAGAAAAAAAAAGGTTTGCGGTACAACCATGTGAGATTCTCCTGACGACGGCCAGGGCATTCTGACCGGAACGTGGAGTTATTCCAACTCACATGGTTGTACCGCAAACATTTTTTCTGAATGTTCTGAATGTTTAGTTTTTCACTTTTTTGAAAATCAATGCCACCAAATCTGTATCAATCAGTATTTCAGAGCACAATAATTGTCATTGTGCATTGCAGCTGAAATTTCAGAGCATCTCTTTTAACCCAGCCATGAATCATTAATGACACTGCACAGCAAAAGTTTAGCAGAGTTGACAGGTGTGATACACAATGGTATTGATGTGTTCTGAATTAATTACTAATACACAAAGATTTGTAGCCTTGATTTTTCAAAAAGTGAAAATCTAATTTGATTTTCACAAAGGAGGGCCCCAGAAAAAGTTATGATCACAACAATAAGATTTAAAAAAAATCAAAAATTCTGTTTATCAAGTGCATGCAACTCTTTTATCCTACACCTTGTGTAATTTCCTATCAGGAAATGTATACTTTTGCTATCATACTATTCATAGGTTGTATACATAAGGAAATATGCGTCACAGAAGATAAAATCACCTTGTAACGCAAAAGGGAAAATACTCATGACACACGACCATACTAATCATAAGTACATGTATGAGGTGGAATTAATCTTTGAAATAAAGTTTTCAGTGTAGAGTCTAGACTAGAGGGGGGTCGATAATTTTCATGTCATATTAATTATTATCAAGCATTTTAGTCTTTAGAGAAATTTTCTCAATGCTCAATTAAAAAGACCCTATGTAAACCTATTTTTCTATGTGTTCATGTGTTCGATTCGAACTTTGCATGTGACCAAACTTTGTGGATGGTCGATATATCAAAATATTAAGAAAACTATAAAAAAAAATTGGCAGTTTTGATGTTCATGATGAAAAATAAGTCTTCTTCAACTAGTTTCTTCTTCAAGTCTCAGTTCTTCTTCCTGCTCTGCCCCTGCTCCTTCTCCTTCTCCTTCTTCTTTCTTTCTCTCCTCCTCTTTCTCCGCCATCCACATCAGCAAGCAATGGTCATATTGACCATTAGGATCATATACATGTGTGTATACTGGGTATTGGGGATACAGATGTAATTTTGTTTGAAATGGAGGTTTTTGTGGGCAAACTGATACTTAGGTATCAGTCTATACATATGAATTTACAAGTTCGTTAAGACACAAAATGTAGAAAGTTATAAAAACTTACATTTACAGCCTTGATTTTGGTAGTTGTTACACAGACATCGATACGTATGACGACTGCTCTCAATATGTTGCGCACTAGTGAGGCCGCTCTACATGGTTACGCACCATAGATACGTACGCAGAATGTTACGCACACAAGCTATTCTACGAAGACCTGGAAGGGCCAAACTGACGACGTAAAAAAATAAAAAATATTACGTACGTACGTACGTAATATTTTTTATTTTTTTACGTCGTCAGTTTGGCCCTTCCAGGTCTTCGTAGGAGATCGACGAACCGATCGCGCCGGTACCACTACGAGCGCTGAGGGCTCCCTTTTTATGAACCGACCACCCGCCCTCTACTGATTATGCACGCAAAGTGAATCCACTGGATGCAAACAATAATAACGGGATTCGTTTTCTTATATTTTCCCCGAAAACTTCCGCTTATATTCATACAGATGAGCGTAGCTGGCGACATACAGAAAGCCGTATGACGTCATCATTATATTAGTAGATACTGTCGCCGACAGTGTCGGCTACGGAACATTTATCGTCCAAAAATCGATGGAAATGTGTTCTAAAAACCACAAACAAGGATTGTTTTTATAAGGTAATCGAATATAATAACATTAGGCTATAAGTATAACCGTATATTTTATGAATTTTATCAATTTCTTACCTGTTTCCTCCTCATTTTTCTTGAGCAAGTGAGTCTGGTTCGATTGGGTTGCGCATTGCGCTTATAGTCCCATGCGTATTTCTTAAATATACGCGATGAGTCTATGGCAAGAAGGTGGTCGGTTTAAAAAAGGGTGGTCGATATGTAGTGGACCTACTATACTCACTATTGCCTGCGTTACTACACAGTCGGCAATGCCAATGGCGTGTACCTATGAGTGCCGTCTTCTTCTTCTTCTTCTTTTTTTTTAATTTTTCCTCCACCGAATGTTAGAGATAATCAGACCCAAACTGCCCGTTTCGTCAAGGCCCTCTAATTTTTGTAATGTATGTAATGGGCTTGTTTATGTAACCGCCGTTTATGTTGTTACTAGGCCTAATAATAGTAATATGGCGGTGTGACCATATTTCGCGCATGACCTAAGTTCGCGCACAGGGCAATATCTAAAAAACTACAAAAGATTTCGAAAATCTGATAGCGCTATTAGATCATGTTAGATAGAGGAAGCTAAAATTACATATGGACTATATTTTCTTTTATTTTGGGTGAGAAATTATGAAGATATTGACAAAATATCGGCAATTTTGCTACTTTTTGCGTCAGTTTCCGAAAAATATGAAGTTACCGACAACGGTCCAAAAATCCTCATTTTGATAGAAGATGTCATCAAAGTTGTAGGTAAAACGTGATACCAAATGATTGTATGATATTTTGTCTTACAAATGATGCAATTATCTTCCCTTTGCTGGACCGCTACGTTGGATAACTTAGATGTTAATTTACGTGCGCGAACTTAGGTCTCGTGGTTTTTATGCCCATTTTTTTTTTTCAGTGTGTTGCGATCCGACACTGGGTTTTGAGATCGCGATATTTCCGAAATTCTTCGTCGATTAATGTTCTTGTTGAATCAAGTTCTAGTCCAGAATTTTGCTTTCCGTTTGGTATAAAACTTTATAAATAAATTATTGTAGAATATGAGAAATCAAGTATCGAATATCACTTTTAAATTCTAATAAAAATTTGAATGTGCGCGAAATATGGTCACCCCATCATACTATATTTATCAGCATCACTATCACTGACATAAATTTAAATGAATGGGACCGTTCATAAACAAACGCACATCTTGTTATCGAACATATCAAGCAGATTTTTAAAATAAATCTACATACCAATACAGAATGCACACTGCTGTTATAGCTGTAGACAGAATGTCAAATTTTACAGGCTACTCTCAACTGAAGAACAAGCAGAGCCGGGTTGTTGTTGTTGTTGTTGTTGGAGCTGATGGCGCTCTTCAATCTTAACAGACTATCTGCGCCACGCCACGGACGTTCCCGCTGGACGTTCCATGTTAACATATTTGTATCGTTGTGTTGTCCAAATTGTTGAGGTGGGTTAGAGTTTATTTATTCATTTGTCTTTCTTCCAACAATAAGTAACAAGAAAAATGACATTAACACTTTCTTTCAAACAATGATATAAATAACAACAGTAACACTAGGCTTTACAAGTATACTAAAAAAACATAAATATATGACCGAGTACATGTACCTGCGTAATGATAACAAAGATAACAATATTTTGAGAAAGGCAAACGAGGAGACCTTAAAGGAGAATTAACCCCTGAGTACAAATTTACTTATATTGAAAGGTGTAGTATATTCCTACTTATTGGCCTAAATCATTTTCCAATAAGATATCAGAAAAGGGTATAATAAAGATATTCCAACACCCGGTATCGTCTACTACTCATTTACATGGGGGCTGCCATTTTCTTGCTGATTTGGATTTGTACATGAACCATCGAGAAATGTTCCGGTCAGGAAGATATTTTGAATCCAAGACCTAAATTGATTTTCTTCATTACCTAAAATCCCATATGTGACGAAAAATATAAAGTGGGTGTTTACATGATTTATAAAAATTAAATCTTTATAATGATACTTTTAAATTGTCTGGTTTTGCTTAACGAAAATCTATTTTCTTGGGTTTGCCAAACAGAGCAGAGCATAATATATGCAGCATGCATTCTGACTTTTCAAGTCCCATTATCCGAAAGCAGGTGAATGCATAGTTTGCCGCTATAGATGCTCAGGGAAGAAGCATCCATAAAATTTGAATTAATTTGCTCCGTCCATTGCGTCACAGTATCTAGAAAATAGATTTATATTAAGCGAATATCGATTTTCAACAGAAATATATAAGGAAATCTTCAGTTTAAAAATAAATTGACATATCTATTCTATATTTTAAATCTCAAATGGGTTTTTAATTTTGAAAAAGGCAATTGGGCATTTGGATTAAGAAAATCTTCTTGTACACATAAAAAAAATGGCAGCCCCCATGTATTGCTAGCAGACGATACATATTGCTAGCAGATGATAAATTCTGCTCAGAAAATCTTGATTCGTATCGATCTCGTATATTTTGACGCGAAGCCATATAGTCTAACAAGTAGGAATAAATAACACCTTTGAACACTATCGTCTTTATTGTTTGAGGTTAATTCTCCTTTAATGAAGCATAGCTTGTAAGACAAGGTCCCTCATGAATAAAAAGTAATATATATATATATTTTGGAAAGAAAATATATATATATATATTGAAGAAAACAGAAAATGGTAGCAAGAAATACACAATACGAAAAAAAAAAGATAAACAAGGGTGGCTATATACAATGGGGGCAAGGGAGATTTTTTTTTGTTTTCTTCTTCACAAGACGAGGATAGGAATGAAAGGGAGGGAAGGGAAGATAAAGATATAACAAAGGGTTACATTAGACGAAAAGACATACACAGACACAAGACAGGAAAAAAAAATGACAAGACAGCTGGCTTTCAAGAATAAAATACATTAATACATTTTCTTAAAATGAAGGTATAAGCATTTGTAATGTATCATACAGGACTTACTACCAGTTACTAACATCAACAATCAACATAATTTAAAGACATCACGAATCAACACAATAATTCGTCAAAAGATGTAACTTAAGACTTCGTTTAAAAGCTGATTTACTCAAAGCATGTTTAATGCTTGGATCAAGCGAGTTCCAATACCTGGGTCCAGTATATACGAGCGTATTAAGAGTAAATTGTGTCCTTTGCTTTTCCCGGCCAATAATAATAATTATACCTGGCATTTATAAAGCGCCTTTCCCAAGTACTGGCTCAAAGCGCTATAGATATATATTATTACCCCGGTCATTGGATTCTGGCACGCCCGCACACAGTGTATGCACATTCTCCACTCCCTGGGGAGCATTCCAGCCAGTCGCCTGTTAAGCGCACACATGCTAAGCAAAGGACATTACCTTTCGCCATCCTACCGGGTACCCATTTAACACCTGGGTGAAGAGTGGCAAATGTAGATTAACGTCTTGCCAAAGGACGCTAGTGCTGCGGTGGGATTCGAACCCCGGACCTCGTGGTTCACAGTCCGGGGACTTATCCACTGATCCACAACACCTCTACAATGTCTTCGGGTTTGAACTGGCTCACCTGCCTCTGCGAAGTGCAAAATTAGTTTCCCATCACCATTAATTGTGCGTTATTGTAATCAAACTTTCGTACCAAAAATAATGAGGATAATGACGAGTCGAATTCCTTTATTTATTATTGCACTTTAATATTAATAAGGTACAATTATATTGCTCTAAGCATGTGGACTATACGTATATGTATACAAATATATGATACAAAAAGAAGATAGTTCGTTTGTGTGGCAGTAGTCTCAGCTCCTCGAATAACTGAGTAACTGGTAAACTAGAAGGGGTGCATGGACCTCTGTCTTTTGGCCTCTTATGTGCAACTCATAAGGGGTGCATGGGCCGCTGTCCTTGCCACCCACAACTAATCGCCAGCCGCGAAGGAGGCCTTCTCCAACCGTTGACCAATAAGAATGTTTTACTGGCCCCAGTATCACTTTCTAATAATATCAAATTCAAATTTATTCAAAACCAATCGAATCAAATATATGAGAATACAATATTAGAAGATACTTAATACATGTTCATCTTTTTATTTCATTGCAGACCGTGATCATTGTCATATGATCTGAGCATGCACAAAGAGACCACGTTCTTATCTATATGTCACTAGCCACTCCTGACCATGATGCTGCTATTGTAGCTGCACTCATCACCACCCACAGCGCAATACACACCTCTGGACAAGTTGCCAAGGTTGAAAAGGTCAAACGTCCTACAATTACTGCTGCTGGGTCCAGTGAGGAATGGGCCTACTTCAAGTCGAGATGGTCAGACTACGTCGAAGCCACAAAGGTATCGGGCAAAGACAGAGTTGTACAACTACTGGAATGTTGCGATGAGCCCTTACGAAATGACCTCACACGGTCGGCTGGTGGTAGCCTCACAAACAAATCTGAAGCCTATGAGGTACTGGCAGCCATCAAAAAACTTGCAGTGCGTGAGGAGAATACAATGGTTGCCAGGGTCACACTACACAATATGCGTCAGGATCGGGACGAGACGGTACGCAGCTTTGGGGCTCGCCTACGTGGTCAGGCAGACATATGCAAATTCCTCATGAAATGTCCTGGCTGCAACGCTGATGTCAACTACACCGACGCCATGATGCGAGATGTGCTCACTCGAGGTATCGCTGACCCTGAAATCCAACTCGATCTCCTTGGTGACAAGAACCAGAACATGACCCTTGAGGAGGTCTTCCAGTTCATTGAAGCCAAAGAGGCTGGCAAACGTTCAGCATCCTCACTCCTCGATTCACAGTCTGTGGATGCCACGAGCAGCATGTACAGGAAAGCCAAACAGACAAACCTGAAAGAGAAACAGGACCTGTGCACGTACTGCGGCAAGAAGGGCCATGGTAAAACTGCCCCAGCCAGAATCCGCAAAGCCCAGTGCCCAGCATATGGCCACAAGTGTGGACACTGATAAATATCACCACATGGAAGCCGTATGCCGCGGAAAAGACAAGCCCAAACACTCCAGACCCAGTGCTAAAGACGACGACGAAAGTGCCATTTTTGATGCCTTATGCACCATCTACGATGTGGAACGACATCATGGTGGCCTACCCATCCCAATTGACCATCATGTATACGACAACTTGTCCAAAACATGGCTGAAGAAAAGGTCAGCTTCTCAACCCTTCGTTGATTTGAACATCAAAATCGTGCCTGATGACTACAAGGCACTCGGTTACAGCCTACCTTACACCACAGTAACTCGCTCTGTCCCTGCCATGGCAGACACTGGGTGCCAAAGCTGCCTTGTGGGAATAAAGGTCATTCGCCACCTCGGTTTGCATCAAACGGACCTCATCCCGGTGAGAATGCACACTGCCACCAAAGGAGGAATTATAATTCTTGGGGCCACTATACTTCGCATCTCAGGCAAAGATGCACAGGGTCGAGTTGTTGAGACCAGGCAGATGACCTACGTTACCGACAGATCTGAAAAATTCTTCCTTAGCAAGGAGGCCTGTATTGACCTTGGGATCATCCCAGACAGCTTCCCTATGTTGGGTGCAACACGCCAACCGGACACAGCAGCTGCCCTGCAGGAGACCTCTGAGAAGGCTTGTGACTGTCCACAGCGTCAGCATCCTCCACCACCTCCCAAGGACTTGCCATTTTCTGCAACTGAAGCGAATCGTTCAAGGCTGCAGCAATACCTCTTGGACTATTACAAATCAAGCACATTCAACACATGTGAGCACCAGCCCATGCCCCTCATGGACAGCCCTCCTATCAAGCTGATGGTGGACCCTGACGCTGAACTAGTTGTGCATCACACGCCAGTACCTGTCCCTCTCCACTGGCGGGGTGCCGTAAAAGCCGGATGAGATCATGATGTACAGCTAGGGGTAATAGAACCAGTCCCGATTGGTGAGCCTGTTACCTGGTGCCACAGGATGGTCGTTTGTGCAAAGAAAAACGGCAACCCACGGCGAACTGTTGACTTCCAAGCCCTGAATGCCCACGCCACACGGGAAACACATCATACGCCATCGCCCTTCCACCAAGCTCGGTCAGTCCCCCATGGACAGAAGAAGACAGTCTTTGATGCATGGAATGGTTATCACAGTGTGCCCATCTGCAAAGAGGACCGTCATTTGACCACATTCATTACACCTTGGGGTGGATACCGCTACAAAACGGCCCCACAAGGATACATTGCCTCAGGTGACGGGTACACAAGGCGTTATGACGAGATCGTGTCAGACATCCCAAACAAGACAAAATGCGTGGATGACGTCCTCCTTTGGTCAGACACACTGGAAGACAGCTTCTTCCAGGCCGTCAACTGGCTTGATACTTGTGGCCGGCATGGGGTCACCCTCAACCCTGACAAATTCGTATTCGGTGCTGATGTTGTGGAATTTGCTGGCTTTGAGATAACTTCTGACAGTGTTCGCCCATGCCAGAAATACCTGCAGGCAATTCAGGACTTCCCGACACCCAAGACCATCACAGATGTACGCTCCTGGTTTGGGCTTGTCAACCAAGTGTCATACGCCTTCAGCATGGCTGACAAGATGCTCCCATTTCGTCAGCTCCTGAAACCCAGCACACCTTTCACATGGGATGAGACCCTCCAGAGTGCATTTGACGAATCCAAAGCAGTTATAGCCGGTGAGATCGAAGAGGGCGTCCAAATCTTTGACTCAAGCAAGCCCACGTGCCTGGCGACAGATTGGTCCAAGAATGGACCTACTGCACGAACATTGGCTTCTGGCTCCTTCAGAAACACTGTGCTTGCACCCACACCGAACCGTTCTGTTGTAGCACAGGATGGAAGATCACGCTCGTTGGTAGCAGATTCACACACCCTGCAGAATCACGCTATGCCCCTGTGGAGGGGGAGGCCCTTGCAGTCGTTGATGCATTAGACAAAGCCAGATACTTCGTACTGGGATGCAAGGACCTCATAATCGCTGTTGACCACAAGCCCCTCTTGAAGATCTTCGCTGACCGATCCCTAGAAGACATCCCCAACCCCCGCCTGAGGAACTTGAAGGAGAAATCACTGCGATATAGGTTCCGGATGGTACATGTTCCAGGCATCAGACATCGGGCTACTGATTGCATTTCACGTCACCCGACTGGTGAACCAGAAAAGCTCGTCCTCCCAGATGATCTTGCGACCATTGACTCCATGCCTAACGCACTGACACACTCCCCAACCCTCATGGCTGGCTTGCGCACAACAGCATCACATGTCGGCACCCTTGAGCAATGTGTCCTATCCTCTGCCACGTCTTCTTTGGATGGACTCTGCCTGAAATCAGTCACATGGGACAGAGTCCGCACCGCCACAGCGAGTGATGAGAACATGCAGTGTCTCGTTGAACTTGTGGAGTCTGGATTGCCCGAGTTTCGCCACGAACTACCAGGGCCACTACGTGAATACTTCCAGTTCCGCAATGACCTCCACACCGTTGATGGAGTGGTGCTGTACAAGGACCGCATCATCATTCCACCCTCTCTCAGGGATGAGGTACTGGCTCATTTACATGCGGCCCATCAAGGGGTCACGTCCATGACTGCGAGAGCTGAAGCGTCGATCTTTTGGCCTGGTATCACTCCTGCCATCACAGCCCTGCGTGCAAGATGCAACCATTGTAATCGGATAGCACCCTCCAACCCAAGTGCACCACCTATGCCCTTGACATCTCCCGCCTATCATTTTCAGTGTGTTTGCGCGGACTACTTCCACTACAAAGGCTGCAACTACCTTGTTGTGGTCGACAGGTACTCCAATTGGCCTATCGTAGAGAAGTCTGCCAATGGTGCTGATGGCCTCGTCAGTTGTCTCCGACGCATCTTTGTCACCTTTGGCATCCCTGATGAGTTGGCTTCAGATGGCGGTCCTGAATTCACAGCCGTAGTGACGCGACACTTTCTCAAGAATTGGGGCATACACCACAGACTTTCCTCTGTCGCCTTTCCCCACAGCAACTGTCGTGCCGAAGTTGGTGTCAAAACAGTTAAACGTCTTATCATGGACAACACCAGCTCTACAGGGGCCCTCGACACTGATGCATTTCAACGGGCTATGCTTCAGTACAGGAACACGCCAGATCGGGATACCAAACTCTCTCCTGCAATGTGTGTGTTTGGACGACCAATTCGAGACTTCATTCCCATAGCACTGGGCAAATACAAGCCACATGACACATGGCGAGAGACTCTGGTGGCACGTGAAGCGGCACTCCGTAACCGCCACATGAGAGGTGCTGAACGCTGGTCGGACCATGCTAAACGCCTGCCGCCCCTTACCGTTGGCGACAGTGTCCGCATACAGAATCAGACAGTTTGACCAGTATGTTGTACGAGTCGATGGCTCCGGCCGGGTTACCCTACGCAATAGGAAATTCCTGAGGAAGTACACCCCCGTCCATCCACCGACACCTCGGTTGACGATCGCTGACGACATGCGCCTGCATCACCGACCTCAGCGCCAGTGTGTCCAACAGCCATACATCTCACCCGACACGGCGCCCGTGCAACCAGCACCGTCGACGAAGCCACCTTCCTTGGCAGCCGACACTCGACAACCCACACCACCCCCACCAATGGATGTGCCCTCATCCGTCGAGACACCTGCAACTGCGACGCCTGCATCATCTCTTCCCCAATCCACTGATCCTGAACTTGCCACCACACCAGATGCCGTCCCTGCTGTGGCACCCAGAAGGTCCACCCGCCGTACCAGCAAGCCTGCTTGGCACACTGATTACCATATGTGATATAAACACTTGAACTAGGACGTTTTACAATATGGAAACTTTCTCTGGACACGCGATATGGACGCTTTGAACGTTTCTTGTTTTACATTTTCGTGTTCTTGTTGTTAGTTCAGGTCACATTTAATGTTCACGCATGATTTTGTTCGAAAGTTTCAGTCGTGATTTCGTGAGAGGACAGATATCAACGACTTGGGGGGAGATAGAAGATACTTAATACATGTAATACATGTTCATCTTTTTATTTCATTGCAGACCGTGATCATTGTCATATGATCCGAGCATGCACAAAGAGACCACGTTCTTATCTAAATATGGAACAATGTTATTTGATTGAAAGGTTTTAGGACCCCATGAGAAGCTAAGCTTGTAGGTGGGGCCCCTTTACGGCAAGATAATAATACAGAATACTTAATGACAACACCAAATACAACATATATACATGGTATGAAGACTAATCTACAGAGCATAACATAGTACAATGACTACTCACCCACAATTGATTTACACAATCCGATTTACTGTAAGACTCTATGTGGCGAAAGCAGTTTTTCGGTTCAATGTATATTTTTCTTTTCTTTAATAATATGATTACACTTCTATATATTGAGAAAAAAAAAACAAACAAACAAATTACACCCCTTTTACTCTCTTTTGGGCGTTCAAACTACAACCTTACATTGAGGATAACATTCTCTCCTGACTATATTCCTTATTAGAAATGTAAGAATATGCTAATATGGAGCAGTAAAATAGCTATTCAAATCTTTTTGTTGTTTCAATATAATTCAAGATGACTCTAAAATTCGCATCTCTTCCCAATAATTTCACTAAATCCAACGTAACTAATTTAAGTCTTCTTTGCATTGTTCTTCTTTCTCTTTCGTATTTCTTACATTGAAGAAAAAAATGTTCTATTGTTTCTGAGACATTACAGTATGTACAAAAACCATTTTCATGTTGGTTACATTATGTATAAATAGTAATTTAATTTGCATTTTCCTAGTCTTAATTGATGGATTATTACTTCCTCATTTCTGTTAAGACCTTGAAAATTTACAGTTTCTGTAACGTCAGGCTGTATATCAAATAAATGTCTACCTTTTAATGAAGATTCCTACTGAACTTGCCAAGTTTCTTGGTAAATTGATGACATAATATAGTTTGTTAATTCCTCTTTTATATATGGAATTTTTAGATCAATATTTTCTTTTGACGCTCCTTTTTTGGCTAGGTTATCCACAATATCATTACCTCGAATACCGCAATGGGAAGGTATCCATTCAAAATTTACAGCTACATCTGACATTTGTAGTATTTGTATTTTATATAGTATTTCACCTATGAGATTATTTTGTATTTGATTGTTTTCTATAGCTTGAAGAGCGGACAATGAGTCTGTTAAAAATACGACTGACATTCCTCTGCAATCTTCAAGCCATTCCAGAGCCATTACTTTAGCTGCTAATTCTGCTCTCATTATATTTATTGACGTTAATCTAAAAAATCTTTTTATATCCAGTTCAGGTATAAAAAATGCTGAACCAGTGCTTTTGTCTTCTTTTTTTGATCCGTCAGTATATATTTTTAAATAACCTTTCCATCTTGTATGTATCCTTTCTAAAACACAGCTCTTCATATCATGAATTGAATTACTTTTCTTGTTTATCATTTTGTGAATATGATAAGATATGTTGGGCATATTATAAGTCCAAAAAGGTTCTCTTAATATTCTTTGACTCAACTGCTCAACTTTAAATTCGACATTACATGCTCTTTTAACAAAAGGTCCTTGACCTGGTTTCCAAGTATATTGATCAAGATACCAGGACGGTTCGATTATTTCCAAAGTAGGATGATTGGTATCTTTATTTGACAAAAGATAGAACATATATTTGTCAACAAATAAATTTCTTCTTAGTTGTAATGGACGTTCACCACATTCTACCTGAAGTGCTTCAAGAGAGGAGTTATAAACTGCACCTGTAATTATTTTCAATGACTGATATTGAACTGAATCTAATTCTTGTTTTGTTGAAAGACTTGCCGAGTCATATAATTCACAGCCATAGTCCAATATAGACCTAATAAGTCCTTTGTAAACTAGGTAAAGGATTGACCTATTATATTTCCCCATCCTGTTCCTGCAATGCAACGTAATAAATTAATTCTCTTATAGAACACTTAATTTTCAACGTATCAATGTGTTTTTTTCCATAGTTTGACATCAAACCAGATGCCGAGAAATTTATATTCAGTGTTTTGCGGTATTAACTTCTCTTTTATCGTGATTTTTACTTGTTTCTGCCGTCTGTTAGTAAACACCATTACAGCAGACTTTTGAGGAGAAATTATCATACTGCAGGTTGTGCACCACTGTTCAATTTCTATTATGGCTTTTTGCATTTTCTTTTGCAAAAAGTCTATATTTCTGCCAAAGCACCATAAGGCAATATCATCAGCATACATAGATAGTTTTACAGATTTTTCTTTTAGTTTTAGATCATTTAACATTAAATTGAACAAAACCGGGCTGATGACACTGCCTTGGGGTGTTCCGTTCTTCAGAACTTATTGAGATGAAAACTTGCCGCTAAGTTTCACTTTACATAATCGATCTTGTAAAAATGTATTAATCCATTGCAAGACTCTGCCTTTTATACCAACTTGCTGACATTTATAAACTATCCCCTTTCTCCATAGAAGGTCATACGCCTTTTCTAGATCAATGAAAACAACTAAGGTATACTCTTTATTAGCTAATCCCTTTTGAACATCTGTTTCCAATCTAAGTAGTTGATCTAATGTACTTCTATTTTTTCTAAATCCCGACTGTGTTGGGGGTCAGAATACTATTTCGTTCCATGAACCATACTAGTCTATTTTTAACTATTCTCTCCATCAATTTCGAGAATGTCGAAGTCAAAGAAATTGGTCGGTAAGATGAAGGGTTGGTTGGATCTTTGTCGGGTTTCAGTATAGGAATCTGGGTAACATGATACCAATCTGAGGGAAAGATTGAAGAATTCCAAACATTATTCAGCAACACTATAATATAAATTTAAGTGCTATTTCTGGTAAGTGCTGTATCATAGTGGCTTTAATACCGTCTTTCCCTGCAGTAGAATTTTTAAATTCTTTTACAGCATTTATTAATTCACCATACATAAATTCATCATTGAGGGGATTTTCGGACTGGTAACTTTCTTCCATCCTAATCAGAATTTCTCTTTCAAGTGTATTTCTCCTACTTATCTCGCCTTTATCTATCCGATTATCTACTGATTTAAAAGCGTTAGCTATCAATTCTGCTCTTTCTTGACTATTTTGAACCGGGTTTTTTTCCTCTGTAATTAAATTCGGAAATATATGCTTTGTACCACAGCTCCTCTTTATACCTTTGACCATATCCCATACTTTACTAATGTTACTCATTCTGTTCAATGAATGACAATAATTCAACCAGTATTCCTTGTGTGTTCCTCTTTTTATTTTTTGGGCATATGCTTTCTTATTTCGATACATTTCTAGGTCGTCCTCCTTAAAATGTCTATTTAATCGATTTCTATACCTATTTCTTTCTCTGATTGCTTCTTGTAATTAACTCAGGTGTCCACCACGGGACAGGGTTTTTAGCTGTCCGGTTTCTACCTGTTCTGTGGAAGGTTTCTTCTGCTATTTCGTTAATTATTTGTAACACTAAATTGTATTTTTCTTGAACGTTTAAGTCATTGGAAAATTTTAAAATATTTAAATTACTAAATTTTGATTTAATTTTTTCCTCATATTTTTTCCAGTTTACTTTTTTGAAAGACCAATTCTTTTCTTGAGTATCGACATTATCATTATTTATATATTCTATTTCTTGTAGCGAACACTTGATGACGTTGTGATCACTCCCAAAATTTCCAAGCACAGTCCATTTTAATTTGTTAGCAATTTCCTTTGATGCAATCGTTAGGTCTAAGCATGACCATGTTCCTGAATGAGGGTCCATTCTCGTGGGAGTCCCATCATTTAATATCACTAAATTATATTTTTCTACAAAATTTTCAACTATTTTCCCATTACCGTCCCGTTTTGTACTATCCCAGAGAGGGTTGTGAGAATTGAAATCACCAACTATGATAAAAAAATTTGAGCAATTTTCAATCAATTTTTCTAGATGGCGTAATTCTATCTTTTGGCAAGGATTGTAATAATTTATTAAAGTAGCTATTCAAAGAAAATCACAAATATGGCAATTAATGTATCACTAGAAACTGGGAAGCTTACAGATGGCAATTGTATAAGTTTTATGTCAACTGCGTATCTGATGATTATAAAAACAACACAAATAAAAGCTCTTCTCAGCATCTGGAATATCCGAGGATTCGCCAGAAATATAGCGATGTTTTGATGTCGTCACACTCGGGATCGATCCTGCTTAAGCAGACGACGTCCTATAATGAATGAACGTAATTGCAATGCAATTATTTATCAATTTATAAAGAGTTTGGTGTATTTAAACATGACCTTATTTCACACCATTATAAAGGGAAAGTGAAACTGATTCTGATAGCTAAAACCGTTTGATTGTAAATACACAGGAGAAGGGTCAATGATCAATGAAATAAACCCCACTTTCAAATTGAAAAGCCCTCCGAATAATAGCAGGATGGTATTCGTTCCCTCTTGAAACGCCGAACATGCCCCGGTGCAAGCAGCTGAAAATACAACGGCGTCTTATTTTGTTTACAAGTGACTGATTCCTTAATTTTTTTAACGCTGCATTTTTCATCAAAATAATACCATACACGAAGTTAAGAGTGAGGCAACAGACTAACATTAAGACTGACGCTAGTGAAGGAAGAGAAATAAGTGAAGAGGAGATGACAAAATAGGCTCTGAAAAATGTGTAAGATGTTATGGGACATCGTCTGCTTAGACAGGACTGGTCCATGGTGTGTCGTCACATATCTCAGCAGTGTTCGAGGAGCTCTTCAGCTGCTATATCGGGGGCTGTATTTTACCGTTTTATAATTGATAATAATCATTACTTCAAATGTTTCCAAGCGTTGAATTTGGATAACCTTGTTTAATTTATACCATCTATGCAATAATAAGTATTAAGCCAATATTTAAAATCATTAAAGTTCTACTTTAAAGTCCACATTTCCTATTATTTCGTTATACAATTCTGGACCATGTGCATTCATGCTTTGCGAATTCCACTGTAAAATGTGAAAAGCCCTATCTTTGGTTGTCTGAGTATTCTTTTTGTCACTGAAGACGATCATGAATCATCTTCGGTGACACCTCATTAATGTCCAGGCACCGCTTTGCTGCCTCCACAACTAATCTTATTCTATTGGAATGTATCGTTTCATTATCTAAATTGTTAACAATGAAAATTATAAAGGCTAGAAAATCTACTCTAGCGTTTTCTGTCGAAGCCGGAATAACAGGATCAGATTCCTCTGGTTCGGAGCGTGTTTCTTTGAATATGAGCTCATCTTGCTCATCAGTCTGAATCGATTTATCAACAGTTTCTGTCATGTGTGTTGACGTGTTGCTTTTTTTGGCATTGTCATTGTTTTTGTATCACCAGGGTTCAATTCGGAAATATCCGATCGATGTGGCTTTTCATTTACCTTTATTCCTTTGACAGTTTCCCTGTTGATTATATGAGGTTCTTTTAAATTATTTTCTTCTCCTTTTTCCTGATGGTATTTTTTGGTTGCTTGTGCATAGGTTACATTGTTTTGGAAACTGACGCTCTGAATTTTCTTTGCTTCTTTATAGTAAACACAACCTTGATAGGCGGCCGAGTGGCTGAGATTACATCTTAAACACTTCGGCTGTTCTTTATTGGGACACATGTTATAATTATGTGTGACCCTCTCCACATCGGACACATCGCTCCCGTCCTTTGCAATTTTTTTGTATATGCCCAAATTGTTGGCATTTATGGCATCTAATTAGGGGGGGGGGGGGGGAACGTATTCCTCAACAATGTACTTTTGATATAAGAAAGATACTTCTCTGGGGAGAGGTCCTTTAAATACTAGTAAGACCGAAGGGGTTGGAGATAATTCCCCATCTATTCTTTTATTAAACCTCTTAACATATGTCACACTCTGGTTTTTTAGTAGCTCGGTGAGCTCTTCATCAGTAATCAGCTTGTCAACTTAGTGAATTACCCCACGTTTTTGCGTTGGAGTGGGATGGTATTTTGTTACTTTGACAGCGGTTCGAACTAGTTCCGTCATTGATAAAATCATTTCCATTTTGTTTTTCATTTTTGCAAGTTACTTTCTAATAATCAGCTTGTCAACTTAGTGAATTACCCCACGTTTTTGCGTTGGAGTGGGATGGTATTTTGTTACTTTGACAGCGGTTCGAACTAGTTCCGTCATTGATAAAATCATTTCCATTTTGTTTTTCAAGTTACTTTCAAGTTTCCCTTTTCTTTCCTCATTTTGCTGACCTCTCCGTACCTCTCTCGTAATTCTTTATCTAATTTTGCTGGGCTGATTTGCCCTATACAGAACTCCTAAAGACGTCTTTAGGAGTTCTGTGGGCAAGAGCACTCCAAGCATCGATCAACTTTTCAGTCTGCTAACGAGCTGCGCGATATATCGATCGCCACATACACATGCAAGGCATAGGATATGGCCGGTGTAGCGGCACATACGGTTCTCCGGCAGATACCGTATCCGCCCGGCAGATATCGTTCTACCTCGGAACCATATCTGCCGGGTTTGACGTTTGCTGATTTGGTTCCACGGCGCTGCAGATAAGGTCTATTGTATATTGGCAGATTTGTACGAGACACTCTCGTGCCTAAGTAATAGACCTGTTTACTAAGTGATTCAAATTTATGGATGTTTCTTTCCTGGGGACCTAGTAAAGAGGTATTCCATTAACCTGTTATTAATGAATGAACTACAATACTTGGAATCCAGTTTGCATACATTATTTGTTGCTATGTCTAGGTACGGTATCTGCCGGGGTTGGAACATGATCCGCCGGCAGATAGTGTTCTTGGCCGTGTTTAGTATATCTGCCGATCCCCGTATCTGCCGCTACACCGGCCGAAGTATGGCGAGTAATGTTCAGCTATCATGGCTATCAGCACAGGTAATATGTTTATAACAAAGTATCGTTATCTGCGGTCGCGATATGAATATTCATGAGCTCAGCTGCAGGATTGATGCCTATATAGTGCTTACCCTCCGAGTCCGAGATTAAACAAAAAAGTATTCTGGAGTAAAAGTAGCAAAAAACCATGGACAAAATTCCGACACTGAAATGGGGACGAGGGAGCTAAGGGTGGAAGCAGAGCCTCCTCTACACAGTCAATGGGAAAGTTCACAATTTAGTGCATTTGTCAAAATTTGTATCAAAAATACTAAAAAAAATATGTTGCCATGGATACAGAATGTTAATGAAGATGAACTCTTTCAACTAAAGAAAGAAATGTAACTAACCAATATAAAATATATAGCAACCAGATTAACAATCACTCCCAGTAGAATATTCTCGTTGGCTGTGGATGTGACCACTATAACTATTACTAAAAAGTGTGGTAGCTAATACAAAAGGTGGTGTTGTCTTTCTACCCGAATTTTTGCTTACTTGAATCAAATGTAGATCCAGAAGATTTTTGTCCGCAATAGAATGGGTGATACCAAAATTCTCGCCTTGAACATGATAACAAGACGTGCTACTTGATTCATTCATTTATTTATTTATTTGAACTTATTCACACAGGATAAAAGCATGATCAGTATAAAACTGTTTTGCATCATACATGGTCCTGATGTAACAGGGAGAAACACTAAGGTATATCATAAATTGGTAACAATTTTTATAGGAAAATACAAGTAATATAGGCATAATTATAATTTAAAAAAAAACTAACGTAAAAAGTAAAAGCAACAATAATAACGGCTATGAATATTTCAAAAATAACCAAATGAGTATATTATGTAAGGCTAAGCCTAATGTGGAATGTGGATAACATCCATGTACTAACGAGACTACAGGATTAAAAAAAGCAAAACATGACCGGTATAATAAAATTACATAGTTCCTGTAACCTGTAAAAATACATAGTTCCTGTAACCTTGTGGATTGTCATCTAAGATAAAAACCGTAAAAAGTCAGAGTACTTTTGAAATTTATGTTTGAAAGTCATGCAAAGATCATAATACATACGGTACATATATCGATGGTATTCATTAGGGTTAGCTGGCATAAGGGAAAATTCGCTCAAATGATTTCCAAACCTCACATGCAGTCGTCAGGGGAGCGTTTCATCAAGCGTTTTGTCAGTGATTTTTGTCGACAACTGTTATAAGCTACTGAAATCCTTGCATCTGATTGGCGAAGAGCAAATTTGTCAGTAAAAATCACTGACAAGACACTTGATGAAAACGCTCCCCAGAACTCAACTTTATCTTTATCTAATTACGTATACAGTGCTCGGGGGAGGGGGGGGGGGGGGGGAGTGGGGTGGGAAGGGGTCATGCCATAGTTTTGGTCCTGTAAATATAATTGTACTGTGTGCAAAAGATGTTCGAGTACGTGGGAGGTTGTAATAATGGCTTTATCTCGTTAATTGGATAGGAATTAGTGAATGATTCATGTGTGAAAAAAAAACTGGTGTGTACTATGTTGTCTCATCGGGAAAAAAATTAAGGTAAGGTCGATTAGACTCATATCGAAAAATCAACCTATTAAGGCAATTTTTTAAACATGTTCAGTTCAAGCGTTTTTATTTCTCATGTGTCCAAAACATTACAGTATAACATAAAAGCAATATACAACAACTGAAATAAGTTGGCAATAAATATACAATGATGGCTTTGTCTCGTTAATTAATTAATTTATTTATGAAATTTCTGCATGGTACATGGCATTGCATAGTATGATCATTATGACCCCAAAAAATGACAATAAGTATGAGTAACTCAATAACAGAATAAAAGGCAAATATGATCATAATACAGGTACAATATATGGATAATGTAGTAACATGCAGCGGTATGGCAATATAAGCCAAAGCTTGAAGCATTGCAATACCTTTCCATTTTGTAAATAATACTTATAAATGGAAAATAGCTAATGATGACACTAACAACAAACTTTATTTACAAAATAACATAGAATAAAAAACCAACAAAAATATATGAATAGAAAAAAAGAGAGATAGAGAGAGAGAGTTTATTTACAAGGGAAACAGAAACAGAAAATAGGGATCATAAAGGTGAAGGGGTGCCCTAATGTTGACAAAAAAAGTCTTCGATGAGTAAAGTACAATACATAGAATATCGATTACAATGTAAACATAAATAAAAGCATCCTTTGAGTTATGTACCTTGGAATTCATGCATCTTTATAAGGAGAATTTGCTTTACGGCCATTTTAAAGGAATTTGGGGTTTGCAAATTACGGATATTTTGCGGAAGAGAATTCCAAATATCTGGACCGCTATGTCTGATTGATTTATGTGCTAACGCGGTGCGGGGATTTACTAAATGTATGTTTGATGCCTGCCTGGTGGGATAAGAGTGAATGGTGCTGTTATGTTGAAACATAGAAGAAAATGAGTCAGGCAAAAGTTTGGCATTAAAGATCACATTACAAGAATATTCCATCAAAATAAATATTGGCTTAATACTTATTATTGCATAGATGGCATAAATTAAACAAGGTTATCCAAATTCAACGCTTGGAAACATTTGAAGTAATGATTATTATCAATTATAAAACGGTAAAATACAGCCCCCGATATAGCAGCTGAAGAGCTCCTCGAACGCTGCTGAGATGTGTGACGACACACCAGGGACCAGTCCTGTCTAAGCAGACGATGTCCCATAACATCTTACACAGTTTTCAGTGCTTGTTTTGTCATCTCCTCTTCACTTATTTCTCGTACTTGACTAGCGTCAGTCTTAATGTTAGTCTGTTGCCTCACTCTTAACTTCGTGTATGGTATTATTTTGATGAAAATGCAGGGTTAAAAAAATAAAGGAATCAGTCACTTGTAAACAAAATAAGACGCCATTGTATTTTCAGCTGCTTGCACCGGGGCATGTTCGGCGTTTCAAGAGGGAACGAATACCATCCGTGCTATTATTCGGAGGGCTTTTCAATTTGAAAGTGGGGTTTATTTCATTGATCATTGACCCTTCTCCTGTGTATTTACAATCAAACGGTTTTAGTTATCAGAATCAGTTTCACTTTCCCTTTTAGAATGGTGTGAAATAAGGTCATGTTTAAATATACCAAACTCTTTATAATTTGATAAATAATTGCATTGCAATTACGTTCATTCATTATAGACGACATCAAAACATCGCTATATTTCTGGCGAATCCTCGGATATTCCAGATGCTTAGAAGAGCTTTTATTTATGTTGTTTTTATAATCATCAGATACGCAGTTGACATAAAACTTATACGATTGCCATCTGTAAGCTTCCCAGTTTCTAGTGATACATTAATTGCCATATTTGTGATTTTCTTTGCATAGCTACTTTTAAACGAAACATGAATAAGGCGGTTTGCAGGTAATTTATATCATGGACCTTCAAGCACTTCAAATTAACAATAAAGGCTTTGTGTGGTCTCGGGGACCAGACCCAGTACATATGCGAATGGCTTTCTTTTGCAGGAGAAGGATATTGTTAGTTGATACCTTGGATGTAGCCCAAAGTACATTATGAAATGTATGGTAGTATAAGAGTATTGTATAATATTAATAAAATTCTATCAATAACAAAACATTTAACCCTGTACAATACACCTACGTTTCGAGAAATTGGGGTAACAATGTGAGCCACATGGTCACTCCAATCAAGCTTCTGATTGATATACACACCAAGGAACTTTGTAAATGTCTTTCGCTCTAACTCTATACCATCCACCTTAATATTTAATTGTTTGTTGCAAGTAGATTTGCTTCCCTGATATTGAATAAAATTGTTTTTTCCTATATTTAGAGAGAGCAGGTTACTCCTGAACCATAATGTCAACTTTGGCAGTTCTGTGTTCAGTTTTTGTTCAAGCGTTTGCATATTACAATGTGACAAGAAGACACTTGTATCATCCGCAAATAAGGTTTAATGCAGAAACATCACAAATATCATTAATGTAGATGAGAAATAATAGCCGGCCTAGAATAGATCCTTGGGGGACGCCACATTTAAAAAAAGTAACATCTGAATTTGTACAATTGCAATGGGTATATTGGCTTCTCATAGATAAATAATTTGAAAACCACTGTAACGCAATAGTGCTCCAATTTAGAAAGAAGAATTGAGTGATCAACTGTATCAAAGGCTTTACTGAGATCCATAAATACGCCAAGAACATGCTCACGAGCTGCTAGGGCAGTTGACACACGGTCGTAAAATTTTAACAATGCAAGGTCGGTAGAATGGCATCGCCTAAATCTATATTGTTCGGAATTTAAGTACTTGTGAATATCCAAAAATTTATAGAGCCTATTATAAACAATTCTCCCTAAAATTTTAGACAAGCTAGGTAATACTGAAATAGGTCTATAATTAGAGATGAACTTTGCATCATCTTTCTTATGAATCGGGATCACTTTGGCTTTGAAACTAGAAGGAAATACTCCTGTCGACAATGAGAGATTACAAATTTGTACAAATGGGGTTATAATTGAAGCAATAATCTGCTTTAACAGGGATGTGCTTAATTCATCATGGCCACATGAGTGACTATTCTTGAGCAAACTTACTATATTGAAGATTTCTAGATAGTTAGTTGGCCTGAAGAAGATAGAAAATTGGGATAAATTGTGTAGCTAATTCCTAAATAATTGGATAGGAATAGGATAGGAATTAGTGAATGATTCATGTGTAAAAAAAACCGGTATGTACTATGTTGTCTAATCGGAAAAAAAAATAAGGTAAGGTCGATTAGACTCATATCCTTCCGTCAGTGGCGAATCAAGGTGGCACAACCGTCGTTTGCCCCTTTTAACCCCCCCCCCCCATAGCATAAACACGACAGCAAAGACTTTCGAAAAATCAACCTATTAAGGAAATTTCAATAGCCGCCCTTTCAATAACATATTTAAACATGTTCAGTTCAGTTCAGTTCAAGCGTTTTCTCATGTGTCCAAAACACGAAACATTACAATATAACATAAAAGCAATATACAACAACTGAAATAAATTGGCAATAAATATACAGTACATGTATACGAAACCTGACATGATTATACAAGAGATAGGAAGAAAATATGAGAAATGAGGAACTAAACGAAGCTGAGCTTGTAAAACATAGTCCCTTCAAGATTAAGTACATTTTGAAAGTTATAAAATCAGAATGAATTAGTACATCCAAATAATTATGCGAACATTCCTAACCATAAGGTATTCAAATTTCCGTTGAGTTGATTTCTCTCGAGTCTTTGTGATTGTATTCATATACCTTAAAGGGATACGCCACCAGGCGGCCGTGGGGGAAAATCATGATTGCGTAAGCCCCATTCACTCTTACACAAAATTTGTGCGTCGAACGCGTCCGTTGGACTATTGGGATTAAATTTCGACTGCACGAAGTCGACCGCATCTCGCACGAGAACTCGAGCTCAGGCGGAGCGTGCATGTTGTGCGGCGACCAGTCGGTCCGAGGTTTGCGCCCCCCCCGGGCAACGGCATGATCAGGTAACGATCACGGTGCCCTCTCGCGGCATTAAAACGTCCACAATCTGAGTATCCCATTAAGTCCACAAAATGTGCATCAATTTTGTTCTTGCCCCCCCCTTTAAATTCTAGAACCAAAGGCACCTGAAAATTCTCCAAAGCCCCTCTTTTGTCAGATTTTGTTTAATTAGCTCCCTAAAATATGAAGAATAATTTGTTTATTTGCTTGTCAGATATTGTACCGCCCTTTGCCTAGAACAGAATCCTGGATCCACCCCTGATTTCGAGATTCCGTTTTGTCACACAAGTCAAGTCAACACAATTAAATGAATGCCATACGTGCTCACTAAAACTAGTAAAGAACCCGCATGCTATACATTTGTGCCTGAGATTGTGCAGGAAGTCGGATCTTTCATTTTTTTCGGGGTGAGTCTCCCTTTTCTCCTTCTTCCTCCTCCCATTCGTTTCTACCTTTTTATAATTATTTCCCCAAGATTTTCATTATCATTGATCTTTATCTCGTTCGTAAATTATCATCCGAACCACAGATCTACACGAAAATAGAGCGCAGTGCACCGCATCATGGAATCCGTCGAAACATCAACACGGATGCAAGCTGATGAAGGGATGGTTTCCGACTATATAACCGTGGTGACGGGACTGGATAACTGGACCAACGGCACATCATTTGACGGTCCTCCTCCTCCTCCTCACATAACAGCCATGAAACAAGCCAATAAGATCCTATTGATCATAATCTTAACCTTCCTGATGTTTGCCATGGGGTGTGTGGTTCAGCCTAGAGACTTCAAAGAAGTGGTAAAATATTTCTTATGTTTCCCATTTTTCTGTTGGTTAAAGGATAATCCATTCATGTAAGTGGGAATTTAGTTTTATAACAGGACTATAGCCAGAAGAGTGTCATACCGATATCAGCCAAATACTGACCGGCCAAAATTAATGCGCAAACTCTTACGAGTCCGTCAAAATACCAAGCACTGGGTCGGGTCGACATCAGGGGCGGACTAGTCTGTAGGCACAAACCCTAATTTGACACTTTATTAGAAAATCATTGTGTCTTGACAGAAGCCTATATTCAGATTCAGATTCAGATTCAGATTTATGCTGTTTTCAATCATATTAACATAATTTACATAATACTAGGTATAGCACACCAAAAATTCATATATCTATGAGGTGTTCAAAGTTAGTCTCATTGAAAGGATTGTTAAAAATCATGACATTTAAAAAAAAAAGATCATGTAAATTGGACATTCGGTTCTCGAGATATCGATATTTGATTATCCCCGAAAAAGGGTCGAAAACCTGCCAAGACTTGTAATTTTTTGGCCAAAATTCACGTTTTACCAAGTTTGAACACCCCTAAAATGAAAATTACTTACAATACATCACTGCAAATGGTGAAAATAAGACAACTTTTACAGTTAAATCAAATGCTTTACAAATCAAACCTCCTTTTTGAACAGTACGATTCAGAAAATGCCTGTGCAAAAAGTATGATCTGCAAAGTCAGGAATTCCTTTAAAAAGACTAAGTACGGCTAATTAATATGCGAAAATGGATTTCTCAAGTTGTATAAGTAGTAGAACAATGAAATCTGGTATGCTGGTTAAGTGTGCTATAGTGTATCTGAAAATGTAAGTGTTGATTCGATAGCTAATTGGATATGCATATTAGCTAATTATAATTATATTCAAATATTAAATACGCAAGTTAGATATGATAATATGCAAACAAGGTGCGACGGGCCAAGTTTCTTTTAACATGGCTGGCATGCTCATACATATGTACAATGTTTTAAAACTTTGTTTGAACGAAAACCGTTGATTGGTTCTATAATAATATTTCTCGCTGTGTTTCTGGGGTGTTCCACTCGATATTTAGTAAAATGGAGTATACCACACGAATCTATGATGTATTTACTCCAAGAATTATCTTCATGAAATCAAAATGGGCTATAATGACGAAATAATGAACGTATCGAAAAATTTAATCCGATCCACTATAACTTCAGAAATATGTATGTAGCAGATACATGAACCCATTGTTGTGTAGAGGAGATCATAGACTTCCATATATGGTAAAAACATGCCCATACATGGTGTGTAACACCCCAGAAAGTTCATTTTGTGGGAGAGGAGGTCTCCAATCTCTCGACGCCCCTCTGTGTTGGCAAGATCGGGTGATTGATTTCTGCATGCCGTGCGTGAAAATGTGGCATTTTCATATATTTTGTAAAAATACTTGCAAGTTGGGTATAAATATGATTTTGTCAGGCAATATGAATGTGATGTTACTCTAAAGAATAGTGAAAAGGGTATGTTTATAGCTCATGTCGTTTTCCTTCTGTCCTTCGTTCAATTATTGAGTACAAATCATTTGCTCTGCTCTTCAGCACAGGTGGCAGGTTTCGCACACTGCTCGTGTGCTATGCCTAATAATACTGTAGTGCATAACATAATATGAATACAATAATAACAAAATATAACAATGATGTTTTTTCCATATGGCACAATATATCATATATCAATAAGTAAAATAAAAAATATGATGCACAAATATTGACCTATTAAGTGGTGTTGAAAACAGTTGCAAAGCAAAGCTTGTATATTACATGTCCAGAAACTTATATAACTTAATCACGAGTGGGTCGTTCAATAATATTAAATTCATAGAGCATCATTACGAGAAGCGAATTATTGATAAGAGAGAATTCCTATACTGGTCGTGTCAATATAGGAGCAGCTATATAGTACAGGGTCTATAATTATAGTCCCAATTGAGACCCTCTGTTACGCGTTTCAACTGACTTAGGGTTTGTGCCTGCAAACTAGGGGCGGACTGGGACTAAAATCCTGTTTGGATCTACAAGATATACATGTATTTCCAAATGTTCATCAACATTATCAAAGTTATGATACAGTATATCATAACATAAGGGAGTAGCGACACAATTTCCCCAGTGGTTTATGTTTCGTGCTTGTAAATCAACTTTCCAGTCTTAAATTTTGCAAGCGAGCAACAAATTTGAACCTTTTTTGTTCGATAGAGAAAGGGTAATTTCGTCATCCAAATGTCGTTCCCGGTATTCTGACGAGAAACCATGTCAAAGATCAGGATAGGTTATCGTCCCTCCCAGTGAATTGAAGTCTATTTATCTTTTTATCTATATTTTTATCTCTACCTTCTCTTCAGCAAGTTGAATATGGGTAGTGACCCGTCGTTGATCCACGGCACGACGCCTCTGTGTAGACCATAGACGTCTGGGTTGAATGATTTCTTTATATTTCGTGAATTCATATTGAATTCAACATTTTGAAATTTTTAAAGATGAAAACAACATGGTTGGTTGATAAAATAGATTACAGCCTTTACAGGTCCAATCAAATCAATCTTAAATAATGCAAACAGCGGAATATTCCGGGGCCCATAGTTAATCAAATCCATACCAAAATTTATATACGCGCATATTCACTATTTCAAGTCCAAGTTCAAGTTTATTTCTACTCATAAACATAGCAACACAAAAAATTCACAAAAGATAAGCAATGATAAGAAAATACACATGAATATAATAGTCCTACATAAATAAAATTGACATTGATTTGAGGATGGAGGAGCTAGCAGAAGCCCAAGGTCTGTCAACGTCTAGCTCCAAGATTAAGTTAAAATCATTATCTAAACACATTCAAAATGGAAAACAATAGGATAATGAAAAAATATACATAACTGGGATTATAGATGGTATTATTTAAGTTCATTTCAGGAATTAAGTAACAAAATATTTTAAATAACGCAAGTAAGGGAGAATCCCTGTGTTTTGCTATCACAACCTCTCACCACTAAACAATTACTGTAGATCAAAAAGAAAAAGACAGAAAGATCCCTTCTTCAGTTAATGCATTCTTATCATAAGTCCTTTCAATGAAGACAATCATTGACAAGATTCCCTGGTCTCCTAATATGCTACTAGTGTAATGATATCTATTCATATATATAATATATTATGCTATATTTTCTTATTTTTCTACCGATGTATTTAAATGATGTATAATTCTCATTATCTCATGTAGTTAGTTTATTACATGAAAGCAGAGAACTACATTATACAATTTCTTAAATTTCTTATGTTTTAATCACTGACTTGGCTCTCCTGGGTAAAAACAGACAAATTAAATAAACAAAATATCAATAAATCTTTTTTTTTTTTTTTTTTTTTTTTTTTTTTTGGGGGGGGGGGGGGGTATATTATGCCAGAGTTTAGGGCCATATAAATTAACAGACTGTCTAGATATTTTATATTTCAAAAGAGGTACCGGTAGATAAATAGACATTTGGTGTATTGTGTTATAGCTAGTGTGTGTATTTCAAAGGGAATTTGAATTTGCTCCCCCGGGACAAAGTTTCAACCATGAAAAAACAAATGATATCCGAATTTGCAACCACTAAGTAGAAAATATTGTCAAATTTGCTCTTAAAGACGCCCAGACATTCTCTCGCTCGGTCCAGTGTTAAGCAATAAGGTCATGAAGCCAATCTTTAAAAAAATGAAACTATATAAGGGGAAATTAGGGGCACGTATCAAGCCCAAACAGAGAGAATTTGAATGCCATTCTGCTTGTGAAATCAAAGCAGAAATATCTTCAAGACATGCAAATCAATACACTGTAAAAGAAAAGTACTGTAAAATTACAGAAATCTGATGTCAGCAGAGTCGCCAGAAATTTGCTGTAAAAATACATGCTGTATGTAATTTTAGCATACATTTGAGATCTGTAATTCAGATAATAGGTTCTTATGTAATTGCATTGGAACCCGAGTCCTACAATACATTAAGGTAAAAAAATTAAACTGTAAAATTACACAAAAAACTTCATATAAACCCTATTTTGCCTTAAAATCACAAGTTTCTGATCTAACTCAGTTTCGCAATTACAAATGAGGTACTTTTACGGGAAAAATGTAAAAATAACATCAAAACTGCTGTATTTATAATAACAGATCAAATCTGTATTTTTTCCCCTGTAAAAATACAAATATTTTTTACAGTGTAGTTTATGCGTGAATTAAACAGAATGAATCTGTCCGAAATATTTCAGTCAATTTTTCCTATTGTGGAGAGGGAACCTGCATCCTTGGTTGGCAAAGCGTATATAGAAGGTCAAATCAAGTCTATATAAAATGAGGCCAACCGTGAAAAATGTATTGTTCATTTGGGGCAATCGTTTTCCGAAGGTTCGTTTTCCCGAAGTTTCATAATTCCGATATCGAAATTCACATACCAGTGGGTTCAGTGGGTTCGTTCCATTACTCCGAATGTGTATTATTCAAAAAAATGAGACATTAAGCCATTTGCAAATGAAATTTTCGTGCATTTACAATTGATTAGTTGCGCTTTATTCTGAACAAAATATAGGTGTACTTCCCTATAAAGAACCGCACGAGGTCCGTTAGAGCATGTGGTACTCTCTTTAGGGGTATGTAACAGGTTGCAGTACAACTGATATTATCGGAAAGGGATTATGACGGGCGAATGTGCTTTGCCGAAGGTCATTTATTATTTTCTTAAACATAGTTTCTTATGTTGCCTATTGACTAACAAGCCCTCAGACCACACGTCGACCGGCCTTCAAGCGTATAAATATCAAGCGGCCCGTGACACTTCCCGAGCTCCCCATGGCCAGTCCGCCCTGGATAGAGTTAAATTTTACCATCCCCTTACAATTTTAGTTGGCAAATATAGACATTTTAGAACTGTCTCGTCTGTGTTTTTTTTTCTTTACCCTGATAGGCTAATAGGTTTTTTCATGTCGGTAAATTTTGCTTCATTTCAGTTTCTCTTGGCAAATATTCGTAAAATTCAGTACAGTATCCCCCAAAATTTTACATGTTATATGCTGATGCCCATCCGTGTATAGAGAACATGTTAGAGGCAGCGCCTCGGGGGGGGGGGGGGGGGGGGGGGAGGTGGCACAGTGCCCCACTTTTTCAAGTACCTAAAAGTGTCCATTTTATTTCTGAAAAATGCCCCTTTCTCTCTGATCAGTGCCCTTTTTACTACTAAAGGTGCCCCTTTTCAAATCTGATAACTGCCCCTCTTCTCTCTCTCTCTCTCTCTCTCTCTCTCTCTCTCTCTCTCTAATAAGTACCCTGTTCTCCTGATAAGTGCCATTTTTACTTCTGATAAGTGTCCCTTTCTCTTTCTAATAGGTGCTCTTTTTTCCCTTCTGATAAGTGCCCCTTTTTACCTTTTATACGTGCCCCATTTTCCTATCTAATATGTGAAAAAGTTTGCTCGCTCACATATGAATCATTAGACCATTACACACAATATGGGAATTGGGAAAGCTGAAGCAGTATCCAGAATCAAGTAAAGATAACCACAATAAAAATGAATAAGATATGCTCGATAATAATTAGACTGTAGGGTAATGCATTGTCACAAATTTGTCCTTTTTTCGCTTTGGGTTCACCATTTGTAGGTGCCTTTTTTGCTGGTCCTCCCCCCCCCCCCTTTGAAAGATGCTCTGCTGCCCCTGGAACATGTTATCCACTTTCCGCCCCTCAGTGACCTTTGCCTCAATAGGCATTGTCCATGGGTGTTATAAAATCATCTTTGAATGTATACAATATAATATTATTTTGAGAATGTTATTGCAATAATAAAGTGCTAGTGCAACGGCCTTTGCCCACTTTTTCGGTACGAGCGACGAAAAAGTATTATAGTTCATGACTTTAGTTTATGCCTCGAGTTTATTTACAAAGAACTTTCATCACCTGAAATAAAAGTTCGAGATAGTATTTATATTGTCTGGGGATTAGGAAATGATGAATTTGCAATATTATATTAAAAAGATAAGATCATTTTATCTGGCTTGCCTGCAAACACTAAAAAGAAGTCACGAATTCAATGAATATTCAATATTGACAATTTGAAATTTATGTAGTCTTAAATCATGATTCAAAGGTAGGCTTTCTAGAAAGGCTGAAGTGTCGAAAGATACTTTAGAAAATTTTCACAATTACATGCAGTTATGCCTCTGATAATGAAGAATTTGAATACATTTCTTACGGGTTTACGCACTGCTGCTTTTTTTCTTCTCAATTCAAGACTTTCTTTCTTTCTTTCTTGAAATGATCTTGAGACTTAAGCCGAATTCGTTCTGGATCGCTTTTCATCTTCCGCATGGTTCCACCAGGTTGCGATAAATCCATTAAAAAATCATTTGCAAGTTTGGTCTGCCCAACCAAAACTAGGAGGCCTACACAAACACATGTACAGTACGTGGGACACCGTCTGCTGTCCCAGTGTACTCTTAAAGATACGTGATTTGATATTTTTTTAAATAAAAAAGACATTATACTGATTGTCACATTAAATCGCCTTTAGAATTTGTAAGGATATGAAATTGTTTTGCCTGTTTGTGCAGTCAATGTGTGGAAAAGACTTTACAGTGCTGAATTATTTGATTCTGAAAATGCATAAAATTGTATTGAAATAGTACAGCGGCGGTGTTTTTCTGCAAGCCCCAACATAGAGGGCGTTGCTTTATCAAATGGTATGGTGGAGATCGATGGGTCTGCCAGACCCCCCCCCCCCCCTTCATTCATTTCATTTCATTTAGGTTTTATTTCCACATCAACTGCATCAAAAGTATACATATGAAATAATTGAACAAATGAAGATCTCCATTAATAATCTCTAAATAAGTGAAAAAAACTATTTAAGAGCACATATACATGTATATATATATAGACGAACTACAAGCAGCGATGGGGAGGAAACCTTCGAAGCATCAGCTTGTAAATAAGGTTCCCTTTACAAAACGTAATTGCGTAACTATAACATAAAACAAACCGGGGGGGGGGGGGGTGTGAGTGTGCGGTGCAGCCATCCCATTGTTGTACTTACTGAAGATTCTGCAATGACTAAAAGAGAATAAACGAACAACTTAAGCTTCCATGTTTAACCTTCATTATACATGAGTAGGAGATTTCGTTTCAAGTGATATTTAAACGTTTTTAAATTAGGAAGTACTTTGAGTGACATATTTAGGGAGTTCCAGTATACAGGACCAGTATAGATCAATGTCTTTTTCCTCATTAAGGTTCTGAGTTTATACAAATGAAAAGATGAGGACTGTCGGGTTGGGTAATTGTGAATTTCTTGATTCTTTATGAATATTGATTTGATAGCATGAGGAAGATCGTTTGAATTTAACTGAAACATAAAACATCCTAAAAAGAAATTGTATAAATCCTGAACCTTTAATATCTTATTGTCTGAAAAAAGGCTATCTGTGTGGCTAAGCCTATCAGTGTGGTTGATTATTCGTATGACTACGTATGACTACGTATGACTACGTATGACTACGACTAAGACTACGAGCGACGGACATTCTTTATATTTACAAAATAATAATTTACATCAGGTTTACATTCTCAGAGAGGTCACACCTTTTAAAAGTGAAAACACTGCTGGATCTTTCCCCTTATTTTGAGTGTGTAATGGCCATCATCAGTTTCGATTTGTTCTATGTGAAATAAGTTTGTTCATTTCATTCCCTGTTTGCTAGAGTGTGTGAAAAAATCTTGTCTGATATTTTGATTATATCAATAAATTTTGAATATATAACTAAAAGAGTATATCTAATAATTCATAAATGAATTTGTAAATGTTTAAATATTACTAGGACCCTATTGGAAATATAAGTTTATTGTCAGTTTATTGGCTCTTCCTTTGTATAGACCTATTAACTTTTAATGGTACACGGTTCTCATTAATAAAATGTATACTTGACGAATGAAAATCAAATCAAATTTTCATTTTTCCTTAGTTTCGTAGTCCGAAGAGCATATTGATCGGGATGTTATGTCAGTTTATCTTGATGCCCCTGACTGCGTTCTGCCTTGCACTCGCCCTCTCCTTATCCACACCATTCGCCTTGGGGGTACTGGTTATGTCATGCTGCCCCGGGGGAACTGTCTCCAACCTCTTTGCCTTCTGGACGAAAGGAGACGTATGTCTCAGGTAGGGTAATTGTTCATAATTGAGCGGTGTGTGCGTCCAGTCATGGGGGGGGGGGGGGGGGAGGTGGCATCCTTGGAAGGGCACCTTGGGAGGGGCACAATTCGCATTAAGGATGCGTGTCTTGCTGTCCTGTTGGATCAGTCTCCAACCTCCTTGCCTTCTGGACGAAAGGGGCTATATTTTTCAATGGCGTAGCGTTGGTCCAGCCTTTGAGAGGATGGGGATGGCATCAATGGGAGAGGGGGGGGGGGCAACGGTCTTACTAGGTGGATTATATCAAATATAATCAATTTATTGAAATGAAATTAACAATTTTGGAAAGGTGGATAGGTGAGTGAAATACGAATGAAGAAGGCTACCGATTAGGGGAGATCGAGGGGATGGCTCATAATTATTATCTTATTACACCCCCTCTAGATTTCCTCTCCCTCTCTCTCTCTCTCTCTCTCTCTCTCTCTATCTCTCGCTTGGGCATTTTATGTGGCGGGGGACACGTGTCCCGTGTCCCCCTGTGCCTAAGATACTACATAATAACTATTATTAATCTTTTTTTTCTTTTTCTTTTTTGACTTGACAGCTGAAAAAAGGAAGTATCAGATGCTTCTATATAATACAATTATTCAGTACCCATACGTTTTATTGGAGGGACTTTGAAGCAGCAGCAATAGTAACTACAAAATATATAATAATCAGATTTCCAAATTTACCAACAGGTGTGAAAAGTCCTCAGAATTTCACAATTTTCGACTTCTATTATAGCCACAGAAAATAGTCATCTGTTTTTGAGATTCAGCCATATTCTAAATATTCCCAATTTATGCCAATAAAAATCGAAGTTGTAATCTCAATAGATAGCTGGTTGTACCTGACGAGTTTGGAAAGGGAACTGATTGCAACGAACTTTTAAGATTCGTTTTAAGATTCATCTTAAAATATTATTTAAATATTCGGTTTAAACGGCGATTTGCAAAACTGTTATTTCAGCATTTCCATGACAACCATGTCTACCCTAGTTGCCATAGGATTGATGCCTCTGAACTTGTTCATCTATAGTCGACGATGGACGAAGGGTAAAGCTGTCATTCCTTTCGTTAGCATCATCACTGCTCTTGTATCAATCGTCATCCCCGTTGCCATAGGGATGATCGTCCGATGGAAGAGAGAGGAGTGGACACCGTTCATTTCAAAGGTCAGTTAATTGTAAAGGGTTAGCTGCATAAAGGATTGTGACAATAGCTTTTATCTTTAGAAAATTGGACAATTCTCGCTACCCCAAATACGCAATTTCGCCAACAGATGGCGTTTGTCATGCAAACCACGCATGCGCAGTGCTGACAATATCCCGATTGGGTCGACAAGTGTTTGTCTTTTTGCATTGAAAATGTACACAGGTATTACAAAAATCCTCGAGTTTGAGTATAAATTAACCGACATGTTTGAAAAGATACCATGATTTACTGAGACAATTGGTTGCATTTTCAAAATTTGAGTGGTTTATGTCATGCGATCAAAAAATTAAGCACATTAGCACTCATTTTATTCATAAGCCGTAGTATTTCAATACGGACCGGAAGTGAAGTTGCGAAGATGCGGACCATTTCCATACATAATATTGCCCTCTACGTCGAAAATTGCATATTTGAGGGCTGAGTCATATCGGTTTGTAAACCGGTCCTCGATCGACGCTGTCGATCTACGGTGCTGTTTTGGCAATAGAGTAGCGAAGTGTGACGTCATACCGGCCAAGTTGTCAAGGTTGCTGGTTCTAAACAATTTTGTGCTAAACAATGGCGTGGTGATCACACCAGCGCCAAACACTGAAATTGCCCGTTCCAGCCCGTTGCTCGAATGACTTCGCGGTGAACCTCATGCGCGGGCTCTGTTGTTTAGAACCAGTATCCTGGACGACGAACGAATATGACGTCAGCACTTCGGTACTCTATACCGGTGCATCGATGAAATTTATGTACATGCATGTGATATAATACAAAGAAAAGAAGTAGAGGATTTAATTTTCGCGAATTTCGCGAGTTGATGTTGGTACGCGAATATAACAGGTAGCGCCGCAAAAAAGTCAAGCCTGAGAAAACAGGGTTTTAGATCGCAATAATAATCACTTACCTCCATACATCATGTGTGTGTGTGTGTGTAATTGGGTTTTTACAGACGTGTATCAATCAGAAATGATTATTTACGTCTGGGACCGACCTTTAACGTCACTATCCGAAAGACGTGACTCAGTCTCGAACCTGGGTACGGGTCCGCTGAATCAGTTTATAACTTCCACTGGTAGCTAGCTGGATTACAGGCGCACGCCCACAACGCCCAGTGAATGTGTGTGTGTAATTGTTTTTTTTGACATACGTGTATCAATCAGATATGATTATTTACGTCTGGGACCGACCTTTAACGTCACCATCCGAAAGACGTGACTCAGTCTCGAACCTGGGTCCGCTGAATCAGTTTATAACTTCCACTGGTAGCTGGATTACAGGCGCACGCCACAACGCCCAGTGAATAGGTGCTAGCACTTAATATATTCATAAATTCTATTACGTAAAAGTTGGTTAGACATTTCAAGATTTGTCTTGAATTTCACTTTTATTCTAGCTCAAAGCTAAAATCTCATTCCTCAATTCATTCTCCAGCAGAAGATATTTATATTCTTTCTTTTAATATATTTTTATTGGATTCCTGTTCCAATAATTCAGTTTTGGTGTCAAATTAATGAATTTCTCTGATTATTCAGCTTCCTTCTCAAACATGTATGGTCACATGACTCATGGTCGCGATCGTAAAATCTGCTATCGTGATCGCGAGTCACGTGATCAAAACAAAACAAATATGGGTTACTTCCGGCCCGTGCCCCCCCCCACCCCTTTAGAAGAAAAGTGTGCATTTTGACCATAAAGTACCGCCCTTTTGTCGATTGTGCCCCTTTTTTTTTGCTTGTCAGAGAATTATGGAGGGAAACTGGACGCCCATAACCCCCCCCCCCCCCACTGAGCGACATTTCGAGCTGCTGGCAAGACCAAAAAATACGGGTCTACCTTTTCCAAAAGTTGACAAACCTGCATTTGTGTGCCCCCCCCCCCCCTTATACTAAATCCTGGATCAGCTCTGATGTAGATGAACTGAAAATGAAAATGTATGATTTTTCATTTGTATTGAATGAATGCAATAAAGAATGCTCCAGACCCCCAAAAATGTGTTTGAGAAGGAAGGATATTCGGAGTAATTCAATATTTTGATACCAAAACTAACTTTTAAAACAGGAATTCAACAAAAAATCAAATGAAATAAAAGAATACAAATGTCTTTTACTGGAGATTGAATTGTAGCATGAGTTTTTAGCTTTGAACTACATTATTAAAGTGAAATTTAAGCCAATTTTTTGAAGCTGTCTAGCCAACTTTTACATGGCTAAGTTTATGTTCAAATTAAATGCAAGACTGCGATAGGGGATCAGCAGTTGGTCTAGGGTAACGGTCAGCTCTTTGCATTCGCCTACAAACTGACTCTGATCGGACCCAGGTTAGAATCGAATCTCAGTCGCGTCTTTCGGATGGTGACTTTAAAGATCGGTCCCAGACGTAAATAATCATACTTGATTGATACGCGTCTGTCAAAATCTCAATTACGCCCGGCGCACACTGCACGATCTGACTACGATGCGATTTTTGGAAAAGTTGTTATAACATTAATGAACCTTCAAACATGTAAAATCTTCGTGATCAAAGTTCCGAATAGTAGTATGAATACTAAAATCGAAATTCCGGGCTACTGCGAGCCCCCGTGTAGGAATAAAAGCGAATTCAATTCCAAATCGTAGTGACGTCATACCAATCTTGCGATCGACTAAGATTTGAAGCCGATTTTGCCTTTACTCTAACCAGAAGAATTGTAGTTAACCAAAATTTCGATATTAGTATTCGTATCATTATTCCGAACTTCAAATAAGATAATTTCACTTTTTTAACTTTCACATTTAATGCAAACTGCAATTTGTTCGAAAATCGGATCGCAGTCGGATCTTATAGTGTGCCCCGGTCTTTACACTCAATTATACACACGCAACTAACGTCCCATGAATAGCAAGTTAAGTGTACATGCAAAATATTATGTAAAATGATATTGGTCCATCAATTTATTGGTGCACAAGTGATCAACTGGAGCAAATCCGTCGATCCCCGTTTACAAAATAACCGATATGACTAGGGCCTAATCTTAATATATTTTAGTGGTCAGTTAATGATTGTTCAGGGTCCGATGTACATAATCAAAAAGTTTTAGGAAAAGGACTTTATCTTTAAAAGAGTGGATTTTGCTCATTTCAATGGCCATTTTAAGATGCACATTACCTTCATAGGCTTAATAATTAGCACAGGTACAAGATGCTCATGTAATGCGTCGTACAAGCAGTGACGCAACCG
Source organism: Heliocidaris erythrogramma (assembly GCA_025617745.1). Lineage (NCBI taxonomy): Eukaryota > Metazoa > Echinodermata > Echinoidea > Camarodonta > Echinometridae > Heliocidaris > Heliocidaris erythrogramma. The sequence goes on along the minus strand of CM046860.1, from coordinate 638,258 downwards.
AATGACACCTAGTGTGCATCGGACATTGTGAATATATTTCGTTATCTCCTCTTTATACAGAAGGCTCTGCTCTTTACTAGAGTACCTTTATATAGAAGAGTAGCGACATGGACGTCTGACTTTTCTGGACACAAAATGGCGTTCGAAATCTTTCTGTTGAGAACACCCAGGTGCTCATCGGAATTGAATAGAAATGTTACGTGATAGTGGACACAAAATGGCGTTCAAATCACAGGTTGCCGTTACTCTTCTATATAAAGGTACTCTACTCTTTACTGATTCATACCGCCCTCATAGTACCATGAATTCTTCTGTTTTTCCCTCCTTTCAGCTTGCAAGCATATTAGGCCTTCTAGGAATAGCCACCAGCATCACCCTCACAGCAATCGTCAGCCCTGCTATATACACTGTCTCCTGGAAAGTCTGGTTCTGCGTACTCACCCTCCCCGCCTTGGGCGCCGCCTTCGGCTACATCATCGCCTGGGCGCTACGTCGCCCGACCGCGCACTGCCGCACCATAGCCTTCGAGACGGGTTTGCAGAACGTGGCGCTAGGCATGTCACTGGTCGCCCTGTCGTTCGACGGTTCTCCTATCATGTTCCAAGTCCTTGCGTATCCTTCGCTATATGGTCCTGTCATGATGATCGAGGGACTCTGCACTGTGGCCATCTACAAGGTGGTGGTGCGGTGCATGAAGTCAGACACCAAGGAGGATGGATCTAGTAATGTCCAGGAATTGAATAAGAAGAAAATTAACTCAGCTAGCGACGAATATGATGCTCTCAATGCTGAAATTTAGATGGCATTTTGGGACAGAATATTTTTGGAGCTTTGAAGCTCCCGAATAAACGTTGGTTGATGGATTATTTTACCTGACTGGTAAGAATGTATGTGTATGTTTGTAAGTAATCAACCAGGGGACCGACCCGTCGCGACGGCTTTAAGTCCTCTCCGAAAGACTGGGTAATTAGGATAAATTCCTTACCAAAGGGCACTAGCGCATCGACTTGGTTCGAACTCGGGTCCCAGTGGAGAGACTGCTGCTTTATCATGGGGTGTCGATCCCGGGGGGGGGGGGGGGGATGAGGGTATATATATCCCCAAAAAAAAATTTGAGGTGGGGAATGGCATGTATTACCATCCCCCAATATTTGCGTCCAAATAATTGAAAAGCAGTCTGGGCGTCAAACTAACTTTCCGCCTAAAAAAAGTGTTACGAGCCGTAATCTTTCTCTTAAATTTGCTATAAAACGTCAGAGCTTTGCGCGGGAGGGGGAAAACTTCATTGTTTGCCCTTAGCGCCATAATCCCTAGATACGTCACTGGCTGCGCTCCCTCGCCGGTCACCCCCCCCCCCCCCCCAATCATGAACACGGATCGACACTCATGTGCTTTATCATGTGCAGTGACTGTGTCATCGCGCCGCGGAGAAGGAGACAAAGAGGCGGACTCGGAGGGACAAAAACTACTTGCTATTGTTTCTCAGTTTTCGTGCGATAACAATCTCCTTCATTTGATTTTTATTGAGACTTCTATTCTTAAAATTAATATTTACCATCTATCTCGTCTTTTCTTGACGTGATCAATTATGTTCACTCAATTAAAAAAAAAGCGCCCTCAATGGTATTGATATATCCTAACCTGCTGGGTTTTCTCTTTTGTATAATAAATGCGAGAAACATTTTGGAACCAAATAATATTATATTGTGCCATATTTGCCTTATATATTGACAAACGAACCGGACTGGGATTTGGACCTTGAATTTTTGTATTAGGGTGTTCAATGAACCACTATGCTACGATGCTAGCAGTGGATAATTGGTCTATTTTCGTTAATATCTGGAGCAGAAAATTTTCAAGACCTGCCATAATTTCGTATTAAAATAAGTTGTGAAGTATTAACTAAATTGTTAGGACAGTTTGCAAACCAGCGATTCTATATTTTAACGACATTATCCTGTAAAGTTTCATTTCTCACGATAATGAATTACGAATGTGTGAAAATATTATATGCAATCATATAAATTGAATGAATAAAAAAAAAATAATTGGAATATTATTAGTGAAAGGAGCATACCACGATTTTCAAAATTACAGACAGCAAACTGGATTTGTCAAATAGAGTCATATGTGTGTGTTGTGTGTGTGTGTGTGTGGGCTTACATAGATTCAGTTGTGGGGTACAGAGAACAATAGAGCACAATGATGGCCTTTATTCCGTCATGCTTGTGGGGTACAAAATACAATAGGAGAAAACAATACAGTTCCCCACAAATCAATGTGTGTAGAGGTGTGTGCGTGTGTGTGTGTGTGGATGCTGTGATATGGGTTAAGTATAGGGGGACGAGGGGGGGGGGGGATGGTTTGAGGTAAGGACGGGGCTTTTTTTCTCGTCTTCTTTTCTTTTAATGTTTACATTTCATTCAATGATATTTTTGTTGTATATGCCTTGTTTTAATGATTTTATCGATTGTAATTTGTTGTATCCATTCAAGACGAATGTTATGTTATATATAGAAATTAATAAAAACTACTGAAAAACAAAAAAAAAGTGTGTGAGGGTGCGTTTGTTTAGCATTATGTCCGAGGACATTTTCGGACAGAGAACAAAAAAAAATCATGACAACAATGGTCCTCGGAAGGCGGACAATAGTCTCGAACGTCGAACAATGAATTTATGCCTTATTCCGTCGACTGTCCGAGGACGAGTAACAATAGAGGAACAATAGTTGTCCTCGGAAGTAAAGCCATGTAAATGGGTGTGTGTGTTTGTGTGTGTGTACATGTGTACGCATTCAAACCGATGACATCGAACAAAGAGAACAATGGGTCATCGGTAGTAATTCAATAGGTCATCGGTTGTCAACAATTGGTGAGGATTATTCCGTCAATGAATTTTGTGACGCAATTCAATAGTGGAGTCACCAGTTGCAACTCGAACAATAGAAAACATAGATGAGTGTGTGTGTGTGCGTTTGTGAGTGTGTGTGTGGGGATGCAATATACGCATCACCACACACCCATGGTCTCGCTACACTATTAATAACCCTGTCCATGAGAAAGCGTGTTCTGAGTTTAAGAAATCATGATTTGGATGTCGATGTATTGACTACCGCTGTATAATTTTGTTATCGCTAATATCACGAATATGCCGGTGATCTATAAATAGCTGAGGCCGGGGAGTAGAGAGGAAACGTACTCCGAGGGCAGTCGTGTAGCGCTTCCCTCCAGCTAGCGACCCCTTCTCTCTAATCGGGCGCTTACGTGACGGGGGTCTAATCAGTCAGTGAAAGATACCATAACTATATAACTGGATAGAAAAATTAAAATGACATGAATGGGGAAAAACGGGAATGAAGAGGGAGAGGACAAAGAAAAACAGGGGAAAGAACGAGGGAGGAAAAGAGGATGTGTGTGAGGGGGAGGGAAAGCGTCAGAGAGAGAAAGTGACAGAGAGAAAAGACATATAGAGACTCAGAGAGGGAGGGCAGGAGAGAGAGAGAGAGGGGAGGGGGGGGGGGGGGGGCAGACAGAGAGAAAAGCATTGAGCGGAAAAGGGATCCCTAAAACGCAGTGAAAATTGAATAAGAATGGACAAATGAAACTTCTTTTCAGTTCTTAAACTAGATCTGAAATCCTAGTGAATTTCATAACTGGCAAAACTGTCCGATTTCACCTATACTTTTTCCCGAATCAGCTGATGAGAATGGAAAACTCATCAAAACTTTTCCCCAAAGTCAGGTAGCTTATAGCCCCCGTAGATTAGAGTCGCATCCGTATCTATCCCCTCTTTGTCCCACAGTGATGGTAAACGTGTATGAGGTCACCGCTCAAAAACGGGAAACCGTATTCGACAAATCGTTCTGACAAAAACATGGAATCCGCCTGGCTTGGGGTAACGCTATGATGCGTTGTGTCTCTTTAATCCTATAAATGAGCATGTTATACCATTAAGCGGGCTGCTGAGAGGGAGGAAAGCTCAATTTATGGGATTTACTTTCTGCTAATATTTCAGCAGTGTGTACGAAGTCGTCTGGGTGTCTGGCCTGGCAGTGCTTTCATGTTTGGATCGCTGAGGATAATATCTCTAACTTTGGAAACATGAATGTGGTTGTGTGGTGTATCGCGTTGCTGCTGCTATGTACTATGCCTAGACTCAGTCTATCACGTGAGTATTACTTTTAAACTGTCAACGGCAGTTTGTTTCTCTCATATCAAGCAAACATGAATCAGTATTGTTTAATGTTTCAATGACAACTGAATAATTGTATTTAGTTAGACCATGGTTGTTATTTGTCAAGTGTGTTGTGTTAGTTTTTTTGTGTTGCCATCACTTAAGAGTGCTTTAATGTAATGATACATGAAAATTACTTCACTATAATGTTTTAATTGCGCTGTTTGGTATCTTATCAATTACCGTTAACGTAACTAGGTGAGTTAAGGTTTATTTATGTTACAAATGATGATAGGTGTAAGAGTATGCCTATGTGTGCCGTATTCTACATGACCTGTCAAAGTTTTTGACATACCTGTATTCAGTGAAGATTCTGTGACCTCGTCCTATTAAATCACTTGATCTTGACTCGTATCTCGTACCCTTCCACTATATCAAATTACTTTTTAAAGGTATTATATACTTTTACTTTCAGTAACAGTAAAGTAAAAGTGGTTTAATTGTGCATACATCTTCTTTAAATTCTTGAACATCCATATTGGAAAACCTCGTGCGTTTGAAAGATAAGAATTACCTATAAATTAATTTTGTGAGACAAACGTTTAACCAAGTGTATGCCTTTGTTGGCTGTCAAGGTGTCCTAAAACTTTGTATACATAGCTATTTCGTGATAGCTCCGAAATATACTGAATAGTACATTAAAACACTTCTACTACTACGAGCAACTTTTGTTATACGTTCATAAAATTGCATAATTATATTTTTCATATGATTGTTAATGTCCTCATTATGCTTTGTACTGCAACACAGAACATTGATACAATGTCAGTGGAGTTCATGATAAATAATAATTAAAAAAAAAGAATATACATACATGTATATATCTATATTGAAAAATAGGGCGGAATAATTATGTGGGGCGAAGGGGGGGGGGGGTGAGATAAAGGGTGTATTACACATTGCAGTCCATCTTTGGATTAATCAGAATTCGTTGTATCCTTCGCATTTTTGGACGCAACACAGACTTGTGAGTCATTGCTCCGGTCTATTACAGCAAGGAGTTACTAGGCAAGCTAGCCTACACGCTGAAACACAACTTGAAGGGATATTGGACGACTCACAGTTGCAACTTCCCAAAGATTTTTCGGGAGGAAATTGTTTATAAGCTTTTATTGACGTTTTTCCCCCTTTAAGTCAGAGTTGTGCCAGACCCAAGAAATCTTTGGCATGAAGTCCCACAAAGGAAAGGATGTGTATATTTTGAAAATATCTGATCTGGCTTTGATTTCTTTCAAGTGCGGTGTACACTTTGTATTTGAAATTTTTAAAATAAATCAATCAAATAATTCTAAATGCACAATATTAAATGCAATATCAGTTAGAGTTGAAACCTTATTTCAAACATGCCCCAAAGTGATTATTGATAGTTCCAGGAAGCGAGAAACGCATTTGTTTTATACCTCTGTGATAGAATCAAATTTGGGAAGTTCAAGCGATTTGCCTGGATTTGCTGACTATTAATTTGATAGTTTTCTTTCATGAAAATACTCCTGATTGTGCTTAATAGTTGATAATCTCACTTACCTTAATGAGGAAGAAATCTCCAATGGAATAGAACAAACATTTATTGACGTGGTCTTCGATAATTGTGTATTCATGGTATTAAGTGTAAAGAAAGCTGGAATATTGGCCTACATTTAGGTTTCAACTTTTCTCCTGTATAAACTATACATGTTGAAATCTTTTTTTTATCAGACCATAATTAGCACAATCGGTTGTAATAAGCATCTTAATGGAACATCCCTCGACTTGGGAGCAAACGAATAAATGAACAAAATTTACAAAATAAGAAAAGAAAACCCGACTGCATACACATACCGTTGTGTAAAGATGAATGAGAAGAAGAAGAAAATATAAAGAAATAACAAGAAACTCTTCCAGCATGGTTATAATAATAATATTCCGTTTGTATATAGCGCCTAATACATCAGCGACGTCTGTAAGCGCTTTACATAATTATTACCCCGGTCATCGGATTCTGGCTTGCCCGCACACAATGTATGTACATTCTCCACTCCCTGGGGAGTGCTTATAGGAATATAAAACGTTCGATGTTTCAAAGTTTACCTCGTCTTTGTAAATGGTAGATATTATACCTTGTTTATTGTATGCAGAATTCTTCCCATCAACATTTGAATTGATTTTTTTCGGGTACATGTCGTCTTTCCAGAATTTCATAATTCCAAAGGTTACTTCATCCGAAAGGTTCTTTATTTCAGAGGTTCATAATTCCGAAGATTATGTTTAAGTTAAATGTAAGGCAAATGAAATAAAGTTCGTAATCCCGAAGGTTCTTAATTTCGAAAATAAAACGGAACCCCATATTATTTTTGGATTTATGAACGCCCTGGTTTGGAAATTTGTGCTTAAATTTGAAGGAAAAAAAAACGCGAACCTTCGCGTAAACGCGTGCACCTAAATTTCTCTACCTCTAATTTCAAAAGTTGAATGGTACTGCTAGTTATTATACCATGACCTAGATCACAGCTGAGGGCATGGAAAGTGGTTTGGACTGCCTGGTCAATAAGTTAACCTGCTACTCACCTCTTAGAACCAGTCAAAGGTCACAAACCCTTTCTAAAAGAGATACTTCAGTTGCACCATGATATTCTTAACATTCTCCTGTAAAGTCCGTTTTGTTAAGTTTGTTTAGTATACATTATCATTTTATGGGGTATATTTCTCTCTTGTGACTTTCTTATAATTTCTTTGTCCATCTTAATTATTGATTCTTCACTTTTTTTTCAGTCTCTCTCTCTCTCCCCCCCCCCCCTCTCTCTCTCTCTCTCTCTCTTCCATATCTCACTCTTTCGTTAGAACTGTTAACCACACTGACTGACAAATTTGCTCTTAGCCAATCAGATGCAAGGATTTCAGTAGCTTATAACAGTTGTCGGTAAAAATCACTGACAAAACCCTTGATGAATCGATCCCCTGCTTTTTAAAATCAAATACTCATCATGTCGTTAGTTATTTAAGAATATGAAGAGATATACGTTGTCGGGAGGTGTCGGTGAAAATAGTGAGGACTACGCTTAAAATAAAACTAGACATCGCTATCTGATAAATTTCTGCCTGTAAATTCAAATCATCGAATCAGTCGATCTCATGATGCAGTGATTCTTTATATCTGCATTATATCAGGCGATTTGGTTTACTCATGGGGGGGGGGGGGGGATTAGACCCTAATTTTGTTAAATATAACTGTATAAAAGTCGACATTCTGCTGACTGTTGAACCCCGTATCCGCAGTGAGTGGTCTGAACACTTGTTGGAGAGCTCCTGCTGGCTCGATACTAAAGTCTTTGGTAAGGTATTAATCTAAATTTGCTACTCCATACCCAGGGGTGATCTGATAGGATAACAAAAAAACCCCACTCTGATCGTAATTACCATTATGCCCTTGTCGAAATGTGGCCCCAAAGACGGGTTTGAGTATACGTGCATGAATTCGTACATGAACCTATACATGAATATAACAATATAATGTTACGTGTCGGTCGTAAACCTCAATTATTCAGTTCCCAAGTTACGAATGATTTATTACGTTTAAGAAGCAACCCTTGTTTCACCATTTACGAGTTCAAATCCAAACAATAGTATTCATAAATTAGAATCACGATGATAAATCCTGGTACATGGAATATATAGCTTCACATTTTCTGCTTTAATTTGGTTTGTCGAAAGTTTACGACAATGCCCCTTCATTTGTCCGCAGGCAATTCTTGACATGAGAAATGTTATCACGTAGACCAGTAATAACATTACACATGAAAAAGAGAGATAAGCTGTAGACGAAATACGAAATTTGTTTTCCTTATTTTCACGATTTACGTCATTATACGAAATGATATGAACAGTGTGAGTTACACCTCCTTTGTACATGATTTTACTCACACTGTCAAAAATATCAGTTCAAATATAAATAGAATGTATTAAAAATTGAATAGAAAAATTCGTACGAGGGACATTCACGAGAATCTATTCAAAATGAACAGAAATATAATCAAAGTCATTCGGATATTGCTATTTGTTTGAATATTGCAGATGACTTGAATTCTAGTCACATTGACGAGTTTCGGGTTCAACTTTATTAAATAGCTGTTCTATTAATAGAAAATCACGCGAGTGATGCGTGCACATCTCTAAAAGCAATTTATAATGATTAGCCTTTCAGCATCAACTTTTTACAAAGGAAGAACAGAAGATGTATACTGGTAATCTGTTTTTATATTACGTAACTAGAAAGAAATATCAGGCAGTAACAATTATCTAATGATACGAGACTCTATTAGCATATTGATAAATTCGAATGAAGATAAGAAATTCCGCAATCTGATCGATATTTTCGAACAGTGCTGTTAGAATTCGGTGGCCGAATATTTTGAGGTTCACTGATGACATAATTCATCTCCGTAATGTGGTGATGCCATACTCTCTAAAAAAATCGAGTGATCACTGACGTAACTCCCCGGGCGAGTGAAAATAGACTTAAAATAGAGTGACAATCACTCTTTTCTTTTTACAGAGCACTCGATATTCACTCAATATTCACTCCTAAACAAGTGATCACTGAGGTGACTCCCTTGGGAGTGAAAATAGAGTGAAAATTCACTCTTTTTTTTTTTTAGAGAGTATTGCAAACCCCATTAAGTTACAATTCATCTTGCAATTTTTATATCATGGTTTTACAAGCTGTACTAGTATGGCATTTTCGAGCACATTGTAACGTGAAACATTCACGATTAAATCAATGTACAATCGTGAAGAAACGAGTCCGAAAGTGCTATATAAATAGGAAAAAAATATCATTTTAACTTGATTTAATTATTCCTCACCCTAGAACGAAACAAGGAAAGGCGGAATGATACATGTGATTCTCTTAGTGGAATATATATGTATTTTTTGCACTTGAATAAGTTACAGAGGCACAACAGTTTTGGAAAGGGCTATCGTACTGTATCGTTGCCTCGTTGAAACCAGTATTGAACAAAATTGAGCTGATCATATTACGCATCCCAGGGACTTGGATATAAAATGTAGGGGGTGTTAATGAAGAAGGGGCTAAAACGATCAACTACCCCTACTTTTTTTCAATTTGATTAGTACAATATGTTTGATCCCTAGCATGTTATTACTTTGTGCACTGCAACTATACTGCTTAAATCGTCCTCACGGGGGCTAATGCAGAAATAGAACTGAAGAAATATGAAATTTGTTTCAAACCTATGATGCGGAAGTTAGTGGTGGACATAATACATAAATAATCTCCGTCGATTCTCTGCACAACTTGAAAATTCATGTTATAACCAGCATCGTATACAGAATGTCTCCATTTTGTTTGAATAAATATTTGTTTTTTTTGTTGTTTTTTTTTGGTGAACATTTTGTGGGAATATTCTTTTTTTCCCGCGTAATATTCCGTTTCCAAGTTTGATATCAGAACAAGTAATGTGAAAACGATCCTTGTAAATCCGTATAGATTAAAGGATAAGTTGCTTTTTACTTCTGGACTATTGTCGAAGGACACAACTTATGCTTACTGCTTTTACTAAGATATAGTACAGCGGTCTCGCGTTGCGAATACAGTACAGTTCGGAGCTGGTGTCATTTTCAAGCCTTGATTTACAAGAACCTCCGAAAAATATTTTAAAAACGATTAACAAAAATTTCCTACGATATATGCCCCACAATATAGGGAAATTGCTTTAATATTTCACTATTTAGGAAAGTATGTCCCCAGTAGACACTTCCTCCCTAGCGACGACAACCAACTATTTTTGGATACGTCATTAATTACCCCCTTATAATATGCGCCATATGCAAACTGGAATTTAATCATTATTATTGTCTATAAATACAGACACAGCTACACGTTATCACACTGCCACCCACAAAATCCATATTATCAAACCAAATTGAGATGTACTTTTGTTTGCGAGAGAAATGACATTTGACTTTAATAATTTACCATTATGTACGCCCCATCAAAATATCTCATGAGTGAGTAGTATAGACGTTTTATTAAGCCCAATTTTGTGTCGTAAATAAAGTCCCTTCATCTGCGTGTTGTTCAGTGATCACATAACGTTGTTGTTTTGGATAATATCTGTTAATGTTGTTAGAAAGGGGGCGTTAAGTACCAGTCACTGGTTTCGCCATTCATTCCTGCTCAGTCGATTTAGCAAATCATTGATTTTGCACAACTTTTTTTATGTATGTGGGGAGAGAGATAAACACGATAAAGACAAGGAGAGAGAGAGAGAGAGAGAGAGAGAGAGAGAGAGAGAGAGGGAGGGATAGATACATGTATATACTGTACCTATATATAGATATAAATATATATAAAATGAGAATGGGGAGAGAGAGAGAGACAGAAAGATACAAATAGGTAGAGAGAGAGAGAGAAAGGGAAAGAGACAGATAGGTAGAGATAGAGTGTGGGTGTATGTGTGTGCGTGTGTTGTGTGTGTGTGTGTGTGTGAGAGAGAGAGAGAGAGAGAGAAAGACATTAATTGTCAAGTGTAAATATACAGAGATAAACAAGCAAAAGTTCTTGAACTTGTGCCTAGGTCAGCTTGATACTTCCTGTACTATTTCTACGAAATTGTACGGACAAACGCGGCATCTTTCCAACTCTATACCTATACCATGGAGAAAATAAAAATGGTCACAGGTTTTTATGTAAAAGACGACCATAGTAGTAATGTACTTGGTCGAAAATTATACAATCACCTACGAGGTAAGAGTTGGGGGATGGAAGTAGCGATGTCACTCTTGAAACGTCCTTTTTGAATGTAAACAGATTTGTAAAATCAATTTGAAAATATTACTTTTAATTATTAATTAAAAACATAAACATGAAAACAAATGAAAACAAAAATAATAACGGGGGCAACCACCAATGACTACTTATTAAGATTCAGTCATTATTTCAGTGAGAGTTGAGCTATGGTTTACGGGAAGGTTCCGATGGTGACTCAACAATCAACAGGTAGTTAACTGACAGATATACTTCTCAGATATGCCATTTAATCTTTGTTACAATCATATCTGTCATGAGAAGTTGGCAAGAACAATAACCCGAGTCCTTATAAACTCTTTAATGAGGTACAAACAACAACCAAGTTTAATATTCAATTTGAGACAACCAATAAATTCATGATTATTTTAGTTGATCTCGAGCCCTGCCTTTATACGGGAAGGTTCCGATGGTGACTCAACAATCAACAGGTAGTTCACTGACAGCTGTACTTCTCAGATATAACATGTAAACTTTGTTTCATATAATCAGTCTGCCTTGAGAAGTTTACGAGAATGAATCTGAGTCATTATAAGCTCGTAATGAGTGTGTAATCATGGCAATTGTCGATTTTCTTGATATGTTTAGCGTCACTTCGAATGGTCAGATATAATTACAAGAGTACGAAAGGGCTAGAGCGTTAATTTGCAACATGCTTTGAATACTGCTCTCGTGTGTTGTGCACTCTGCGTTTATTTCATCGGGTTTTTATAATGACGTATAATGACTATCACTACTAATAAACTTATAATGACTGTCACTATTCTAGATATCCAGAGGACGTTTGACAAGTTTTACAAGAATAGGTAGCGTAACCATCACCCTGGTAAAAGCAATAAATGATGCCAACTTACTAAGTTATAAAAAACTTGATAAATCTGTTATTTAAGAAAATATCCCCACCTGAGATCTTTCAAACGAGATGAGAGTATAATATTATTGTTTCGCTATCAAGCAGTGTAACAGTAATGGTTCAATATTGATAAGGTAGAAACTGATTATCTCTGTTGTGCGATATATCTGGTTTAAATGATTTGACAATATAAATTATTTCAGATGGTAGATTTAAATGTTACTGTGTTACAGTATACTTGTCGCTCCATTTGTTGTTCTTGTTATAACGGAACAAGAGGGTTGAAGGGGTGTTCAAAATAAGTATGAAATCATCTTACTTTGGGGTCATATAAATATATATATTTAAATTCTTAATTTTGGGGATAATTTCTATATCCTTTGCATACAAAACTGTATACCTGGCAACTCGACAGCAAAGTTATACAAGTTGTTTTTTTTTCTGTTACACATGTATAATGTCCGCCATTCTAATGGGTCCTGAACATTTTCAAACCCATATACGATTAGTAAACATTTAATCTTTAAAACATAATTATAAGGTAAAAATCGGTACAAACTATAACAACTTTACATTTTAAACAATGAACTTTCAACTTTGACCATGCAATGTCACAGAGACAACTCAGCCGCCTTTGCTTGATGTGGATTTCGAAACTTCAGCGTTAGGAGGGTTCACACAGAGTCAAATAGACCAGTACGATTGGCAATGGAGGACAGGGAGAAATCAGATGCATGTGAACGGACCCGCTGTTGATCACTCAACTACCACTTCAGCAGGTGGGTCGAATCTGTCATCTTTTATCTTGGTTTACAGGCCTTTTTTTCATTTCATGCTGATTTTTATTTCAATCATTCATTGATTTTCATCATTAGATCATATTTTCAGCATTATCATAGTCTGAATAAACTATCATCGTTGTTGGATTTTAATTGTTGCTGTTATTGCTATTGTTCTAGACAATTTTATTGTTTATCATTTCTAATAACATTTTCTCGTATTACATGACTTTGAAGTTAAAAAAATTACTTGTTCTTCATGCACATAGGGCTGCAGGATAAATGGATCGGCTGGGAACTTCTACCTGTTTAATAAATTCTTTCTCGATTTACTTTGTTACCATTTGTTTGTTCGTTTTTTTATCATGGTGAAGAGGTCATATATCGAAATGTCTTGAGCATTTTACAAGAGTTAACGATTTTTTTATTTAGATCTTATTTGGCACAATATAATCTCAAAGTGAGTCAGCACTATGCATTTATATGAAATCGCACAATAAAACGCGGAATCTTTGCAACTCCAATTTTTTTGTTGTCATTAAGCCAAAAAGAGCCTTAATAGGTTTACGCAGAAGATAAGGATTTTGGTCGGAAGTAAGGGTGACAGATTCCAAGTAAGATCCATTTACTGGCTCCTAACCGTATTTACCAGACTGGAAACTGACATTGCATTGGGTTCAACGTGAGTGACTGCTATGATTCCCGAAGGACATTTTACGAAGGTTTTAATCCTAGAAAATGACCAAGAAAAGTACTATACAGATGGATGCGTAATATATATCTGGGGCCTTTAACATAAAGAGATACAATCAATCTCACGGTCAATTGTAACTCTTCAGTACATGGTTTGCCATAGAATTACGATTGGTATCAATCGTAAAATTGATTGTATCTCTTTATGTTACAGGCCCCATATATATAGTAAGTATATCCTCACATTTTTACCCTTATCAGGACATTTTATGTTCGTCAATACGGTAAGCTGGCGCAGCGGTAGCAAGGCAGAGCTCTATAGCCCCAGCTTATCGGCCAGCGGTTCAAACCGCTGCGTGCGGTACTACTTCTACATGACCGGTATCACACCGGGGTCACTCACCGTCAGGGTCAAGTCTGGGACTGGAATGAATATGACGTCAGTGGTCGTAGGTCAGCAGAGTGGGGATAAAGGTCAAGAGTGGAACCGTGGCATGGCGAATCTACCGCCTATCGGGAGGGACTATCAGGTATTAAACGAAAATGTATTTTTTAGAATAATTGTGTCTCATTCATCACTATTATTAATGATCATCGTTGAGGTGATTTCATGATAAAGTACCTCCATGCAGCTTTTGAACTCTAACATGTAGGCATAGTCAATGTATACAATTTACTGATATTGCTAAATGTAATGAGAAGTTCTGGCAAGAGTGCTAGCTTCATATCATTTTACTGAAAACCAGCGATGTTTGGATTCATGGTGATTCTTTTCTTTTATTTCAGTACGTGGCAAAATTAGCGTATTTACAAAATGGTAACATCCTCTCCGTCTTGATCATATGGATAATCTCGAATGAACCACACAAGAAAACAATAACAACAGATATTAGTAGAAAAAATGTAAAATGAATCATAAAATCTCCAAATCTTCTATCTGCACATTTTGCTTAAATATGAACAACGTATGTTAATAATAATAATAATAATATTCCGCTTTTATATAGCACCTAATACATCGGCGATGTCTCTAAGCGCTTAACAGATATATTATTACCCCGGTCATCGGATTCTGGCTTGCCCGCACATTCTCCACTCCCTGGGGAGTATTCCAGCAATGGGCCGTAACGCTCACATTGCTAAGCAATTAACATTTAACATAACATGGGTGGAGACTGGCAAATGTAGATTAACGTCTTGCCAAAGGACGCTAGTGCTGCGGTTGGATTTGAACCCCGGACTTCGTGGTTCACAGTCCGGGGACTTATCCACTGATCCACAACACCTCTGTTATATACATCTTTTTATCAGGTAACGTTTGAAGTGACCAGTGACAATGCGATTGGTGGCGAAATCGCCATCGATGATGTTGAAGTTCTCAACTTTCCCTGTCCTAGTGGTGAGGCTTTCTTCTTTAAATTCATTATTTTGAAGAAGGGGGCGGGCGGCGGAATTCGCACGCAATGGTCACTTAGCTTAGTGGCACAAACTAGCAAAAGCCTTATTACGAGTATTCAAATATGATTTTTGTTTGTCTCTGTAGTTACAAGTTTTTAAATCGTCCAAATAGCCTACTACCGGTATCAAAATTCCTTTGCAAATCAAACACTACCATGCACTGCTATTGCTTTGGTTGTTGATACGTCAAACAAACCTTTACCAAGGTCATCAAAATCGATACAGGATTTTAACCACTTTTTTGGCAAACAAAATGATTAAAAAATTTAACCACTTTAAATCATGCTACTTGCATATCTCTTTCTTTTTATGCTCCTAAATACTTTTTGATAATCATAGCTATAGTTTCATATTATTTATTATTTCTATAGAAACGTAAATAATTTCTGTTTGTTGAATAAGATCAGGGACACAATCTGAATTCCGTAAACGGAACGGGCACAATTCCCAAAACCTTCTGGCAAGCCCCCAAATAAAGTTCCATAATTTATGCCTTTTTGGTCTACAATTGGAATTCGAAATAAAGGGGGGGGGGGGAACAATAACGTATCATTTGGTGGGGGTGTACTTAAGGTATGCCAGCTTGGGTTTTAGACAAACGTGTACGAGGGGTTGTGCTCTATTAAATCTTCCACTTAACAAGATAGCAATAATAGTCATAACTCTTATTTTAGATGAACTTCACTGCTCATTCGAGAGTGCCGACTTGTGCGGGTTTATTCAAGACCCAACTGATGACGGTGACCTGGTCTATGCGAATGGAAAGACAGATAGCTTCTATACTGGACCTTCATTCGATCATACCTTCCAGAACAACTCAGGTACATTACCTTTATTAAAATAGAGAGAGAAAGAGAGAGAGAGAGAGAGAGAGAGAGAGAGAGAGAGGAGACAGACAGACAGAGAGAGAGAGAGACAGAGAGAAAGAGGGAGACAAAAGGGGGAGACAAAAAAAGAGACGCTGTAACTGGTGAACAGTGCTCTGAAACGCGCATGTCATTCTTGTCAAAATAAAACAATTAAGTATATGCACAGGTATTTGTGAACTCACCGGAGAAAAAAAATTAACTGCATAATAATATTATTGTCATCAAAAAACCGTGACAATTATAAATTAAACAGGAAAATAATATTATGCAGAGGGTTTTTGTTTAACCCAGGCGCCTAAAGCTGCACCATTTTGTGCGGATTTTTGTGAATAATTCACCTTCTGAATAATACAACTTGCATTATGATCTATATAGGTCTACATGTACAGCACGCGGGGGCTGCGCAGATAATAGCCCTTTCCCCTACTAGAAAGGGTTTCAGCCTCTCTTGCTGATTAATTTGTAGGTACGTCACTGTTTCCACTGTGTGTAATTGAAACCTCAACCCAAATCAATGGCAACAGTGTGTACGTTCTACCTCATCAATGATTAGAGGAGTATACTGGGCTGGGAATTCCGCATTGGCGTAACGAAAATAACACTATATTTAACAAATAAGACTATTAATACCACAGGAAAAAATATCATAACTATGAAATAGTTGAAATTAGGCGTGAAACGTATACTTTAGCAGGAAATCATTAAAACGGGATTATATTTCATGAGTTTGAATATCACCGGGCATTGAACCTTCATACGGCGCTGTTCCAATGCCTCTCAGTATGCATGATTATGGGTGATTCTTCGGAAAATGCGAGCGCGTGAAAATAAACATTCGGAAATTCTTATTTGACTTGTACCTTATGCTTTTTAGAGATATTATTTCAGTGTTATCAAACCACAAGATCGCAAAGACTTAGTACTAAAAGGAGATAAAGGCAAAGGAGACGAAAGAGAGAATTAAGGTAAAGGAAAAAGGGAGCAGATTAAAGAATTAATTTTCCTAACGCAAAATGAAGATAAGTTAAGAAACAAGGACGTGAAAAGAAAGAATATACGAATCTGGGACGTGTCATCAAGTGTTGTCAGTGATTTTTACCGACAACTGTTATAAGCTACTGAAATCCTTGCATCTGATTGACTGAGAGCAAATTTGTCGGTAAAAATCACTGAAAAAACACTTGATGAAACGCTCCCCTGGAGAATGACTATAAGGCTCCTAATAGGTCATAATTTAGATTGGATTATCTGTGACTATTCAGAACGTCAATCAAAATATTTTACGTATTTAAATATTCATACCAAATGCTATGACATTTTCTTCCAAAGTCGGATCTAAGACCGATCGTACAGTGTGCGGTGTATGGGCTTTAAGTGCATAGCGATAATTATGGTTTAATAAATTTATAAAGTGAATAGAATTATAACGCCTGTGATATAAGCGATTGTTAGTCATTTTGCTTGTTTTTCTCTCCGTTCGTTGGTCCTGTTTCTTCTAGGACACTATGTTTTCATGGAGGCCACACCGCTTGGTCGCAACCAGAAGGTTCGGCTGATCACCCCTACCCTACGAGGGGTACCCTCTGACCAAGAGGCCCACTGCCTGGTCTTCTGGTACCACATGTTTGGTATGGCTGTTGACTCATTAGCTGTCTACCTCATGGATGCCACGGAGCAGGTGTCCAGTCTGGAATCTGGTGAACCTCACTGGATCCTCAGAGGCAACAGGGGCAACCGATGGAGAGCAACAGAAGTTTCTATCACCATGCGTACCGATTACAAGGTAAAATTTACCACAGGCTTTATTTCGTCAAATATAAGGTTACATAGTGTCCTGCTATTGTGTTTTGGAATAGTTCTAAGGTTAGGTTATGTCCAGGGTATATGTTCGGAATTGATTTTGGAGCAATTGTCGCCTAACAATCTAAAATCCGCAGTGAGGTAACAAAATGACACGGGTAAAGCGAGTAGTGTCAGTCACTTTCGAAAACCTTAAAATGCAAGGCCCCACTTTCCGAGTCCCGGTCAGAACTCAACATTTAATCGCCTAACTCAACAACCTTGTCGGCGAATTCGCAAAAGCTGCAGGGGCACAAATATGAAAAGAGGAGAAAATACATAGAAAGGAAGGAGAAAAATAGCTGTTATTAGCCTGACCGAAGGGGAAGTCAAGATCTATATCAACATGATCAAAACAGGACGCAAATCACATCCTCCCCAAATGGTCTTACGGCGCTTCTATATTACCAAGGGATGTTGAAAAGAAAGGAGATGATTAGAATAAGCCAGTTCGGGGTTAGCGCATGGTACTGAGATTATACAAATGACCCCAAATATCCACAGATATTTTAGACATGGAGGGTCCCTTTATGTGCACTTCAGAAAAATAACTCTGGGAGTGATAGAGGTGCCTCATGAATAGCTTTTGTTTCCCCCTTTAAAAAGAATACTTCCACCTGGATATCATGGAATGCACCATTAGTGCATAATTGAATAATGATTACATGACATTCATGAGCACATATCGAATATTAGTGTCAGTGGGTTTTAGAATTTGGTACAGATGACCTTTATCTGCTCATGCTCAGATTGCATCCCCGAAGTGGCTTATTGCATTTTCTGTCTCCTTTTCTTTTTTTTCAGATTGTCTTCGAATTTTCTCGAGGAGTTCGGTACGATGGAGATATAGCTATCGATGACGTCATTGTTACATCCTATGCCTGTCCAGGCAATCGTAAGTAAAATAACAACATAATCTAGAGTATACTCCGAAGAAATGGAGATGATGCACATTCCATATGCGTACATGATTCCGATGACCAATGTAAAAGTATTTGTAGAGTGCTGGGAAACTCACTCTCTCCAAGATGATCGTAAATAAGGTTGAAACATTTACTTGGAGTGTTCCTTTTACACCACTTGTCTTTTGAGATGTTAAAACAATGCGAAGCACGTAGGAAAGACAAAATGAACGAGGTATCATTCTTCATGCCCTATGTTGTACGTAACAGTTTCATTTCGATGAGAGAAAACAAATCCACTTGTAAACTGCATGGGTACCTCAGATCTCCTATACCGTTTCTTGTATTAAAATCGCAAAAGTGACAAGAACTTTTATCATGTTTACTATCCAGAGCTTATTTATAGAAAATATTCATTGGAATACATTTTCTCTCCCTCAGATGTCTATGCGAATGTATCGAGTGTATCATGTGAGTTCGAGGAGGCTGATATCTGTCATTACATCCAGGATCGTTCAAAGGACACTGAAGATTGGCAGTGGGGTAACGGACAGACCTATGTCGACTTCACTGGTCCAAGTGTGGATCATACACGAGGGGACGAACTGGGTAAGGATGTTGAATCTGTGCCCAACGTTCTTCAGAATCAAGGGCGTGGATTCAGAGTGGGTGAGGGGTGGGGGAGTGTGCTCCAAATAATTCAAATCACTTTCATTAAATGATAAAAAATGGTTGTAAATTTTAGATTCAGAAAATGAATCGACATGAACTGACGATCGATACCCTTGCATGCCTTGTCTTGAATATCAAGTTTTAACTTTTGAACACATGGGCTCTAATGGACCCATTTTTTTTTGTGAGCAATTTTACATCCATTTGGGTTAATCGATTTTTTCAATTATCGATCTCTTTCCCACCCATTAAATGGACAAAATATTATTTACTTCGACATGATTTCAGGTTGCACAATTAACGATAAAGGCACTTCTTTATCTAAACTTTAGTAGGGCCTCACTGCATGAGTATTTTCCACGCTTCTTGAATACGCAATGATGTTCAGAACAATTATCAATATTATGGTACATTATATTATTGCGTCCCCCATGGTGATATTTTAATGTTGTCTTGTATTTCTCTCAAGGTTTTTACCTTTTCTTCGAGAGATCTGTGAGCGGAGGAGACGACGCGCGTATCTTGTCGCCTCCTATCCAGCCGCAAAGAGCATCATCTTGTGTCGAGTTTTGGTATCACATGTACGGGACGGACGTGAACGCTCTGATCGTTTATATCAACCGGCTGGATGGAGACTTTGCCGATAGACAAGTTTGGAACATGACGGGGAATCAGGGGGACAAGTGGCAACGAGCTGAACTTATGGTCCCCGCGTCTCTCTACCCTCTTCATGTAAGTGTTTTACCCTCATGGTTAAGAAAACAAATCTTACATATAAGATCAGAATACTTGCGGCAGCACCCCCCCCCCCTAGAAAAAAAAATAACGATGACACCCCTGACCTTTGCTGAGTAGCCTGCATATAACTTATTCAGACAATGGCGTATCCAGGGTGCAGCCGTTGACGGGATACTGGTATCATTTGGAGCACTGGCGTACTGTTGTGTGGTTTTGTGTGTGTGTGTGTGGGGGGGGGGGGAGAGCTTGGGGGCTGAAGCCCCCCCCAAAAAAAAACAACAACAACAACAAAACAAGCCAAAAAAATTTCCACGCCAAAAAAAAAAAAAAAATGCAAATTACCTACCGGATATATGACAAAATTACATTTTCATTTTAAAAAGGGCGATTTTTTTTTTGCTCGCTTGCTGGCATGTATTCAGAAATTTTTGGGCTCATTGCGCCACTGATTTGGATGAGCCCCGGAGTTACCACGTAAATGAAACGCGAGAGAAGAAGTTCATCGAGTGAGGGAGGGTGCTTTTTCCCATTTCTATCTTTTTTGTCTCTTTTCCTTTCCATTTTTTCTTCTTTCTTGTGTCATTCAATTTAGGAGGTACGGGCACCCCATGTCACTGTAGCTACACGACTGCATTCAAGAGCAGTGAAACTTGTTTACGCCATCGGTGGTGTAAAATGGTAGTTCGTCACCCTTTGATACTCAAGGTCATGCCCTTGAAAGCTTCAGCACCACATGAATGTGAACGAACTTTGTTTACACAAAACATAATCTTGTTCTTGTCTTTCAGCTCGTGTTCCATGCCCTGGGTGGTATGCAGTTCCGAGACAACATAGCCATTGATGACATTAGACTCTTCGAGAGCGCCGAATGCCCCGAAGGTTAGACATGTCTTCACGTTCATAATAAGAGAGTCTTGTACTTAAATAGCTTGATACAAGTTGATTGCATATCTCCCTTGAATGACACGACGCAATACATACATTGTCACTACAATGAGTGCAAAACAACATGTATACTAAATTCCTTTTGAGATATGTTTAAAACGACATAGGCCTACATCTATAGATACCGCAACAAGGTATTTCCCTGAATAATTGTACATTCACTATTCTACTGTGTCACAGTTATTCCGAATAGGTAACTTGCTATTGGCACAATGAGTGAAGTATTCAACAGGTTATATCATTTTCTTGAACAAAATACTCTTTATTTGGACTCAACATTCAAAGCATACCCTTTTTTCTTCTTGATTACAGTCTCCTCAGAGACACCGATTGACGAGCCTATCCCTCCTCTTGTACGGAGCGTAGAATGTACATTTGAACGTGGATCATGGTGTAACCTAACCCAGGAGACAAACGATGTCTTTGATTGGGAACTGGGACAGGGTCAGGATACCAATCAGAACATAGAAAACATGGTGGATCATACATACGCCAATAGCACAGGTGAATTTCCTCAGACGTCTTCATGCAGTATTTCAAAAATCTATTTAAATCAATAGCAAGACATTTGTTCACATTATAACCATTTTACTTTTTGTCAATGTGCGTTTTTCCAAGTCGACGTGCAACATGCATTACATAAAGAATTACGAAGAGAATAATCCTCCTTTGACATAGTAAGCGATAATCCAGTTTGCTTAAAACTTGTGTGCCATTCTACCTCATGGATGCCAATTCAATTATTATAATTTTCACCGAAACCGTTTCAAGAGACCGTTACTGAATAGGTTACATGTGATAAACAATGATGAATTGGTTTTGATAATAAACTTTTAATACTGACCAATAGGAACATACGCCTACATCGACACAACGCAACGTTTCCTTAGAACCAACGACAAGGCTCGCCTCAAATCTCCTCTCATCAGCCCGTCTCCATATCCTCGTTGCTTCACTTTCTTTTACTTCATGTCATCGAAACACGCAGACTTCCTCAACGTCTATGTTGTGCCGTACAGGGGAACGGAATCCTTTGACCCGCAGTATGTCATCTATGGCACACAGGAAGCAAAATGGTTAAAAGCCATTGTGCCAATTGAGCCGTCCATGACTACTGCAGTTTACGTAGGTATTTAAAGAACAAGATAGTTCTTTCTAATTATATGGTACTTTAAAAAGCATCATCACTTTCGTCATATTTCTCCTTTTCTCTCCATCTCTTATGCTAATAGACCTTTATCGGTCGTCATCTACTTAAGATATTAACTTATAACTTCTGAGGATTTATTGTAAACTAAACAGATTTCGATTGCATTTGTAATCGTCGTTTCACCTTACATTCTAAATGGCTTTATGCAATCACATTTATTAACAATGCGGTTGATTGCAAATTCATACAATGATACGCAGATCTCCTAACAACTTTTTGAAGTCTTTATCTCTTTGATTAAAAAAAGATACCCTGATTGGTTCTTAAGAATCTTGAGAATAATTGTAAGTTCCTACAGCCAAACGAATATCTTATAACAGCTAATTGTAACAATAATTTCTCCTGGGTTACTATTATAATGGTATAATATTACACTGTTGGTCATAAAGGTGGAATAAAATATTTTTGAATAAAAATCGACAGTTTTGTTGGTATTTGAAAGGCTACGCGTAGACAAAATGGTAATTGAGTGATTACATAATGTTTCCCCATTACACAGGTGACATTATAACATGAGAAATTCGGATTACGTAATAAATTCTTTTGTTGTAGACTATAAAAGCCTATGCATATGATATTCTATCCCTTGAGACACAGCGGAGACGCGGACGCGGACGGACGTATTTCTGATATGCTCACGACGCTACTTTGTCTTTGAGTTTGATACTTGATAGAGTGTATTCTTTTGGTGAGATCAATTCCTATTGGTTTTGAACTATTTGTAATATTTTACAGTAAATTTTTAGTATCAATTGTACATTAAATAGAGGGACATAGGCCTAGGTATTGACTACCGGTACGTCTGTGTGTATCATAAGCCTGTACATAGTTAGTTGTTAGTGCATAGCACATGTCATGGCCGCAAACATGGCGGACAATGCTGATTATGCTATAGCTAATGGCGAAGACTCGGAAGTCGATGACACATCTTGGTCAAAACTATCTCAACAATCTGTTAATTCTCAAAGGAACCAAAAAATTAAATCAAAAGAAACACAGTCTAGTAGAACTACTTTGGAAAAACTTATGAGCCAGGTACAAGATGAAGAATCTAGTGATGAGGAAATGCAAACTCAACAATCTAATCGTAAAAGAGTTATGATTGAATCTAGGTCAAGTGAGTCTGAAAGTGATAATGTATGGAAAATAATAACACCTAATAGTCGTAAACATAAACATAAACAGAAAAGAGCAAACATAGACTCTGTGCCACACTTGCCTGAAACACAAAGAGAATATAATAACCCAAAAATTGTAGTATTTAATTCTCCAGTCGTAAAACTTGCAAAGATGAGCCCAATTAAAGTTTCTGCAGCCCTAAATAAATTTGGCTCAGGATTCATAAAGAGCGTTGGTAAAACGAAACAAGGGGGGATTAGTGTTCAATGCTACACATCGGCCCAAGCAACAAAACTAAAGGGAACAACAAAATTGGGGGAATGGGATGTCATAGCTGAATTTGCAAAATCAGAAACGCAAAGCAAAGGGGTAATATCAGGGGTGTCTGAAGATGTATCTGAAGTGGACATAGTTGATAATTGTAAGGAATATGGGGTTATAGCTGCTAAAAGATTCACACAAAAAAGGGACGGAAAAATTTCGATGACTCGCTCAGTGTGTCTTACATTTAATTCTCGTAATATGGCTCCGTATATATATTTAGGGTACCAGGAGTTTGAGGTAAAGCCTTTTATCCCACCAGTTGTCCGTTGTTTTAAGTGTCAACGTTTGGGACACATTGCTAGTGGTTGACGTGGTACAATAAGATGTGTTAGATGTAGTGGCCCACATTCTTTTGAAGATTGCACCAAAAAAGATCAGGTTCACTGTAGTCGGTGTGGTGGCAATCACTCTGCCGCCTACGCAGGTTGTAGTACTGTAAAAGAGGAAAAGAAAATTCAAGAGATCAAAGTCACTTTAAATATCTCTTATGCCGAAGCAGCTAAGGCAGTCCGTCCTCCTAAACACATGGACAGTAGTATTAACAATCAGGCTCATACTTCTAAAGTTAATTTTCCTACATCTTCGTCTATCACTAGTAAACCTAAACAATCGACTACTGTTGAGAATGCGAAATTTAATGTTATTTTGAATAAGCCTGTAGCTTCACATGTCTCTGAAGTCTCACAAACTCAGACCAGTCAATCTTTGCAAGTACCAGTCACTACGCAACCAATTAAGAAAGTTTCAATGAAAGATATGTCAACTCAAACTGATCAGGAAGTGGAATGCCAAACTGAAATGTCATCTCATTATTTACAAATCGATCAATCCCTCATCAAACTTTTGATCGGGACTTTAAAAATTTGGGAGACTAAGTCAGGAAAAGAAAGAGAACAGGATATTATGAATTTTATTGAACATTACAAGCATTACAAGCCATATCCCATTTTAACCCAAATAATAAAGTAATATGTGATATTCGTTTTATGTTAATAAATATTCAAAGATTGGCTTGTACAGTCTGTTTCGAATGGATTCCTGGCCATTGCGGTATAAGAGGAAATGAAATGGCAGATGTGTTAGTAAAGAGGGCCACAAAAAGGCAAAGTATTGATGTTGCTCTCCCATTAAGCATTTCGGAAATTTAATTCATTCTAAAAAATGAAATAAAACATGTATGGCAGTCAAAATGGAATTTAGCAAAAGTTTCTTTTTTGAAAGAAATAGAACCCAGGGTTAACTTTCATAAAAAGCTATGGAACCTACCAAGATGGCAAGAAATTATAATGTACCGTTTTCGTTTGGGGACTGTACGGGATTTGAATAGTTATAAACATAAACTAGGAAAGCATGCAAATGGGCTTTGTGATGTCTGTCTTGAATATGAAGATGTTAGGCATTTTCTAATTTTCTGCAAAAAATATGAGGAAAATAGGTTTAGGTTACAGACTTCTTTGGGATATAATAGCAAACAAATGTCACCTGAGAATTTATTTAAAGATAAGGCTAATGTCATTCACATTCTAAAATACATAGAAGAAAGTGGTATCAGAGCTTAATTATTAAAGTAAATATTGTATTGCATACTTGAAGCCCAAATTTTTTTTGTGAGATCTTCTTTTTCATGAACTTGAGTCGGTTAATCCTGTAGCTTTTTACGGAGTTGAGCGTTGAGCACTATTGTCAGTGTACCGGGCGGCCTAGGTCACTACTGGTTTGGCTGAGAAAACTGCCTGATGTACTAGGCTCGGTTTGGCTGATGGTACTATAGAGAGCAGGCATTTAGCTGCATCAATAACTTTACATACTAAAAGCATTGTTATCCATTGAATAAGATAATGAAATGATGTTGGGCTTTAAATATTCTCTACTTGGTTTGTTAAAATAGAACACCAAACAGATGTTGCAGAAGTATTACAATGTATATTCCTTTTCAACATTATATGCTCATGTGGAAAATATTCTATAAACATATTTGAATTACGATTGATTCTTAAAGGCATGTTTTGGAAGATATTTTATGAAAATTGTACTAGTAGAAATGATTGATAAAATTTTATGCTAATGATTTATTCTATGACTGACCTACCGACTGACTATTTATATATACATGTATAGCTACTGGCACACAGGACTCTAGTGGTCAAAAGTGCCATTCCTTTTACTACAACAACAACAACAACAACAACAACAACATTCTGTCCCTTTCCCTGATTTAGCACTGTGTATAAGAAGGTTGCATTTTTTCGAGTTCCTTGTACCGTTTGAAATAAAAATCGGTAGAGACGTTCCCTGGACTATGCCTGGTCCAACGGCAACAGCAACACGCGAGAGAGTGGTAGCACTGCGACAGGAGCGCTACAAGCAGACTGATATCGCAGAAGTCCTAGGGATATCACAGAGTGCAGTCTCTAAGATCCTGAAACGTCAACGTGAGGCGGGGAATGTGCGGCCACGGAAATCTCCAGGACGTCCCAGATTGACCACAAGAAGAGATGATCGCCAACTGTTGAATTTCAGCCGCAGAAACCGGAAATTGCCCACGAGCCGTCTTCGTCGCTTGTGGAGGAGATATCATGGGATCAACGTTTCCCGGTCAACCGTTAATCGCAGATTGCTCCAACATGGTTACCGAGCACGACGGTTGACCAAATGTCCACGCCTGTCTGTTCGCCACAGAGTAGCTCGTCTTCTTTGGGCTAGGGAGCACAGAAGGCTTCATCCAGGACATTGGCAACATGTGGTCTTCACGGACGAGAGCCGGTTCATCCTTGACCGAAAGGATGGGAGACAACGAGTTCGTCGATTAGCCGGGGAAAACCTTCGCGATGAATGTATCCACGAGACGACTCAAGGCGGAGGCGGCTCAGTGATGATATGGGCCGGCATCCATTATGGAGGGAAAACGCCACTGGTGGTTCCGGACGGAAACGTCAACGCCGCCGCCTACAGGGATATCTTGGAGTTCCACTGTCTTCCATATGCAAGACGAGTGTATGGGCACAATTTCCGACTGCAGGATGACAACGCTAGATCGCACAGGGCCGTTGCAGTAAGGGAATTCCTGGAGGCAGAGGGCGTCGTACAGTTGCCATGGCCAGCTTGTTCGCCGGATATGAACCCCATAGAGCATGCATGGGATGCCCTAGGCCGAGCCATAAACGACAGAGAGGTCATCCCTCAAAATCTGCAGGAGTTGGCAGATGCTCTGAGGGAAGAATGGGACGCTATGCCTGTTGACGTCATCAACAAGCTAGTGGACAGCATGCCACGACGTCTGCATGCGCTGGTTCGTGCCAGGGGTGGACATACCCGATACTAGTGACTGAGTAAGAACAATGACTCAAGCTTGATGCAAATTTGTCCATGAAATCACAAAAAAAAAGTCATCTGGAAAACTGAGAGAGATTGAAAATAAATACTGTATATCATGATCCTTTAATTTACTGTATATTGTCGTCATTGTTGTTCTATGCTCATGACATCCATCGCTTAGGACATAAACTTGTAAAATATCACTGTCAAACGTGTGTAAAAGGCAGAATAATAAAGTAAAGTGGTTATCATGCACCATAAATGCCATATTCAAATCATGTTGTAATAATTACGCTGTGAAAATTTGGTGAAAAAAAATATTCCACCTTTATGACCAACAGTGTAGTTAGTGGTTGATAAGAAACTTGAAGTTGATTGCTGAAAGATCGATGAAACCCATCTTGAGGATTATACAGCATGCTCAAGGCGCCTACAAAGGAGCTATTATTACCCCGGTCATCGGATTCTGGCATGCCCGCACACAATGTATGCACATTCTCCGCTCCCTGGGGAGTATTCCAGCAATGGGCAGTACAGTGACGCTCTCATTGCTAAGCAAACATTAACTTTAGCATCCTACCGGGTACCCATTTAACACCTGGGTGGAGAGTGGCAAATGTAGATTAACGTCTTGCCAAAGGACGCTAGTGCTGCGGTGGGATTCGAACCCCGGACCTCGTGGTTCACAGTCCGGGGCTTTTCCACTGATCTACAACACCTCTACTAGTATGATACCATAATAGCAAAATGTATTGTCAACTTGCTGTCTAGATATAATAATCTTTAGAATAAAGTATCGATTTAACAGATTATCAACGGGCACCCTATGAAGACATGACAGCCATATTTACTTTCTTTCATATTGACTCAAAGGTGACCATTGAAGGCGTTGTTGGAAAACGAACAAACCTAGGGGACATCGCTATTGATGACGTCAAACTAGAGAACAATGGTTGCAAGGTACCAGGTAGGGTGTGTTAACACTAAGAATGATAGTAAAAATATGATTCAAGGATACACCACATGTATTTGCGGGAAAAATATGGGTAGAGATATATTTCGTTTTGAATATAGCCTTACAAATTTTCAGATGGAATGACTTCATGAATATAAAAAATAATATCTGGGGAGCGTTTCATCAAACGTTTTGTCAGTATTTTTTACTGACAAATTCTCTCAGCCAATCAGATGCAAGGATTTCAGTAGCTTATAACAGTTGTCGGTAAAAGTCATTGACAGAACGCTTGATGAAACGCTCCTGCACTATTCCTCCTACGACGCCATTATGTTGAGGGTGCCAGGATCCAATACCAGTGGCACGAATGGCGTCAGTAGTTTTAAATGTGGCTTTGTCAATTACTCTTTTGATTTTAATGTAATCATGGTAATGCAGCATAGATAAGAATGTGCTTTAAAAATATATTGGCGGACGAGCAAAGATGTAAAAAATGATTTTCATGTCCGATTCAAGGTTGTATAGACACACAAAAATATCCTCCTGTTGTCATTATGGTAACCGTGATAATATCATACAAGAAATGCAGTTTCAGTTGTTTAGTTTTAGTACTTCATTAATCTGAAGATTATACTGCTCATAATTATTCATACAATGTATAGAGACGAATCCAACCAGTTTCCCGCTGACGGCGAATTGCGACTTCGAGCTCGATCGCGGCTGTGACTATATCCAGTTGACGAACGACGATTTCGACTGGATCCGACATCGTGGAAGAACAGACACAGCAGATACCGGACCTCTAGTTGACCACACCACTGGAACCGCAGAAGGTATGGAGTGGCGTATCCAGCAAATGGTTGATAACATTTTTGAAAAAATAAACTTTCTTGGAGGAAGAGGGTGCAATATAATTATGTACTTTAATAATAATGCGAATTAAATTGTTGCCTAATTTATTGATCTTCAACATAATTCTTTTAGCTTCTGATTGCTGGTAATGAGCAAAAAAAAGTACTATCAACTATGGATAACAAAATGACTACCTTCGCCGTGAAACCTTTTCAAGGTTCAGTATTAACAGAGGTTCGATTGTTTTCTTCATTCAAGGGTTTTATTTCTACGCCGAGGCATCTCAGCCGCAGCGACCCGGGGACCGAGCCGGTTTTCTCGTCCCACCCATCGCAGGTAACAACCAGCCCATGTGCCTCAAGTTTTTCTACCACATGAATGGCGTGGATACGGGGTCACTCAGGGTATCCATAGTGATGCCGGGTCATCAGACAGGGTCAGCAGGATTGGAGATTCTAAGGCTTTATGGTCAAAAGATGACGTCATGGTTGCCTGTCAGTCTCGATGTCATTGAGGTCGATGGACCACTACAGGTGTGTATTTTCGATTTCATATCTTGCGCTGAATTTGATGCAAGATCATCTTAAGTTTCTAGACGCCGATAAAACTAAATTCGGTGCAAGAAGTAACGCTCGAAATGTATTGTCCGGATTCCAATTGCGTAAATTGTGGATGTCTGGTATCGTTTGCGATTATTCGTCGATGGAATTGATATGAGTACCAAGTTTACTACTCAACAATTAAGGAATAAGTCTAGACCTATATTATTCTATTACTTCGGCAACAACAAATATATGATATTTTCAACTCTTTTTACTTTCAGATAAAATTTGAGGCCGTAATCGGTAAATCATTCCGTAGTGATATCGCAGTCGACGACATCAAATTCTTGCGTCGACCATGCGACGGACTACCGAGTGAGTCTCTATGCGACTTCGAGAAGGGTCTTCACGACTGTAACTACCAGGAGAGTGGTGGACCCTCTATCTATTACCAGTGGTCATGGTATGATTCTACGACGCCCTCTACGCCTGCTCTGCAAATGATAGATTCCCTCACAGAGGACGGTACTAGAGGTAGGAAAGAAATTTTACCCGTTTCGTTTGGATCTGTATTCATGTTTATATCATTCTTGCCCAGTCAGGAAGCTTAAGGTAAATAGGTTTGAAGGTTTGGTTTATACGAACAGTATACTTTTGTCTGGAAATATTTTTTATTGTCAGGGATATGAAATTGTATAAAGGAAACAAACATGCAGGGAGAGAGGAAAATGACCATTGGCAAAAAAAAACATAGATTCATTTTGTTCTGTAATGGATGTTTAAGTACTGGCTTCTTTCGAAATAGTTTTCAGATATTACCACTTGACACATTTTCGTAAAAATGATGCATATAGTTATGTCATGCGTTCATGCCACCACAAGCGATCAAGCGCTCTCAGTTGCCCCCATTTGCCTCATATAACATGTTGATAAAGATCACATGGATTTAAAAAGTTGATTTGTCGATTTAAAGAAAATAATAGATTGGCACAGCCACGTTAATTCATTTAACTACAAAGCAAAATACAATTTCAACAGAGTCGAATGTCTTAACTTCATTCCTAGATATTGCAAATCCTTAAAACCATTTCCTTAAACCCCTGTCATTCACAGATTCTTTCCTGTTCATCACCGTTGGGGATAAACCGATACCTTCACGCTCAACAGCAAACATATCGAGCCCGTTCCTTTCTGCTGTATCGTTTCTCGGTCATTGTATTGATTTTAACTACGCAGTGCTGGGGAGCGGCGAACTCCAATTATCGGTATTTGTAGAAAGCGATATCGGATCAACAACGCTCTTGCGGAAACTCGATATATCGAACAAATGGAAAAGAGCTTCAATACCTCTTAGAGTTGATAACTATTATAACCCTTTTAAGGTAAGTACATCCTGAAATTATATTTTTACGAATCAACATCAAGATAGTATATCGTGAACTTGTACAATAAAGCAAAGCATTGCATTGTGAATGATCGTAAAGCATACAGGTTTAATTAAATTTGCAAAAAAAAAAAAAAATGTTAGAACCTGGATTCCAGGACAGAGGGGTTATGGGGGCGCCAGAGCCGTCACACCCTCCAGAGTTACCACTGACTTTTAACAAAACTAAAATAGGAAGATAATTCAGTAAGAGTTAAGAATATGAAATACAAATATCTGAGGAAGAAAAATAATGATGTACAATGTTATAAAGGGAAGTGAAAGAAGTACCAAGAAACTATTTCAAACAAGTAATATGTGGAAGATAATATCAGCCAATCAACAACATCATTATGTTAACAGCTTGCATTCAATTGAGATTCATTTTCCTTTCAGTCTCATTTTCCATTTTAACCCGATTTTCTTTTTCTCGATCAGATAACTTTTATGGCTCAACTTAACGATAAAACAGACACCGATATAGAAGCAATTGCAATAGATGATATTGCAATTACGATAGGAGCATGTAAATCAGGTAAGCATTCTTATCAATACCCTTGTAAAATTGTGCAGAAATATATTTCTAAATACTACAAAACAAAGTTATAAACAACAAATGTAAATTCACCTCATATACATAGACAACGTTGCAAAACACCAGTACCAGACTACATCTACACAGCTACATTTTTTTTGTTTTGTTTTGTGTTGTTTTGTTTTTTGGTTGTTTGTTTTGTTTTGTTTAGTTTAGTTTTGTTTTTGTTTGTTTGTTTGTTGTTGTTGTTGTTGATTTTTTTCTTTTGGGGGGGGGGGGGGGGGGGGGAGCTAACAGATATTTCCATCAGTGTTTGTTTTCTCGGTCATCTCGCTGCCAAATAATTTGTCCTAATCGATTTTGCTTTCCATTTTCAATGTTAAATACATTGTATAAGTTTATGCTTTTCGGTTAGACATTGTTTAATGATAAAATAATTTAAGAAAGTGATTTGCAAAAAAGGGCTTACAAGAATAAAAAAAAAGAGTACAGTCTCACATAAACAAGGCAACCATCATTTGTTTATTTATCTCTAGGTAATATGTTACAAATCGAGAGCAAGCATATACCCGTGCTAGCGTTAGCTCTTCTTCTCGTCATCTCTCTCCTTGCCCTGATCGTCGTCTGTTTCTTATGGGTACGACGACGACATCGATCACCGTTCCCAGTCATGTTCCTTCAACGACGTCAGAGCGACGAGCATCCGATTACCATGTCGTTAGCCAACAACGACTCGACCTTAGATACTACCGCAACGAGCATTGACGAGTACAGGTCGTGATAATGACTCTGACAATGCTCCTGCCCCGTAGCATAAAACTTACCATTAACGGTAACTTTGTCATCAATGGTAACTCCCATGGAATCCTTGATTTTGATTGGCTGTTGAGTGATGTTACCATGGTAGTTACCATTGATAGCAGAGTTACCTTTAATGATATTACTGCACTTTTTTATAAGGCAAGTCAAATGTACGTCCCATATGTTATGTGATTGTATTATGGAATCGTGAACATCGTGATCCAAACTCTAGTGGGCTAGAGCTATCAGCTTGATACAGTAATCTGGGCCCCGTTTCATAAAACATGTTATCAATAACAGCTGCCACATTTTTATGACAAATTTGCTCTCAGTCAATCAGATGCAAGGATTTCAGTAGCCTATAGCAGTTATTGCAGCTTGTTATTGATAACAAGTTTCATGAAACAGGGCACAGCGGGCGTTTCGTAGAGACAGTGCCTCGTCAGTGATTTTTACCGACAAATTTGTTCTCAGCCAATCAGATGCAAGGATTTCAGTAGCTTATAGCAGTTATTGCAGCTTGTTATTGGTAACAAGTTTCATGAAACAGTGCCCAGGGGGCGTTTCAGATATACTAAAATCTTAGATTGGTCTATAACGTATGGGACAGAATAGCTTTGACTTGCCCAATAGTAATTTTTATAAGAAGAAATATACTGTAGATAATAAAATTATTAGTAAACGAAGAAGCTTGATGGGAGGAATTTTAATTTGTAAACAATTTTTTAGGCATTTTTCATTACAGATGTTTTTCATTACAGATCGAGCATACGATCTTTAACACTGGGAGTAAAATGCCTAAAATTTGTTTACAAAATAAAATTATTGTTGATAATAGATGGTATTGTAGCTAGTGTGAGAATGTCTAACTTGTCATAACGGGAAAACTTTCCAGTAACCTCGGAGGTCAGCAAATTGTGACGGTAACGTAGTTTTAAATATTATTTTATATTCGCTATATAAGGGCTAATAAGTGGCACGAGATTTCCCTTGTTTCACATACATGAACTGATGTGTTGGAGAGGAAGATTTTTGTGCATATGAACTGAGATGCAAGTAAAAAAAATAGCGCATTGCAAATAAACTAAAGAATATTTTCAAGTCGTACACTAGAAGTTTTAGAGACGTCAAACTATCTATTTTATGTAGACCATGGGTAGGGGAAAAACAGGTGTCGTAGTCGAGTGATTTGAACACCTCAGTCGAGATGCGAAAGTTGTAGATTCGAGCCCGACACTTCAACTGAAACATAGGCATAAAAAGCGGGAGAAGGATGGGCTATGCAAGGGACTGCAGCCCCTCCAAGAATTTACCTGCATTCGGAAATTGCCACCTTAATAATAAAAATAATAATAATGATAATAATAATAATAATAATAATAATAATAATAATATAATTGTATAGCGCACATCACATTATGATATAACGTCCCTATGCGCTTATACTTGGGCTGCGAGGTGGCCTGTCGTTTTTATATTTTGTCTAGTATCATGATTTAACGACGATGGAATGTAGAAACTGGAAATTTGATATTCGGGCAAGAGATATTACCACATGGTGAAATTGTGCCTGTAATGCATATACGCACCTGTATTCATTTTCATTTTTTTTTCTATTCTACCCAGCAGACAGTACAGTAGAACGCGAACGTCAACTGTGGTGTGAAATGTGCGCCCATGTAAAATGGCGCTGAAAGTATGCACTGCATGTGCAATAAGAATCCAATGACCGGGAATCGATTAGGCTACTAGTCACTAAAAAAGTGCTTTATTAAAAACAGTAATTTTAAAATTTAACATTAGTTATTATTGAAGAGAATCTATTGCAACGTTTTCATCACAAGTAGGGCAAATAATGGATCCTTAATATTCGCGTCCATCATTTTTTTTTCAAACTGCAAAAGGTGGAGCCGACATACTTTGATTATAAAGAACTAAAGTTCCTGATACCAACATTCCATCCCATAATAGACGCATTGTGGGCTAGATAATGTGTAACCGCACGGTGGATCACCCAACTTCCCCGGGTTCGAATCCCAGCCGCGGCACCAACCTTTTGCCAAACATTTAATACTACGTACCCAGGAGATATATAATACAGGGTCCCGTGCTGTTTACAGTATGCATGTGAAAAAAAAATACTCCGAAATCTACAGGAAGTGGAGATGTTGCACATATTGTGCGTGGGTGTGAAACCCGTTGACAAGGGTAATAATGAATAGATGTCGCACCTTGAGCAAAGTTTTTCATGTAATTTGTGCGTTATAATTCATGTTTACTGTAATTTTTAATAAAAGAAATAATATTTATGTCAAGTGAAATTCAGATTCTAAAGAGTGATGTGTACGATACTCGAGATTGGCTATTTGTATTCAATGTTTTTATTATATTGTATATAAATATTAAAAGATCAACTTTATAAAAGAATATTGCTGTGTAGATAGTAGGGACATGTGCTACCTGTGTATTTTATAGATCATAAACGTTATTCGGAGTGATGTGAAGTTTTAACAAATCTACTGCGACGCAATCATTTGAAAAGAGATTGGAGGTTAAGTGCGAAATAAAGTATCAAGAAACAAGAAATAAAGAAAATCATAGGGAGGAAAGCACCTGTAAGGGAAAAAAGTGTTATGTTAAAAAAAGAATTAAAGAGAAAAGATATAAAGAGAGCATAGACAAAGAGAAATTAGAGAAAGGGTGTCAGGATTGGGAAAGATAGAAAGGAAGGCGAGGAAGCAAGAGAGTGGGGGGGGGGGGGGGTGGTGGTGGAGTTTGTGAGAGAGAGAGAGAGAGAGAGAGAGAGAGAAAGGGGAGGAACAGAGAAGGTATAAGATGTACAAAACAAGAGACAAAGTTTGGAGCAGTAGAGGAGAAGAAATAGAGGTGACAAAATATTTAGGTATAAAAACACACACACACATTCACATACATGGACTTGTGGGGAACTCTATTCATTTCTCCTATTGTGTTTTGTACCCCACAAGTACTTCTCCTATTGTATTTTGTACCCCACAAGCATGACAGAATAAAGGGCATCATTGTGCTCTTTTGTTCTCTGTACCCCACAAGACTATCTATGTAAAACCACACCCTCTCGCACACACACACACACATACCCAAATTCTCTCTTTCTCTCTCTCTCTCTCGGTTTCAACCCGTTTTAGAACACACACACTTTCAATTCCTCTATCCATCAACTATCTGTCCCATCTGTTTTCTGCCTTGACTTCTACATGTATTTTCTTACTATTTAAACCTTTCTCTATCCTAGCATTTCAACCTTCTTCATCTCTGCATTAGGATAAATAGATCTTATTTCATCACAATCCTTTCTACATCTGTCCATCTTCTTTCTCCTCTCAACTGTTTCAACCCTTCTCTTTTTTTTAAAGGAGAATTAACCCCTGAGTACAAATTTACTTATATTGAAAGGTGTAATATATTCCTACTTATTGGCCTAAATCATTTTCTAATAAGATATTAGAAAAGGGTATAAATAAAGATATTCCAACACCCGGTATCGTCTCCTACTCATTTACATGGGGGCTGCCATTTTCTTGCTGATTTGGATTTGTACATGAACCATTGAGAAATGTTCCGGTCAGGAAGATATTTTGAATCCAAGACCTAAATTGATTTTCTTCATTACCTAAAATCCCATATGTGACGAAAAATATAAAGTGGGTGTTTATATGATTTATAAAAATTAAATCTTTATAATGATACTTTTAAATTGTCTGGTTTTGCTTAACAAAAATCTGTTTTCTTGGGTTTGCCAAACAGAGCAGAACATAATATATGCAGCATGCATTCTGACTTTTCAAGTCCCATTATCCGAAAGCAGGTGAATGCATAGTTTGCCGCTATAGATGCTCAGGGAAGAAGCATCCATAAAATTTGAATTAATTTGCTCTGTCCATTGCGTCACAGTATGTAGAAAATAGATTTATATTAAGCGAATATCGATTTTCAACAGAAATATATAAGGAAATCTTCAGTTTAAAAATAAATTGACATATCTATTCTATATTTTTAATCTCAAATGGGTTTTTAATTTTGAAAAAGGCAATTGGGCATTTGGATTAAGAAAATCTTCTTGTACACATAAAAAAATGGCAGCCCCCATGTATTGCTAGCAGACGATACATACATTGGTAGCAGATGATAAATTTTGCTCAGAAAATCTTGATTCGTATCGATCTCGTATATTTTGACGCGAAGCCATATAGTCTAACAAGTAGGAATAAATAACACCTTTGAACACTATCGTCTTTATTGTTTGAGGTTAATTCTCCTTTAAACACACAAACTTTCTTTATTCCTCTATTTATCCATCAACCGTTTTATCCCTTCAGTTTGCGCTTTGAATTTGATGGATTTTCTTTCTAAACCTTTCTCTATGGCTATGCTAGCATTTCAATCTCCTTTTTTCTTCTCTACATTATGATAAATAGATCTTATTATACCACAATCTTTCTTACATCTGTCCATCTTTACCTCACTGTTCAACAATTATTCAGATGTTTCAAACTTGGTATGTTTCATTTGTGTATGCTTGGAAAATACATTTCTCATCATCCATAAACAGACAAATTATCATATAAATTTCAAGAAAACTAACTTCCAACATGTACTTTCAAGAACTTGCAAGATTACAATACATATTGTAGGGCAATTTATTCATTTATTCATGATATTCAAACTATAATGACTCTAAGATATTGATATAAAAACATGTTAATAATTAGATGTCTATATTTCATGAATGAATGGATAATTCATTCTTAGTCTAAAATCATGCTTTCTACAACGATATCTATACCTACGGCAAGTTTTGGTTCATAAAGGCATGCAAGTCACAATGATAGCATTCAATATTTGAAGAAGAGTACCGGTGTATTTATTCATTTATTATCTTAAATTCACATAAAAGCACCATATTAACGTATAGAAAAGAGGGATCTTATTAATCTGAAAATAAAATTGAACCAAGTTTGCCTTTCACAGCTTTACTCTCTAAGTTCTTCCAGGTGTAAGTAAACACAGGGCTTTCCAATAGACCGCTTCGGTAATGTATGCAAATTTTATGCATACCTTTCAAACAAAGGTTGTTCTTGACAACCTGAAAGCTTGCCGGACATAGCTAAATACAAATAATGTATGCAAACTGGATTCCAAGCATTGAGGCTCATTTATAAAAAGCAGGTTCATGGAATAGCTAGTCACTAGGTGCTCAGAGAATATATGTGCATAAATGTGCATAAATTTGTATATATTACAGAAGCGGTCTATTGAGACCAACAATTTTTCCTTGTCGTCTTCTTCTTCTCGGTTCAGTACACAAGTCCCGTCCAGTGCAAGACGCGGGGGCAGATCAAAAGGTATTTCATCGTCTGGTCCTCCCCACATTTTTTGTTGCTATAACCAACTATTGTTATAACCGATCATAAAGAAAAACATAAAAAGAAACATATGTCCACATGTTTTTTTATGTTTTACTTTGTTTTAGTTTATATATAAACTTTCTCAAACAATGTAAATCACTCTAATTTCCATTACAAACTGTGAGAAAAATTTGTGAACATTTAGTAAATGCATCACTCTTCAAACCGAGTCATCCACATGTCTGTGTGTGTGTAGAACAACAATTATGATGGAAAACCAACTGTTTTGCTGCAATGCATTGTGGGAGAAAAGCCCTTTTTAGTTCAAATGTTATAATAAAAAGTCCATTATAACAAAAATTTCATTAAATTACAATATTGGTTGTTAGCAGGTTGAAGCGCCATAGGTTTGCATATGGAAACTTTCGGACCAAGGGGATTTTCTCGTTATTATAAAATCTTGATTTATCTGTGATCATTGTATCAAGATTGCCTTATATAAAGCCATGGTAAAATGATTAGATCATGAAAGAGTTACTGATAATGTTATTTCTGTTGTAGGAAGGAAATAAAATAGCAAAATAGCAAGGTACAATTGCTATATTATGTTATTTATTCAGGAAAATACAAAGAAAAGGATTTGTTATTAGTTTGTTTGTATGTATAATATAATACTTCTATAACAGGAGCTTGGTCTAATAACTTGCATGCAAGGAATCAATAACATCTATTCAGAGAAATTATCAACTCTTTCCACCCATTCGCTCCACTGTTCGATGTTCAATTTATTGCCAGGTCTGAGCTAGTACAGGGAGAGACAATAAAGGTGTACAGCTGGGAGCATGTATTCTCCAAAGATCTCTGCATGAATCTTCATAGCTTTCAAGAGCAGGGAGAAGTCAAGAAAGACGATAATGCCGACCGTGTAACTTCTCTCCTTCCCTTTGCATCACTGGGCAACAGCTCTTTTCTTTCCTTTCCTCAAATTTCCTCAAGGTCATCAAAGGCCTCCTGTCATCCTTCAGCGGTCTTCTCATGTGGAGTGGCTACTTCTGTGAGGAACAAAGATAAGAATTAAGATTGAGAGAAACAGTGAGGATCAGGGCCAATCAAAATCAGTGTCCCTAATAGATTTAACATAAATCAGGAAGGACTTAGTTTCAAAGGTATTGAGTATGCAGCTGTAACTGTCATTTATTGATTGTTGAGCTTGTAAGCAATATAGATCATAAAGAAGTATGACATGCTTTTTAAACAGGTGATCAACATAATCACTGATAACTCAAATGTGTTCGATTTTTCTGAATAAATAAATAACAGAGGAAACTCTCTGGTAACGAATCTCAATTAGACTGAGTTCTAAGCAACTTTGAAAATTTAAAGATCTCATATAAAAGTAACTATGGATATTTGGTAAAGAAGAAGTGGGCTCAAGACATTTTCCTTAACATTCTGAGTTATTACGCTGTCCTGAGTGACCTCTAACAGTCCTTCTTTAACCCTGTTCTGCCTCTTTACCTTTCCTCCATCTCCCTTCACGTATGAGCCTGCCATCTAGCTTGGAAGTCCCTGGCCGTCGTGACGTCCACACCCACGTTGAGCAGCTTATCGATGGTAGCCATCACCGTGGGATCATCCGAGGGCTCCTGATGGGTTAGAATGGTGACCATCCCTCCAGGGGTCGTAGGGTTCGCAGGGATGCGCAATGAGGGGTCTCCAGAGCGAAGGGCAAAGAAGTGAGCACACTCTGCTATACTGCAGAAGGTTCTGAATTCAAAGCAGGATGAGATCATATTGTATTGATCTTAGTACATCTTAAATTGAAAATGATTCTGAATAACTTGTTTTATTTTCCACCATTATATGAAAATTGATGTTTTTTCTTTTACTGCTTTTGCAAAATGCCGATACCTGCATATTCTATGTCGGGTTAGAACCATATATTGCACAGTAAATTATACAAAATGAAAAAAGAGCCCCAGGGGGCACGACGCTCACCTGAGGTGGATCAATTCACATCTGGTGCATGTTCTCTCTAGCACCACCAGGAGATATGTTAGAAATTTAAACAACTAGGAGGATGTGAGATGATGTTAGAAATTAACATAATTCCCCCCCCCCCCCCCACCCCCATGGTCTACAATGTCATGTATTATTTGAATCCCCTACCCCTAAGGATGATTCCTACCAAGTTTGGTTGAATTCCGATCATGTGTTTTGGAGAAGATCAGAATGTACATTTTGCCTGGCAGGGCCCCCCCCCCTCCAGTATGTTACCCCCACAGGGGCCCTATAGGGCCACTCAGAGAAATTTCATGAACAACATTCATTCTTCATCTATAGAGGTATCTCCATACACAATACCAAGTCTGAGCTATGCCTGGTTCTGGAGAAGAAGATGTTTGAAATTTACATAGCTTTTACAATTGGGGGCCCTCCCCCTGGGCCCCCCTGGGGGCCACATGTACCATTTTAGCAACTTTGGGTCCCCTACCGCTAAGGATGATTCCTACCAAGTTTGGTTGAATTCCAATCATGTGTTTTGGAGAAGAAGATCAGAATGTACATTTTGCCTGGCAGCGCCCCCCCCCCTCCAGTATGTTACCCCCGCAGGGCCCCTATAGGGCCACTCAGAGAAATTTCATGAACAATATTCATTCTTCATCTATAGAGGTATCTCCATACACAATACCAAGTCTGAGCTATGCCTGGTTCTGGAGAAGAAGATGTTTGAAATTTACATAGCTTTTACAATTGGGGCCCTCCCCCTGGGCCCCCTGGGGGCCACATGTACCATTTTAGCAACTTTGGGTCCCCTACCCCTAAGGATGATTCCTACCAAGTTTGGTTGAATTCCGATCATGTGTTTTGGAGAAGAAGATCAGAATGTACATTTTGCCTGGCAGCGCCCCCCCCCCCCTCCAGTATGTTACCCCCGCAGGGCCCCTATAGGGCCACTCAGAGAAATTTCATGAACAATATTCATTCTTCATCTATAGAGGTATCTCCATACACAATACCAAGTCTGAGCTATGCCTGGTTCTGGAGAAGAAGATGTTTGAAATTTACATAGCTTTTACAATTGGGGGCCCTCCCCCTGGGCCCCCTGGGGGCCACATGTACCATTTTAGCAACTTTGGGTCCCCTACCCCTAAGGATGATTCCTACCAAGTTTGGTTGAATTCCGATCATGTGTTTTGGAGAAGAAGATCAGAATGTACATTTTGCCTGGCAGCGCCCCCCCCCCCCTCCAGTATGTTACCCCCGCAGGGCCCCTATAGGGCCACTCAGAGAAATTTCATGAACAACATTCATTCTTCATCTATAGAGGTATCTCCATACACAATACCAAGTCTGAGCTATGCCTGGTTCTGGAGAAGAAGATGTTTGAAATTTACATAGCTTTTACAATTGGGGGCCCTCCCCCTGGGCCCCCCTGGGGGCCACATGTACCATTTTAGCAACTTTGGGTCCCCTACCCCTAAGGATGATTCCTACCAAGTTTGGTTGAATTCCGATCATGGGTTTTGGAGAAGAAGATGAAAATGTAAAAAGTTAACGGACGACGGACGACGGACGACGCACGACGCACGACGCACGACGCACGACGCACGACGGACGACGGACAAATTTCCATCGCAATAGCTCACTCGAGCCTTAGGCTCAGGTGAGCTAAAAACAAAGGCGTGGGGTCAGGGACATCTGTTTCTTACCTGATATTTATGTCATCTATCTTTGATTTGGACTTCTCATCAAAGTGCAGACTTTCTTTATCTTTCTGAGCCCTTAGATACCTTAAAACCAGGAACAAAGGGTATATGTAGGTTAATTACAATCTCAAACATATACAACTCAAGTCAATAAAGATGCATAAAATATTTATTTATCGTTCTCATAAAGCAGCTTAGAAAAATGTATTGACACATAAAGATACATCTTGGACGCAAATGCATAATTGATTTTTTTTTCATATTGGTGAATTAATAAGTGTTATACATTTGGCACATCTGAATGACAGTTTCAGTAATATTAAAATGTACCAATCACCTAAAAAATATCTTGTGTACAGCTAGAATGTATAAAACCAACCTCAAAACACTTTACCTGGCCTTCTATGGGTTAATTGTTAAGGAGTATGAAGGAAAACATAACACACCGCTCGGGCCATAATACCATGGGAGCGCGGGCGCATCCACTAGTCTCCTCACAAGTCACTGTTTTGTATTTCAACTTGCAATATCTCCTTATAGAATCAACATTTGAAGCTCATATAGTACAGTGACATGGAACCTCTCATAGACAGAGCAAAATATATTTTGGCGATTGGTACACTTTAAGCCTAATCAAGGTAACAGAGGTATTCACAGGCCAGGGGAGCATTTCATCAAGCGTTTTGTCAGTGATTTTTACTGACAAATTTGCTCTCAGCCAATCAGATGCAAGGATTTTAGTAGCTTATAACAGTTGTCGGTTTCATCAAGCATTTTGTCAGTGATTTTTACTGACAAATTTGCTCTCAGCAAATCAGATGCACGGATAAAAGGTCCAGGAAGACCTAGGAAGACATGGCATGAGAAT
The DNA here is from genome assembly GCA_025617745.1 of Heliocidaris erythrogramma. Taxonomy (NCBI): domain Eukaryota; kingdom Metazoa; phylum Echinodermata; class Echinoidea; order Camarodonta; family Echinometridae; genus Heliocidaris; species Heliocidaris erythrogramma. The sequence goes on along the minus strand of CM046860.1, from coordinate 596,433 downwards.
GTTCATGTAGACAGGAAGACATGGTGCATGTCTTACACAGACCCTATGGACAGAGAAGCATGGAGGAGAGGAATACGCATCAACATGAACCGTCCAACTCCGAGTACGGAAAGCGTGACGTTAAACCAGGATAGTGAGTGAGTGTGAGTGATTTCAGTAGCTTATAACAGTTGTCGGTAAAAATCACTGACAAAACGCTTGATGAAACGCTCCCCTGATGTCCTATACATATGGTTCTACCTCTGTAAAATAAAGATATGATTTGTCAACAACGATAAATTTGCTGTCCAACGTGTCTTTACACACAACTAACTTACACTGAGCTACCTAAAGTATTATAATGCATATACCAGGTTTACCAGCACAGTGGTGGATTTGGGGTGGGGCACATCCAGCCCGTGCCCCCCCCTTTAGAATGAAAAACTTTTTTTTGTTTGTTTGCTTGTCAGAGAATTATGGAGGGGAACTGGACCCCCATAACTCCCCCCCCACTGAGCGACTTTTCGAGAGCTGGTGAGACCAAAAATATACGGGTCTCCCTTTTCCAAAAGTTGACAAACCTATTTTGTCTGCCCCACCCCCTTATACAAAATCCTGGATCCGTCCCTGTATCAGCATAAAAATTATCATCACTGATTAAAAATATATCTACCTGTTGCCAATTTGGAATTCTTTCTCCATGAACTTGATTGCTTCTCTAGCCTTGGCTTGCTGTTTCTTGTTGATGTCCAATTGAGACGTTACTGTGAGAAAACATATACATGTACATGGAGGTTGAAAGTATATTGAAAGAGTCATCCAAACTATATTTCATTTTCATGTAAAGGGGAAGTCCACCCTAATATCAATTTGGTATTAAATGAAGCAGAAATAATGGAGAAACAGATCAATGAAAGTTTAAGAAAAATCTGATAAGAAATAAAGATATGGATTTCTGAAGTTGTAATCAATCAAACACAAATTGGCAACTCCGTGACGTATCTTGCGAGCTCATCTCTCATTTGCCATGTATTGAAAAAAATCATAAATCACCTAACGTACCTACGTATCTATGTAAGATTAAAATATACAATCATTAACTTGTGTTTTAGAATAGACTAACCAGTTACATAATTGTAGTACTAAAATTTAAAAAAATGTTATGTGCTAGTTTTGTTAACTTTTTGTGTCCAGTATGATGTTGAAAAGGTCCAAAATTATAGCGCCTTGCCAATTTGATGACAATATAGGTACTAATCACAATTTTGCTTCTATCTAAAAACAGGAAATGCAAATTAATCAAATGACATATTTTCTTTGTATTTGAGTACAGTCACTGATGTTTTTCCTTAAAAAAACAATCATTTTAAAGTAGATGACACAGCCCCCTTTGCCACTAACCTGCTTTGGGTATAATGAAGATGAAACGCGACGTAGCGACCAATGCTCTCACTACCGACAGTTGATTGGATAGAACTGCTGTATCGGGGATCAGGTATGGAGACAAGGTGTCCATGCCGAGAGGTTCAATACTGCCTTCAAGCTGACTGACTTCAGACTGCAACAAAGATATTAACTTGTTTACATGGGTCTGTAAAATGGTTTTTAGAACTATAATCAAAATCCATGTTTGCTTGGGAACAAAATCAATACAATAGAAGGAGGGATGGGGCAGCAAGATATCCAACAAAACAATGTCATAACACAATGTATACATAAAATGAAGATTGTTAAATGCACCTGAAAGGTTCCCATTTGCAAAAAGTATAGCTGATCAAAACATTTATTTTATTTTCAGTATGTACAAGAAAGCTAATCATATTTATGTTACTTGCTACAGTTTTTAAAAATGCACGTCAAAACTGTCTTTCCTCATATTTAAAAAAAATTGATATTCTGTCGCAGAAAAAAAAAGCTCAACCTTGATGTTGGCAAATAAATGAAGAACTTCACTCTCAACCATCACTGTGATAGTTGAACATACTCTACACCTTTCAATAGTACAAAGGATAATGTAAAAGACATGTAAAAACTAGGTGATCATACCTGTAATCTTAGCTGAGCCATCCCCCTCATGACCTGCTGTCTGCGTGCCTCAATATCGTCTTCTTTCTCTTCAGGTGTTGGACTTGGTTCCACTTCCTCGTCCTACAAAAGTTATATATTTCGTAGTTTTTATGATGAATTGAAATGAAGTGAATTAATTTATACAAGAAAAAATTACATTCAGCCAAGAAACTGTAGGTCATCTCAACATCCAACACAAATACTACCCACGTACATGTACAGTATATATGTACGTATGCTGATTATACTTTCAATTTATTCCTGAGCCTGATCGGTTAAGAGTAGGCATGATTTTGTCCGTCCGTGACATTGAATATGTTTTGGATTATAATTTTAGTCAGCGATCATGGCAACCAAATTTTATCAGATTTCAACTCCTTCAGTGATGCCCTTCACAATGAAAAATAATATAGCTCTCTTCAATTAAATACTTATTATCTACAGGCCTTCAAACTTTGTAAAATGTCCGTCCGTGACTAACTGATCAGGCTCTTCTTTGTATATTGCACATGATGCTCTTATCAAGGAACAGATTCTCGTACAAGAAAAAATGGGCCTTTCTGAAACTTTAATTTTCTCTATGACTTGTCAGAAATGATTTTATTGTCATTCAACACATATTTCCAAATGTTTCAATCTCAGTCAGCTTCGGCTTAGTACTCAAAAGGTTAATGGAAAGACTCCTGCATGTTTTAAACCTATGGGAATAAGAAAATTCAGTAGCTTAGGCTAAGTACTTAACCCTTTCAAGACAATTGACCACATTTTGTGGTTTGGCTCAATAACTTTTTTGATTCAGAGCTCTAAAAAATATACCACATGCATGAGTGGAAAGAGCAACAATTTTTGCATATACTATGTCCATTTTTGTTGCAAGACCATATTGCATTTGTTGCCAGGAATTTTAAAAATGAGAATAAGCTTTAAAATCCTTAAATTGGCAACACATTGAGAGGTTCAAAATCATTGTTTATCAAAATTGGCAATTTTTTCAACTTGTCGACAAAATTTGTTTTCAAAGACATTACACCTTATTAGAACCACGTAGCACTAATTGAAAAATATTAGTGTTGCCAATTTGAAGAACGAAATGTGATCATTTAGTCACTAAATAATTCCTGTCCTGAAAGGGTTAAAAGGTTAATGGAAAGACTCCTGCATGTTTTAAACCTATGGGAATTAGAAAATTCAGTAGTCAAAGGGTTAAGAAAAACACTGATAAAGTAGATTTGGGCCTTCAAAGAACTATGAACCTTTTCAAATGAACACTTACTTCATCTGGTTGTTGTTCTTCCTCATCTTGTTCATCTGACTGATCTAAGGTTTCGCTGATAAAGTGATCCTCCTCACAGGATAGGCTGATACCTTCTATACTGCTCAGATAGTAGCCAAACTGACGAAGGCACAGGACCCGTACTACCGTCTGTTAGGGACAATATCAACAACTTCAAAGTTAAAGGGATACACAACCGCAGATTGTGGACATTTTTATGCCGCGAGAGGGCACCGTGATCATTACCTGATCATGCCGTTGCCCCGCGGGGCTCAACTTCGGACAGACTGGTCGCCGCACAACATGCACACTCCGCCTGAGCTCAAGCTCTCGTGCGAGAATTCGATCGGCTTCGTGCAGTCGAAATGTAATCCCAATAGTCCAACGGACGCGTACGACGCACAAAGTTTGTGTACGAGTGAATGGGGCTTACGCAATCCCGACTTTCCCCACGGTGGCCTGGTGGCGTATCCCTTTAAGCATTTGCATAGGTGTTTGTGAATAATTCTTCCACTTAATGATTTGCTGTACACAGTTGAACCGTCTAATTTCAGTGTTGTACCTAACATATTTAGACAGAAAACTTATCTTTCTCCTTACAATATAAAAGAAAGGTTCACAAATTGAAGAGCTAGATCCAGTTGACGAATGTTTGTATGTTGCAGTAAAAAAAAAATGAAAACTATGAAACTATTACAAACTTGTCATACAAAAGAAATGTGTGATACATTGTGGCACCATAGAAGTATTCAAGGAATTCTTCCAGTCAAGTATGAATATACTGCACTTGGGATGAGAGAGACAACTGTATAAAATGCCTTGTCTAAGGACAAACACAATCAACAACTATTATTGAGAGTAAAAAACTGTGTTCTCAGTATAATATTAAAAATGCACAAAATTGTTCACTATGCAAATATACAGCTTTGCTATGATTGAATGAACGGAACTATTGAAAAGGAGGTTATTGAAAATCAAAATTCTCTCTTTATTCCCTTACAATGTCATTAAATATCTATGGCTTCAGCATACAACTTCATTTTTCTGCAGTTACTTACCTCCTCTTGAGCTGTGAGGTCTAGCTCATGATGGATGCCATACTTCATCTTCTTCTGTAGGTACTGCAGGGGTGGCATGGTCCAGATAGCAATGTCTTCAGTCAGGGGAATCGGCTGGTACCAGCTCTTACCCTTACCGCTCTCAAGACTGCCCTCTAGGAGCTGTCTCAGGGCAATGCTTCCACACCAACCTGCTCAGAAAGGCATCCAGAAATGGGGAGGTGTCAACACCATGGTTTCATGATTCATTGAGAGGTCTTTTATTAATATTGCTGCATTTCCAAAAAATAAGGATGAATCCAAAACTAGATATTGAAGGGAAAATCTTGTTTGATCAGCTGGATAGATAAATTGGATAAATGTATTTTTATAGGGCAGTGTTAAAGGTGTTAGAAAAAAAAAATTGGGCTAAATGTCTCAAGTACTCTTGTGGGCTTGCTTTTCATTCATACACATGATAAATCAAACTTCACAAATTCCATGACATAAACCTGACATGTGTGGACTTTGGGATACTAATTCATGTAATAAATAAGGGAGAATAAAACTTAAAATTTACTTAAATTAGTTTCCTCCATAAAAAAACTACAAGGATGATATTTGAAACACCAGCTACAAAACAATGTAACCTACAAGAATATTTTGGCAGAGTTACCTTGGTTTACAATTGACTGTTCATGAGGACACATGTTGAGGAGACTGGCTAGCCTGGCCCACAGAGGTTGAGAACTCTGATGAAAGGACACATGAAGAAGCAAATAAAATCAAAAGAAGAGAACAAACACTTTAAGTTATCAAAGATCAAAAGTATCACATACTTTTGTTCAAATCCCAGTGACAACACTAAACTGACTCCAAACCAATAACTTGGCAATTCAGATTAGAGGTACTCCATTCCTTTTGCAGACTTGCATAAAATTCCGCGAAACTTTGAAGAGGTTTAGTAGACATCCTGTAGATACTGCCTATGAAATTTCAAGGTCACAAGTTCTATAACTCCTTTGTAAGAAGTGAAAATCTTGCTTTTGTCGTAGAGGGAGCTATTCAGAAATTAACGCAAGGACATGTACTGGTAACGGTCAAAATATACTTCAAGAATTACGCGATTTTTTACGAGTTGAACAAAATAAAGTGTTACCAAATAGTTGTTATTACTTACTTAAAAGCAAATTATAATCCTTTTCACATCCGCACAAATTTTCCAGATATAATTTTGTGTAATCTATCGCATACTCACACAACTTCAAAATTTAGGGCTGCAAAAGGGATGAAGTACCTTTAATATAATTTTTGTTCAGTCTATTGTCGATCAGGGCCCCGTTTCATAAAACTTGTTATCAATATTAAAAAGTTGCAATAACAATCATAAGCTACTGAAATTCTTGAATCTGATTGGCTGAGAGCAAATTTTTCATAGAAATGGAGTAGTTGTTACTGATAAAATGTTTTATGAAACAGGGCCCTGGGGAGCGTTTCATCAAGCGTTTTGTCAGTGATATTTACCGACAAATTTGCTCTCATCCAATCTGATGCATGGATTTCAATAGCTTATAACAGTTTTCGGTGAAAATCACTGACAAAACGCTTGATGAAACCCTCCCCTGGTCTTGGTCTCATTGGAGTGACTGGGGTACTATACCAATGTTAAATTCTATTCATTTTGTGAATGAAAAAGATAAAATTCAGATCAACTACAAAGACTCAACAGATAATAACATACCTGAGCTGTCTTGATGATAAAGTCTTCATTTGTCCGCAGCCAATCAGTGAGAATCTTAATGACTGGTAGGAGGCCCTCGTTTGTTAAGATCTCCATGATGAGTGGTAGAGGGATTTGATTGGTTAGTAGTTCCGACGGGCTGGTTGATGCACTGGCTACATTGGCTCCACTAGTATCTTTGTTTTCTGCAGAGCACAAAACAAGGACAGGAAGTTGGAGGAAATGTTAATTATCATGAAATCTGAGCATTGTAGCACAGGATGAGGATCGCTAATACTGCTGTCCAATTTGCAGCTTCTGTTTATTGTACTATTAATACATGGTTGGGAGTGCGTTGGTGCGATCTGGCAACACGAAGGTTTTTATCGTGGTGTACTATACGCACGAGGCGCAAGCCGAGTGTGGAGGACACCACGATAAAAACCTGCGTATTGCCAGATCGTACAAACTCACAACCATGTATTAATAGTTTTATAAAACGGGTCGGAAATATGATTATGAAGTCTATAAAAATGGTTACGAACCCCATAGAAACGCCAAGAGTCGCACAGCCATGGAGGCTGCCATTTGCTTTCCTGGATGACATCAAATAAGCGCAGCCAACAAAAGTTATTCGCGTTTCAGTGAGCGCATGTAATCCCTGCGCTAAAATGACAATTAAACTACGCGATTTCACTGCGTTTTAAGTTTGCACACACCAGAGGTACGCGTACGTGCAGTTTAGCCGTGCTTTAGTAATAATAATAATAATAATAAATAGCATTTAAGCACGCCTGCTCTCTAGTTACCTATTCAGAGGCGCGGAGGGATACAAGGAACGGAAGCTAATTTACTTAAAGTAGGATGTGAAAAGGTATGTCTTAAGACCACGTTTGAATGATTCTAAGGAAGTAGCATTACGTATATTACTAGGAAGTGTATTCCACAGTAGAGGAGAATTAGCAGCAAAAGCCTTTTCACCAAAAGAACATTTTACTCTATGAGGAGTTAGCATTCCTGTACCCGAGGATCGCAGATTTCTAGAAGGAACATAGTCTGAAATGAGATCACGTAAATATGAAGGAGAAAAACCATTGATAACTTTCCATGTGAGCATGAGAATTTTGAATTTTATACGTTCAGTAAGAGGCAACCAATGAAGTTCTTTCAAAATTGGAGTAATGTGTGTGAATTTGGATGTTTTACTGATAACTCGGGCGGCAGCATTTTGCACTCTTTGTAATTTAAGTATCTGATTACCATTGGCATTGAACAAGAGAGCATTCCCATAATCTAAGCGGGAAACGATGTATGAATGAATGACTGAAGAAGTAACTTTCTTGGACATGGATTTCCTTACAATATTTAAATTGCGAATTTGATAGAACAAATTCCTACAAGTTACATTCACATGAGAAGTCATTGACATTTCTGAGTCAAATTGAACCCCAAGATTACGTACATTAGACTTTGCACAAGCAACAAAATCGCCAATCTGTATAGAGCTGCACTGTATTTTTGAGAATTGCTTGCGAGATGCGATGATCAAGAATTCACTTTTATTGTCATTCAATTGCAGTTTGTTACAGATCATCCAAGCTTTCATTTCAGAAATACAGGCTTCCATACGTAATTTTATGTGTATCTCATTTAGAGGATCAGAAGGATTAAATGAAGTATACAGCTGTATATCGTCAGCATAAAGATGAACATCAATACCATGGGATCTAGCAATATTGGCAAGCGGAGTTATGTACAAACTAAAAAACGATGGACCCAGCACTGAACCCTGGGGCACTCCATATTTTAAAGTATGAACAGAAGACAACAAATTTTGAATTTTGACTTTCTGTGATCTGGAATTGAGATAAGAATGGATCCATGACAGTGCAGCACCTCTTATGCCACGTTCTCTGAAGCGATCAACCATGATATCAAGGTCTATCGTGTCAAACGCCGCGCTTAGGTCAAGCAGTACAAGAAAAACAGCCCTCTTGGAATCAAGTGCCAGAAGAATATCACTGTGGACTTTAACAAGAGCTGTCTCTGTGCCGTGATGTTTCTTGTATGCCGATTGAAGAGGTTCTGTTAAACTGTACTCATCCAAGTACTCCTGTAGTTGATTCATCACAACCCTCTCAAGAACTTTGGAGACAAACTGAAGGTTGGAAACGGGTCTGTAATTCTGGAGAACTTCTTTATCCAGATTTGGCTTTTTTAAGAGTGGAATAACAACAGCTTGCTTAAAAGAATTGGGGAAAGTACCATCCTCAAGAGACTTATTGACAATCAATGTAATACACGGAAGGATAACATTCACATGCTTCTTCAACAGCCATGTTGGAATAGGATCACTTGCACAGGAAGTTGGAGGTGAAGTGAAAATTATCTTACGAATTTGACTCTCGTTAACTGGTTCAAAGCAATCCAATGAAGGTGAATTTTCATCAACTGTTTTATGATGAAAGCTGCTACTCATCTGAACTTGTTGTAAGTCAAATTGGGGTGGAGCTGTATGTATTCTCTCACGAATATCGGTGACCTTCTTTATGAAGAACTCATTAAACATCTCAGGAAGGTCATTGATACGAGGACGAGATGGTATGATAGTTCGTTTATCTCGATGAAGCAAAGAGTTTACAACTTTGTACACTTCTCTCTGATTGGTACAATCTGAAAGTAGATCTTCGAAGTGTTTACACTTGGCTTCTTTGATTAGATTCAACACTGTCAAACGCTGAGAAACGAATATTTCTCTGTGAACTGTGAGCTTAGACTTTCGCCACTTCGTTTCTACTTGTCGTAGCAGTCTTTTGGCTTCAGCAATCTTGTGTGAGAACCAAGGATTGGAGACGCGGTCTATAGCGACACAAGTTTTCAGTGGAGCATGATCATCTAGGACTTTAGTCAATGATATCCTGTACTGTTCACAAAGTTCTTCAAGATTTGTTGATGGGTTCAGGACTAAATCTGAGGACCTCACAGCATCGTTGAAAGAATCATGGTTGATAGATTTCAACTTCCTGTAGGTAAATTCCTTTCGACTTGCAGAAGGTTTACCGACATTCAAGATGCAATGTAGAGCAGCGTGGTCACTGAGAAATGTAGAAATGCCCACTGACTTGACAATGTCATCACCATCTCTAGTGATCACAAAGTCCAATATGTGACCATTAATGTGGGTTACATCATTGACATGCTGAAGAAGACCAAACGAATTAAGAGTATCTGCAAATCGAAGATAATCTACGTTGGTCTCATCATCCCAATGGATATTGAAATCTCCAACTATCAGAAGTCTGTGCGGTGAGACACAAACAGTAGCTAATAAATCATTAAAATCCTGGCAAAAGACTGCAATGGTGCTCCTGTTCTTCTGACTGTAAGGTGGCCTATAGATGATAAGAAGCTTGACTGGGATACGGAAACTGTCGCAGGGCAGAACGTCACAATCAAAGTATTCAAAGCTATCATACTTCGATAACTTTGAAGGAACAAGTTTAAGTGACTTCCGATACAGAATACCAACTCCACCACCCTTGCGATTGTCACGTGGGATGTGTTTGAATTCGAAGCCTGGAAGGGTCAAGTCTCCAATCGCCATCTCATGTTTAGCACATGATGAGAGCCAGGTCTCGGTCAAGCAAATAATATCTAGGTCATTTTCCGCGAAGTGATCGGTTAATAAATCAGTTTTGTTGCAGACCGACTGGGCATTAATAACACCCAGTTTACAGTTGAATTTGGGAATACGCGAAGAAGAGGTTGCTGAATCCGAAGTAGGCCTACTGTGGATATATTGAGGATGGTCATTGTTGTGATTCCTCCTGTTAAAGCCTCCTCTTGTCCCTCTTTTCGTAGGATTTTTGGCGTTGATTCCCAAAGATTTGATAGTGGCCCAAACATTATTGCGAAGGTGATGGTTGCAATTATAGGCCAAAAGTACATCTCTTGTATAGCAAATTCGGGGCTGGGAGAGCGTGGGATTGTCTGGACAAGTCTGAACAGTTGTCACTGGGTCGTGTGAAACAGATTTGTTTGGTCCTGGGTTTGACTCAATGTCGCCTGATGTGAGAAGCAAAGTACGAAAACTTGCTGATGTGTTCCAATAATAGGCTACTCTCCTTCCAACAAGTTTAAAACGAGACTTATTGAATAGTTCATGATGAAAAGTGGTGTAATCGATTGCATACTGTTCCTCTGTGGAATCACTGATGCTTGCTATCAGACAACATAAAACAAGTAAGCCGAGTAGACTCAAAGTTCCCATGTCCAATGCAGCAATTGAATGAAGATTAAAAGATTAACTGCTTGTGAATAGATGGCCCTGTCAAGTTGTAAAGAAGGACCAATGAAAAGCTCTTTTCATGCAGATTTCAAAGCCATGTGCACCAAGATAGCATAGGGATGGAACTATGGCTTTCCTAGTTGCACAGTCATGGAATGAGAAAAATGATATTCAAACGATGAATATCAGTAATATACTGCAGTCATTCCAGGTCTTTGCTGCACCAAGCCTTTTTGCTGTGAGTTAGTACTTTTTTTTTCACGGTCACATGGTGGCTACATTCTTGAACCCGTTTTATAATGCTCTCTATATCAAAGTGTTTAATCATTTCTTTGAACTTACCTTTACCTGCAGGAGCCTGTGAAGAATCTGTTGGGGATTCCCCCTTCCTCTCCCCCGGATCCTTGCCCTCCTCCTTGGCTTGCAGAGAGACTGTCTCCTTGGTGTAAGCATCAAAGCTGGGTGCCAGGCGGATAGTGCGCCTACCAGGAGGGGTGTGGGTGGGTCCCGCGGGAGGGGTGATTAGCTGTGAGGACATGTCTTCTACCAGGATATCATTCATGATGGAGAGGCCAGCCTCTTCACCTGCCCCAGGGGGTGGGGTTCTAGAATCCTATAGAATATTGGAATAAATGGATGAAATACATTATATATATACATCACAATAAAAGGCTGTTATTCAATTCAAATATAAGAGCTGTAGAGTTATCAAAGAGCTGTTGAAGATACCTTGTAGAGTTGTAAGTCTTTTGTAGCATTATTGTAGAATTATTGTACAGCTTTTGTGGTGTTGTTTGCAGAGTGCTGAAGAATTGTTTTACAGCTGATGGAATAGGTGTTGCACAGTTAGTTGTGAGTTGTTATAGAGTCTTTTCGGAGTTGTTGCATTGTTAGGGAGTTGTTTTAGAATTGGTGTAAAGCAGTGGAGTTACTGTGAAATGTTATTGAGTTGTTGTGAAGTCCTTGCAGAACTGCCAACATTGAAATTCAACAATCAGGGAGATTTAGGGAAATTTCATTAGAAATCAGGAAGATGTCTATTAAATGCATACAACCTAATGGCAATAATTTTCCATAATCAGGAAGATTGTGCGATAGGAGGCATTTAAACTGGTTAATAAATGTCCGATTTCAGGGAGTCTCCTGCGAAATCAGGGAGAATTGGCAGGCCTGTCATTGCAGAGACATCAAATTTTAGTTGAGTTGTTGTTGAGAAGTAGCTACATGTTAGTCCCAGCAATCCACCAGCAGGCAATAGGATTTTCAGGAACATGTCACATGAAGGAAGCAGCGAATGTATAACAAGATGAATGCGACTGCGTCTCCTATATGCCTCCGCCTAAATTCAGTTGATGGCTCAAACTGTTCTAGAAATATTTGATAACGGGGCTAAAAACCAGTAATTTCATGTAATTTCATGTAAATTGACCTCTCTGACCTTTGACCTACTTACCCCAAAATCTAATCAGTTCATCTTTCTATGGGGATACATAATGGTACCAAGTTTGAAGTTCTCACCTCAGATAGTTCTTGAGATATCGCGGTAACGGTGCTAAAAACCAGTAATTCCATGTAATTTCATGTAAATTGACCTCTGTGACCTCTGAACTTTGACCTACCTACCCCAAAATCTAATCAGTTCCTCTTTCTATGGGGATACATACTGGTACCACGTTTGAAGTTCTCACCTCAAACAGTTCTTGAGATATCGCGGTAACGGTGCTAAAAACCAAGAATTTCATGTAATTTCATGTAAATTGACCTCTGTGACCTCTGACCTTTGACCTCCTTACCCCAAAATCTAATCAGTTCATCTTCGTATAGGGAAACATACTAGTACCAAGTTTGAAGTTCTTACCTCAAACAGTTCCTGAGATATCGCGGTAACGGTGCTAAAAAACCAAGAATTTCATGTAATTTCATGTAAATTGACCTCTGTGACCTCTGACCTTTGACCTACTTACCCCAAAATCTAATCAGTTCATCTTCGTATGGGGATACATACTAGTACCAAGTTTGAGGTTCCTACCTCAAATAATTCTTCAGATATCGCGGTAACGAGAAGTGGGACGGACGGACGGACGGACGGACAACCCGAAAACATAATGCCTCCGCCCACCGAAGGTGGGCGGAGGCATAAAAAGAGATGGCTATTTACCTCATGCAAACTCTGCCTCTCCGAAGACTCCTCCTCATCCAGTTCCAACTCTTGACTGTCCATGAAGTAGTCACTATCGGACTCAGCAGCCAGTAACCTCTCTTCCCCTGATTCCCCTGAGCTGCCATTGGAGTGGTCATCCTCCCCCGGCTCTCCCTCACTCAGATCGGATTCTTCACTGGTGTGGGCTCCCAGTCCAGCCCTCTTACGCCGACGTCTCATGGCCTTCAGGACAGTCTTGGGTTTCTTCTTCTGCTGTTTCTTCTTGGCTGGTTTGACGGTGCCTTCGCTGTCAACATCCTGGCTTAGGATGGGTGTGATCGTGTTGGCCGGACTGGCTCTGCCATCAGTTGATGCATCAGATTCTTGGGCTAGGGAAGCAAAAGATCATTGAGGGTATGTTAAATATGTGCATATTGTTGGAAAGGAATATATATACATGTTTGTCTTCTTAGAGTATGCATTCTCTCTTGGCCAAAGTTTAGTAAACAAGTACCATAAAGAAAGTGTATCGGCAGCAAAATCAGGGCAATAATTTCTGCTGTACAAATGTAAAAAGGTACATGCCAAAATTTTGAAAGAGAAGATCTTCTATCATGTTTTCAAACTAATGCATATGACTTGAATCAACTTTACACATGAATCTTGATTAACTGAAGCTACGTTTTGATCAGAATAGTGTTTCTATGTTCTAAAATTAGTAACGTCTCAACTGAATCAGAATGGGAAAAACCAGTACATACCTTTTGTGAAAGGAGCAGGAGTTTGGTCAGGATAAATCTTCCTATAGACAGCATTGTTCAGTTTCTCACAGAGGTGGTTGAGTGTGTATGAGAACAAAGCCAAAGTAAATACAACAGCCGTAGATGTCTGTTTCGAACCTGAAAGGAAAGTGTATTTGGTGGAAAGTATGAGCATAGAAGCGATGATGATTGACCCCAATGTTACATGTACAGGGCAATGGTTGGCAATGTTTCCCCATCGATCAAATTTTTGGTATCATACAACATAAGGACACCCTGAATGCAAACTCTTTGATTGGTTTAACATTCCTATGCACATGCACTTCAACAGGCAATATCATATAAAAATTGCCCACACTGAGGATCCACATGGGGATGCAGTGAAGAACAAAATATTGAATGATTAGTTTTACAGGTCAACATCAAATTCAGAATCCACATTGAAGCGATGCGTTAATGTGGAAAGATTTTGCGTACAGCAGAGAGTCTATGCTACAGGATGGTTTACCGAGACCGAGTTCAGTGACTAAATGACTACAATACGGGTAAACCTCAGGTGCTAAATGGTTAACATGTCAAATTTCCTATATACTGTAAATGCAGAAATATTCGCGCTATTTTCTGCGGGCGCGAATTCTAGAACTCGCGGAAATATTAGCCTGATTTCCTATGCGGGTTGAACTGCACGCTTCAGCACATTAATATGTGTGTGTGTCCAATTCATTTTTGAGGGCGTGTGTGTAGTTGCGCATGTTGTATGCATTTGAAAGGACTGCGTGTGTGTAAATTAATAAATGGAGTGGGTATACATGCGAGCGTGTAATTGCGCAGCGCGAATTTAATAACCTGCGAATATTTTTTTGGGTCGCTCAGCGCGAAAATTTAATCGCGCGAAAATAACAGCGTTTACAGTTAAGTGCTAAACAAAGTTAACATTGTTTAATGCATATACACAGTTTTCATCCATGTTTGAAGGGCCATTGCTGCAGTGAGTGCAATATCATCACAACAAAGCTATCCATAACTTGCTTCATTGACAAAATGACATAGACGAGTGTGTTCTCACCTGCTTTCTGAAGCCTGTAGGTACTCATGAGAGTCAGCACGACCAGCTTGAAGACGATGTCATTGGACAAGTAGCTCTCCCTGCCTTCCTCATCTCCATGCCTAGCATGGGGTACAGCTCCATGTAGCATGCATTGGTGGAAGCCCTGCAGCACCTCCTGGCATAGCGACGGCAGGGCATCTGTGGATGTCTTGTTGCTAGGCTGGAACATCTCTTGCAGGTAGAGAAAGCGAATTAGGAACTGCTTGATGTCACGTGGCCTGTCTCACAAAGAAAAAGGAAGGGGTGGTATTAAAGAGAGGGAGAAAAGATCAATTAAGGCTTTAAAAATTTTCGAGTAGATAAAAGTGTTACTGACTTGCAAAGTTTCTATAATTGTTCTGCTATTTCCCTTCATAAACATCTCAATTTCTCAGTTGTACATTACATGTATATAAGCTACTGCACATTACTGTATATAATCAGGCTATCACATCTTCTAAGGGAAAGGTGGCATTTAAAATAACTTACGAAGGACAAAAACTGTTATGAACGTAAACGAAGAAGCTTGATGGGAGGAATTTAATTTGTAAACAAATTTTATGAATGTAATTTTTTGTTACAGGGCCCAGGTCAGTGTTCCTTTGGGTCTAACCTCTTGCATATTCTGTCCCAGTTGGATCAAACAAAATATAATGATTTAAATCATCGAGATACATGCTTAGCATAAAAGAATACATAGCCATTTTACCATTTCAACAATTTCCCTTCCATGATAAAATTTTCAAGAGATATGTGAAAAAGCATATCAGAAGCAGGAACAAAGACACACAGAGAAACATATTGAGACGAGACAAGAGCGTCAACCTAAACAATTCATATCATCAAATTAAGAATATTTCCTTTTTATTCAACATGCATTTCTAATGACATCATCCAAAGTTGTCTAGTAGGACTCAATGTACATCAAGTTTATTACCTTTGTAATTCAGGTGGAAGATCTGGGCTGGGACTCGAGGGCAACTCATGAAACCTCTTCTGATTTCTCTCAAATACCTTCTCCAAATTGGCAATAGCACCATCAAACCTCAAATCAGATAACCAGCTATGTAAAAGAATTTTTAAAAAGATGTTCACATGCATGCACATTATTGGCGTATCAAAAAAACAATACATGTAATTTCTTCCACTTCATATTTGTATGTCAAATGCTTCATACACATTGAATGGACACATGATCAAATTCTTGACAGATTGATATGATTTTGAAATTATTCAACAAATTTTTTCTTGGAGAAACAACAAAAATCCAACTGTTATTTCCCCCTCTATCTCTTTCTTCTTTCTATCTTCCCTTATCTTTCTTTACCTAAGTATCTCTGTCAATCTCTCTCTCTTCATCATTCCATCCCTCTTCATAAATCCCCTCTAATCATAGCCTCACCATCTCAAGTAATGATAGGCTGCATCAAGACCTTGGTAGCGTGTACCAGCCAGCGTACCAAGCTGATTATGTGGCATGCCCATAGCAGAATTCAACACCCTCTCCAATCTACTCTCTCTCTCTCTCTCTCTCAATTTCTATCTCCTACTGCTTTCATACTACTACTACTAGGTCGAGCATTCTCGCACTAATTTGACAAGATTTTTCCATTCAGTTCTGTTCTCCATGATCTTTGGGGGTTTCTGCCTTGGAAGACAAGTGTCTAACTGATCAAGTCATTGCTGGACGACCCCTGGTGCGGTTGCCCCTTGAAGGTTCCCAGAAGAGCATTTGTGAAATTATTTCACTCTTGCTCCTCCAGCAATGACCACTGAAACGGAGGCGGCGTTCTTTCAGAGATTGGTGTCATATCCCTCTACAACTGGAATATGGTCCCTGCAATTGACAATGCTATCATAAAACAGCTCTAATCATAGACTCACCATCTCAAGTAATGATAGGCTGCATCAAGACCTTGGTAGCGTGTTCCAGCCAGCGTACCAAGCTGATTATGTGGCATGCCCATGGCAGGATTCAAAACCAGGGCTTGGTGGTAGAAGCGTTGAGCCAGGAGACAACTGCTGGGACCTTCAAAATCCTGCCTGTACCTTGCTGTCAGTTGTATTGATAATGTAGAAATAAAAGTCCTATTAGAGTCAGTGTCCTGCCAACAGGTCATGTCAGTATTGTGAACATTTCAAAGTCTGTGTTTTCCATACATTGTTCAGTAGTCCTCTATAATTTCAGTCCTTTTGTGTTTGTTGGTGTTTCCTTACCCTGGATGCTAAGAAAAGGTAGGTTGTGTGTACATATACAGGGACCTACTGCCTACGAGGAAATACTGTCAATCCTCTGATCCAAAACATAGTACTCTCCATAACTACATGTACATGTATACTTGATATGGCACTTGTCTTCAAATATTTCACCCACAGGGCCATTCATACATACTTACGAATAAAATTCAGGAAATAGTGGTTGCAAAGTACCCATGCTACAGAGGTAGTAGAAAGGGATGAAATTTCAAGATTTACCTAAATCTCCCAGGTAGATAAGACATCGATGACAAGCTTTTTGTGCCCAGTCCTTGGCTTCTGGTTTGTTAGCATCCATGCATGTCTCTGTATGAACAGAATAAATGACAAAGATAGTTCATTAGCATATGCACACACTTCACTCAAAGAACAATCAGTATCATAATTATAATTAGAAGTGTCGTGGTCTAGTGGATATGTCACCGGACTGTGGATCACATGTCTTTGGCAAGACATTAATCTACATTTGCCACTCTCCACCCAGGTGTTAAATGGGTACCCGGTAGGATGTGAAAGTCACTGTGACTGGAAAAGTATATGTGCGCCTGTAAAATGACAGCCAGACTGGAATGCTCCCTTGTGGAGTGGAGAATGTGCACTATACATGTAAGTGCAGAATCGTAATAGGATCCAATAACCGGGGTAATAATACACTGTAAAGCCCTTTGAGCAGTTCCTAACTGGAAAGGCACCATATAAATGCATATTATTAGGTGATCTGTCGGTATCGACAGAACACCTATTAATTTTGTCAGAATTTTCTTCTTTATTAGGTGGTCTGTCGGTATCGACAGATCACCTTTTAATTTTGTCAAGATTTTTCTTTTTATTTATTTATTTCTTCTCTTTATTACAAATTCTTGTGGCCACCAAATCTCAAAATCGGCAAGGTCAATATCATCGAGTGTCATGTCATGTATGAGGTCAATCATGGACATGGTCCATTAAGCTTTTGGATGTCATCAGGTCATCGTGACGTCATCAAGACGCCATTTTGTAAATTTACAAGATCGATTATATCTTCATGATCGATCATCAAAATTCAACTATATTCACATCACATAAACTTCAAATAAACTTCACATAAACGTCAAAATTTAAAAATGCTCAAAATCACGTAGGATCAAGTCTGCACACGTTTCAGGTCATTTTGAGCATTTCAAAAATTTCTGTGCGTAAGCGTCCGCGCGCGCGTTTTACGCGCGCGCAAGTCGTAAATAACGTTAAAACGCTGATTTTTCGATTGATTTGCAATCCTGACACTTTTCTTCATCATTTCCATCAACTTGGAATCAATTTCAATCAATAATAAGGTCGTACGGGCGCGTCAAAATTCAAAATCCGTGCGCGCGTCTATGGCCAAAATAACGTAAAAACGTGCAAAAACATGCCTCTACAAAATTAACTCTAGCTCTTTAGATAGTCCACAAACCCCTCAATTTTTTGTCATCTTTGGGTAGAGGAGGAATCACAGATATGATTTCATGTATCATATGACCCTTATAAACATTATGACGTCATCAAAATGGCGCCAGAAGTCAAAATTTCCATTTTTCATGTTTTGACGTCATCACATTTATGCAAATTTGGCTCTAGATTCGTAATTATGGGTCGTTTTTCGCCCAGATTTTGATATGTTATAGCTGAGACAATTCTCTACAAGATCAGTTACCAGCGTTTTCCATTTTGATGACGTAATCATATTGAAATTTTCAATTAAAAACGACATGTCAGAATTTCCCCTTTTTGCGTGTTATGTCTATGGAAGATGATTTTTTTTCGAATCATGAATCTACATGACATCGTTCTCTGAGCAGTATCTCAGTTATTTTTGGTCTATTTCCTTCCAGATTTTAATATGTTGTAGCTGAGACTATAAGCTTTTATTAGTAAGCCCTCCAATTTTTGATCAGATGTCGGGATCATGCCCAATTTTGAACTACCAAATGGGATTTGAGAATCCTGTTTTTCGTTTACGTGTTATCTCTATGGGAAATATTTTGGTCTATTGGTCAAAGCACTTGCCTCCCTAGACCGAAAGCTTCAGTCTCTGTTCGTCGGGTGTTCCACTGGACTACGTCTTGCTTCACTACACCTCCTTACATAGACTGAACTCGGTCTCTCACTCTGTACCAGGGACTAAGGACGAATTTTCATTTTCCAATAAATACATTATTTTATTAAAATAAACAACTCAGAATGAGAACAACGGTAATATAATATGCTTGAATAAATTTCTTACCCCAAATTCCTCGTCTGGTACACGAATCTGATCATTTGAAGCATGGAAGTTGCACGTCAGTAGCGAGTCGCTGACAGCCATTCTTGGTTATAATCACATGACCCGGAAGTAGGCCTAGTCGCGTCGGAAGCGTATAGAGATTGTGTAGTAAAACGCAGCGAATACTCAGTCAGTCAGTGCGAAGGGAGTTCAAACCAGAGTAAGTCCGAAATTTTGTTAATTATCTGTATATTTTTCCGGGTTTTTTATGATGTATTGAAATATGAGAACCCTAGCACCATCTATGTGAAATTTTAGAGAAAGGGGATGGCTTATAGGGATGGAAAATCAGATCCCCCTTTTTGGGGGGATTTGCTCATAGGCCATGTATTGTAAGATCCCCTTATCTACCGCGAAGGTTGGGTAGCCGTCTGTGTAGGAGGAGAAGGTAAAAATAAGAAAATGTTAAAGACTCCTCCGAAACAGACGGTTTTCAGCTGTCTATTGCCTCCCATGCAGGTGACCCAGGTTCGATCCCCGGTGGGTCCATAACAATTTTTTTTTTTTTGCTTTTTTTTGTCATTTTACCATCCTCTTCGACTATTGTAACATAAAAAATCACAAATCATGTAATAAACTGCCATATTTTCCGTATTATGTCTATTAGAAAGTAGTGTACAGTAGTTTGTGTACAACCCTACGGAAATTGTGATTTCCTGTCCTGTATTAGAGCTACATGTATATGGTTAATCTCCCAAGTATCCTGTATCATCATCATTATTATCATCACCATCATGATCATCATCGCTATTATTATATCATCATCATCATCATTCTATCATTATAATCATCATAATCACCATTATCATCATCACCATAAACATTTTACAATGACCGTTACACATTTTGCTACATTCCTGTCCTCACGAAACATCTCCATTCATGGTATTCTTGACATCCTATCTTCAGTTTACCATTTCCCCATTATTATGATCATCCTGATTACAATCATGATCGTACAAATTGAAAGACAGATCACCTAATTCGTCCTCATGACGAATTAAATTCTAGTTATTATTATTATTATTATTATTATTATTATTATAATTATATAATTATAATAAAAAGACTTACAAATAGTGACACAATAAGTAAACTGTTTACCATCTAAATATCTGCCAAATCCTATTTAAACCAAATAATTATGACATGTATGTATTGTATTGGATAGGTTGAAATGAGGCAGAGCTTCAATGGGTACAAATTTTTTACCTCATTCACAAAGATTTGGTTTATAAAAGTTTTATCAATCAAAATTCAAAAGCCCAGAAGTGTTTTCTGCAAAACACGGAGGAGAAAAATAAACGGAACAAGATGAATGCGACTGCGTCTCTGATATGCGTCTGCCTAAATTTGGTTAAGTTCAAGACTCAACTTTTCTTAAAATATTGTGATAACCAGAATAAGAAGCCTACAATTACATGTTGTTCGATCTCTTTTATATTTGACCTTTGACCTAACAAACCAAAAGTCCCGATCATTTTATCTCCTCCTTGTCATGTATACAAAATAGTTGAGGTATGGTGATAACAAAACTAACAAATATCTAATTTCATGCATCTAACTGGTTGGTCTCAATATGGTGATGCATACTAGTACCAAGTTTGAAATTAATGGCTCAAATTGTTCAAGAAATATTGCAATAAGAACGCTAAAAACTTGAAACTTTATGGCAAATTACCTCTCTGACCTTCGACCACTGACCTAACTATCCCCAAATCTTATCAATTTGTAAGTACAGTGATGCATACTAGCACCCAGTTTGAAGTTTATACCTCAAATGGTTCCTAAGATGTCGCATTAATGAGGCTAAAACCTGTAAATGAGTTTTGACCTCTGTGACCTACTACTGTGACCTAATTTTGACCTACATATTTATTTATATCTATTTATATCTATAATTTCATTACTCTGTACTTTCTTAATGTAAGTATTTAAATAATCCAGATGTTCTGGCTTTTCTGACTTTTCCAGTACATGCCCAATTTCCATTCACTTTCTTCAACTTATCATATCGTCATTACGTTGTACCAATGTTATTTTTATCATTATTTTGTTTGTTTGCCAGTCAATGTTAATGATTTATTTGCATGTTTTTCAACTTGTTTTTATTTGTTTGTTTGTTTGTTTTTGTTTGTATCATTTTTTAATGAATTGGAAATAAATAATGAACTAAATTGAATTGATATCATGTTAATGAGATAATGATAAATAATGAGAAAGCGTGACGGATAGACGGACAGCCCCAAAACAATGCCTCTGGCACACTTAGGTGGGCAGAGGCATCAAAATAACTAGAGCACTCGGAGGGGGGACCAGTCCGAGTACATGTATCCCCCGAACCCGTCACCTATCCCCCATTTGAATCAATGTTGTGACTGAAATGGATAAAGTGGCAATTTGGGACCTCGGGTATCACTGCTGACAAATTTGACCTTTTTGTACTTTTGTCATTTTTTAGTTGTTTTGAAATTGAAGGTGATCCGACAAAAACTGCAGCCGGTAGAGCGCTCACAAGAAATTCTTTACTATTTCTTTTAAAAATATGGTTACCATGGCAACGATGACTCCACCCACACCAAAAACAATAGGCGTCTTCATCTTACCATAATGCACCACCATGCGAAATATGAAGATGATCCGACAAGAACTGCAGCCGGTAGAGGGCTCACAAGAAAGTCTTTACCATTTCTTTAAAAAATATGGTTACCATGGCAACGATGACTCCACCCACACCAAAAACAATAGGCGCCTTCATCTTACCATAATGCACCTCCATGTGAAATTTGAAGGTTATCTGACAAGAACTGCAGCCGGTAGAGGGCTCACAAGAAAATCTTTACCATTTCTTTAAAAAATATGGTTACCATGGCAACGATGACTCCACCCACACCAAAAACAATAGGCGTCTTCATCTTACCATAATGCACCTCCATGTGAAATTTGAAGGTTATCTGACAAGAACTGCAGCCGGTAGAGGGCTCACAAGAAAATTTTTACCATTTCTTTAAAAAATATGGTTACCATGGCAACGATGACTCCACCCACACCAAAAACATTAGACGTCTTCATCTTACCATAATGCACCTCCATGCAAAATTTGAAGGTGATCCAACAAAAACTGCAGCCAGTAGAGCGCTCACAAGAAAATCTCTGCGGTGGACGCGGCACGACTATGCCAAATCTACAGTATCCCGGAACACTTGTTCTGGGGATACAATTAATGAATAATTCATACCAAAACCTCATACTCGTATTGTTTAATATTAGCTTTTCTTGTTATTTTTTTTATCATAGAGTTTTTCAGAATATAAGTTTCCTGTTGACTATGTCTTGAGTGCATCCAGGCATTTCTGCCTAAGGTCCAGTAGTCACAGATATAATGTTTTTGGAACTGAAGGGTTTTTCCACAACACTGGTTAATAGCCAGCAGACTTTCCAATAACTGTGTTGATGACAAAACACTGACAAATGGCAATGAAACTTAATTCGCTAACAAAGTTTACATTTAGTGACATAGCCCACAGACAGTTCGCACTTAGGTGCTACATGTTTTAAATAAGATATTAACAAATAGCCCAGAGTAACAACCTTTTCACACTACATGTAAGTGTTTGCAGAATAGCGACCTTGATCTGAATTCCTACAAAAAAACTCAGCTAATGATCATTCTACTCTTCAATGTAACACAAGAAGTTTTAACCCATTGCGGTCCGAGTGGTCCGTGTTAACCCTTTCAGGACAGGAATTATTTAAGGGCTAAATTGATTACATTTCATTCTTCAAATTGGCAGCATTAATATTTTCCTTTTAGTGCTACATGGTTCTAATACGGTGTAATGTCTTTGAAAACAATATACAGGGCTACAAATTTTGTTGACAAGTTGAAAAAATTGCCAATTTTGATAAAAAAACAATGATTTTGAACCTCACAATGATTTTGAACCTCTCAATGTGTTGCCAATTTAAGGATTTTAAAGCTAACAATGGACATAGTATATGCAGAAATTTTTGCTCTTTCCACTCACGCATCTGGTATATATTTTAGA
Source organism: Heliocidaris erythrogramma (assembly GCA_025617745.1). Classification (NCBI taxonomy): domain Eukaryota; kingdom Metazoa; phylum Echinodermata; class Echinoidea; order Camarodonta; family Echinometridae; genus Heliocidaris; species Heliocidaris erythrogramma. The sequence goes on along the minus strand of CM046860.1, from coordinate 573,495 downwards.
GCTTTGAATCAAATGTTATTGAGCCAAACCACAAAATGTGGTCAATTGTCTTGAAATGGGAATGAGAGAGTTCAGTAGTCCATGGGTTACCCGGTAATATATTCTGTCCATGGCAATGCCTGTAACATCATCCTCTGATAGCCCTTCACATGTCATGTGTTTGGGGGCGATGTGATGTCAAGACCACCGCAGCCTGCAGATGTTGGATTAATGGGAGTTGGCTTGGGGCAAAGGAAGATGTGATGCATCATGTTTTGCAACAGATCGATGTCATAGCTAGAAGCTTAGACGCACATGTACACAAAGGGATTGATATTGGAGGAAACAAAATTGTATATATACATGTATGCTGTAACTCACTTGCCTTCAAAGGTCACAAAATGGAAACAGACAAATTGGCCGCTGTAGTGACTGCTGCTGCCTGTGCAAGCCTAAATTAGTCCACCTTTTTTTTCCCCGCACAATTCTTCGTCTTCAGTGCCGGGCATGCTTTTGATTTTTTTTGTTTTCAAGTCATTTTTTGAAGTTCAAAGTTCAATTTAAAAAAAAGAAGATAATGCGATAAGGTGATGTTCACCTGACACCAGATGTGACGTTACAAATACTTGGCGAGATACATGCACCAGATGGTCTACCAAGATTGACCGTAGAAGTAGAAGTAGAAGTAGACAGGGGACCTTACTCGACAGATTTTACAACACAGATGGAGATAATATACATGTAGGTGATTATACATACAGGATATAATGTATGAGTGAAGTTAACAGGTTAATTATTACACTTGAATTTTTTCCCTCACATACAAGAAACTTCATTTAGTAAAAAATACATAAGCTCCAGAATACAGAAGATGGTGATTTTGATGGTGATATTGCAATTAGGTGGACATCTTGTCTACTACCCTAATCTTGTCTAGTTATATTTTGTTCCAACTGCCAACTAGGATAATAATTACATCTCCTACATGTACATGTACCTATCTGGTCTAACATTAACCCATTGACTACTGAAATCTTCAACTCCCATAGGCTTAATATAGGAGCAACCCGGTTCCTGTTAGTCTATGGGTTAAGAAGCTGCAGGAAACCTATCCTATGGCCCTCTGCTCACAAACTTTCTTTTTAACCAAATACATGTAGATATTAGACTAAATGGATGATAAAACAGGGGGAATTAAAGAAGTCAAAGAGACAATCAATAAAATGTCTAATTAGACCAAATGAATTGTAGATTAACTAGCTGCAGTATACAAACATTAAGGTGACAATCAGATGAATTGACAATTAGACAACATGAAGATGATCATTATCTTCTTGGGTCATAACACTATTGTTTCCCAGTGTCTAGCAAACGTGAGAACCACATCGTTGGCCTCTGCCAGGTAAATATTCTTAAACGTTGAAAGACAGATAGATCTATGAATAGTGGTTCTGAAAAGGACCTCTTGTCTTGCTCTTTTTCATGTTGTTCTTGAGGTCACATAGCTTCTGACTGGGAGTGACAGAAACAGTTGTCAGTGAGAACAGTTGGTGATGTGGTGGCAGGATTTTCATGTTAATACTCCTACTATGACGCCAACAATAGGATTGAATGAGGTGTATATCAGACAAATTTGTTTAAGACCGATTGGCACTGTACCCCCACATCAGACAGCATGAGCCCTCATCCTTGACTGACCTTTGACCTGGTCCTGGTCTGGGAAGCTGATGAAATCCATAACATGGTTCTCCTGTAAGCCATACTCCCACTGCAGCCTCATCAGAAGATGGTGGTAGAACCCTGTAGCTGCTAGAAGGTGTGTCCGATAGGCGCACTCCAGGGAGGACCCACTACGGATGTACTGTAAGTAAGTCGGAACAAGTTCCAATCAACGAGGCACCGGCTAAGAGTAATTGTGAATTATTATGCCGATGTGAAAGCTTCTTTTTATACATTAGTACGTTCATCCAGTTATTATCCCCGATACACCCAATTCAGTATAATTTTTAAAAATTTTATTTTGTGAGTCTCGTTGAAGAGACTACATGAGATCGTGCTCTCTGCGCATGCACTCACAGTCCTTTTTTATAAAACATGTCAATTATTAACAATGCACAGATGTATTTAAGTATTCACGTTTGTTACCTTTACCTGTCAATACAAGGTAAAGGTAATATGAATGGATAATAAATCAACCTATGATCACAAAGCAATAGAAATGGAGACATAAATTAAGTTTTTGTGACATTAAGTTTGTGTGATGCTAGGCTTGTTTGCTACGGGCTAAGCAAAATACCAGTGGCTGATCCAGAGCTTTTCTGCCACTTTGCGTGTGAAAGAAGTAGAATCGATTTGGCTCAGAATAAATATCATTTGAAGTTTTAAGAAAACTGATAAATAAAAGGTTAAGTGAGAAGAAAATCAATCATAACAGAACCTCACTCATTGAAAGGTAATGTCATTTGCACCTTGCAATATAATCATGAAGCATGAGCAACTTTATGACGTAGTTAACATGCGTAAATATACCTTTCCTGACGACCATTTTCTAAAAAGAATTAATGGACACTTTAGGATACTTCCACATATGTGATCCTCCACCACAAAACAACCAATAAGTTAGAAATTTTGTTTTTTTTAATTTCAACTCAGTTTGAAAGCTTAGATTCTAAGCTTTATAATGATATATAACTTGTCTTGTATGGACTAAGCAAACCCTTCTAAACTACAATGAGAATGTCAACGTGTCAAACAGGCTAATGACCAAAACAATAGAGAAAACAGGCTCTAAAAAAGAGTGACCATTTCAGAGCGCCGAATCTGTGTCTTATTGTTTGTCGCACAAGTTTGAGTCAAAACTCCCTTGCATACACTGTGAAGTACTGATTGGATTGGGTTGAAACTTTCCATACCTTCAGAATAGATATATTTCTCTGTTTCTTTAGATTTTGAATATCAGACAGTGCATAGTTTTTAAGCAAAACCAGAAAAGCAATGTGAATTAAAATCCCAGCAAGTTAACACACAAAGGTTGAATGTCTAGGAAAACATGGTCATTTTGAATGAGAGTAAAAACATATTTTAACTTCGTATTTTAACCTGATATTTTGTCAGATGGTAGATTAATAAATGAACTTTCAGAAAATACAAAAAACTTCAAATCAAAATTTCCACCCAAAACCACCTTTTTCAGCTGTTTACTCTTAAAAGAAGACACCACTGACAAATTTTGAAAAAATATGTTGTTCTGCATGTCCCTAGGAACTAATCAGTATCAAAATTGTAATTTTTGAACAGCCTACAAGTGCGTATATTTTGATATAAAAAGTATGTTTTTGCCACTGTCGATACGCAAATTGGCTCGTGTCGGCCAAAGCTGTCACGTCATTGCAGCACTTTGAGTTTCCACCACAGTGCGTGTGCGTTACGCGTCCGTAAAAGCAGACGATATTCGCATGCATACAGCTCAATAGTATTCGTGGAGTTGCAAAAATGCCGTTGTGCCAGGCAATTTACTTGAATCGTCGTGAAAATTGTCCAGGAAAATCCTTTTTTGCCATCCCTGATCCGAAGAAGGATAGAGAAAGGTGTGCTGTATGGATAAGGAACATTGGAACAACCAAATTCAACGTCAAAACGTACATTTATTCCCATTTTCGAGTGGTCTGTGAAGACCATTTTGACGGCGAAGACGAGGAGCAAAGTCATATGCCACTGGAATATTTCTTCGCCGAGAAAATCCCTCATTCATCTCCTTAGCTTAGATTACAAGCTTATTGAAGAATGTGATCAGATTTTACTTGAAGATTAACCAGGAATTTATGTTAATGTCGTACTTGCTATCTATATCGCGAACGTAAGAACGTAAACAATGCAGCTTGCTGCATTAGCTTTCCGCGCGTGCCTTAAAGTACACGCGTTAATAATGGGAAGCACGTACGAACGATGACAAACAGTAGTGCCAATTTTAATTTTATTAATTTGAAAATTTTGAAAATTTTGCTAAAGCACTTTATTTTTTCAGCAGATAATATTCAAAAATACAAAGAAAATGAAAAATTAATAACATTTTCTTTTTGTCATGCATAATTGTCTCACAAATAGCATTTTTATAGGCGTTGTGAAAGCGATCTGTGTATTGCTTCATATCGGCATTACCATGATTTGCTGTGATTTTTGCAGTAGTGCTGCAGTGACGTAACGTATTTTTGCGGCTCGTACTAGTAGATATTGTAATATTTATTTACCAATTTCAAGTGCCGGTGCGATGTAACATTTATTTACCAATTTCAGTGCCGGTGCGATGCCAGGTACGTGGGCCGTACTTCTCAGCGGTTGGCTGATCGCATTAAACAACACATTCCCTCGATTATTCGGAACCGTACACCCAATCAGCGCACGCAGCCCGTCCGTGCCTGCAAATCTGAAATGCACGCTAACAGACCAAAGATAGCCAAATGCGATTCAGCGATTGGTCTCCACTTGCTGAACAATCCAGCTTGCGCACAAAGCTATGCCGACGATCAATTTTCAATTATGTCCCGGGCCAGAAGCTCAGCGCATTTACGCTTTCTGGAAGCTGCTTATATCCAATCGCAAGAACCTCTTCTGTGCAGACAAAAGGAGTTCGTCCAAGCTTTGCGATTGTTCTGAAATTACGGCGTCTAGGTTGCGTCCGGGTTCACCGAGTATAATATAGTTGATTTCAAGTAATTTGTTTTATACCTGCGTGATAACCTGATGAGTGCAGGTCGAAAAGCTTCGTTATCATGTCTCTTTTTCGTGCCATATTGTAATATTTATTTGTTTAAAATCGAGATCTATGATTTTATCGACCTGAGCGATGAGTTTTTTGGTCAATCTGACTAGTTTTATAACATTAAAAATTGTAAAAGTGCTAAAATTTGTCAGTGGTGTCTTCTTTTAAACTCCCATTGCGACTTATTGGTCGTTTTGTGATGGAGGGTCACATATTATATACCAGTAATAATCTATCATTATTTCACAACATACCTTTTTACTCTTCTTTGCCAAAGTGATGACATTGTAATAAACTTTCCACCAAAGGATCTCCTCTGCTTTCCTTCCAAAGTCAATAGGATGAAGCATCATCAAACGTTCACATAGATCACGTAATCTGACAAAAAAGACAACATTACCATAATGGTATCATATCATTATGGTATATCATTATGGTATCATAATGGTAAAATGGTATATCATAATGGTATCATAATGGTATATCATTATGGTATCATTATGTACATCATAATGGTATCATAAATACCATTATTACCATAATGGTATGGTTGGTGTTTTTGACTAACACCAACTCAAATAAAATTAGCCTCTATAAATTTGCTTTTTTCTTCCAGCCTCTAGTGATTTGATCTGAAAAAGGGAGATCATTAATAAATGTAATACAACACAGGAACAATTTCTTCAAAGAAAACTCACAATACCAGTGCTCTAATAAACAAATGTTCAATCTTTGTCATTGTCAAATGTGAAAAAATGTGAAAAAATTGTCATTGTAAAACTATGTGAAAAAATGTATATTAGACCTGAATTATAAAAAAATATTTGGCATAATCATAACTCTAGTTTGCATACAAAGTTGCCTATGGGTATACAGTGCAAGCCCTGATATAAATGAACCAATGACTATTTCTGGAATATGCAACATTTTCAAGGACTTAAAGATGGACTTGCAAAAGTTCTCAGGTGTAATGTACTAGATATTTAATGTGTATCTCCAAATCTGGCACACAGGAAAAGAAACTGACGGGACACCTTGCTCAGGATCGTTTGGAGCAAATGCATACTAGGGACTGGATGGAATTCAGTTTGGTTCAGGAGAAAATATATTTTGAGAAATTTCTCTCTGAAATCAAATCTTTTGAAGTGGTTGTGCTGCTATGTACATTACTTAATGATAAGACCCGTCTCAGTTGTAAACCGCAACCACAGAAATGATTTATTACACATGCTTAAGGGGAAAATCAGCAGATGGGTGTGCTTTCCTTCCCACAAGACCATCTTCAAGCTTTCCGAGTATACGCTAGGAGGTAAGAAATGTATGCCTTAGCCTTAAAAATCTGCCAGTAGCCTCACCTCATGCGCATTTCAATCGCATCTTTCTCAAAGACGACTCTGTAGGCTTGCTTGTGCCTAAAAACAGACTCCAGTTTGTGTGTCAAATCTTGGGCAGATCTGCAAAGATAGAAAGTAAAACTATTGAATGGAGAACTTCTGACAGGAAAGTAGAGGTCTATTTTACAAACTGATCTAAGTCACACATAGCTTTTCAAATCATTCTCTGTGAATTTCCACTTCTTCATCTGTGGTCAAAAAGAAGGCAGATGAAGTTCAACACAAATGCTACCTCCTTTAATTCACCCTTAAAGTGTACCAGTCACCTGAAAAAAATAATTTATGTACAGCTAGAAAGTATACAATCAACCTCAAAGAAATTTATCTGATATTCTATAGGTCAACAGTTACGGAGTATGAAGGAAATAAAGGATAACATGAAGGTGCGCGCGGGGAACCAAACTCAGAGTTGCGTTAAGCGCGAGCCCTTATCTTGGTGAGCGCATACAGCTGCATCAAGTAGTCTACTCACGAGTCACTTTTATGCTTGTAGAAAGTACTTGCAATATCTCTTTATAGAAACAATATTTTGAATAAAGTATATAGGTATCACATTCCCGAACAACCTATCCTGGCAACACCACATTCAAAGGGTAACAGCAAATCCTCAGTCTAACTCTCACACGATCCTCCCAAAATGTACACCAAAAAGCTTACACCTCACTTGTTTGGCCCTATCTTGGAGTACTGTTGACTATAGTTTGGAACCTATCCACAAAAAAAAAATAATAAAAATTTAATAAAAATGTCTGCCGTGACTGAAGACCTTCAATGGGACACCGTGGAGAAATGTAGACATGCTGCATGCCCTCCTGTACAAGATTCACCATGGCCTCGTTGAAATAAATCCACATCAGATTTTTACACCTATGACCCAGAGTAACACAAGGCAATACCACCCAAAACAAATTCCAGTTGATCATTACCCACACTCAGCTGTATCACAACTCCTCCTGGTTTCAGCAACAGCAGAAACGTTTCAGGACATCCTGTTTAAAAAAAAGTCACTGATGGCTGAGATCTGGGTTTTTTTTACTTGCATGTTGTACTTAGCACCGACCAACTGTACTGGACATTAGCACCTTGATCATCCTGACATCCTTTCTTCAGCGGACCATCAACCCTTGCCCAAGGAAGACAAAGACACTGTTCTACCTGGCTCTAGTGCACCCCAGCCTTGAGTATGCCTTTGTTGTGTGGACCCTAACACCCAGGACAATATCCACAGACATGAAATGGTCCAGCTCCGCTTTGCCAGGTTTGTCATCGGTAACGTCCATCACACAAGCAGTGAGACAGCAATGATGAAAAAAACTTGAACAACTCTCCTGCTGCGCAGGGCATATTACAAGATGCTGGTCTATCAGAAGTCTTTCTTTCCAGACTCTGTTAGGTTATGGAACTCTCTGCCAGATGATTTAGTCAACACTACCTCTGCTAATCCCTTCAAGCAAGAGGTACAGCATCCTGCTTCATTGAGAGAGGAGCACTGATTTTCTTAGCCGCACATAGCACTCTGTAGAAAGCTTTTAAAAAGCACATACACCACACCAGACCTGTCAATAGCGCAACAATACACCTGACAGTGGACTGTACTTTACCAGAACAAGAAGTACCACCAACGTATTCAAATTCAAATTAACATTTATTTTCCTCCATTGATTTTGACAAGATTCAACATCTGTACAAATGGTACACTTTACATGTAAATTAAGTACAGTATGAATATAAATCAAGAACTTGCAATACAAGGAAGACGGCATGATCCAATAAGCAGATCTACATGTACATGTATGCTTGTAGCGGGCATGACTGAATACACAGTACACTTTAATAGAAGAAAAGAAGAAAGGGACAGACAAAGAGAGGCCGAGAAGAGGATAGGGAACTTGGAAGAGAGAGAAAGGAAGACTGCAACATATTAACAATGGAGTTGTATGGCATGCATGAATATTCAATGGCAAGATATGTATACAATATTTATCAAAATATTCACATGGCATTCTTGGCAAACAATGATACTAGAAGTAGAACATGTAGAAACTACATGTAGAAGTAGAAGGAGAAGTGTAACACTGACTAGTCTATGTTTACGTTTGACAGTTAGTTTGAAACTGGACGTTCATTATTGATCACCATCAATGAATTTAGGGGTGGTTTTAGCAAGGAATTATAGTAGCAGGCTAACAGCTCAAATTAATACAAAACATGAGAATAAAGAAATCCAAATAATAAGAGCAACTACTCAGATTAAGTGAATGTTTGGCATTATCCACTCACACTTATGCAGGGTTATTGTAGGTAGTGGGCATTATCTTGATTATTATTATTGGAAACCACCATGACGATCAGGACACAACAATCACACCACGAATAGTGGTCATACTGACCACAACGATATATATGCATGCCAAAATGCAATGGCGTGTACCACTCATAGGTACACGCCATTGCCGACTGTGTAGGAATGCAGCCAACACACATCCCATACCTAAACTGCATCACTGTGCATTTTTGGCTATATTTAAGTGAAACTCATATATTGCAGTTTACTTAAATCTAAATACTTATGTTGAATAATAGATGATTAAAACTTACCAGTTTGTTTTGTGACCTTTGAAGAGGGTTTCCTGAAATTTTGGGTACTTTTTGTCGATAACTCCTATCGAGACTGTCCCGTCAGCATCCATTTCGTATTTTTCACGATTATGATGAAGGGAGCCCTCAGCGCTCGTAGTAGTACCGGCGCGATCGGTTCGTCAATCTCCTACGAAGACCTGGAAGGGCCAAACTGACGACGTAAAAAAATAAAAAATATTACGTACGTACGTAATAATTACTACGTACGTACGTACGTAATATTTTTTATTTTTTTACGTCGTCAGTTTGGCCCTTCCAGGTCTTCGTAGAATAGCTTGTGTGCGTAACATTCTGCGTACGTATCTACGGTGCGTAACCATGTAGAGCGGCCTCACTAGTGCGCAACATATTGAGAGCAGTCGTCATCCGTATGGAGGTGTGGGTAACAAGTACCAAAAAGAGGGCTGTAAATGTAAGTTTTTATAACTTTCTACATTTTGTATCTTAACGAACTGATAACTTAAAATCTAAAGAATGATACTTAAGTATCAGTTTGCCCACAAAAACCTCCATTTCAAACAAAATTACATCTGTATCCCCAATACCCAGTATACACACATGTATATGATCCTAATGGTCAATATGACCACTCATAGCTACATTCCTATACTTCGTGTGTATAATGTAGGCAGTCATACACCTCATCTTTTTAAAACACCACTGCACAAAAGTCACCAATATTCACTCAAAATCGGCATTTAATTTTCAAAAACCGACCCCAAAATATCCAAGAAATACAATAAATTCAACTCACCAATGTTGGAAAAGATATTTACAAAAATGAAATCCGCAATTTACTGTTGATTCTCGCGAAACGAGCTATCGGAGTCATTGTGTACATTTCCTGGTCGCCGCGGGCGCTGACATCTCCCCAAAAGAGTTTTGTCCTAAAAAATTCGGTCCCTATGGCGTACACGGAAAAGTTCCGATTTTCTGTGTGCGCGATCCTAAAGATCGATGTGCCCTTGCGATCCCGAGTTTCTTCGTGGACAAAAATTATATTGGCCGATTTTAGTCTAAGACATCGGCAGTTTGTAAACAACACGCGATCGCGAAATAAATCGGCGGGGATTTCTCCGGTTTTGGACAAGATTTTGACTTTGGATTTTGCTGTAAATATCAAAAGTTCTTCCTAACGGCCATTTGAGGTAGGAGTGAGATTTTTAAGGGCTGAATTTGAAAGCAAGTATTTAAAATATTTATCTTATTTTCCCCCCCATACCTTTAGTACATGCGACAGAAAATACCAACTATTTTACAGAAATGTACCCGGGAGTGGTGTGGCTAGACCCTACGCGATAGTGCATCATTTCATCAAGTATGCTGGCGTCTCCCCCTCCCCCCCCCCCCCCCCGAAACATGGGAAAGTGTGTGTGGACATAAATGTATGATTTCTTATTTCAAGATACAGCAGAATATTCCAGGCATTTTTATGATAATACCTATCACAGTCCCACATGCACAAAAAAATGTGTGGTGGAAAATCAGTGAACATGGTCATCAGGAATAGGTGAATCTCTGGAAATATATCGTAATTTCGAATTACTGCTATATTCTAATGCTCTATAGAATTCTCAAAGTAGTAAAATAGAAAAAATATACATAACTTCAATAAATGATAGCTTTGAAAGTGAATGTCTGAAGTTCCCGACGAACATGAGCGGCGATATGGTTCAAGCACTACGGGCAAGCTCTCCGTGCAAGTCGTCGCATGTGCCCGTACTTAAGCTCGAAACTCACAAAATTCATCACATGATAATCACGGAAATATTGCAAATTGCACATCAATGAATATATAAAATCATCCATATTTACCTGTAAACACGCCGTGTCTGCTGAAGACGTTCAACATCGGACTTAAACGAAATGCGACTTTCGTTTCCATCTTCGGACGAGTCTCCAATTTTCACCATCTTGTTGCCACTGCACTGACTGCATCAGTGTTGGACTGCATTAATTGCATGCAGCATGTAGCGATATCTAGCTAGCTAGCTGGCGCTGTATAGGGTACGTTTGTTTCACATTATAGCCTATAGGCCTAGGCATAGGATATGAATGAATGAATGATTTTATTTATCTTCTTCAGTAACATTGTACAATACAACATATCATACAATTGTACACTACATTTTATAAATAGCAGGGAAAGAGAAGAGAGATGAGGTGACCAGGAGAAGCAGAGCTTGTAAATTGGGTCCCTCAGAAGAATATAGCAAATTACTTTGTATAAAAAAGTGACTTAAAGTTAATAAGGCAAAAAAAAACCAAAAAAAAAAAAAAAAAACAATAACTAATACACAGAAATAACGTATCTACAACACTCATAAATATATCTACAAGATATAGATGATTACTAGGTGATAAGGCAAATAAGCGACTTAACTTTGAATATTAATGAGTCAGAAAGAAGACTGGGAGTAAAATGCCTAAAAAAAAAAAAAATTGTTTACAAATTAAAAATTCCTCCCATCAAGCTTCTTCGTTTACTAACCATTGTCTACGGCGGACCGTTTGAATATTAATGAGTCAGAAAGAAGAGGATCTTGGGTATTTCATTCCAGTTCATCGTGACTTGGCCGTGAACCAGAATAGCCTAGCTGGCGGTTAAGTCGCTGCCCGGCAAGCAGTAGATGACAGGTTCGAATCCCGCTGGTTCCGTTCGGACTTGTGTTTTTCATTACAGATCGAGCATACGATCTTTAACACTGGGAGTAAAATGCCTAAAAAATAAATATAGTGATAATTATGAAGAAAAGAGCTTCCTGTTGGAAAATTTAATAACAGTAAATTTAATAACAGTCTATATAACGATATTTTGTATACCAATTAAATGAAAGAAAAAAATAATGAGATCAAAATTAGAGTTGCAGTCAAAAATTATATTCTTAGCAGATTGCAACATAAAGGAAGAAAAACACGAAGCCCTGGAAAAAGAAGTCCAAGTATAAGTATTAGAAAGCCGGAAATTAAGAAGCATCGCGAAGGATGACGATTTAGTTGAAAGATTAGACCTTAAACGTAAAGAATTGCAAGGCTGTTATGATTATGTTAATGAGGAACTTAAAGTTAGATCAAGAGCTTCTTGGTATGAAAATGAGGAGCGAAACCTTAATTTTTCACGGCCAGTTTATTGCAATTAAATAAAAACAAAAAAAATCACCGGAATATGATCGGTTAACTGTTGAATTGTATATTGCTTTCTGGCCGGTTATATAGGAGATCTGGTAGTTAAAGCGTTTCAAGTTGGCGAACTAACGGTTTCTCAAAAGCAATCTATATACTTACTTTGTTTTAAAAAGAGTGAAAGGATCAACTAATTATTAAGAATTATAGACAAATATCCCTTTTAAAATTAATGCTGACTACAAAATTCGTGCTAAAATAGTTTGGGAAATAATAATTTTACGAGAGCAAGTAGGTTATATGGAAAAATAGAAATATAGGTGAAGCCATAAGGTTAATAGGTGATATGATATTACATATACCTCGAATAACAATTTACCTGCATGTTTCTTTTTTAGTTGCCATTGATTTTGAAAGAGCCTTTGATTCAGTTTCATGCACAGTTATGTTTACAAAACGTGTTATATTCCTTTGGTTTGGGCCCCGTCATTTCGTAAATGGTTTGATATCATGTATCTAGTCTCAGCTGTGTTTTAAATGGAGGATATTCTACTGGGTATTTCAAGGTCGATGGGGGTAAGACAAGGATATCGATTATCTCCCTCCTTTTTTATTCTTTGCATTGAAACCCTGCATGCTCACGCGATTGGAAAAGATGATTTGGTCTTATAGGTTTGCAATGTGGAGGCACAGAATGTGAAACAGGTACTTTGTATGCCAAGCAATACCATCTTTCTCAGATATAAGATTTCTTTTGAATTATTCATACACAATATGCTCTCGCTATAAATATCTTTTGTTTTAGGTTATAGGGGTGCTTTGTTACTTTTGTTTTTGAATAGTGTAAAGGCATATTACATCATCTTAGCAGCAGCAAACCAATTTGATTGGCCTATCCTGGGGAGCGTTTCATCAAGTGTCTTGTCAGTGATTTTTACTGACAAATTTGCTCTCAGCCAATCAGATGCAAGGATTTCAGTAGCTTATAAATCACTGACAAAACGCTTGATGAAACGCTCCCCAGGACTCTACTCGTGGGGACTGCTGGCTTGCCCAGCTGTCAACAATCATTTTGCTGATACCTGAAGTGGCTATTGTTTGTACTTATAATATGTATAATAATATATACACAAAAATATCACTCTTTTTCGAAAATTATGCAAGAGAATCTGGACTGAAAATAAACAAAGACATAATTATGTTATGTTACTAGGTTCTAGTCAGAAAAGTACAGGTACCGTATATTCCCTTTTGGAAAAGTAGTACCGTATTTATAAAAATACCAGGAGTATTTTTCACTTTAGATATACAGGTAAAAGAGAGCATGAACTGTAAGGGAATTCTAAGTAAAATCAAACAGTCTCTTTCGTGGTGGAAACAGAGAGACTTAACCTTACAATGGGTAAAATTGAATTGTGAAAAATATTTGAATACTGTTTAAATAAGTTAATCTTTATTGCGTCACTTATACTCCAATTCCTTATTCTGTATTTCATGAATTTGAGAAAAAAACTTTTGCATTGTTATGGAGAGGAAAAAACAAGATGAAACGGACGATGATATTTTTAGATTACAAGAATGGGGGACTTAAAATTATGACTTTTAAATTGTTGATTACAGTTAAAACTGTTTATGTGGATAAAAAGACTATTAGGTGGGGACCAGCAAATGAAATGGAAACAATATTTTGATTATTGTACTAGGCATATAGGATGGAAATTCTTTCTCTTCTGTAATTATGAAATTTGCAGCTCATACTTTATCTCCATTTTATGTGGAACTGTTAAGTCAATATCGAGAGACATGGTCAGATTGGGACATACTGTGAATAAAGATGGTGAATTGAAAACAGATGCATATTTTACTAGTAGAGGTCTTCGTTCAAGGAATATAATGCAGGTAAAACTGATTATTTGAGATAATTCCCTTTAGTTGGAAAAGGCAAATGCTTATAACAGAAGATATTAGTGTGCCCTTAGGTGGAATTGTCTCGTAGAGATACAACTATTCGCAAAAGAAAATTAGAAGTCACCCTCCCTCCCCGTTAGTAAATATATTAAAACAGTTATTTTATTTGTACATTAGAGACATTGAAAACAGTTTCCTTAGACCAAGGAAATGTACTTTAAAATAATATTAAACTTAGGGAATTCCAATTCAAAATGTTACATAGGATTTTTTATACGAATCATGAGTTATACATGTATCGGATTGGACACGTATTTCACGAAAGTGAACAGATTCGGTTGCCATGGGAAATCAGTGGTAATGTGCTGAATTTGTCGATTTTAACGGAATTAAACGGAGAGGGATTTTATTTTGGTGTGACTCTGGGCGATGTGGGGGAAAATGTATTTTATTGAATCATGTAATCTTGTTGACGAAATATTTGATATTTCAATGCAGGAAGAGAATATATCGCCCAACAGCAAAGAAGTGAGAGCAATATTGGCAGGAAATTACTGCATACTTAAAGAAATGGGAAGCTTTTGATTTCGGATGAAAGGAGGAGTCTTTTGGACGCGAAGTGCTTTGGACAAAAATATGTTAATCAAGAACTATAAATGAATTGTACTTTCTTCCCAGGGGACATTGCTTTGGTTATGTCATTCATTCTGTAGATCACGATTCTTGCAAGTCAAGGGGTGCGGAGAGCTAGAGGCATGGGCGGCTCAGGGATAGGGTGTGGAAGCGGGGGGGGGGGGGGGGGGGGTTGGTTGGGATGTGCGGGTGTGTCCATATTTTTCTCTCTCTAATCTTTCCTTTTCCTGGTCTTTTTCCCCTCCTTTTTATCTTTTATGAATTTTTCTTCCAGTATAAAAATAGGATTTCTATGGATATTATCATATAGAGATCTAATATAGGGTCTCTATGGAAAATAAATTTGAATTGAAAAAATATTGAATTATCATAGAGATCTCATGTTTTAATACAGGATATCTTATTCTATGCTTATTCAAATAATTTCCTGGTACTACAAAATTCCAATATGGCACGAAAAAGAGACATGATAACGAAGCTTTTCGACCTGCACTCATCAGGTTATCACGCAGGTATAGTAACAAATTACTAGAAATCAACTATATTATACTCGAAGAACCCGGACGCCGTTTATTATGCATACTGCCATCTCATATCCATCGATCTCCTTCATCTCTTTTTTCTCTTCACTTACATTTCCTTCTGTTCTTTTTATTCCCCTTCCTCACCTCCCTCTCCATTTTACGCGCTCTCTCTCTCTCACTCTCTTACACACACACAGCACACACGCACCCCCACACTACATGCACACACAAATTTTCTCTATATCTCTCCTGTACTCTATAGTTATCTCCCTTGATCTCGATCTCTCCATCTCCCTCTGTCACTATCTCCTTTTTATTTCCGTATCTGTCTCTTTCAGTGTGTGTGTGTGTGGGGGGGGGGGGGGGGGGTGTGCTTTTACATATATGTAGTTGTGGGGTACAGAGAACAAAAGAGCACAATGATGGCCTTTATTCCGTCATGCTTGTGGGGTACAAAATACAATAGGAGAAAACAATAAAGTTCCCCGCTTTCTCTCGTTTACTTCCCTAATCTTAAAAATCTCCCTTGCCTGGAGACATGACGATAATTATGGACCAATAGCTGAAGGTAAAATTAAATTAAATTAATTTACACTTATCGCCGTGACAGCCATTGTCATGTATCCATTTATTATACATGTTATATCAAAGTAAATTCGTCAGTGAAGACAGTTATATCAATTATAAAGATATGATATGGATAAATCTTGCTGCCCAAATAGATCTATGAGGTGACGGTAATCCGAACATAAGCATGATAAGGGGGGGGGGGGGTCTATATAGCTCTCTAGCCCCTTCCAAGTCACTTGTACGCCTATGGAGATGTCAAGGATGACTTAATCAAAACGGACTGACAGAAGAGGTACATTTTCTTCTTTAACAACGACGCGAGATGTTTTGTCGGAATGAAAGTCGTAGAACTGCTATATAATTTGTTTCATAATTGTAATCTTCCTGAAAGGTTCAATTTAAGGAAATCAGTTATTTTTGAAAAGGGTAACAAAATGCGAGTAACATTGATTTTCAATAAGAATGGTATAAAAACATTCCCAAATCAACATAACGATAATTTCATAGAAATTTCATGAAATTGTTGCTTCCTGTCGCCTTTTGAACTTATTTTTATCAACCCCTATAAAAAAGGAATAAATGATTAGAAAGAAGAGAAAAAGACACCCCTTAGAGTTTATTTAATAACATAAAGTACTTGCCTTTTTGGTTTATATGGCTTCAAGAACGACAGATATTATTCAACAGTATATCGTCAGCCTTATGCCAAAAGGGCCTTAAGGCCATAGACTTTATACAGTGATAAGGCCCTTTTGGCATAAGGCCGAGGATATGTAGTTTGCTTTTTAAAGAAGAAAGACAGAATTCGTGATCGTGTGTATTAGACAAAACTTTATTCAACATAATGCAATGAACGTTTTAATATGACAGATAATATGACATTTAATGTGACAGTTAACAGGAATAATATTGATACTAAACACTGTACTGGAGATTGAGAAAGAACAAAATAAGTATAAAAACGTATTCTCTCTATATTTTTATAATCAAGATTAAATATTATACGATATCTTTTGGGCTTTTTATATACAGCGTTATGAATACGGATACTTTTTTCTAGGCCACAACATATTGTGAGATTTTATGATAAACCAATTTTTAACCACCCAAACTCGTATTCTTGTTTTGAGAGAAATAAATCGCCAATATAAGTACTAGTATTCTGCTAGAAGGGCGTTAATTCATATACTTTAACACAGAGTTACGTCCTTCTGGCTCTCGGTAGATAACATGACCTGGGCCCCGTTTCATAAAACTTGCAACTCCCACATTTCTATGACAAATTTATTCTCAGCCAATCAGATGCAATAATTTCAGTAGCTTATAACAGTTACTGTAACTTGTCATAGATATCAGGTTTTATGAAACGGGGCCCTGAAAACTACACCTAGGAATAGTAGCGCACTGTCTGAAAGTACAAACTACTCCGTGGCATGCGTAACTTGCATTTGGGAGTATTTTCTGTACCTGAACCTTGCAATAAAAATTAATATCACCAATGCTTTTCGAAGGATTGGAATAACATTCGTTTTAATAGAATCAACAAAACAGAATTGATTTTTACGTGACGTAAGAAAAGGTCCATAATCGAGTCACATCTCAATATTTTAAGAACATACATAATCTTTGGAACTTTTAAAAGATTACACGAATGTTTGTGGAATCATAAAATAAAATGACATAGGCTCTGTTTGGATAAATACTTCAAAAATAGACATCAATGTGAATGTTTTATTTAAAAACGAAATTTGTACAGTGTCTTTTGAGGTTGCCAACATTCATAATGAGTTCGTTTGTAGCGTCTGAAACGTTTTCCTAATAAGGATAGGTCTAATATTGACCCGTCGATTGTCAGCGGTGTTAGGCTCGACAGAGTTTAGAGATTGCTGAGGTGAGTAAAGCCGAGTGCCTCGGGTAAAAGCACTCGAGCACTTTCGACGGGTCTTCCTCGACTGGAAGGAGTATAACAACATCTCGCGATAACTTCTCCCGCTGAACGCATAGAGGAAAGGGTTGAGGGCCGAGTTGGAGTACGCCAGACAGAGCGAGAAGAAGGTGAAGTGCATGAGGTGGACGCTCTGCATGGCCTCGCCGTCGATCTGGAACGACGTCGCGAGGTTGATGGCGTGGATGGGTCCCCAGCAGACTCCGAAGAGGATGACCACCAGGAGCGTCATACGCGTGACCTTCCATCGCTTCTTGCGTTGTGCCTCTGATGCCATACTGGCCAGGTAGAAACTACTCCAGACGGTACGCAGGATACGAAGATAGCAGTAGGACATCACGATGAAGGGTAGGATATATAGGATGACCTTGGCATAGACTTGGTAGGCACGGAACGCGTAGAGCCATTTCTGTTGATCACCTTGGCCGCCTGTGCTGAAGCCACGCGCACCGCAGAACTCGTCACCTTGGATAGGCCCGCTTTGGACTTCCATCAGTAGCGTGGCAGGGATGTGAAGAATAAAGGACGCTAGAAGGTGAAAAAAAATGGTAGCATATTATAATCAAAGTGGTGTATAAGCACATAGGGTGCACCAAGCGTACGTCCTTTTTGAAGCCCCCCTCCCCCCACACAAATCGATATTAAAAATGCAGACTACAGTCCAGCGGGAAAAACTATACTTGGGGTTCACGAGACGGTCCCTTGGGCTGTCGGTCTACGATATTAAAGCTGGGCTTATGAAGCAAAGTATTATTTGCCGGATAATCTACAGCACAATATTAGATTTAATCATAATGATTTGACATGTTGAATTGATTTTTTTCTACATCAGAATAAGGATCAGCATTTGCTTCATTCATATCTTTCTAATTTGCATGTAATAACCCAGGTAACAGGCCCATGTGGGGCCCATATGGGCATCATCCGGGCCATCTGGGCAAAAGGGAACCCATATAAATCCCATATGTATCCCTTGTGGGACCCATATGGGTTAACCCAATTTGAGATCTACTTGGGCCAGCCCATATGGGACCCACATGGGTCTTGGGTGCAAAATCTTATGGGGCCCATATGGGCATTCCCATGTGGGACCCATATGCAAACCCATATGGGGCCTACATGATCCCCATAATATATTTATGGGCTTGCTACCTGG
Source organism: Heliocidaris erythrogramma (assembly GCA_025617745.1). Lineage (NCBI taxonomy): Eukaryota > Metazoa > Echinodermata > Echinoidea > Camarodonta > Echinometridae > Heliocidaris > Heliocidaris erythrogramma. The sequence continues at coordinate 554,864 of CM046860.1, read as the reverse complement.
GAAGTATTTCAGACTGTACAGACATTTTCTATTAGGGAACTCGAGGTAAGACGCCCCGAGCGTATAAAGAGGGAGGGACAAATTGGGTGTTAATGCCCTGATAGCAGAAAGTGGTAAAATTACGTGATATTTACGTCGTGGTTTTCGTCTTTTTTACGTCCTGTAATTACGTCAATAAGACGACAACTTGCACCAACGCAAGACGTCAAGAGGACGTCTTATTTTGACGTAATCTGTACACTGTAAAAACTGAAGTGCTGTATATAGCACTTTTTGAGGGCATGCATATGGACTGCACTCAGAGTGCTATTGAATGCACACAGCGTGCTATTTCAGCACTTTCACGGGAGCTGGACCGGCTCCTTAAACTGCTAAATATTCATTTAAAAAAATGATTTGGGCGAGCTTCGAACCAGGGTCCGCTGATCGAGAATTGCTGGCATTACCGCTAGACTAACTCACATTGTACGATTTAGAGCAGATCATATTGTTACATAGTGAATTTACGACACCACATAGTATACAAATAATGAATGTTTATGAGTGCAATGGACAGAATATTTCATGAGGTGAAAGATGAAATGATCCATTCAACGAGGCGGAGCCGAGTTGAATGGATCGAATTTCATCTTTCACCGAATGAAATATTCTGTCCATTGCACGAATGAAAAAAACATTCATTATTTGTTTTATATGACACCTAAAAATAGCTATCTTTCTCATTTGACATTTTATGAATTAAGAAACAAGATCAGAGTGAAGGGACTTACATTTTGTTGTGCGGTCCGTCAATGTACTTGATAGTCGCATGCGCGTGCGCGCTGCAAAGGGAAGTCGTTTTTGCGTATGTAGACCGTCGCGCGAGTGCAATGGACAATTTCGTATGGATCCAAAATTGCACGGTGAATGGATCAAATTTGCACGATTGATGACGTAATTGTTAAATGGGACAAATGATCAACATCAAACAACCAATCAAATGGCAAGGATCTAATTAGGTGTCATATAACATGAATTATCTACTTGATAAATGGTAAATTAGCACACTACAAGTGCTATAAACATCATTTCATGTGCAGTCACTAATCATGCCCCTAAAAATAGCACTTTAGTTTTTACAGTGTACAAGACGTAGAGATGACGTCAAAATAAGACGTCCTCTTGACGACTTGCGTTGGTGCAAGTTGTCGTCTTATTGACGTAATTACAGGACGGAAAAAAGACGAAAACCGCGACGTAAATATCACGTCATTTTAATACTTTCTGCTATCAGGGAAGAGGAATGAAGACGTAGAGATGACGTCAAAATAAGACGTCCTCTTGACGTCTTGCGTTGGTGCAAGTTGTCGTCTTATTGACGTAATTACATGACGTAAAAAAGACGAAAAGCTCGACGTAAATATCACGTCATTTTTAACACTTTTCTGCTATCAGGGTGATGATAATAACTGTTTTTATATAGCGCCTTTCCAAATTAAGTATCTGATTAAAGCGCTTTACAGTGTATTATTAACCGGCTCATTGCATTCAACTGCGATTCTGCACTCAGAGTACACATTAAGAGATTTTCAATCACATTTATCATTCTGTCTTTAACCATAAGCTATACTCCGTCTACAACCACACGTCTGTCATTCATGTTCAATTTGGCGAAGTATTCACTTGGACCCGGACCTTGAAAAAACTTCCATGGCAACCGTAATACAGAATTTAACTTGAACAGAATCATTTCTTTGTGTCGCTTATGCTACGCATATCATCTACAGAATAATACAATTATGTTTCATTACCTGCTGTTAACTGAAATGTATCATTCCTTTCTTTTGTACATTTTATTTGATAATTTGATAATCCCATCGAAGACCTTCGCAATTTCATTCACTCAATAGATCACGCATTGACTCATCTTGGCTCTTTAGCCGTTAGTTTCAACTCTCGTTCAGCATGTTCAGGGCCTTTCATACACATTCCTCGCTAAGAGTTGGGGGAAGGTGGTGGGGGTTTGTGGGGGATGTGACACCCCCAAATTTCTTTTAGACAAAAAAAATTAAGACCTTTTATGTTATTTTCTTTTTCATTCTGTTTTGTGATTGTTGGAATTTTTTCTGAACATAAACTTGAAAATCTGTCCACCATTTAAAAAAGAAAATCCCTGTCAGCAAATCTTGCCCCCCATAATTCAAAACGTTTTAGCGTCGCCCCTGAATTTTCATGCGTATGCAACTGTTAATTGGATGTGGCAGTCCGTTTGTGTTACGTATATTTTCCCACTCCAAGATAGTGTCACCCTGACGGTTCGATTTCCTAAGCTTCACACACCTATCCATATAACGAAGTTGATGACATTGGCTCGGGTTACAGTACGAGAATGCAGTGAGTGGATTGGATGGAGGATGACGCGGTAGCGGTCTGCTGTCATGGCAACAAGAGTAGCACTTGATGCCTGCACAGTCACCTGGAAAGAATGAACAAAACAATAACAAAAATTGTGTTAGTAGAAAAAGTCAAATATGATTCAAAAAGAATGTGCCATTTTCCTCCCTGGACACATAATCAAAACATTCCTGAAACGAGAAAAACAAGCGGCGAGTGAGCAAGAACAAAAACTCGAAATTAAAGATTCCAGCATAAACGCATATGTTCAAGCGACCAATCCCTTGGGTTATTTCCTAAAGTATAGATTTTGTATATACGGACATGAATTATGTTAAATATCTATACGAAGATGACATGAAATAATAATGGTGCATTTTAACCAGGCACACCCTCTTAACATGTATAGTGGCTTATTGTAATTTACAGTGAGTGTAAGAGTGCAGGGACACATTTTTAAAGTGTCATGATTTTTATCTCCAAGTTTTAAGCCTAATTTACAAAAGAAAAAAAAAGTTTTCAAAATATTAATTATTGCGGGACCTCTAAAAAGGGATTAAGGCTTCTCCGATATATATGGGGATGACAGCAGTAATGGACGTAGCTTAGGTACCAGAGCACAAGGGGCGTCGCTAGTGGGGTGGGGATGTCGTTGGAATCATTGAATTTATAACTATGTATGGATCCTATATATGGATCAACGTTTCTGCAGTACGCGTTCCATACTAAACAAAAATAGAATATCCTTTATTAATCAATAAAGGGAGTACAATGCACCAAGGCCACTTAATCTTTTCAAATAGAGCACAGTGGCGACATAAAATAGCTACTGTGAAGAAGCAAATGTTACGATTCCCTTCTGTGAACAAATGAAATGTTAATAGCAAATTAAAAACAAGACACATATCAAACGAACAATGTCAAATCAACAATATAGTTGGCGAATTTAAACACCAATGATCAATACTTCCTTATTTCCCTACTAACTTGGGGAAGAAACAATTAAATGTTTCATCCGCAAGAAAGAGGAACATGTCTCAAAGAACCCCCTCGGCCCCATTCTTTAACCACCAACTGTCTCCGAAGGGATTTGAAATGATTCTTGATGACACAGGAAGTGATTCTAATGAAGAGAGGAAGAGACGTACGTGCTTAGAAAACCTAGAACAATGTCCTACTCCCCCCATACAGACAGGATAATGCATCGTGCATTCCAACTTTCTTTGAATATTGGAAATACATGGAGATGCTGCACGGTCATCTTATATATGACCGATATTTCAGATCATTTGGATGTTTGAAATTTTATTGAATTTATGAAGCAAACATCACTCTTGCCTGGTTAAGACAGCAAATAATCCATCAAGTCTATAAAATAATGAAATTCAAACTTTAGACTTAATAGAAATCGTGGTTTGGCGTTTAAAGTTAGTTAAAAATAAAGGTGAGTTCTGGTTATGGGATTACATTGTGAAAGAAATTGTCTCAAAGCAGCTGAGGAAGGTTGAATTGAGGTATACTGTGAGGTTTTGGAATCCTCACAATGATTAGTATGATAAGAATTGGCCCAATCTCGCAGAAAAGCACATGCACTGCGCACAGAAATGGGTATATGGGACTGCACACATGTGGCATAAATGTTCCGCCCGAACACTTCAGCTATTTCTCGTCATATTTCAAAAATGAGGCCATTTGAAGAGCAATCTATTGCAGGGAACAATTCTACTATGGTATATTCTTCTAAACTGACATAAAATGAATGATTAAGCTCACAATAATTTATTCCTTTGCACTATCCCTAGAACTCAACCTTACAGATACTGAAGCCTATTAGGCCCTAATAACCAACTTCATGAATACATTTCATAACGTCAAAGATATTACGTTTGTATGTCCATCGTTAGGTTATAACGTCCTTGAAAACCGTTTTGTCATGCTGGCAGACGCCGGAGGCATATCGCACATATCCTTTTTTTCTACGTCAGCCAACTAGTTTAAGGGATTGGAAATGGGAGGGTGGGGGTGGGGGCATATGGATGATGAGATTTGTTGTTGACATCTCGACATCCTCCCATATTCCCCACTGTATATATTCTTTTAAGGGGCGTTTTTCCACTCCAGAATTGTTTTACAATCAAGCAAACAAAAAACAAATCAACGGAAACAAGAACAAAAAAATTAGAAGAAATAAACAAAACAAAATTAAGACAAAACACATTAAAGGAAAAATAAAGACAAAAAAACCCAAATCAAACAAAAACATTCGGCTTCCGGATCCATGCTCCTTGCCCTCTTGGTTACGCCTATCATAATCAGGAACGGTTATCTTCAAACTAGGCACAAACAAAAATCAACCCCTCCTAAAAAAAAAAAAAAAAGAAAGAAAAATAAAAAGAAATCCCGCTCCCAGCTCAATGCCCGTTGCTCCCTTGGTTACGGCAGCAGTACATCAGTGACTGTTATATTCAAACTAGAATTGGCATTGACCTTCAAATCCCCCCCCCCCCCCTGGGAAGGACACCTTATCTTAATAACCATCGATACAATATTCTCCTTCACTGCTCAATCCCAACTTTTTTCTGCCCTTAAAGAGAAGATTGAGTTCTAGTAAAAGTAAAAAACAATTTGTGGACTTCCTTATTTATTTTTTATGCCAATTTGGAAGAACATCCTAGTAAACATGTCCCCTGAAAATGATGGATCTTCAAATGTCCTATTATTTGAAATATGACAAGAAATAGCTGAAGTGTTAGGACCAAACATTCATGCCGCGTGTGTGCAAGTCCAATACCCATATCTGTATACAGTGTATGTTCTTTTCAGTGCGATATGGTTAATATCTTCTAATGATGTTCCGAAACCTCATCATGCTCATAGTATACACCAGTTCTTATGATGTAGACATGGGGAGCGTTTCATGAAAGGAAGTTGTCGGATATTTTATCCGACATCTGTTATAAGCTACTGAAATCCTTGCATCTGATTGGCTGAGAGCAAATTTGTCGGATAAAATATCTGACAAGTCCTTTCATGAAACGCCCCCAGGTCAACCTTTCCCAGTTGCCTTGAGACAAGTTCCTTTGATAAAGCAATCGCATGACTAGAACTCATCTTTATCTTTAACACGTCAATTAGATAGGATTCTGTCGCCATCTTCTCCTAAGAAGGTGGCAATCAGTGGGGGTCGATTGAAGCTTTAAAGCTCGAGGTAACATCAATTCGTGTAATATATTACCTTTTCTTTGGAGAATTACGCGCCCCACCTCTCCGATTTAACCCATGGGTGAAAACGATTTTGCAGGGGCATGAATGAATCTGTATTTCCTCTTCAAATTGGCATCACCAAATTGTTTTTCACTATTCGTTTTCCAAATAAAACATATATGACTGACAAAGAGAAGCCAATTTAATTTTCAAGGTAAAAACAACATTTTTATTGTTTTTCACTTAATGCAGACAATTAAAAAATTGTGTCGAAAATATAATCATATAATGTTGATGATAATAAAAGGTTTGTATGGATGACAGTAGGTATTTTCATGCTTGTGGTGCTAGGCTATGCCTTTACAAACCATACTTTAAAAGCGCCGTTACATAACCATTTTTGATAACAAAACCAATCAACCAAAGAACCGCATCAAACATGGACTGAAATTATGCAGTGATATTTCATTTTGAGTCGGTTCACACCATGTACACGTTGTACATAGTATAATGATTTTATATTTTGTTAACAAAATATTGATTTGAATACTTTGCTAGGCAAATTAATATCTTTACTTTCATGCCTGCGTTCATTTTCTCTCCTTCCTTACATACTGTATATATATATGGTGAAATTCCACCTAATAATTAAAAAAGAAATGTTCCCTCATATCAAGTCTTTTGGGCATTGCAAGAGAAAGATGGGATATGACTCGCTATTCTCTAATAATAATCTTCTATAATTCTGGCTAACTTTTCTTTAAATTTGATGTTACCCCCTTCAAATATAAGATCCAAGGTCCTAAATGTGAAACTTGACAATCTCCTGGAATTTAATCCTATCCATCCATATACAGACAGCAACATATTAGCCATGATGTCCAATGATATTAAGTGGTATCATTTTTTGTGTGTGTCAGAAGTGCCATCAGTGATTATAATGGAATGAAGAAAAATGTTCAGACTCATGTTCAACATTCTGTAATTTGATTTACTTCCTTGTCCTTCTCCGCCCCTTCCTCCTCATTGTTCTTCCTCTTGTTCTCCTTTTTTTCTTCTTCTTTTCCTTCTTCTTCTTCTTTTTCTCCTTCTTCTTCTTCTTTTTCTCCTTCTTCTTCTTCTTCTTCTTCTTCTTCTTCTCCTTCTCCTCCTTTTTTGTTTTATTCTTCGTCTTCCTTCCTAGTATCAATTGTTCAATATCATCATGACTCCTCTATCGTAATCATGATAATGATATATAGAATTGATAATGATAATGGAATAAAAGGAGAATAAAACTGAATGATAATAATTCAATTCTATGTTCTTTAATGCTTTTTTTTCTTCAAATTTTCACTCTGATTATTTCATTATCCTCCTTCTATTCTCTCCTTCCTATGCTATTTATTTATCCTCTGTGTGTTTTCTTGCTTACTTTAAAAAAAATGTTTCCCCCGTTTTTCAATATACACATTATTTTGGGAATACCGCTTGAAAGCATGACGTTTTGACATTATGCTGAATCAGGTCGTGAATGAAGGTCTCGGGGGAAATATTCAATAGTTCGATAACAAGATCTTGTATTTAGATGATAAAGACGGATATAGTCTGGGGCACAGAGGAAGTATGTGATAGCTGTTATAATAGGCCTACTCTCTTCTTAAAGAATAAAAATGTGAGAAATTTGATGTTCCTTGGAAAAAATTCAAAAGAGTGTAATGTCCCTAGTAATGAATAATAAAGAGTTAAATGCACGTGCAACTTATTAAACATGGATTATTCTCTCTTTTTTAACCAATGAGGGAAGAACAAGAACACAAACCCACTCCCCTTAAAAAAATACATTATTTTGAAAAATCATATGAGTTTTAATGTAGGCTGTGGATATTTTCCGCACTCCCCTTAACCTTCCACTAAATCTATTGTGTTGACATACGCAGTTCAATGGGATGCATAAGATGCTCCTTGAAGAGGAGCATCTTATGCATCCCACACATCCTTGAAATTCGGATGGAAAAGTGTGAATTGCTTCATCATGACTTTTGTGTCCTTCAAATATAAGGATCAGCTGATTTTTCAATGTTATTATTTATTCTCAATATCTTCCTAATTCCGTCAGCAGCAAACGGTGTTCTTCTGTTTTTAATCTTCTGAAGTCATCAAAAATCTACGTAAAACCGTTTAAGATTATAAATGTCAATTTGTCAATTTACACACACTTTTAACACATTACTGAAATGATCTTCGTTGTAAACATATTTTCTTCCTCCTGTAAGTATAACATGGAGGCGCTATAGCCATTATTGCACGCTAACTTGAAAACACATTTTGCAAATTGATCTTATTACGTTATCGTCATAGGCGCTAGATTCAATTTGCGAAATCTCACTAAAGATGTCTATGATTAGGAATTTCCACCATAATCATGTAGCAATCTCTGCAGTCTAATTTTTCTTAGTTTATCCACACCAAATGTAACATTGCATCATCGTGAAATCCGACTACTCGAAATAGAAACAATCTGCATTTGTACATAGGCTACATTTAGTCCTAAAATTCAATTTGAGAAAGAAACGTAATTGTAACGTGACCGGAAAATTTTGTTACAAGTTTCCACAAAGTGAGTGTCTAAATGTTCAATCGTGAAGAAATCGTTTAGAATTCAAGCTCGATATGACTTATCTCACATTTTTGTGTTAATGAATCGGAGAGAACAAACTATAAACCAAAGCAAATCAAACAGTATGCACTATTTAAATAATAATGTAAACAGACCATCCATGGTCAAGTTGGAGAAATGTGATGACGATGTTTTTTTTGTTTTTTTTTTGCCTACGAAGCAAGCATGTATATTAAGCACCATTTAGACCCAAGTCCCATCCGAGGGACTTGATAATTGAGGATTATTGCATAACAAAAAACATCACACGCACAAATTAAAAGAGAATAGAGTAAAATCAGAAGGGAGTTGATTATCAAAATTACAATACGCACAGCATATCCTTATTGATGTGGTCTAAAAATGAAATAATGCATCAAGCATGTTGGTTTTGCTCCCCCCCCCCCCCTTTGAAGAAAATGCGTCGTTTTTAATCTACTGCATTCTAGAACATAATGTTGACGTCTGGGTGTATTCCCATTCTTATGATCATTCGTCTCTGAATGAACGAAGAATTTGCTGGTGGTTGGAAAAGGGGAAAACCATTACTACAGGAGAGCATGCTATCGTAAACATCTCTAATCGTCATTGACACCACACGTCCTTTTCTTGACGTCATCAGCATAAATTAAATTCCTTTTCTCACATATCAGATGATGAAGTCTCTTCACATTATACGGATGATATAACAACAAATGAAACAACCTCTCGGTAGGAATCTTATCTGGATTAGATGATGATGACGATGATGATGGTTTCTTGTATAGCGCCGGTATCCGCCTATGCTGGGCCCTCATGGTGCTTGCTCTAAAGTCTCACAAATTCAACTTCTCAGTCAGTGTTTCAAATTGATATATTTAATTTTCTATTATCCTTTGTTAGCATTATCATTCTTGAGATGATGATGTAGCTGGGAACAGGTAAGTCTTGAGGGCCGACATGAAGGAGAACACAGAATCAGTGCTCCTGATACATTAAGGAAGGCTATTCCACAACTTGGGTCCAGAGATGCAGAAGGTTCTATCTCCCCAGGCTGTGCGACTCAGAGCCTCTTGGTCGGCTGCTCTAAGACTACGTGATGGTTGATGTATAGGAGCTCTGAGATGCAGGATGGGGTTTTATCATTAAGTGCTTTGAACACTAGATCTAAGTTTAAAGATGATCCTCTGATTGATAGGGAGCCAGTGAAGATCTCGTAGAATTGGACTGATAACGAACAATAAAGCCAAGAGCATTATTGAAACTTATTTTTCAAAGGTATCAGCACAAACACAGGCATATATATGGGTCATCTGATCTACGCTGAGCGTTTATTCCTTGTCTTACACACACAAAAAATCATCTTATTCATCTACAGGGAGCGTTTCATCAAGTGTCTTGTCGGTTATTTTTACCGACAAATTTGCTCTCAGCCAATCAGATGCAAGGATTTCAGTAGCTTATAACAGTTATTGCAACTTGTCATTGATGACCAGTTTTATGAAACGGGACCCAGCTCTATCTTCTCAGTCTCCATTTATTCAAGAATGTGAATCTGATTTGATGTGATCTCCAGAAACTGCCATTTCTCTTTCTCACTTCTACACTTCACAGCTTTTAGACGGGACATGTGAACCCTCTACACATAAGTTGAAACTGTAACCTTACCCTTTCCTCCAAATAAAGAATGAAAATCGATGAAACACGTCACCAAACTCTTACGCGCATAATAAATATTCAATCGCCAAAGAGATGAAGAGAAAAGAGGGAATTAGCTGACATTTGCAAACAGTCAAATACTTTTGTACATCAAATGTAATTTTGTCAATAAAACGAAGATAAATAGACATTGAATCGACAAAATCTAAAATACATGTATGTTCGTTTATGCCGTTTCCATAAAAGATATGATAGTTGAAAACTGAACGATGAACGGAAATAAACAAGACAAGAGAGACAAAGAGACGGGAATGGAGGGGGGGGGGGGGGGGGGGTTGCAGAGAGCGAGAGAAAACAGAGAGAGATCGAGATCTAAGTAAACAAGGAAATTATACTGAATAATTGGTAATAAATAACTTAAAAGCTAATGCAGTTCTGGCAGAAAATCATTAATGACAAATATGTAATACCAGACCGTGTGACCATATAACGAAAAAGTGCAAGGTCGATTAGAAGGAAATACGCATTGCTTTTGAACTTAAATGCTAAACGGGTAGTTCTGCCTGATCTTAATGGCCTTTGAGAGCAGCATATAACAAGCAATGCCACTGTACAAGATTGCACGGCGAGTTGGGATTATTTTGATTTAAACGGAAGTTCCCTGAAAAGTGAATTAGTGAAAGTTTCAGGAAAATCAGAGTATTAACAAGAAAGTTAATAATTTCCACAGTTGTAATCTATCAAACGCAACTTTGTAACTCACTTTTTGAGCGCCTCTCTCTTTTTTTCTTTGCTTAAAATTGTATGAAGAACATCCTTTTCTGAGAAATATTTTACTGTACCTGTATAATACATAATATATATATATGTATAAACTCCCAAATCAGAATTAAAATAAAACTTTCACCAAAATAATTTTGTAAGGATAAATAATCCAGACGGCTACCATTTCGAAATAATAGCAGCCAAGGCCCATTGACGATAAGAAGCTGACATGCCCCAAATATCAAAGTGTGCTTCCAATTAAACAAACTTTAGCCTACAATCGCTTTAAAGTTTAATATCTTCATCAAAAAATTAACAATAAGGGGGGAAGGGGGGAGGGCTCACCATGCTTCGAAGTCCTAATTTTTTTTTAGCTTTTCATACAACAGCTCTCGAATGAAGATGCTGTATGTGAAACTAATCGGGCAAAATAAAAAAGAAACTGATATCATAATCGTGCAGATATTTCTATTTCTATCTGACTGACATTTATTTCTTTATCCCGAGTATGTAAACGTCTGCTTAATCCTGCATAACCCTCACAAATGCTGCCGCGGTAACTTAAGTTGATCATTCTTTTTCAGCATGAAGTGATTGATGGATGGAACACTGTAAATAGCTCGTATTGCTGTACTTAAACTCTTAAAAATGCATTACGATCAATGATAAAATTATGCACATACTACAATTCAACCGGCTTGCAATGATCATCGTACCGTCATTGTTCTGTAACTTCTGTCACTCTATTATATATCAGATTCGTTGATGAACGGAGCTAAAGCTTTTGAATTGGACATGGAGTTGAACGACACCAATGATGAAATCACGACTCCATGGGATGATGTCGAACATGACTTTGAACTCCAACTTGACTGTCCTGAAGAAACCTGCAGCACACTCAATCATGTTTCTGGGATCACTGCAGTCTTTGCATTTGTCTTAATGATCACCACGCTACTAATGATCTTCTGTCATCCTCGACTTCGAAAGAATCACAACATCTTTCCGTTCAACATCTTCCTCGCCGGTTGCGTATTGAATGCTACCTTTTGTGCATATTATGCTGCATGGATAAGTGATTTGTCGGTAGGTGACATGATTTACAGCATTTAAAATTTTAAAACTGTTCACATTCATATAAGTATTTTCTGTATGTAGGCCTACGTTAATGTTAAAGGGAATAGCGAAAGGGAATCAAAGGACTAGTGAAAAGGGATTAGTACATCTTACGAGAAAAAAGAAATCGACAATATCGTCCACAATGAAAACAAAAATCACAATGTCTTAATTATTTCTTTCTTATTCAGTCATGAAAGTCTGTTTCACCAGTTGACACTGAGAGTACGGAAAATATTTTACACTTGGTTGAACAATGACAAACTTCTGGAAGTTTATAAAAACTGTCTTGCAAATAAAATGCTTGGTTCTAATTTAGATCAAGGTGCATATCAGACAGCTATTGCATGCGCTCTGTTTAATATTAAACTTGACCTGAACAATCATTTAATCCCAAACATTTTACCTTGCATTTCACATCACACATTGGAGAGTCCTCCCAAGTCAGGGGTAAAGCGTATCTCTGCAGTTCCCCGTATAACACACACACACACACACACACACATCCATATATTGTGAACTTTATATTTTCAGGATATAAGCTTGTACTTTTTGATACGCGCTTAACTATTTTGTCCCATCAGTGGCTTATCTAGGTATTCTGGCGCCCGGGACAAACTATCAAATCTGCGCCCCCTTCCCCATGTCCAAACTCAGATTAATGAGCCTTTTTAATTTAGAAATAATGGCACTACGTGAAAATGAGTTTTGATGCACATAACCGGGGTTGTTAGCCCAAATTTGAAGAATTATTGTACAAGCGAGGGCGATTTTTTTTTTCCTGTTCACCCCTCAAATTGAAATTTCTTGTGTAATTTACCCGTAGAAAATCCAAGGGAATACAGCGACCTAGCAATATTTTTTTTATTTTGAACATTCCTAATTGGGGCGCAAAATGAATGAAAACCATGGAAACATATTTGAGGAATTTAGCAAGGCAATTGCAAGGCAAATTTATGATTTCTTTCGATGTTCTATACTTTGAAAGTGCTTTTTATGCACTTATATCCCATCATGGGGCGCAGAATTTAACAAGCTCCTGCCTTATGTGGGGCGGGAAGCAATTAGGGTTAATCAATGGTTGGAGGCGCGAAATAAAGCTAGTTCCTGAACATAATTATGCGAGGGAGCAAAGCGACTGAGCTTTAGAAAATTTTCGCATTTCAAACCCTGTAAAACACTATTCCTTACGCATAAAACACTATTCCTTACGCATAAATACCATACAATTTCTTGTATTTCTTCCCCCTTTCTTTCCATCTTTTGTATTTTTTGCGCCCCTTATAGTGCCGCCCGGGCCACGTGCCCCTCTGCCCCCCGTAGATACGCCACTGCGTCCCATCGCTGTTGTCAATGGAACGGATTGTTATCAGTTGTCATTGTCGTGATATTGGTGTCATAGTGATATTTATAAAATTAATACTTGGCATGTAACTGTTTTCTACATTTTTCCGGAAGAAGAAATCAAATGAATATAAGTCTTATCTCCTTCGGATAGGGACTCGATCTTGCTCTACCACTGTGTATCTTTATTTATTTTCTTAACAGAAACACGGAATCATATACTGACCTCTATTCTGTTTTTTTCTTTGCAGGCTGTCAGTTATTTGTACGTAACGGCAGTAACTGTCGTAGCATCGCATATGGTATCCACTACGAGCATCTTCCTTGTAGCTGTTGATCAATTCATTGTCTTCAAGCTCGATCCCTTTGGTGTCCGGAACATCCTCACCAAGTCCCGTCGAATTATGATTTGTATTCTAACCTGGGTGATCATGATAGGTGCATCTACATGTATCACCTTCTTTGAGCACACAGAAGTGCGGTTGTACTTGTGTAATCTTTCACTTGTCCTCACCGGCTTTTGTTATTTCTTGGTATACAGGAAGATCGCTAAAGCACCCCATGGTACGAATCTCCAGCAGCGAGAACGAAGAAAAGAGAACAAGCGAGTGCTGCGGACTTATGCTTTTATTTTGGGAACAACCTTTATCCTCTTTACGCTGCCAGATATCATTTTTGTCACATTTCACAGTTGGAATGAAATGTTTACTCAACGTACTCTCATTAGTTGGTTCATCATGCAAACTATTAACACGATGGCAAACCCTCTCATTTACTGGTGGCGTCTCAGCGAATTTCGCGCCATTTTCGCACGTAAAAAACTATCAATCACCTGATTATGAAGGTTGAAGACAGATTACGAATCTTTATCTTCCATACGACATTAAATATAAAGTTGAATTCTGGTCATCCGATTACTTTTGTGAAAGAAACTGTCTCAAAGGTTGATCATGTCTACATAGGTATTGGGGTATACTGTTAGGCTTTGGAATCATCAAAATGATAAGAAATTGACCCAATCTCGCTGAATGGTGAGTGCAGTGCATGCACTGCACATAGAAATGGGTATATAGTACTGTACACACATGTGGCATGAATGTTTGGCCCGAGCATTTCATCAATTTCTCGCCATATTTTGAATATGAGGGCATTTGAAGAGCAACGCTTTTCAGGGGACATTTCTAGTAGGTTGTACTTCCAAACTTATATAAAAGCAATGAGAAAGCTTACAAATTATTTTTCACCTTTCCCAGAACTCAACCTTCCCTTTAAGAGATATTGCGCTATTAAAGACATTTCATCTGTAGTTTTAGGAGAGTCACTTTCTGCAAGTATAATCCTGAATATTGAACTGGAAATAGATGAATTGTGTGCTTTGGTTATCATAATCAGTTATATATTTGAATTATAGATTTTTTTACAGGTATTTTACTTTAAAGGGGAGGTCAAGGAGAATAATGCAGTGCTAAAGGGAATACATGGCTGAACAGATCATTTTATCTGCTAATACTTTGGGAGTCGAATATGGGAATTTTATCTAGAGGCTGATACCTTTTATACTGCCAATACATCATTAATTGATTATGATGTTATACGTCACAAAGCATGGAATTTGTATACACGGTAAAGATGAATTGTTTGTTTGACCATATCCAGATCAGGAAGGTGACATTTCACAGAGGATCCTAGCTCTTTCGAGAATCAAGGCATGAACTATCCTGACGAAGTGAAACTGTTGTTGAAAAAATTGATTCCTTGTAAATAGGCATTTAACTGCAGTTTTAGAAACTAAAAATAATTTAAAATACATTTTCTTTCAGAAAGTGACTGTTCATCACTGAATATTAAATTTTTACGACTTTTTTCAGGGAGAGTAGTGCAGTGCTAAATGGAATACATGTCTGAATAGAACATGTGATCTGCTAATCCTTTGGGAGTCGAATATGGGAATATTACTTGTCACCTTTATAAAAGGCTGATACCTTTTATACTGGCAATATATCATTAATTTCTGTATAATGATAATGTTCTATTTACTTATACAGAAATGCTGACATCATAATCCCGTTACAATGGTGGATGCGTGGTTGCGTTGCTGTTTATAAGGTTTTTTTTTATATAGTGCGTTGCGTTAAGCCATCGGTAAATATTGAGAAAAATGCTAAATCATGTCAGCACTTCAGTATATGCATCAGAAATTGCCAAGGCGTATAGGAAATGCTTATTTTATCCAAATAATTTTAACTGTTAAAATATTGTTGTAATGAAAGTCACGCTACCATCCGATACTATTTCTTTGAATGCGAATTCGATTACTGCTACACAATAATTTTACCTATATACTCATATTGCTGTATCATGCATTGCTCGTTCCTAATATATTTTTACCACCAAGAACACACATTGGGAAGAGTGAACTTGAAACAGCTGGTCTTCTTCATATAAACCTTAGATCACAACAACTTTTAATTCACCATGTACATAAGATTTTTTACTCTAATGCAGATCACTATATCATTAATAAATTTTACTCTTCAAGTGTTTGGGCATTTACATAGACAGTCAAAAATATCAATTTAATTCGTAGGCTAAGTGGAAAGGTAAAATTGGAAATTCCTTTTATTTTAACGGTATTCTTTTCTGGAATTCTCTCCCAAATCATGTTAAATCAGTTAAGAATTTTTTACACTTTAAAAGGGTATTGAAGCATCATCTGAAAAATGTGTCTACTCCATAACTGTATTTCTCCTCTCTTTTTTGTAGCTCAGAGGGTTTTTTTCCTATATTATATGACTTATGTAACCAACGTTTATTATCGATACTTTCATTATGATTTTCTGTATATAGTTTTTTTCGTTGAGTAAGTCTTGTTTTCACATTTATGTAATCTTCGCCTACTTTATAAAAATGTTATGTTTTATTTTGCTACTTTAGTACATTCTTATTACTTGTCGTACTTGTACGATAGTTATGTAGCCGTACTAATGTGTTTTCTTAGTGTATTTTTTTATCAGTTATTTAGGTAAGGACCCCATTGGAAATAAGCCATTTCGGCTTTCATGGGCTATCCTGTCATGGTACCTCGATGTGTTTGTATTGCAATATACCTGACGAATAAAATAAAATAAAATAAAATCAAGACTATTATGAATCTTATTACACTTTGGAGCCTATAACTCACAAGCATAGCTTTCTCCTTAGGCTCCTTCATATTTCACTTTTATTCTATCCCAGTCTTTTCAATTAATACTACATGCAAACGTATAGATATGAGGTACTCGCCTTCTTTTATTTTCACCGACAATAGATTTCATGTTTGTTCGTACCATTTATATCGTTTATACCATTTATACTGTAAAAGCAGTGTAGATGTGAAATATGAAACAATAAACTGAAACTGAAATTAATAGATCATTATGTTATCCGTCAAAAAGCATGGAGTTTGTATATAATGTAAATATGAGTTGTTTGTTTGACCATATCCAGATCAGGTAGGTGACATTTCACAGAGGATCCTTGCTCTTTCGAAAATCAAGGCGTGAACTATTCTGACGAAGTGAAAATGTTGTTGAAAACATTTTATTTTTTCCTTGTAATAGGCACTTAAAATCACTTTTAGAAACTAAAAAAAATAATAAATACATTTTCTTTCAGAAAGTGACTATTGATTACTGAATTCTATATTAAAAGGACTTTTTAAAATATTGTTATAGTTGCTTTCATGTTAAAATTGATGGTACTTTTAAGTATAAAAAGCACTTTATCCAACAGCTGTATAGATGTGCTGGGGGCAGGGTATTGCTATCATGTACGATAATTATGACGGGATAATAAATCACTACTCAAAAGTCATCCCGGGCTTTTTTATGGTAAATATTTTAATTTATCCGGCTATTATCAAATATGGACAACTGAATAAGAAACGGAATTCAACAATTCAAGGGACAGAGAGAGAAAGAAATGTGGATAGAAGTAGAGAGAAAGAGAGACGGAGAGTTAATGTAAGTTAACAAGGAAAATATTATTCTTAATTGGTTATAAATAACTTAAAAGCTAATCAGTTCTTGAAGAAAATCACTTATGACAAATGTATCATACCAGACCGCTTGATCATGTAAGGTGAAGTTGCAAGGCCGGTTTGGAGAAAATATGCATTGCTTTTGAGCTTAAGGGTTAGAAAAATAACTATGATTTATCTATTTAAAAAAAAAAAATTGAGAGCAGCTTAACATTAATTTCAACGCACAGATTGAAAGGGACATCTGAATTATTCGGATAAAATCAAATGAGAATGCAAATGCGATATTAGAGTTGAAACTGTGGATCTCATATGTGGTAGATTAAAGATTCCTGTACGTACCGAAGCCAGGTACTTCTAGATAATTCAGATAATTCTATCTATCCCTGTGTTATGTCGTTTTCCTTCCATCATCTTCTCTTTCTAACTTTCCTTATGTTATTCTTTGTTTTTGTCATTCTATCTTCCTCTATTTCTATCATTCCCTTTGTTACTCTTTGTTTTTGTCCTATAGTTTCCTATTTTTAACATAATGAACACAGACAGAGAAAGTGATGCAATAAAAACAAAGAATAACATATATAAGGAAAGATAAAAAGAGAAGAAGATAGAAGGAAAAACAAAGAATAACATTAGGCTAATTCACTGGTTCACTGTAATCTTTAGACCCTTCATATGGAGGGGGGGGGGGGGGGGCTGCTCAGTCGTTTCGCCCCCACCTTTTAAGGTACCTTATTTCATTTCCGGAATCATGAACCCTATTTCATTTTCGGAATAACAAACCCTATTTCATTTTCGGAATTACGAAGCTATTTCATTTTCGGAATTACGAAAACTATTTCATTTTCGGAACTATGAACCTTTTTCAGTTTCGGAAATACGAACCTCGGAATTATGAACCTTTTTAATTTTCGGAATTATGAACCTTCGGATAAAACGAACCTTCGGAATTATGAACCTTCAGATAAACAAACCTTCGGAATAACGAACCTTTGGGATAATGCAACTAATGTTCGGAATTATGAACCATTTTTCATTTTCGGAATTACGAACGCCCAGGCATGGGAAATTTGTGTTTCGGAATTATGAACCTTCGGAAAAACGAGTGCACCCTTTTAATGTACCTGTACAATACATATATAAATATATATAAACTCCCAAATTAAAATTAATATTAAAATTTTCACCAAAATATTACAATGAGGGAATTTTTATAAGGATAAAAATCCAGACGGCAACCACAACGAAATATAGCAGCCAAGGCCCATTGACGATAAGAAGCTGATATGCCCAAATATCCAGGTTTGCTTGTGAAACTAATCGGGCAAAGTAAAAAAACGAAACTGATATCATAATCTGGGATTTTTTTTTCTATTTCTATCTGACTGACTAGTGAATTTTATTTCTTGATTTCGAGTATGTAAACGTGTGCTAAATCCTGCATAACCCTCACAAATCCTGTCGCGTAGTAACTTATGTTCAGCATTCTCTTTTCAAAATGAAGTGATTGATGGACGGAACGCTGTAATAGCTCGTATTGCTGTACTAAAACTCGTAAAAATGCATTACGATCAATGCTAATATTATGCACATACTAAATATCAATTCAACGGCTTGCAATGATCATCGTACCGTCATTGTTCTGTAACTTCTGTCAGTCTATTGTATATAAGATTCGTTGATGAACGGAGATAAAGCTTTTGGAATGGGCATGGAGTTGAACGACACCATTTATGAAATCACGACTCCATGGGATGATGTCGAACATGACTTTGAACTCCAACTTGACTGTCCTGAAGAAGTCTACAGTACACTCACTCATGTTTCTGGGATCACAGCAGTCATTGCTTTTGTTCTAATGATCACCACGCTATTAATTATCTCCTGTCATCCTCGACTTCGAAAGAATCACAACATCTTTCCGTTCAACATCTTCCTCGCCGATTGCGTATTGAATGCTACCTTTTGTGCAGATTATGCTGTATGGATAAGTGATATGTTTGTAGGTGACTTGATTACATAACTTAAAATTTTAAAACACTTCATATTCATATAAGTATTTTCTGTATGTAGGCCTACGTAAAGGTTAAAGGGAATAGCGAAAGGGAATAAAAGGTGAAAAGGGATTAGTACGTCTTACGAGAAAAAAAAAATCTACAATATCTCTATATAATGCTGATGATTCATGACTGAATTCTTATTCTTTAATGATTAGAAGTAAGGAAATAAGATATTCCATGCTCGCATTGTTATTCTCAATTGAGGGGTTCCGTTCATTGGCGCAGATCCGTGCATTCCTTCTTTTCATTAAAAAACATTTTTGGATGCTCTGAATTGCAAGTTTTATAGACAGACTTTTGAAAAAGTCCGTGGAGTGGGAGGGGGATACCCCTCTCCCACACCCTTCCCCGCTCTGTCGCTTTGCGTATCTAGGGGGCAGGGGCGCGTGCCCCGGGCGTCACTTATATAGGGGCGCAAAAAACGCAAAGGAGAGAAAGAAAAAATCCGCATTGTAAGTGCACTAGAAATCTAGTTTTTGAAGGTTTGAAATGCGAAAATTTTCCAAAGCTCGGTCGCTTTGCTCCCTCGCATAATTATATTCTTTCAGGATCTCGTAATTTCGCACCCCCAGTAGGCCTATATAGTTCTTAAATAGCTTAAAGGGTTCAACATTTGAAAAAATAAAGATGTAATTGCTTTGCTCGATATATCATGTAAGTTTCATAATGACTCCTGCTAAATATTGTCCCCCCAATATAGGATAAAGTGCAAAAATTGCAACTCGGTCGCTTTGCTCACTCGCTAACGTAGCACTCGGTGGGGGGGGGGGGGGGGGGCATTATCCCTAGATACGCCCCACTGGCTTCGCTCCCTCGCCGGTAACCTCCCCCCCCCCCCTCCCATCGTGAACACGGATCGACACCCCTGCTAAGAGTATTGAAAATATTTTACACTTGGTTGAATAATGATATACTTCTGGAAGTTCATAAAAACTGGCTTGCACAGAAAATGGTTGCATTTAGATCAAAGTGCATATCAGGCAGCGATTGCATGGGCTCTGTTTAATATTAAACTTGACCTGAACAGTCATTTGATCCCAAACATTTTACCTTGCATTTCACATCACACATTGGAGTGTCCTCACAAGTCTGGGGTGAAACGTATCTCACATACACACACACACACACACACACACGTTTACATGGCTTTACTTCCGAGGACAACTATTGTTCCTCTATTGTTACTCGTCCTCGGACAGTCGACGGAATAAGGCATAAATTCATTGTTCGACGTTCGAGGACTATTGTCCGCCTTCCGAGGACCATTGTTGTCATGATTTTTTTTTTGTTCTCTGTCCGAAAATGTCCTCGGACATAATGCTAAACAAACGCACACACACGCACATACGTGTTTCCACGGAAAAGAAGACTAAAATAATCCCGTTCAATTTCGGGCATGCCGTCTGTTGGATAGAGTGCGTAAGCCAAAAAAGAAAAAGAAAAAAATTTACACACGAAAAATTTTCACTACCGCCCAAACGTGGACTCTGCGCATTTATGCTCGTAAGGTCAACAGCGTAGTTAGAAGCTAAAAATAAAGCCAACAAACTGTAAATCAAAACGAGGACGGTCCTCGGTCTCGTGTGTGTCCTCGGTTCGAAGGTGTGTTTTCATATTAGTGTCCCACGGTTGCCGGTGAACACAAGTGTGCACACACACCCAAGTTTGTCCCCATTTTCGTCTTATCTAGAGCGTGTGTGAAAGATGCAATACATTATAAAGAGGAGATCCATAAGATTTAACCTATTTTTCAATTCTCCTCTAACGTCCTATCCGAGGGACGGAGTGTTTTCCACTGTAACATATCCTGCGTCCATGAAACAAGGGAGGGTCATGTAACACACAACCCAGGCTTCAGACATCCGCCCGTGGTAGATTCGAACAGACATCTTTGGTTCGACAGGCAGACGCTTCAAACCTGGCGTCCACTAGGGCGTGGACAAGACAGAATGCAAAATTAGTAAATCCGCATTCATTCGGCAACCTTTCTGTATATTCTTGAAAGATTCGGTGCACTGTTTTTATTATTCCTAAACACTTCCCAGCGTCTCCGCACTTCCGAGAGAGGTCAAAAATTCAGCGTCCAAATTTTGGTCGAGACCAAAATTGCAGCTTCGCGAATGACGGCTAGCAAGCATATGGGAAAATAAAAAAAGTCGGCGCCGAATTTATAAGCCTGCATTATTTCCTGATATTGTCCCATATCTAAATGGTTGTCGGAAATTCATCCTGATTGTCCTAGTCCACGATTTTACCACTACTGGTGTGTGTAGGCTGTCCTGCTATGATCAGCATCTTCCGCGGCATTTCGGGACCTTTCCGATTGATTCCTAGGACACTCCCAGGTATGACTGCAGTCAATCCGCAGAGATTCTGCATTATCGTCAGGACATCCCGCCTTTCTTTAACACTCCTCCGCAAACGCTCCTGAAAGCCTCCACGGTGCGGGCAGCTTCGCGAATGACGGCTAGCAAGCATATGAGAAAATAAAAAAAGTCGGCGCCGAATTTATAAGCTTGCATTATTTCCTGATATTGTCCGCATATCTAAATGGTTGTCGGAAAATCATCCTGAGGCTGATTGTCCTAGTCCGCGATTTTACCACTACTGGTGTGTCCACGCTGTCCTGCTATGATCAGCATCTTCCGCGGCATTTCGGGACCTTTCCTAGGACACTCCCAGGTATGACTGCAGTCAATCCGCAGAGATTCGTAGTAATGTCCCAATAAACGATGATTCACACACTTTTTCCACGTATGGAGCGGAAAGAATAAACAGAATGACATAATTTGCTTCCTCAACCCTTCCTAATCTTGTCGGCGCTCTAGTGGACGCCAGGTTTTACCGACAGAGCCAACTCACCACCCCTTAAATATTTACGGATAAAAGTAATCCTTTATAATTTCTTCAATTAAACATGCAAAATATATCAACACGCATTTTACCGCATCCTTTCCATATGCTCCAGACCGCGAGATATATTGTAACTGGATGGAAGGGGTTGTTCTCTCATCCAAAGAGATTTCTTCTGTCATCTATGGAGACTGAACATTTTATGCGCAAACCAATTTCTACGAGATTTCCAAATGTAGCTAGGACTCACTCAAGCGTATTATCAATTTACTCATTGAGAGACATGTGATTAAAATAAATGGACCTTTCAACTGAATGAGAGAAAAAAATCATCCAGATATTGCGAAATTTATATTTTTATTATCAGGATATAAGCTTGTACTTTGTGATACGCGCTTTACCAGTTCGTCCAATCGCACTAATCGGGCTGATTTTAACGCTGTTGTCATTGGAACGGATTGTTGTCGTATTAAAGGAGAATTAACCTCAAAAATACAGACGATAGTGTTCAAAGGTGTTATTTATTCCTTCTTGTTAGACTATATGGCTTCGCGTCAAAATATACGAGATCGATACGAATCAAGATTTTCTGAGCAAAATTTATCATCTGCTCGCAATATGTATCGTCTGCTAGCAGTACATGGGGGCTGCCATTTTTTTATGTGTACATTAAGATTTTCTTAATCCAAATGCCCAATTGCCTTTTTCAAAATTAAAAACCCGTTTGAGATTAAAAATATAGAATAGATATGTCAATTTATTTTTAAACTGAAGATTTCCTTATATATTTCTGTTGAAAATCGATATTCGCTTAATAGAAATCTATATCTCGATACTGTGACGTATGGGACGGAGCAAATTAATTCAAATTTATGGACGCTTCTTCCCTGAGCATCTATAGCGGCAAACTATGCATTCACCTGCTTTCGGATAATGGACTTGAAAAGTCAGAATGCATGCTGCATATATTATGTTCTGCTCTGTTTGGCAAATCCAAGAAAATAGATTTTTGTTAGGCAAAACCAGACATTTTTAAAAATATCATTATAAAGATTTAATTTTTATAATACATGTAAACACCCACTTTATATTTTTCGTCACATATGGGATTTTAGGTAATGAAGAAAAGCAATTTAGGTCTTGGATTCAAAATATCTTCTTGACTGGAACATTTCTCAATGGTTCATGTACAACTCCAAATCAGCAAGAAAATGGCAGCCCCATGGAAATGAGTAGGAGACGATACCGGGTGTTGGAATATCTTTATTTATACCCTTTTCTGATATCTTATTAGAAAATGATTTAGGCCAGTAAGTAGGAATATATTACACCTTCCAAAATAAGTAAATTTGTAATTAGGGGTTGATTCTCTTTAATATTTATAAAATCATACTTGGCACGTGACTGTTTCCTACATTTTTTCCGAAAGAAGAAATCAAATTAATATTAATTCTAGCTATCTCCTTCGGTTAGGAACTCGATCTTGCTCTACCACTGTGTACTGTGTACTATTTTATTTTTATTTATTAACATAAACACTGAATCTTACTGACTCTCTAATGTCTTTTTTTTGCAGACTGTCAGTTATATGTACG